>JAQPPZ010000128.1:719927-1439854 GCA_028583015.1 Wollemia nobilis | reverse complement strand
CACCTGACTCTATAGTGCATCTCACTCTACCACAATTATCGCTCTCTACCTTAAGGTTTTGCACCTTGACCCATAGGGTATCCCTTTCGTCCTCTTAGCTCTACCAACGATGCCTATCTTCCACCCAATAACTTTACTTTGTAGCATGAATTGAATTCTTATCTTCTTATTGTCCCTCAAAGATGCACACATGCTCTCAGAGCTACAATCTAATCCTGTGGGTCATCCTTCTCCTCATCATCACCCTCATCACTCCTCATAGGTACCTCCTCCATGGCTCCCTATGATCCACCCACACCTGTCTCTACTCGATGATGCACTCATAACTATAGTGGCTCCTTCATTGTACTAGCCTCCTCCTCTTATTTAGTTGTTGGATGGAAAATGGTTTTGGAGCAGTTAGTTTTATGTTATTGAATATGTACACTTGTTTTGTTATGAAATAGTGTTATTTTCTTAGAAAAATGAATATTCCTAGTTGGATAAAAGATCGTTTTTTTTAAATAAGTGTATTGGTATGGAATATGTAATCGAACACATTTATTTTTGTTAGAAAATAGTGTTGTGTTCTCAAGTAATGGTGTCTATTGGAGGATTTTTATCCTATGGAATATGTTTTCTAGATTAATTTAATTTAATTTCTTAAAGATTGTGTTTACTATTATGTAATTGTAAGCTTGTAGAATCTATATAGGAATTTAGGTAACTACAAATGTATGTGTAAATGTGAGGATAAATAGTTGATCTACCCACCAGGAATCATACTATGGTGTGGTCCCAGGATCCTTGACATCTATCTCTATCTGTACCACATCTAAATCCTCACTCAAAGGCTCAGGTTGTCGCCATACCAGCTGGGTCTCACTACCCTTGCGCTTGTATACAACTACAACCTTGGGAACCCCATGTGCCACCCTAAATTGTTGGGTCACTTGTGAGTACTAGACCTACTCGTGCTCTATCACATGTCATCCGGTCAACCATGTGTTATGTTTCAATCACTTCAAGTGCACAACCTCCTTATCCAAGGTCATTCCTTCACTCCAAGGCCTCCATATGACATTTCTTTGTTGTAGTCCTATTTAAGCATCCACATAGTGATAGATAATATCCTCATATGGGTGACTCTTACCCTGCTCTTGGTCATGGCTCTATCGCATCACATATGGTACCTCTATATCTCTCATGTCCATGTGTACCTCCCATAGTATTCTAGTTGGACTATGCACCATAAAATACTCCCATCACCATATAAAAAGAATTTTCATTCCAAGCCCAGTCAGCCCTATTGGCGTATCATGTATAGCTCACAATATAACTGTGCTAGAAAAGCAGTGCTCCATACCATGATCTTGGGCTCCTCCACCAAATCTGTCACCAAGCCTAGCAGGTTCCATGGGAACCTTATATCGGATGAGTCAGGTAGAATAAAGATAGACATCAGTGACATAAAAACTATCTATCTAGTGGTAACTAGCCTTGTCTCATAACCAATACTCACCCTCACTCCACCACTTTTTGTACCATTGTCCATGTAACACCAATGCTCTCAGTAGACGCTTTGTAGTACTACTACCTCTCGTTGATCGATCATGCCCAATCACTATCTGATCTCCCTCTATCAGGACTCACAAAATCCAATATACATCCTCTAGAGTGATAATGATCTCTCTAGTCGATATATCAAATGTGTTGGTTTCATAGTCCCATCTATTGATTAGGGTTGTTAGGTAGGCCTGATTTGCATGCATCGACTCCAATCAAATCATGTGCTATAATATTAGGGCCTTCAACCACTCCCAATCAATAAGTGATAATACATCACATGATACCTTATATGTATGGGTGAACCTATACCAATTTCTAACAAGGTGCCAACATAAATATTTCATTCATCCCATTTTTCCAAAAAAACAACACAACCATCTTGACCAGAGATCACACAAAAATATCTTGGGTTGATATGGCCATACAAAACCATCTTGGGTTGAGACAGTCCCACGAAACCATCTTAGATTAAGATGATCACAAAAAAAAACCATCTTGAATCGATATGGCCCCTAGTTCCTACCAAAAGCATTAATTTTAAATTGAAAAAGGAAATGCACAAACTAACAAAAAAAGAGAGCTACCCATCACCCCCCACATTATCTAATATCTATGTAGACCATATTTCACCCACACCACCCACTCATTTTATTTTCCATTTTTCTATTTTAAAAATAAGAATAAAAACTAGGGTTTTTGCCCTTACCTTTCTTGCACTCCCTACCCCACTCAGTGACGCACCCACTGAGTTCATTTTGTTAGTCACCTCATCCATTGGTAGCACTTCGTTGCACAAAATGACACTTCTATTCATCGTATCTCTCTTCTTCCTCGTCTCATGTGATGAAAATCAAGGTTATGCATAAGGGGTCAGCCCCAAAATGTATTTATAAAAATTTGGCAAATTAGTTTCAAAATCCAGGTGAATAGTATTGAAACGCATGTAGAAGGTTAACTATTATTAGGGGTAATGTTGGAAATTTAAACTTAAAATGGTCAAATTATTATAAAATTGGGGTGAATTGACCCCCGACAAAAAATTGCACCCAAATTTTTTTGGCTAATGGGCCTTGGTCAAGGGTCCCAAATATTAGCCAATTCCAAAATTTGAAAATCCTAATTTTAGCCAATTGGCTATAAATAGCCACTATGCATAACCCTGATGAAAATGATATTTTTTTTTGTGAATTTTGCTATTTCTATTTTTTTTTTCAAATGCGATCATTCAGGATGGTTGTGTGCCACGACGTGACTATCTAAGATGGTCTTATTTTTGTAAAAAAAAATATTTTTAGGAACCATCTTAGGTCGAGATGGTCCCAAAATTCTCAATTATTATTATCACATTTTTTAATTCTATCCATTCCACATTTATGAAGCACTTTGTCGTTGTCATCATTTTACCTATCCTCCATCGACTCATCACTTGAGGAGGTAGATAATACTTGTAAATTTTCATCTCAAATCAAGTCAACACTCAAACACTTGATATTGGAAATTACATTTGTCCAAGAATCATTGCCAAAGACTATCATACACCCTTCTTGTTGGGGCAAAAGCAAAAATTTCAATCAAACAAATACTTAGCACACCTGAAGGATAAATATTGTAGACTAACAACATCTACATACGACTAATAGGTTTACCAAAATTTAAACCAAGTTCATTAATTTGTCGAAAGTAATGATTCGATGACATGCATATTTTCAATTATTGGGGCATCCCATATTGGTTTTTATTTTTGACTATTCTACACCACTCCCCTTCAATCTCATTCATCATCAACTCAACCATTTTAGATTATTTATTTTTGCTTCACATTGTTCTTACGCACAAAGCATTCCACAAAGGGGTATATGTAGAAACCTAAAATGCATCAATTTGAGGAGACTCTCAAAAAGCCTCCTTTCATATCCACACAATCCATTTTATCAACCTCAAGGCTAAAACCATGTTTTTCTTCAACAAAAGACATGTCTGGTGTAACCATATCAACCTGAGAAAATCATAGTTTTTTGATTGTCTCGATCTAGGAGACTGGGATGGTCATATAAAATTAGTATACAAAAATAATAGGTAGGTAAACTACCTATAAATGTCATGCCTGAATTTACGTTGGCCATCAATCATCTACTGGTAGCAATCAACCTACCCCCAATAGCAACAATCACTTGCCTACTACAATAGCAATCACTCCTCAATAAAATTTCCCCTTTTTCTTACCTCCTTACTAAGGCTATAAATTGGTATCCCCCTTGCTGCAGAAATAGGACCTTCATTTTTGAATTCACGTAATGAAGTGTTGTCGAGAATTTTCCAAACCAGCCTACTGTAAATGAAATGTTGTTGGGTTGCCACCAAGGATTCAATATTGTGCTTCCCTGTCTTGACTTGAGACAGTCACAGTAAAGTGACCTGTTTCTAATTATTTATTGCATTATTAGCCTAGATCCTTCATGCTTGTTGTATTCTATATTAAGTGTATACATTTCATGCATCAAATTTCCTATTTTTGCTTCGCATAACTTGATTTGATATGAGTCCCACTTTTGGTGGATCATGCACATGCTATTTATTCGTTGTTGTTCCCTTTATGTGTAACTTACAGAATTGAGGATAACGAAAGGCTCTAGATCTGATCTTACATGGTGATCACAAGAAAATCTGCTCCACAAAAGACATGTTGATACAAAAATATCAAGATTGCACCTAAATACATTTATTATTAAAAATGGGGAATCATACTCCTTTGTAATATTTGTATCATTTATAAAATCCTCTCAAGAGGATTCATTTGTAATGTAAAGATATATCAAAATTTTATTTATAAAATACCTTTTATTGCTTTAGCATTTGTGTTCATTTGTATGGTGCAAATTTCCATCCTTCACAACCTCTATCAAAAGTCTTCATTAATCAAGAGGATCCTTCTTTACTCTTGAGGTGTCCTTTATGGTGAAGTTTCCACTTCACCCCATGATGCACACCTTTTAAATCCATATTGCCCTTTATTCCTAATCTCATACATGAAATTGTTGATGATCAACTAGCACATCTTTATCAAAACACATTCATGATTACATGTTTTTAAGACACAATTTTAGATATGGACTTCTACACATACACACATATACATACATGCATATATGCATACATAGATACTCTCTTACAAATTATTATGATGTATGATAAAGATAATAAATGGGAAGCTTACCTTATTTCCAAGCTTTTGAATTTGAGCTATCTTTTGAAGACTTTCAACTTGTATAAATTTATTTTTTCTTTTAGTTGGCTTCATCCACAAGTTTTGTTTGTAGGTACAATCTCAGGCACTAATAAGTCCATAAAATAATATTTTCCTTTTACTAGCCTAACATATAAGTTTCTATTACCACATCATAGTCTTCCCTTTCTTTTTTCATATACTGTCCACTATAATATCATTTGATTCTTCCAATTTCTCTCTTAGTTCCTCTTAGTTTATTTTCTTGTTCTCTACCTCTATTTTTTTCCTTCTCTCTATGTGCGTACATGTGAATTTTTCCATGCATGCTTGTGCTTCCTCTTTTCCTTCTTCATCCTTCACTCTAATATCCACCCTCCTTTTTACCACCTTAACCATTCCACTTCCCATAATTTCTTCCTATTGCTAGTGCATGGTCTATAAGTTGAGTATGTTTCATAATTGGCTAATTCCCTATAACTTATCTAGCTTCTAATGAGAAAAAGGAGTAAAAATTTGTTACGTCCTCAAGGTTTTATGGGTTGTTTTCAAAGTTAGAAAATTACCAATCTTACATGGTACCATAAAATGTAAGAGGTAAATACTATTAATTAATGATATATTTACACATAAATATTGGACCCTTATTACTTATCAAGGAATGGATTTATTCATGGTAAACTTAGTATTTATGTAATATTTTTAGTCTTATTTTATCTTTTCTCCTTATTGCCATGGTATAACATTTGCACAATACAACTTGATCCACAAGATATTTTTACTAACAAACCTTCCAAGTAATAACCCATAGTTCTTACTAGGCATCTAATTGTAATATCAATTTTCTTGAGAAGAATCAATGTGCTAAGAAGCTCTCTTCTCATTACCATAAATCATTCACCAATATAAAACAATATTCAACATGCATCCACAAATAAATTGCACAATAATAATCCACACAATAAAATAGAGATTGATAATACTTTTGAGATAGGGCAACATTGCACAATGCTCATTATTGGAAGAAAACCACTTTGCAAGATCTTGAGCTCCATGAGCCAAGAATTCTACAATAATACTTCATATATGACTTGATTTTTACAACGTGGGTACATC
Source organism: Wollemia nobilis (assembly GCA_028583015.1). Classification (NCBI taxonomy): domain Eukaryota; kingdom Viridiplantae; phylum Streptophyta; class Pinopsida; order Araucariales; family Araucariaceae; genus Wollemia; species Wollemia nobilis. Next base: position 1,433,967 of record JAQPPZ010000128.1, on the reverse strand, counting down.
TCTCTTTATGCAAGAATGTGATGGTTCACCTTCCATGAGTTACAAAGTGTATAATATTATAATATGGCATTATGTTAAATATTATTATAATTTTATGTGTGACCCATGCCATAATACAATAGTATATGATATATCCACATGCATATGCTTAGGTACCTAACATTCCATATCCCTTGCAAAAATGTTTCGTTCTCAAAACATAGGAACAAACTAAATAATATGATCTTCTAAGTGAAGATAAGTATTGGTATTGATCTAGATCATCCACCATCCTAATGAAACTATGATTGATATTGTTCTTTGGTGATTCCATGTCGCCCTTGTGCCATTTGAATACCCATAGTTTTTGTTCTTTTGGTTCCAAGTATATCCCTGTTTCCCTGATTGTTGCCTCTTATGGTGATGTGGATGACGATATACTCCAATATTTTATGCTTTTATTCTATGCTCTTATCTTATATTCCTCTCTTTTGGATCTTTTTTAGACTTTGGTTTAACTTCATCTTTGATCTTGCCACTACATCCTAATATTCTATTACAAGTACTTTCATGTGTTCTTTAATTTGTTCTCTTACATTGGTTTCTTGGTTTTCCCTTGCTCCTTGCTCTCTAAGGAGAGAAATATCATGCAAAGTTATCTTCTTTCTTCTATACCATACTTTCATAAATTTTCTTTGCACATTTATTTTAATAGTGCTGAAAGAATGCAACCAAGGATAACCAAGAATATTATTTATATTACCCATATCAATAGCATAAAATTTTAGTGTAAAATATATTTATCCATGGTGATATTTAAATCTTCTAAAATCTAAATATCCTCACCCTCAAGCTTTATGTTTCTAATTTTTGTTGTTTGAAATTGCAAACTATTATCCAAGTCCCTCCAAATAAAATTATGCTTGCTGCTAGGGTTTATGGAGATTAACATTTTTTTGGATGCAACGACGATCTTGAAAAATAAATTTTTGATATTCAAACAAAACATTTTAAACATTGTTTGGAACCAAAGGTGTGATATCCTTGGCTTGCATATCCTTATCATTTTTCTTCAATCCCTATTTTATTAAAAATGAAACTTCAAATTCTTTCCATGTGAATGTATAATTATTGGCTTAACCAAATTTTAAAAATAAAAAAATGTTTCCCCTTTCAAAGCATTGCAAAGCTCAATTTTCCATTCTAAATCATAGAATTTAAAACATTTAAAGATTTTCAACCATTTTCTTGTATCAATATCAACCTTTTCAAAGAAATTTGACAACTTTATGATTTTTTTTTTCAAAGTAACTAAGGTTTTAAATAGCTGAAAATTTTCAAAAAGTAAAATTTCTCAAATATTATCTATTCCTTGCTTGAGACAATGAAATATGTATTTTTTTTAAAATATTGTTTGGCACCAAAGGTGTGATTTCCTTAGCTTGCATATCCTTATCATTTTTTTCAATCCCCGTTTGCTTAAAAATATAACTTCAAATTCTTCCCATGTGAATGCATAATTATGGGCTTGACCAAAGTTTGAAAACCAAGGAAATTTTTTTTCTTTTCAAAGCATTGCAAATCTCGATATTTTGTTTTAAATCACAAAGTTTAAAACATTTAAATATTTTCAATCATTTCCTTGCATCAATATCAATTTTTTTAGAGAATTTTGGCAACTCCATGACTTTTTTTTTCAAAGCAGCTAGGGTTTTCAATGAAAAAAAAAATTCAAAAATTAAAACTTCTTAAATTTTATTTATTCTTTGCTTCAAACTATGAAATCTGCAATTTTTCTTCAAAACAAGTCAAATGAAAATTGATTTGCTTACACAAATTGAAAGCCCACCAAAAGCCCAACTTGTAACTCCCTCAATACTTATCAAAATTTAACAAGTGAGAAGTCATTATTGTAGTGCTAAAAATAGCATATATGCTAATGCAAAAATATTTTGAAAATGACTATTAGAAAATTTAATAAAAAAAATTCTTTTGAAAAAAATTCATGCAACCAAAAAACAACACAAATATTTCAACTTCAAACAACTATAAATCTCTCAATACTTATTAGAATTTATCAAATAAACACTTTTTTTTTTAGAACTCAAAATAATCTACATGATGGTGCCAAAATATTCTAAAAATGATTGCTAAAAATGTTAATATCTTTATTTTAGAAAAAACAATCATGCGGTCAAAAAACATCACAAATAACCCAATTTCAAACAACCATTACTTTCTCAATACTTATCAAAATTTAACAAATGAAAATTCATATTGGTAGTACTAAAATATATATATACAATGGTGCAAAAACCTTCTAAAAATAACAATTGAAAAAAAATATGGCTCCCTTAAAATGTAATGTTTTTATGAAAAATGTGCCCTGGCTCTTCAAAAACAACCCTAGTTTACGAAATTGTTGCTTTGATACCAAATATTAAGAACCTATATTCTAATAAAAAATAAATCTTTCACCAATATGTAGAAATATTCAACATGTATCCGCAAATAAATCGCACAATAATAATCCACAAAATAAAATAGAGATTGATAATACCATTAAGGTAGGGCAACACTATACAATGCTCCTTATTGGAAGGAAGCCACTCCATAAGATCTCTAGATCTATGAGCCAAGAATTTTAATAGTAATCCAAATGTTAAGAACCTCTCTTCTCATTAACATAAATCATTCACCAATATGCAAAAATATTCAACATACATCCATAAACAAATTGCACAATAATAATCCACACAATAAAATAGAGATTGATAATAACATTGAGGTTGGACAATTTCATACAATGCTCCTTATTAGAAGGAAACCTCTTCACAAGGTCTCCAACTCCACAAAGTTTCTTTTTCATTTAGTAAACCTCATTCATAATGCATAAGCATGCAAATGCAATCTAGTTAAAATCAAATGCTTTCATGCATATGCAAGTTGTGTGTGAGGTCTCTCTTTATTGGCTATCTCTTTTAGATCTCTTATATTTTTCCATATGATATCTTTCCTCTCCTACCTCTTAGAGATGACCTATCAATGCTTATAACAAAATTTACAAGTTAGTTAATTTTGATTATGTTATAAATAATAATTAATAAAAATTAAAATTAACTAATCATTAATTAGAAACCTTTTTTTGGTAACAATCACACACACCCCGCCATGGGTTGAACCTGGACCTATTGGAAGAGAGCCCAAAGACTAAACCACTACGGTGTTCCATAGGGACATTAACAACATTTTAAATATTAATAATTTCATTAATATAATAATTTTTAGGATGTGATACATTAGAATAATACTATGGATTGACCATTTCCTACTAAAAATTCACTTTCATCCTTAAATAAACCCAACATATTCCACCATAATAAAGTTGGAAAGACCATATCAACTTGTGGACATCTAAAATGTGTCATATCGAGGAGACTCCCAAAAAGCCTCCTTTCATACCCACACAATCCATTTTGTCAACCTTAGGGTTAAAACCATGTTTTCATTTGATAAAAGGTATGTCTGGCGTAACCATCTCATCTCGAGACAATCATATTTTCCTGACCATCTCAATCCAATATGGTCATGCAAAATGAGAATACAAAATAATAGACAGGTAAATTACCTAATAATGTTGCACTTGACTTCACGTTAGTTGTTAATCACCTACAGGTAGTAATTTGCTAGTAGCAATCAACCTGCCAGTAGCAATCAAAATACCACCAACAATAGCAATTACCTACCTACTGCAATAGCAATCACTCCTCAATCACCTTCCATATTTTTCTCACCTCCTTCTCACAAAGGCTATAAATTAGCATCACCCCTATTGTAGAAACAAGACCTATGATTTTGCATTCTTGCAAAGAAGTGCTACCAAGAATCTATTAGACCATCCTACTGCAAACAAAATACTATTGGGTTGCCACCAAGGATTCAACATCATGCTTCCTCTCCTCACCTAACCTCACCTCACCCTTCTGCTATTTCGTGGTGTGTGTCTCAATGTCATCCAACATGAGAAACTGCCATACAAAACCTCTTTGCATTGAATTGTGTGCTTTCAATATTATGCACGACAAAAAAATTACCTACAATAGCGATAATCTCATATCGATATGGTCGATATACATAAACCATATTGACCTAAGACAATCATAGTCAAGTGACCAGTTTCTAATTTTTATTGCATTAGTAGCCTAATTCTTCATGCTTGTATTCTAGATTAAGTCTTTACATTTTATGCATCAAATTTCTTGTTTTTGCTTTGCTTAACTTGATTTGATATGGGTCCAACTTCTAGTGGACCCCACACATGCTATTGATTCACTATTATTCCCTTTGTGCTCAAGTTACAAGATGTAAGAATAGTGAAAGGGTCCAAATCTGATCTTACGCGATGGTTGCAAGAAACCCCGCTCTCCCATGCTAGCATGGAATATCAATATTTGCACCTAGAGACATCTCTTATTAAGAAATAAGGAATCATACTCCTTTGTAATATTTGTATCATTTTTAAAATTCTCTTGAGAGGATTCATTTGTAACATAAAGCTGTATCAAAAGTTTATATATAAAGTCTGTTTTATTGCTTTAGTATTTGTGTTCATTTGTATGGTGCAAATTTTTGTCCCTCAAATGGTGATCATGGTGGGACCTAGTCCTTGTTTTTATAATTCATGTTTGATAATTTGATTAGTTATTGATTGTTTTTGATGATTGCAAGGCCCTTAGGCCTAACCGTCTTTGCCTGAGATAATTCCAATCTAGAAACCATCTCAGCTTGAGATAATCCCTAATTCGAGTCAGAATAGTCATAGATTCACATTTCTTCATCAAGCATAAACCTTCACGATTAAGATTTATGCTTCCTTGCCATATTTTTACACATAAATATAACTACATTAGTTTATTTTCAAGCTTAATTTGTTTAGTTGTAATCATCTCCTATTAAGACAATCCCTTGTTTGCAATTGTCTCGATTCGAGACGATCTCTATTCATCTCAATGTTTAATACATTATTTCTTGTAGAAGCATAAAATAGTCATTTTAGGGAATATTGCACCTTAGAATCATATTTTGCATTAGTAAATATCATTGTGTGCTCTTTGTTTTCACTTTTGCAATAAAAGGAACTCACACACTCACACAACATTTAAACATTGGCAAGTTGGATTTCATCACCAACTATTGATAGTAATCACGTGATGTGGACCTTCATCTCCCATCATGGATTGGACCCCTAAAATATATAGTAGCCCCCAGGAGTGTTTTTTTTAGACTTCATCATCGAGAAGCCCTCTACTATTGGGTACGCCCCATAGTGGGTTAGGTTTAGATACCCTTTACCATGGGGCTTAATAATTAGTGGAATCAACTGACATTCTTATAAAAGCTCACTCGAGGGTGAAGCAAAAGCCTAATTGGACATGTAGTAGGATTTAGATAGTGCAATCTCTCCTTAGGGGGGTATTTTGTTATTATTGTAGAGGTGCCTATTACCTATCTATCATCATAGGAAGTCATATTAACCATTTGTGTGACATTCCTCAACAAACGTTGTGATCAAAATACATTTTCTATAGTATTCATTTTATCCACCCTAGTATTTTAATAAAATAGGATTTTAAGCAACATACACAAAAAAATCAAATGAAAAATAAAAAAGTACTTTTTTGGTTGCTTTGTTTGTGTAGTTTAGAAAGTGCTCAAGCACATCATCATTGTCCATCATGTGCCATTTACTTAGCTTATGGTCATGACACGCAATCAGGCTCAAACACGAGCAAACAACCCCAACCCATCATAAAGAGTCATGGATCATTTTCAATCAGATCCACAAGATAGCTTACCCAATACATCCTCTCACCAAGATCTTTGTCTACCTGATTGGCAATGTGTCTAATATGACTTAAATATCATGTACAATCCCATGGATACCAACATGTTGAGCATCACTATTTCAAATATTTCCACATCATTTTTTGATTAGGATATTGACTATCCAAACATTACCATTTTATGTGCCTTCTATAAGAATGCATACTTCCACATTGAATCACATAAGATGTCATTACCATGCATTCACATTTTCTCTCACCCTACATCTCCACTAAATCAAGAACATGTATACACACTACACCAAAAAAAGGACACTCAAGCTACCATAGTTGAGCGTCTAGGGTTGAATCATGAATATAAGCATGTGGACATATACACCAAACAAAATCATAATAAACCATCCATTTCTAATCATGTGTTGAGGGATTTTGATCCTAATAATCCCTCTACTTTTGGTGATAAATGACCTATTCAAGTTTGTTGCACTTCTATGTTTCCTACATATGTAGAAGCAATCATTCACCCTTAGAAATAGGTTAATGAGGCCTTGTGTGGTACTAAAAAATAGCTTTTCAACCATTCTGGGATTGGTGTACAATTCTCATTGATTCACATCACAGGTACATGCATGGATCACCCTCATGCAACCAACTAGGTCAATCACTTTCATCAGGCAACAAAGCCAATCCCTGGTCATCAACAACATTTACAATGAATAATACATCAAAATCCACCCATGCCTATACATTAAATTCAACAAATCCAACAACATCAAGGGCACCCAATACAACATCACAATATTCCACCTTGCTTAAATCACAATCTTCCACATTGTGTATGATAAAATCCATCTCACCACTATTATTAAGAGTACAAAAACTATGAAGAAATTCAACTAGAGTACCAGGACCAAATCGATAGATGCCTTGTTTTTACTTATGGTGAAATTATTACTGATAACATCTTCCACTGCATCAAAATCAAATATGAGCAACAGACATAATTTTTCCAGAAGATTTTCAATTGTTGATCGATCATATTAACTCATTGAAGAGATAAGCCTATGATGTGGGTTATCAAAAACCCATATTACAACAACTCAGTAATCAACCCCTTCACCCATCAGTTCCCTCACCTCCATATCCACTCTATTTTTAGATGCCTAAATTAGAAAAATTCAAAGGTGAAGAAGATGCACAAGAACATGTAAGCACCTTCATAAATTTTTGCTTTCATATTCAGGATAATGACCCTCTATTGCTAAGGATGTTTCTCATAACACTTGTTGAGGGTGCTTTGGAGTGATACAATCAATTGCCATGCCATAACATTCATACCTTTGAACAAATCACCAATGCATTCTTAGCACACTTCTCATTTAGCATTAAGAAAAAGGCTACCTTAACTGACTTGTACAACCTTTGGCAATTTGAATATGATCCAGTCATATATTATGATAATAGATGAAGAGTAGTTATCACAAAATTATCCTTTACCTTACCCATTATAGAGCTTACTTACATGTTCACTAGAAGTTTCTCAAAACAAGTCTCACTTTTACTCCAACTTCAATAATATCAAAATTTTGAGGAAGCCCTAGTGCAAGTGAAAGTCATTGAGGATATTAAATTTAAAGAAGGGGATATCAAACTTTGAAATAAATAATGGCCTAATAAGAATGCTAAAGGAAGCCACACTCAACAAAAGGTATCTCCCATAATTCAAATTATTTTGAGTGTCCTTGAACCCTCTAATCACACCCTACCATAGTAGCCTATGAAGAGAAATAAAGAGCCCCGATAAACTAAATAAAAAAAGTAGTAATAACAGAATCAAAATAAGAAGATCGTAGATTCACACGTTACATAATATTTATCTTGAAAACCCTCAATCGAGAAAAAACTAGCACAATATTATCTTATTATTGCATTAACTTGACCGTATCCAATACAATAATATTCTCCTTCTATCACTCTACAAACCCTAATGTAAGTGTGATATTTATAACAAAGGCACATGCACATATTTTACAATATCATGGGAAAAAAATCAAGTGTTCAAATATAGTAACCCTAAAAGCTCATATGGGTCTAAATATAACTTAAAAAACCCAAAAAAATTGGTCGGGGGCTACCGCCATCGGACCCCTAATTTTTGGAGGGCTACCACCCCCAAACCCCTATTTGGGACCTGACCCAACCCCGAACCTTGAAGAGTATATCATACACAACGTCCAATACCTTTTAGTGTTAACACCACCAGAATAACATGGAAAATATTCAATATATTTCCAACATGGGAAGCCACACTCAACAAAAGGTATCTCCCATAAGTCAAGTCATTTTGAGTGTCCCTGAACCATCTAATAGAACCCCACCATAGTAGCCTAATTATCAGGATCAACCTCCACCTACTCAATATCATCCTTAACTACCTTATCAACCACTACAAAATCATCTTCTGACTCAACCGCGTTGCCCACCTTGACAATACACAACATTATCGGAGCCCTTGGTGATAATATTTCATCGATTGTGTAAGGAGCTTCAGTGCCTACACTTAGTATATTATTTCATCTCTGAATCATTCATTATATTTCATGATTAGTTACATATCTTAAGCATACATTCACACTTTTCATTATTTAATTTGTTTTGGCATTAGTGCATCACACACAAACCTACTATGCATACATACTAGCTCTAATAATCTCACATTATTCATTCATCTAACATACATGCATTACCATATCCGTAATTCTAGGTATACATCTATACTCATCTATAACTACATTCATTCATCCATAATTACACACATATGCACAATAAAATACCATAGTAAATAAAATGACCATCTCATATATATAAAATGAAAAGTACATCGCATGATATAAAAATGCTCATAGACTACAATATAATGGATCTTCAGATCTCACATACAAAAAAAAGTTAATAGATAGGCTTCCACCTCATGTTTACCCAACACCACCCCTCTCATTCTTGCATTCAACCTCATATCTACAAGCCTACCTCACTCCACTGGCCCTTGACATCTACGACATCCTTGATGGTGCAAATCATGAAATAACGGATCTCACTGATAAATCTCCAGATGCCTTGCTACATCAACTCTAGTGAGATTGAGATGATGATATTCATTATGGTAGTATCTCACCCAGTCTATCCACATCATCCTATAATAATGTTGCACAATCATACTTTATTTGATAGAAAGCATGATACATGGTCACTCTAGCCTACAACCGTACAATATTTACTCGTAGCCTGGTCACCTTGTACGTGACTTATCTGCCCATCGATGGTTGAGCCTTCTCAACTATCAAAACTAACATCCAAATCTGTATTGCATGTCACTCTACCACAAGTATGTATTTCTCTACCTGAAGGCTTTGCACCTAGGCCTATAGGGTATCCCTCTTCTCCTCTTAGCTCTACCAATGCTACTGGTCTGCCATCCAATGATCCTACTTTATGATATGAGCTAAATTTTTATCTTCTTGTTGTCCCTCAAGGATGCACACATTCTCTCTTAACGCTACAATATTCTCCTATGGATCCTCCTCCTCCTCCTCCTCATCACCCTCATCAGTCCTTATAGGTACCTCCTTTGTGTCTCCCTATGATGCAACCACACCCCTCTCCATTTTATGATGCACTCATCGCTATCATGAATCCTTTATTGCACTAGCCTCCTCCTCTTATCCAGTTGTTGTACCTCCCTAAAATAGTTGAGCTACCCACCATGCATCATACTCTGGTGTGGTATCAGGATCCTTGACATCTGTCTCTATCAATACCACATCTAATTCCTCGCTCAAAGGTTCAGGTTGTGGCCATGCTAGCTAGGTCTCACTACCCATGTGTTTGTATACAACTATAACTTTGGTAACCCCTATGCCACCCTAAATTGTTGTTTCACTCGTGAGTCCTAGAAGTAATCATGCTCTATCACATGTCATCCGATAAACAATATGTTGTATTGCATTCACCTCAAGTGCACGACCTCCTTAGCCTAGATCAATCCTCTGCTCCAAGACCTCCATATAACATATCCTAGCTATAGTCCTACCCAAGAATCCACATAGTGCTAGAGAATACCCTGATATGGGTGACTCTTACCTTACTCTTGGTCATGGCTCCACTGGATCACATATTGGACCTCTATATCCCTCATGTCCTTATGTGCCTCCCATAGTAGTCTAGTTGGACTATGCACCATAAAATGCTCCCATCCCATATCTGTAGAAATATATTACATACTAAGCCCAGTCAACCCTATTGGCATATACTGTATAGCTCAAAATATAATTATACTATCAAAGAAAATCCCCATGCCATGATCTTGGGCTCCACCAAATCCATCATGAAGCCTAGTAGGTTCCATGGGAACCTCGTATTGAATGAGTCAGGTAGATTAAAGTTAGACATTAGTGACATCAAAACTACCTGTCTAGTGGTAAGTAGCCTTGTCTCATAACCAGTACTCACCCTTACTCCACCAATGTCTATATTGTAGTCCACATAACACCAATAATCTTGACAGACTCTTTGTAGTACTGCCTCTCATTGATTGGTCATCACAATCACTATCTACTCTCCTTCTATTGAGACTCATAGAATCTGATAGACATCCTCTAGAGTGACAATAATCTCTCTAGTTAGAATATCAAATGTGTTGGTCTCACAATCCCATTTGTTGATCAGGACCATTAGGTAGGCTTGATATGCATGCATCAACTCCATTGGAGTTATGTGCTATAATTTGAGGGCCTTAAACCACTCCTAATTAGTCAGTGATAGCACACCACATGTTGCCTAGAATATGCGAGTGAACCTATGTCGAGATCTAACAAGATGCCACCATAAATATTTTATTCATCATATTTTTGCAAAACCAAAAACAAAAAAAAATGAAACAACACAACCGTATTGACCAGATACAATCACACAAAACCATCTTAGGTCAATATGATCCCACAAAACCATATTGAATTGATATGACCCCCAGTTCCTACCAAAAATATTCATTTTAAATTATAAAAAGAGAAATGGATAAACTAACAAAAAAAGAGAGCTATCCATCACCTTCCACATTATCCAATATCTATGTCTAACATATTTCACCCACTCCATCCACTCATTTTATTTTCCATTTTTCTATTTTAAAATAAGGAGAAGAAAAACTAGGGTTTTTACCATTATCTTTCTTGTACTCCTTGCCCCACTTGTTGATGCACCTATTGGATCCATTTTGTCAGTCACCTCGTTCATCGATAGCACTTTGTTGCACAAAATACTACTTCTCCTCCTTGTCTCTCTCTTCTTCCTCATCTCGCATGGTGAAAATGACCTTTTTTTTGTGAATTTTGCTATTTATAATTATTTATATGAGATCATCCAGGATGGTCACGTGCCATGATGTGATCATCCTAGACGATCCCATTTTTGTAAAAAAAAACTCTTTTTAGGAACTGTCTTAGGTTTAGATGGTTCCAAAATTCTCGATTCTTCTCATCATAATTTTTTTTCATTCTAGCCATTCCACATTTATCAAGCACTTCATCACTGCCATCATTTTACCTATCCTCCATCATATCATCACTTGAGGGGGTAGAAAATACCTACAAATTTTCCTCTGAAATCAAGTCAATAATCAAACACTTGATATTGAAAATTGTGTTCGTCTAAGAATCATTGCCAAAGACTATCATACACCCTTCTTGCTAGGGCAAAGACACAAATTTCAATCAAACAAATACTTGGTACACCTAAAGCATAAATCTTGGATACTAACAATGTCTACCTATGGATAATAGGTTTACCAAAATTTAAAATTTCATTAATCTATCAAAAGCAATGATTCTATGACATGCATATTTTCAATTATTGGGGCATCCCATGTTGATTTTTATTTTTGACCATTCTACACCACTCCTCTTCAAGCTCATTCATCATCAACTCAACCATTTTAGATCATATTTTTTTACTTCACATTGTGCTTACACACAAAGCATTTCAAAAGGGGGAATCTATAGACACCTAAAATTTGTCATCTCAAGGAGACTCCCAAAAATCCTCCTTTCATACCCACACAATCCATTTTGTCAGAATTAAGGCTAAAACTATATTTTATTCGATAAAAGGCATGTCTGGCGTAATTATCTCAATTCGAGATGATTATGCAAAATAAAAAAAAATAGGTAGGCAAACTGCCTATCAGTGTTGTGCTTGACTTCACGTTAGCCATTAATCACATGCTGACAACAATCAACCTGCCACCAATAGCAGTAATCACATGCTTGTTGCAAGAGAGATCACTCCCCAATCATCTTCCTCCTTTGTTTTACCTCCTTCTCACCAAGGCTATAAATTGGCATCCCCCTATTGTAGAAATATGACCTTCGATTTTGAATTCATGCAACAAAGTACTATTGAGAATCTTCCAAATAATTATACTACAAATGAAATCCCGCTGCATTGCCTCTAAGGATTCAAAATCATGCTTCTCCTCCTCACCTAACCTTACCTTACTTTTTTGCTAGTCTATGGTGTATGTCTCGGTGTCACTTGACATGAAAAACTATAATTCAAATCTCCTTCACATTGAATTATGTGCTTTCAGGATTGCACATAATGAAAAGACTATCTACAATAGTGATCATCTCATACCGAGGTGGTTCATAGACAAAAATTGTCTTGACCTGAGATAGTCACAGTTAGGTGACTAGTTTCCAAATTTTGATTACTTTATTAGCCTATATCCTTCATGCTTGTTGTATTCTATATTAAGTGTGTACATTTCATGCATCAAATTTCTCATTTTCGCTTCACATAACTTTATTTGATATGGGTACCACTTTCAGTGGGCCCCACACATGCTATTGATTCATTGTTGTTCCCTTTGTGTGGAGGTTACAAAATGTGAGGACAATAAAAGGCTCTAGATATGATCTTACGTGGTGGTTGCAAGAAAAACTACTCCCCAAATGACATGTTGGTATGAAAATATCAAGATTGCACCTAGAGATATTTTTATTAAAAATAGAAAATCATACTTTTATAATATTTGTATCATTTGTAAAATCATCTCGAGAGGATTCATTTGTAACGTAAAGTTTTATCAAAATTTTATATATAATATGTTTTACTGCTTTAGCATTTGTGTTCATTTGTATAGTGTAAATTTCCATCCTTCACAACCTCTATCAAAAGTCTTCATTAATCAAGAGGGTCCTTCTTTACTCTTGAGGTGTCCTTTATGGTGAAGTTTCCACTTCACCCAATGGTGCACACCATGTAAATCTATATTGCCCTTTATTCCTAATCTCATGCATGAAATCGTTGATGACCAACTAGCACATATTTACCAAAACACATTCATGATTACATGTTTTTAAGACACAAGTTTAGATATGAACTTCTACACATACACACATATACATACATGCATATATGCATACATAGATACTCTTTTACAAATTATTATGATGTATGATAAAAATAAAAAATGGGAAGCTTACCTTATTTCCAAGCTTTTGAATTTGAGGTATCTTTTGAAGACTTTCAACTTGTATAAATTTATTTTTCCTTTTAGTTGGCTTCATCTACAAGTTTTGGTTGTAGGTACAATCTCAAGCACTAATAAGTCCAAAAAACAATAATTTCCTTTTTACTAGCCTAACATATAAGTTTCTATTACCACATCATAGTCTTCCCTTCCTTTTTTTATATCCTTTCCACTATAATATCATTTGATTCTTCCAATTTCTCTTTTAGCTCCTCTTAGTTTATTTTCTTGTTCTCTACCTCCATTTTTTTCTTTCTCTCTATGTGCGTACATGTGACTTTTTCCATACATGCTTGTGCTTCCTCTTTTTCTTATTTATCCTCCACTCTAATATCCACCCTCCTTTTTACCACCTTAACCATTCCACTTCCCATATTTTCTTCTTATTGCTAGTGCATGGTCTATAAGTTGAGTATGTTTCATCATTGGTTAAGACCCTCTAACTTATCTAGCTTCTAATGAGGAAAAGGAGTAAACATTTGTTACATCCTCCAAGGTTTAATGTGTTGCTTTCAAAGTTATAAAATCACCAATCTTACATGGTACCATCAAATGTAAGTGGTAAATCAATTTATTAATGATATATTTACACATAAATATTGGACCCTTATTACTTATCAAGGAATGGATTCATTCATGGTAAAATTAGTATTTATGTAATATTTTCAATCTTATTTTATCTTTTCTCCTTATTGCCATGGTATAACATTTGCACAATACAACTTGATCCACATGATATTTTTACTAACAAACCTTCCAAGAAATAACCTATAGTTCTTACCTTTGTATTACGAATCTCATAACTTTACACAATTTTACTTATCCCAATTGTGATTCAAACCTATAGACATATTTGCACTTTGGCTTCCAATATGGTTAATTCATATTATTTCAAAACTTTCTTCAAAATTAGCTTTTCTTCATTTAGAAATATCATTAAGTTAAACATATATATGAAATCAAAGCTCTACTTATGCATAACAAATCAATAAATTTTAATCATTAGTATTTTATACAATAAATACACATGATTGCATAGAAGTAACTATGAACACCATTTTCTATTGATTTTTCTTAAAGTATCACATTTGACTATTTCCAAACATATAACCATTTAATCTTGAACATGCCAAGAATCATTATCGAGGAGTTTGATTTTATCAAAGAAATAAAAAGGATAGACTTTACATAAATTATTGTGTTTAAAAAATAAAAACATTTATATTAAATTTAGTAAAATTTTAATATAAATTATATAAATGTTTTGTAATTATATTTTCAATATTATATTAGTTATACAAAATGAAATAAATATTTTTCACCTTTAACCCATAAAAAATTTATTTAGCGTGGATTGAATTACTAATTTGGTCTTTAAATTATTAAAAATCCAATTGTATAAAAATAAAATAAATTAAATAAAAAGTTGTTTATTATTTATAAATTTATGATTAACCATTAGGGATAGGCAAATTGTGCTAGTAAAAATAAATACATTTGATTTATATAAAATTGATTTCTAAAATAATTGCTCACTAATTATAAAAAAAAAGATTATAAAAGTATGCCATCGAAAAGACAACAATAAAAGAACAATAAAATCTATAAAACTTCATCATGTCAAACTTTATAATATTTTTCAAAAACCTTCCAAAACATGCATTCACTACAATCATATGCTAAAAAGAAGAAAAAACAACTAAAAGATAACAAAATAATTGAAGAAACACATGCTTATACTGAGAGGGGGGTGAACAATATAAGATAAAACTTTTCCTTCCAAATAATAATTGTAATAATATGAATGCAATAATAAATCAATGCACAAAATCCATACACATAAGAGACAAGAGTTTTACGTGGAAACACCCTTTCAGGAGAAAACCACAATAAAATATTGCTTATATTTCTTCAATAAAATTTGTGGGCACCAACCCATAGGAGACACCAATCCCCTTATACAAGTTTGTAGGCACCAATCTATAGGAGACCCCAATCTCCTTGAGGCACCAAACACAGGTCTGAAGGCACCAACCTTCTGCTCCAAAATCTGATCATTAAAGATATCAACTTTTGCTCACAAATATGATAAAAAACATTTCCCAAATTTGCTTCATAATCTTATGAAGTCATTGCTTCTTGTCCTTGTCAGCTATATCTTTAATAGTGTAGTTTCGATGTGCATGCTAGTAATATATTCAACCTTTGCATAGATAGCTCCACCACCTTCTATGTTATTTCTTTGGGCACTGTATCTCCTTAACTTATTAGGTGGCGCTACTTCTGAAAATAATCCACTTCACTTTGACATTGAGGTGATTTCAAAGACCTTTACAAATAGTTCCTCCTTTAAATATTTCTAAGGTAATTAAAGCAACTTGTACTTATATATTTCACTAAAGTTGACTCACATACCTCTTACCATTGCATGCATTATGTTTCTGCTCCAACACTTTAATCATTAAAGGTAGTAAAAAAATTGTTGAGAAAAACTTTAACAGGCCGTTGGGGGATTTGAACCTTGGACCTTCAACACTGTAGTGCCCTAATGTGGGATTGTAACCAACTAGGCTAACCCAACGGTTGAAACTAAAAGACACAATAGAATATTTGAAACCTCCATTGCGCTACCTTGAACAACAATCGCACAACAAAACTTTAGCAGGCCATCGAGGAGATTTGACCCTCAGACCTTCTACACCATAGTGCCCTAACATGGGCTTGTAACCAACTAGGCTAACCCAATGGTTGATATTAAAGGGCACAATAAAATATTTGACACCTCTATTGCACTACCTCAAATATCAATTACATAACAAAACTTTAACAGACTGCCAATGAGATTTGACCCTCAAAACTTTTGCATTGCAGTGCCCTAATGCAGGCTTGTAACCAACTGGGCTAACCCAATGGTTGAGATTAAAGGGCATAATAAAATATTTGAAACCTCTATTAAACTCGTCTTCGGGATGTTTTCCCATGCACAACACTACTTGGTATGAATCTAACCTCCTTTGGATCACTGCTATGCCGTCGAAAGTGGCTACTTCAATGTTCTTACGCTCGTATCTGGGACTTCCTTCCAAATATTCAACTCTTTGCTTGTATTTATATCAAAGGATATTCAAATTATCTTCATCATCACAAAATGAACTATGGCCTTGTATTAATACACTTTCTCCTTTTTGATATTTGCACCCAAGTAGGTCGACCCACTTAAAATACTTATATTTTTATTTTAAATTTGAAACGTCACTTAAATATTTTAATATTTAATTTAAATATGTCAACTTGTATTAAATCAACCTTGAAACAAAAATATATTTTCCTTGAATACCAAGTCAGTCTTTGACATCAATGACAACTCAATAGTGAATAATTCTAACAATCTCTCCCTTTGTCATTGATGATAACCCTACAAAGAAAACTGGCCTTTACAACAATAGGATCACAAGCTACTCCCTCTTACTAAAATTACAAGCTGCTCCCCCTTACTGAAATTATCTCCCTTTGACATCAATGGCAAAGGCTTCTTGGGGTTAAAGGATAAGACACTTGATAATGCCCCCTTACTAACTGCTCTAACCGAGATGTCAATTATGAGATGGGAGTGAAACTACTCCCAACTTAATTATGAGATACTCAAATGTTTCCTTTGGAAGTGGCTTGGTAAAGATATCAACAATCTATTCATTTGTAGCAATGTATTCCAACTTGACTTATTGATCAGTCACTTGCTCTCTCAAAAAGTTATACTTGATCATAATATGCTTGGTCCTTGAATGCATCACTGGATTCTTCGAAATATTTATGGCACTTGTATTATCACAAAGTATGGAGATAGGATGATCATGTTCTAAATCACTTAAGGTTTATTTCATCCATAAAACCTGTGTGCAACAAGCAACTGCTACAATGTACTTCACATTTGTAGTAGATAAGTACACTGATGCTTGTTTCTTACTTAGCCAAGAGACCTAATAGTCTCCAAGAAAAATGCTCCTACACTTGTACTTTTCCTATCATCCACACTGCCTTCCCAATCCACATATGTATATGAAGTGAGTGAAATTATCACATCTGATATACCACAGTCCAATATCTATAGTTCCTTTCAAATACTTGAAGATTATTTTTATGCATGTGCATGTGTTTCCTTTGGTGTAGCTTGAAATATTACTACCAATCTGACTACCTACATTATATCCGATCTTGTAGCTGTGACATACAGTAAAATTCCAATTATGGATCTATACAAAGTTTTATTAGTCTTCGAAGACTCATCATATTTAATTAACTTAAATCTTGTAATCATGGGGATACTCACAGGATTGCAATCCTCCATCCTAAATTTTTTTAACATTTCTTTTACATACTTGGTTTGAGAGAGAAATATACCTTTATCTGACTGTGAGATTTGCAAACTAAGAAATAAGGGGAGCTCACCAGGCATTGACATCTCAAATTCACTTTGCATACATTTTGCAAATTTTTGACACATCTTATAGTTATTGCCTCCAAAAATGATGTCGTCTATATAGACCACTATAATTAATTGATCATTTTCTTCATTCTTGATGTACAGGTTGCTATTATCTATATCTTTTCTAAAACCCTATTCTTGGAGGTATTTATCCAACCTTGAGTACCAAGCCCTAGGGGCTTGCTTTAGTCCATAGAGAGCCTTCTTATATTTTCATACATAGTCCGACTTGTCTGTTAGGCTGAAACCATTTGGTTGCTCAATGTAGATCTCTTCCTCTAAAAAACCATTAAGAAATGTTGATTTTACATCCATTTGGTACACTTTGAAGTTTTTGAAACTTGAAAAGGTCAAGAACATTCTTATGGCCTCGAGATGAGCAAAAGGAGCAAATGTCTCTTCAAAATCGATTCCCTCGACTTGTGCATAGCCTTTGCACACAAGTGTTGCTTTGTTTCTGACAACCTGACCATATTCGTTCAAATTATTTTTGTAGACGCATTTGGTGTCGATTACATTATTATCTTTTGGATGTGGGACAAGTTTCCAAGTCTCACTCTTCTCTATTTGATCTAATTCTTCTTCCATTACCTTAATCCAATATTTATCTTCACTTGCTTTATTGAAATTCTTTGGCTCAACTTTAGATGGTAAATAGAAGTTGGCATGTTCACCTATTCCTATTATTTTCCTCCTTGTTTCTCTCTCATCTAGATTCCCAATAATAAGATCTTTTGGATGGTTCTTTTGCACATATCTAGATGGTGTTTTAGGTGGTGCCTTGAAAGGTATTTTGGGAGTGTTCTTGAGGGTGTCCTATGATTCTCATATTCTTCAGTTTCTTCATATTTGTAACTTTATCCTTCTTGATACATGATCTCTTGAGCTGGTTCTCTTAGATATATTTCTTCATCAACTCTTACATTTGCGCTTTCCACAATTTTATGCAATATTTTATTTTAGCATCTATAGGCTTTGATATTTGAAGAGTATCCAAGGAAGATGCCTTCATCACGCCTGGAATCAAACTTACCCAAATATTTTTCATATTGTCTAATGAGGGTTATGCATAAGGGATTGGACACAAAATGTACTTATAAAAAAAATGGTGAATCATAATCAAAATCAAGATGAATCAAGGTGAATCCTAAGCAAATCAAATCAATCATCTTCACACAAAAATTTGGGGCATTTGAAGCCCTAAAAATTAAGGTCATATTTGAGGTAAATTTTGACCTATTAAATCACCTTATAACTTCATAAAAACACCACCATTATATCAGGCTTGAAAAGAGCTTTCCAACAAGTACACATATGCCTATGTTTGGATATATATTGTGGCAAATTGACCCTAAGAAAAATTGATCCCAAAAATTTTAGGCAAATGGATTGACGTTGAGGGTCCTCATATTTGCCAATATCTAATTTTGGAAATCCTAATATTCACCCAATTTGTGAATATTAGCCACTGTGCATAACCCTTCGTCTAATATAGCATTTTATTCCAAATATTTTGAAATACTTCATAGTAGTTGGTCTTCCCTTCCAAAGCTCATACGAATTTTTGTGGTGATTTACTCTTACTTGAGCTCTATTGATGATATAAACAGTTGTACGAACTGCCTCTCTCCAAAAAGCATAAGAAAGCTTAGACTCATTTAACATGGCCTTGGACATGCCTTGAACAACTCTGTTCTTCCTTTCAACTACTCCATTATGTTGTGGAGTTCTTGCTGCTGAGTATTATCTTTTGATTCCATGTTGTTCATAGAATTATACAAATTCATTTGAAGTGAATTCACCTCCTTTGTCTGATATTAGACACTTGATATTTTTATCTGTTCCATTTTCTACTAGTGCATTGAATGCTTTGAATATTTTAAAGACTTCTAATGTTTCTCTTAATAATGTTACCCAAGTCATTTTATAATAATCATAAATAAACAACATGAAATAATTCTCACATTGTAAGCTCTTTGTACTTGTAGGGCTGCATAGATCAGTGTGAATTAGCTCTAAAGGCTTGGATGAAGAGAATTCCTTTGATTTAAAACTTGATCTTGTTTGCTTACCATGTTGGCACTATGTGCAAATCATTCTTGGGGGTTTGGCTATCTTGGGTAAATATTTGACTGTATTTTTGTTGCTTATTTTCACCATGTTGTCAAAGTTTAGGTGGTCCATTTTCCTGTGCCATAAATAGATCTCATCCTCTTGTGATAAAAAGTAATTTTCTCTCTTAATTTTTCTCAACATGTAGATATTATTTGTAGTTCTACAAGCATCTATAATAAGTTTTCTTGTCTTGGATTTCCTGATCTCGCATCCATTTGGGTGAAATGTAAGTGTATACCCTTGATCACATAGTTGGCTTATACTTAGAAGGTTGTGTTTCAACCATTCAACATATAACACATTCTCTGTCCTTGATCTTCCATTATCCAGGCTCAAGGTTCCCTTTTTGACAATTTTAGCAAAAGCATTATCACCAAATTTCAGTGTACCTCCATTTATTTCATTGGGAGAGATATTTTATTTTGTCACGTGTCATATGGCTTGAACAACCACTATCAATGTACCACTGATTTCCTTCATTTTGCACATGAAGAGCTATTTTTACTAACATATATTTCTCCTTTTCTTGTTCCACTTTCTTTTTCTAAACTTTTGAAAAAAAAACCCTTTGACCATCCTCTTTTTTGCTTGATTTCAAAAGTTCAAGGAACACTATTCTACACCATTTAGCTATATGCCAAAAGTTATTACATTTGTAACAAATGATGTTGTAGTCCATGAGAGGTGCAAATGAATTGAAATTCCTTATGGTGAAGCCAAAATCATTCTTAGTATGGACCTTGTAATTTATAGCTTTATGACCAAATTGGTTACATGAAAAACAATATCCCCAAAAGAAATATTGAAACCAGTCTCATTGCCTTGGAGGATATGATCGCTTGGTTCTCTCATTACTGCTTCTATGATGGACCTTGGTCCATGATGATGCTTTGTTTTCTTCCGTCTTGATGCTTTCATGTTTCAACACATCTGCATTGGTCTTAGAATCTTCTTTAATTATTTTCTTTGATGTCTATGTTCCTTTTGAGCTTGACTCCTCCTTTTGTTTCTTTTGAATTTCTTCAAAACCAAGTCCAATATTTATAACCAAAGATAACCTTATGTTATTTTGACTCCTCCTTTTGTTTCTTTTCTCAATACTGATGTAGCTTATCATTAGATTCTTCTACTTCCTTCCTCATAGAGATAACCTTATGTTATAGTTTTTCACATTCCACCTCTTTTACCTTTACCTGCCCAGTCATAACTTCTTCAATTCACTTTGCCTCTTCAATTTTCACTTTTAAGTCGGTGAGATCTTGTAAAATATTTGCCTTTGTTTTCTCATCCTCCTGTGCTTGAGTCTTCAATCTTGAGTTCTTCTTTCTAAGCCTTTTTAGTTCTTCAAGAGCAAAAACAAGTTCCTCTTCTATGTCAACTATGGATTCCTCTTCATTTTTTGGGTCTATCTCCTCTTCTTGTTTTTCGACAATAGGAGCATCTTCTTTCACTTCCATAGCCATAAATAGGATTTCTTATCTTTCACTATCGGAGAGGATTTCATCACTTCTGTTGGAATAACTATTTGCTCCTTCAATATAAAGACTCTTCTTGTGCCTTTGAAAGATCTTCTCATGCTTGCTTTGATCGTGCCTCTTTTTATTTTCATGATAAAATTTTCTTTTCTTATTTTTTTTGTATTCCTTTTCTTCTTCACTGCTACTACTTCCAACTTATGGGTACTTAGCTGCATAGTGATCAATGTTACCATAATTAAAACATTTCATAGTATACTTACCTTTGTGTTTTCTTGATCCCTTCTTATTCCTTCACACAAAGTTAGCTTCTTCTTTGTTGCTCGATTATTCACTTGAATCTGGTTATTTATTCTTTATCTTCTTTGAAGCTTTAAACATGACCTCCCATTTGGATGTTTGATCTTTTTCAATCCTCATCTCATAGGCTATAAGAATTTCATGTAGCTCATCCATACTTATTTTTTTAAGATCCTTAATTTCTTCAATCATCAAGACCTTTGCATCAAACCTCATGGGAAGTGACCTTAATATTTTCTAAACAATATTAGAGTCATCAATACTTTTTCCAAGTCCATGAATGGTGTTGACAATTTCATCAACATGGAGCAGATATCTGGCAATATCTTCCTCATCTTTCATCTTCAAGTCTTCAAACTTCCTCCTATGGGTTTGAAGTTTTTCCATTTTAACCTTGTCATCTCCTTCATATGTTCTTTGTAACTTGTACCATATTTATTTTTTTGAGGTGCATTGCATGAATTTCACAAACTCTGATTCACATAACCCACTTAATATTGTATTCATTGTATAATATTTTCAAATGGTTTCTTGCCATTTTAATCAATGGGAGGGATTACAGGTGGTTTGAACCCATCCACAATAGATTGCCATATATCATAGCCATGTGCCATCAAATAGGTTTGTATTATTATGCTCCATAAGGTATAATTAGTCCCATCAAACAATGGATACCTATTTGATGAAAAACATTCTTGGTAAGCCATGTGTGTTCTTATAAGATCTTCCTTCAAGCTATTAGGCTTTCATGAAGGACCCTAGATCTGATACCAATTGAAGAAACACACGCTTATACTAGGGGGTGAACAGTATAAGATAAAACTTTTCCTTCCAAATAATAACTGCAATAATAAATCAATGCACAAAATCCATACACATAAGAGACAATAGTTTTATGTGGAAACACCCTTTCAGGAGAAAACCACGGTAAAATATTGCTTATATTTCTTCAATAAAATTCGTGGGCACCAACCCACAGGAGACACCAATCCCTGTGTACAAGTTCATAGGCACCAACCTATGGGATACCCAAATCTACTTATTACAAAATATAGGCATCAACCTATGGGAGATACCAACCTTAGGTTTGAAGGCACCAACCTGCTACTCCAAAATATGATCATTAAATATATCAACTTATTCTCACAAATCTAATAAAAAACATTGCCCAAATCTACTTCATAATCTTATGAAGTCATTTCTTCATGTCCTTGTCAGCTATATATTCATTAGTGCAATTGTTTCGATGTGTGTGCTAGTAATATCTTCAACCTTTGCATAAATAGCTCCACCACCTTCTATGTTCTTTCTTTGGGTACTGTATCTCCTTAACTTATTAAGTGATGTTACTTCTAAAAATAATCCACTTCACTTTGATATTGAGGTGCTCTCAAAGACCATTACAAATAGTTCCTCTTTTAAATATTTGTAAGGTAATTAAATCAAATTGTACTTATAACTTTCACTAAAGTTGAATCATATACTAAGGGTTTCTTGGGAGGGTGGGGATGACGATGGGCGGGAAGGCTATTCTGGGAGATCACGGGAGCATCGACAGGTCGAACCAGGGGCTCGACAGGGTTGAGGGAGGGAAAACAGAGTCTGGGGACGTCGAGGAGTCCTTGCCAAGTCGCGACAAGGATCCGCCAGAAAAACGGGGAGATGGACCTCGGAAGTCATATGCTTTGGCAACGGCCTCTGAAACCCTAAGCGGGCTCTTCTCCAAGGAGTTATTTTCGTCCGGGGACGAGTTGGACATCCCGGTGGAAATTCTCTCAAGCTTTGTGGATTTCAAAAAATTTACCCTCATCGGTAAGTTTATTGGTGGTCATCCCGACATGGAGACCATTTGCAAGTGGGCGTCTGGCAAATGGCGGACCTCTAGTCACTTAGAGCTGGCTCCCCTAACCCAAGTTTTTTTTGCGATTAGGCTAAGCAACAAGGAGGACTACTGTAAAATCCTGGCTGGAGGGCCTTGGTTCTTGGGCCGTAGGAGTCTCTTTCTAAGGAATTGGGGTTTGGACTTTAACCCCGATACCCAAAATATCAACATTGCTCCAATATGGGTTAGGCTCTCGAGTCTTCCCATTTTTAGCTGGCATGAAAATGTAATCAGAGGTATTGCTCGGTCCATCAGGGAGCTGATCACTTTAGACCCTCCCACCAAAGCTCGAACTAGATTTGTCCAAGCTCGGTTCTGTGTTTTGGTGGACTTGGAGACGAACCTCCCATCCTCCATTACTCTGCGGTCTGGGGGTACTTTTCTACACAAGCAAGCTATTGTTTATGAGAACAGGCCAGATTTCTACCCTCAGTGTAGTTCTCAAGGGCATCTTCAGTCCAATTATCCTCTCCAAAAGCCAAAGAAGGAGCGGGATCCCTACAACCCTCTGGAGCACGGTGAAGGTCAGACGAAGCACCCTTTTGTGAAAGGCCATGAATCTCCAGGTCCATCTAGGGACCATTTCGAATCATCCTTACTAGAAGAGGAAATCACCACCCATCCGGACTCTGAGCAGTGTGGTGGGCGCCCCCAACTAGGACCACAAGAGGAAAAGGAACATCCCCCCCTTATCACCACATAGGAAGATTCACCCAAAATTTATGATCGAAACTCTCCTGAGGCACAAAATATATTGGAAGACTACCTGCTAGGAAGAAGAGGTTACCAGCCTGGTAATATTAGACCTCGAATTACGAGTCAAAAGCGAGGGGTGGATTTTGGTAGTGAAAGGAAGCAGGGCCGTCCCCCCAACAAGGAAAAGAGAGACAAAAAAATTGTGGCTGATGTTGCAAATGGAACCCAACGGTTGTTGTTTTAGGATGACTCCAATTCTCTGATGGGTGACGCACTTATCCCAAAACCTCCCTTCTAGCAGGGAAAGGGAAGTAAGAAGAACCTCAAACCGTACAGATGAAATCCTGGATGTGAGAAGACTAAACGGAGTGGCCATTTGGGCCATGGAAAAATTTTCTAGCAGGATTTTCAACGGTTTGTTTCAGTCTAGTCATTTTTCTTGGATCCTATCCAACATGTATGCTTCGAATTCTACCTCCGGGAAAGCAGAAATGTGGAAAGTTATTTCCCAGGTATGGGAGAATTTTTTGTAGTTTTCTTGGCTGTCTTCTTCTACTTTTCGATGGTCCAGCTTCTCCGGCTAGTTTTTATTTTCCCAATTATAATGGCCATGGTTTCCAGGATAATCAGGCAAAAATGCCTTACTTGTAGCCCTCGGGCAATTAGCAGCTTTTTGTTTTTTTTTTTGCATACAGGTTTATTCTTCCAACCAAGAGGCATGAAGCACTATTTATCAAGGCTGATTTTGTATATAAGGTTTTTGGATCCTCTATAAAAACCCACTGTTAATATATTATAATAATTACCAAAAAAAAAAAAAAGTTGAATCATATACCTATTATCATTGCACACGTTTTGTTTCTACTCTAACACTTTAATCATTAAAGGTAGTAAAAAAATTTGTTGAGCAAAACTTTAGCAGGCCACCAAGGAGATTTGTACTTTGGACCTTCAACACCGTATTGCCCTAACGTGGGCTTGTAATTGACTAGGCTAACCCAATGGTTGAAACTAAAAGGCACAATAAAATATTTGAAACCTCTATTGTGTTACCTCGAACAACAATCACACAATAAAACTTTAGCAGGCCATCGAGGACATTTAACTCTCGGACCTTCTGCACTGCAGCATCCTAACGTAAGCTTGTAATTAACTAGACTAACCCAACAGTTGAGATTAAAGGGCAAAATAAAATATCTAACACCTCCATTGTGCTACCTCAAACATCAATCACACAACAAAACTTTAGTAGGTTGCCAAGGAGATTTAACCCTTGAACCTTCTACACCGCAATGCCCTAACACGTCTTGTAATTGACTGGGTTAACCCAATGGTTGAGATTAAAGGGTATAATAAACTATTTGAAACCTTTGTTGTGCTCATCTCTGGGATGTTTTCCCATGCACAATGTCACTTGGTACGAATCTAGATTCCTTTGGATCGCTGCTACATTGCTGAAAGTGACTCCTCCAATGTTCTTGCACTCGTCTTCGGGATATTCTCCCCAATAATCAACTCTCTGCTCGTCTTTATATCGAAGGATATTCAAATTATCTTCATCATCATAAAATTAACTATGGCATTGTATTAATATGCTTTCTCCTTCTTGTTATTTGTGCCCAAGGAGGTCAACCCACTTAAAATACTTATATTTTTATTTTAAATTTGAAACGTCACTTAAATATTTAATTTAAATATGTCAACTTGTATTAAATCACCCTTGAAATAAGAATATATTTTCCTTGAATATCAAGTCAGCCTTTGACATCAATGACAACTCAACAGTGAATAATTCTAATAATAGTAAACAAAATAAAGAAACAAAGTGAGACAAGGAGAAGTAGGTGGGTGCCTATGGGCATCCTGATATATCACATTTTATTCATAATTATGATACAAACAAGTCCTTATTAAGAGGTATTTATAGTGGTACCAAGTATTCGATGAGAAGTTAACTTCAAATTGGCATAAACTAAATTTTGAGGTAAACTTGACAATAATAATATAATAATAAATTACCCTTACGTAGGGTTATCCATAGAGGTAAATTAACCAATACCATTAATGGTAAAATATAAAAGGGGATCAAAGACTTACATGAATATGCCTATAGGATTACATAATTACATGCTTGCAATCTACATAAATGGTGCTCATATGCAACTCATCACACATTTCACTAGGGTTATGCATAAGGGGTTGACATCAAAATGTGTTTATAAAAATGGGGTAAATCATATTTTGAATTCTAGGCAAATCGTATCCAAACTCATGTATAAGACATGCCAAGTTTTTTTTTCCACCAAAAAAATAAAAATATGATGAATTTATAATATTATTTGAAAAAACTTATAAAAAAAATGTCGTCAATTCATGCTATCCGTCGTTAATCATCTATTTTTTTTATTGCTCGTCTATTGTCTATTATTGCTATCAGTTGTGTATTCCTACTACTAGGTATCTATTCCTACCATCAATCGTCTCAAGAAGAATAAATGTGTTAAGAACCTCTCTTCTCATTACCATAAATCATTCATCAATATGCAAAATTTTTCAACATGCATCCACAAATAAATTGCACAATAATAATATACATAATAAAATGGAGATTGATAATACTTTTGAGATAGTGCAACATTGTACAATGTTCATTATTGAAAGCAAACCATTTCGTAAGATCTTGAGCTTCATGAGCCAAGACTTCTACAAGAATACTTCATATATGACTTACTTTTTACAATGGGGGTACATCTCTCTTTATACAAGAATGTGATGGTTCACCTTCCATGAGTTACAAAGTATATAATATTATAATATGGCATTATGTTAAATATTATTATAATTTTATGTGTGACCCATGCTATAATACAATATTATATGATATCCCCACATGCATATGCTTAGGAACCCAACATTCCATATCTCTTATAAAAATATTTTATTCTGGAAACATAGGTTTAAACTAAATAATATGATATTCTAAGTGAAGATAAGTATTGGTATTGATATTGATCATCCACCATTTTAATGAAATTTTGATTGATGTTGTTCTTTGGTGATGCCAATATGCCCTTGTGCCATTTGAATACCCATAGTTTTTGTTCTTTTGGTTCCAAGTATATCCCTGTTGCTATGATTGTTGCCTCTCATGGTGATGTGGATGATGATATACTCCAATATTTTGTGATTTTATTCTGTTATTTTCTCTTATACTCCTCTCTTTTGGATATTTTTGGACTTTGGTTTAACTTCATCTTTGATCTTGCCACTACATCCTCAGATTCTATTACAAGTACTTTTTGGTCACAAATTCGACACTATGCGCCAGGGTGGGGGTAGACCAACGACACAACATAGAATGACCACCACATCGGGATAGGATGAATGATATCCGGAGGAGACCGGTTCCTTGGGATGGTTTTGCCTATCTACATCGCAAAGTAGGGAAAAGGAAAAACTTTGGTTCTTTATTTTTTTCTCTTACAATTGTTTATTGATTTTCGTTGATCCTTGCTCTCTAAGGTGAGAAATATCATTTAAATTTATCTTCTTTCTTCTATACCATACTTTCATAAATTTCATTTGCACATATATGTTAATAGTGCTGAAAGAATACAACCAAGGATAGCCAAGAATTATATCTATATCACCCATCTCAATAGCATAAAAATTACACTATGTAAAACATATTTATCCATGGTGATCTTCAAATCTTCAAAATTATGAATATCCTCACTCTCAAGCTTTATTTTTCTAATTTTTGTTGTTTGAAATTGTAAATTGTTAACCAAGTCCCTCATGATAAAATTATGCTTGCTACTTGGGTTTATGGAGACTAACATTTTTTTTGGATGCAATCATGAACCTGCAAAATAAATTTTTGATATTCAAACAAAAAAATTTGAATATTGTTTGGAACCAAAGGTGTTATTTCCTTGTCTTGCATATCCATATTATTTTTCTTCAATCCCCATTTGCTTAAAAATGCAAATTCAAATTGTTCCCATGTGAATTTTTAACTATGGGCTTAACCAAAGTTTGAAAATAAAAAAAAATGCTTCCCCTTTCAAAACATTACAAAGCTCAAATTTCCATTCTAAATCATAGAATTTAAAACATTTTAAGATTTTCAACCATTCCCTTGTATCAATATCAAAATTTTCAAAGAAATTTGGTAATTCCATGACTTTTGTTTTTCAAAGTAACTAAGGCTTTAAATAATTGAAAATTCTCAAAAATTAAGATCTCAAAAATTTGATCAATTCTTTGCTTTAAACAATGAAATATGCAATTTATTTTTATATTATTTGGCACCAAAGGTGTGATTTCCTTTGCTTACATATCCTTATAATTTTCCTTCAATCCCAATTTTCTTAAAAATGCAACTTAAAATTCTTCCCACGTGAATGTATAATTATGGGCTTGACCAAAGTTTGAAAACCAAGAATTTTTTTTTCCTTATCAAACACAATATCAACTCAATTTGAATGTATAATTGCAAAGCTCAATTTTTTGTTTTAAAACACAAAATTTAAAACATTTAAAGATTTTTAACCATTTCCTTACATCAATATCAACTTTTTCAGAGAATTTTGACAACTCCGTGACTTTTTTTCAAAGTAACTAGGGTTTTAAACAACCAAAAATTCTCAAAAATTAAAAATTCTCAAATATTATCTATTCTTTGATTCAGACAATAAAATCTAAATTTTTTCTTCAAAATAAGTCAGGTGACAACTGATTTCCTTACACAAATTGAGAGATGCATTTTTCTTTTTGCATTAATTTTTCATTCAACCCCAAAAGCCCAACTTGTAACAGTTGTAACTCTCTCAATACTTATCAAAATTTAACAAGTGAGCAGTAATTTTTGTAGTGCTAAAAATAACCTATATGCTAATGGAAAAAAATATTTTGAAAATGACTATTAGAAAATTTAATACAAATTTTTATTTTGAAAAAAAATTCATGCAACCAAAAAATAACACAAATATTTCAACTTAAAATAACTATAACTCTCTCAATAATTATTAGAATTTATCAAATAAGCACTCATTTTTGTAGTACTCAAAATAATCTACATGATGGTGCCAATATATTCTAAAAATGATTTCTAGAAAATGTAATACGTTTTTTTTGAAAAAAAATCATGTGGCCAAAAAACATCACAAATAACCCAATTTCAAACAACCATAACTTTCTCAATACTTATAAGAATTTAACAAATGGACATTCATTTTGGTAGTATTAAAAAATATCTACACAATGGTCCAAAAAACTTCTAAAAATAGTAGTTGAAAAATATGGCTCCCTTAAAATGTGATATTTTTATAAAAAATATGCCCTCTCTCTATAAAAACAACCCCACTTTACCAAAATCATTGCTCTGGTACCAAATATCAAGAACCTATCTTTCGATCAACAATACATTTTTTTACTACTATGTAGAAATATTCAACATGCATCCACAAATAAATTTCACAATAATAATCCACACAATAAATTAGAGATTTATAATACCCTTAAGGTAGGGCAACTCTATACAATGCTCCTTATTGGAAGGAAGCCACTCCATAAGATCTCTAGCTCCACGAGCCAAGACTTCTAATAATAATCCAAATGTTAAGAACCTCTTTTCTCATTACCATAAATCATTCACCAATATGCAAAAATATTCAACATGCATCCACAAATAAATTGCACAATAATAATCCACACAATAAAATAGAGATTGATAATACCCTTGAGGTAGGACAACATCGTACAATGCTTCTTATTAGAAGGAAACCGTTCCACAAGATTTCCAGATCCACAAGCCAAGACTTCTACAAGAATACTTCATATATGACTTAATTTTTACAATAGGGGTATATCTCTCTTTATACAAAAATGTGATGGTTCACCTTCCATGAGTTACAAGGTCACCCATATGGTGATTCACCTTCCATGAGTTACAAAGTGCATAATATTATAATATGGTATTGTGTTAAATATTATTATAAGTTTTTGTGTGACACATGCCATAACAAATAATTATATTATACACCCACATGCATATGTTTAGGCACCTAACACAATGTTTAAGATGTAGGAGTATCACTATTGTAACACCCCAAATTCTAATCAACTTGGGAGAGAGTGCATTTTTTTTTTTACAATTAAGTATAAATTACAGTCAAGGTTATCTATAAATATTTTTAATTTGTTTAGAGTAGATAAGGCATCACCACATTTGAGACCCTATCAATACAGATGACCCTCAAGTGGACAAGAGTGACCAAACTCTCATAGATTTTGGGGTTCACCTTTATATACCTCCATAGTATAAAGGATGCTCAAATGGTCTCCCCATATTTCTTAAATTCTCCATGAATGTAAGACAACTCGACCATAGCATTGGGATTATATCTTCTCAATTATTAGAGAAGGATATGCCAATTCCCTCATCAACATAAGTTAATCTATGCTAATGTGCTTAGGCATAATACCTTTGAGTTTACGCATTATACCTCTATGGTGGAATGACTAATACTACAATACTTAATCATCCCATATCTATAATGGGTTAAATAAGGTGATTGTCACTTTGTATGATAATTTCATATGGACACCCAAAATTCTTGTTTGAGGTGCCATCACCTAAATCAATTGCATATGGGTTCCTAACCTTTGTGGTAGGAAATAATACTCAAGCTACACCACTTAGAATCTTATCCAAAAAATTCCCATATTTGGATAACATTAGAGTTCCCCACTCTAGATATGCCTATTGCAAAAAGTCATTAATGAAAAAATATGGTGAAGCAAAACTCTAAAAATGTAGACTACTTTTTGATTTACCGCATCACAGATGCGCAAGTGAAGAGCATACTCTTACTGCTATAGGATTTATGGTTTACCATATCACATTATGCGCAAGTAAAGAGAATAATATCGACAACAAAATGTATTAGAAAACAAAAGAAATAAAAAGAGGGATTAAAAACTTAAAGAAAGAGATGAGTTAGGAAAGGAACAAAAAAAAATTGATTGAATTTTTATTTAAAAAAAAAAAAAAGTGATATATCTACAAAACTTCAAATGCATTTCAACCTATAGGTGTCATCAACGAAGTGAGCTTCGAAGAGGTACATCCTCTCTTTATAAAGATCTAACTCTAATGGGAGCTAGAAAGTAATGCTTATGGGATAAAAACACTCAAGAATTATTAAAAACTGTAGGTTTATAGACCAATACGATAAAAAGAAGGGAAATACTAGGCTTAAACCCCCCAAAAATACACCCACCTAGAAAAGAGAAGAAACACATTAAAAAATATGAAAATACAAGGTGGGAAATATTGTCCCTTAAACAATTTTATTTTTACGAAGATAAGATCAAAGAGGTTTTTGGTTCCTCTAGCAAACAATGCCATGAGAAATGTGCTTGAGCTCTCTATATTTTCTTCATTTTTCAAATATTGGAAAAATAATATTTGTGCTGATTCAAAGATCTTTGACAAAACTACCGTTGTATAGCTTTAAAATAAGAGAAATTGTTTTTATTTTGGTTCCATGTCTGCATGCTGCTTGCTCCAAAACTCTGGCCAATAGTGAAGTCCTACCATCAAATTTAACTTTCTCGAACAAAGGCAAGAGAAAATTAATTTGATATCATTTAACTTTGAGTCAAAAAATTATTTTTAATAGAAATAAATCCATCCCTAGAGCTTTCTCTAACTATAAATATGTTGAGTTAACTCATGATAAAGGCATTTTGTTGATGAATTAGATAATGGAAGGAAGTAGGGATGTATTTATAGGTATTCATCGACTTCTAAAACAATATGATGCAAAGAATATCAATTTTGAGAAAAATCATGCCCCTTAAAAAACATAGTATCTAGAAGTGTTACTTAAAAATTAGAAACAAAGGAAGTAATTTTAATACTATGATAGAAGGAATTGTAGGCAAAAAGAAAACCATTAAGATCCTTCTTAGGGCCATGCAAAACTTTTATAAAATAAAATATTTTCCACAACAACATTATTAAATACTATTCATCTAAATTACAGAGAAATAAACAAAGCATAAACCATAGAAAAATTACTTTCCATGGTTGTTCCTCTTATTTTTTGTATGTTTTACCTTTGAATTCTAAGTAGTATTGTGTTAACACTATCTCTACAAGCCTTACCACAAAGTTAATCTTGTCTAGATCAAATTTGTTCCTAAAAAAATAACGGAGGGCTGCCAATCCTTGAGAGGTGGGGATGTTGAGATAAAGGCTCTCAATATCAAAAGAGAAAGGAATGATATCTTGAGGAAATACATGGTCATGTAGATCTTTAATTAGTTCAAGAGATGATTTTTTTACTTCAAAAGAATTGGTAGGAGCAGATGATGAAGCCATTTGGAGGTAGGTTTGAGTATGAAACCACAATACAAACAAATGGGTCAACCAAAAATTTTAGGCTTGTGGATTTTAGGAAGCAGGTAAAAGACACACACTTTGGTAGAGGATGGTGTTACCTAGAGCATAAATTTCTTGTGGTTTTTTTAAAGTAGATTCCTCCTAAATCCCGACCAAGAAAGTCTTGGAGCCGATAAAAAATATCTTGTTGGGGGACTCTATTCACTTCAGAGTACACATTTTGATTTTAAAGCTGAAAAACTACTTCTGAAATGTACCAGTCCATGAACAAAACATAAAAACCCAAGTTTTTATTTGCGAGCCTAATAATAATGGATTTGTTATTGGATAGACAATAAATGGTAGACCAAATATGGGGTGGAAAGGCACATTGGTAGGTGGTATTGATATTAGATAGTTTGTTATTGAGGAATATTTCACTCATGCTAGTAATTTATTCTAAAGGCCTATAAAATTGTGAGGGATTAGAGCTTAGATTGGAAACATGAAAATAATCAATGGGCTTAGGCATATTTGGAGGGTCACCTCTCAGTCCAAAGAACTATTCAAGATGAAGATGTCTATTAAAGTTTAAAAACTCTTATTTTAGAACCTCTTTGGCCATGGGAGGAGAAACATGGAGGAACTTTAAACCCAGGCTGAGGGCTTCAATTTCATTATGGGTAAGTTTTTTGGAGGATAAATTATGGATAACAAGATTTGTGATTTTGCCATCCATAGTCCAGACATGATTCTTGTAAAAATACCGATGGCCAAAATCCCATGGGATGAAAATTATGGACCAAGGGGTTATTTTGGTTTTTACCACCATTTTGGCGAGGAAATAACCCCTACCCTTGCTGCTTCTAAACATATGGGGTAAAAGCCTTTCTTGGATTCCCAAAACCATATTTGTAAAAATTTCTTCCATTGACCTATTGCAATTGTTGTTGCATAGAGGAAGTGTGGTTTTGTAAGTTTCTCCTCTTCTTTCATATTCTTGGAGAAGGGCCTTGAAATTTTAAACTACACCCCTATTGTTGTTTTTTTAGCTATTTATTCCTTTTTTGTGGTCACTATTGTTGTTGTTTATTTCTATGTTGTAGATGTCGTTGCTGTGATTACCTTTTTTGTGTAGTAAAGGCTCTTTGGTTTGGATCTCTACTGTGACTTCTATTCTTTTTGTGTAGGAAAATTATTTTGTGCACTTGTGATTAGTTTTTCTAGATGATTGATTTTTTGCTTGATTTCTCTTTTAACTAAATCATCTACGCTTTCTGTAACTTCTGACATATTAACTTCTAGGACTTCTAAAGCAACATTTTTTAAAGCAAATTTAGTTTACTGTTGTATATATTTTTGGATTTGCATTTCAAATCTCTAGGCTTGGAGCTTTTCCTCAAAAAGCTCTTTAATATAGGATTCCTATTTTGAAGTAATTTCTTGAGAAATTATCTTATGTTTATTTACAGAATCTATATGAATTTTCTTAATTGTAAGAAATAAAATGCTAGGAATATAATCATTGGCATGAGTAGCTAATTTATTTATGTATTTTTTGAAATTACAGATATACAATTTAGCCATTTCCAAGCAAAAATTTTCTATGAGGGTCTCCAGCTCATCAAAAAATTGTATATTAATATCTTTGTCTAGAAGTCGAAGATATGGTTTTTCCATTTGTATGTTATGGGGAACAATACCTTTGATCAAATTATCTTCAAGTTGGGCTAGATTGGAATGGCATTTTTTGCCTTTCTGCTTAGAATCTTGAATTATTCAAACCTTGTATCCAGTAGTTTGTCCAAAGACTCTAGTCATGGACGAACATTGTGCATTGCATCGATTCCATCTATGAAGGTCCTTCTATCCTGTGTAGAAGGAAATATTATGTTTTAAGCAAAAACTTCTATTTCTATTAGACCTCTATAAAACTCTTCTATTTTATCTATGTTGAAGACCTATTCTTCAAGCTCCCAAATTTGTTGCCATGAAACCTCTTGTTGTAGATGCTTGTGAGGAAGACGAACAGGGGAACTAGGGTGACTATAAAACCTATGGGAGAGGATTCAAAATCTGAAATATCAATAACTAATAGAGCAATGTGCACCATTAATGGGTAAAATCATTAATGAAAAAAGAAACATGGTAAAGTAGTACTCTAAAAATGTAAACTAGTTTTGATTCACCAGATCGTAGATGTGCAAGTGAGTATCATACTCCTAGTGTTAGAGGATTTCTAGTTCACTAGATCACATTACACATAAGTGAAGAGCATGATACCAACAACAAAAACGTATTAGAAAATAGAAGGAATAAAAAATAGGGATTAAAAAATTAAATAAAGAGATGAGTTAGGAAAGGAAAAAAAATATTTGATTGAATTTTTAGTCTAAAAATGGAAGTGATACATCTACAAAACTCTAAATGTGTTTCAACCTGCAGGTCTCATCAGTGGAGTGGGCTTCGAAGAGGTAGAAACTCTCTTTATAAAAACATAAATCTAGGGGGGGGAAAAAAGTAATGAATGTGGGATAAAAACACCCAAGAATTATTAAAAACCGTAGGTTTATAGACCAAGATGGTAAAAAGAAGAGAAGTCCTAGGAAAAAACCCCCAAAAAACACACCCACCCAAAAAAGAGAAGAAACACATTAAAATGTAAAAATAAAAGGTGGGATATAGAGTCCCTCAAACAATTTTATTTTTACAAAGATAAGATCTAAGAGGTTTTTGGTTCTTCTAGAAAATAATATCTCGAGCAATATGCTTGAGCTCTCTATATTTTCTCCATTTTTAAAACATTGAATAAATAATATCAGTGTTGATTCGAAGATCTTTAAAAAAACTACTCCAGCTTCAAAATAAGAGGAATTGATTTTATTTTGGTTCCATGTTTGCATGTTGCTCACTCTAAAAGTATGGACAAAAGTGAAGGCCTACCATAAAATTTAACTTTCTCAAACAAAGGTAAGAAAAAATTAATATGATATACCCTAGCTCTAAGTCTTTCAAAAAAATATTTTTAATAGAAATAAATCCTTCCCTAGAGCTTTCTCTAAAAAGAAAACTCTTGAGTTCACTCATGATAAAGGCCTTTTATTGGTTAACTAGATGATGGGAGGAAGAAAGGATGTATTGATAGACATTCATCGATTTCTAAAATAATTTGATGCAAAGAATTCTAGTTTGAGCAAAATCAAGCCCCTTATAAGTGTTACTTAAAAATTAGAAACAAAGGAAGTAATTTTAATACTATCATATAAGGAATTGTAGGCAGTAATAAAACCATTAAGATCGTCCTTAGGACCATGCCAAACTCCATTGGCATCATCAATGTATATTTTATAAAATAAAGGATTTTCTACATTAACATTATTAAATACCTATTCCTCTAGATGATAGAGAAATAAATAAGCATAAACCATAGCAAAATTAATTTCCATGGTTGTTCCTCTTATCTACTTGTATGTTTTCCATTTTAATTCCAAGTAGTGTTGTGTTAACACTATCTCTATAAGCCTTACCACAAAGTTTGTCTTGGTTGGATCAAATTCGTTCCTAAAAAAATTACAAAGGGCTACCAACCCTTAAGAGGTGGGAATTTTGGGATAGAGGCTCTCAACATCAAAAGAGAAAATAATGATATCCTAAGGAAAAGTATGGCCATGCAGATCTTTAATTAGAGATATGGAATCTAAGAGATGATTTTTTTTGCTTCAATAAAATTGGTAAGAGCAGATGATGAAGCTATTTGAAGGTAATTTCGAGCATGAAACCATAGTAGGAACAAATGGTTCAACCAAAAATCCTAGGCTTGTGGATTTTGGGGAGCAAGTAAAATACACACACTTTGGAAGAGGATGGTGTTACCTGGAGCATAAATTTATTATGGTTTTATAAAAGTAGATTTCTCCTTAAAACCCAACCAAGCAAGTCTTGAAGCTAATAAAAAATAACATGCCAAGGGACTCTGTTCACTTTAGAGTAAACATTTTGATCTAAAAGTTGGAAAAATTATTCTAAAATGTATCAGTCCATTGACAAAACATAAACACCCAAGTTTTTATTTGCGGGTCTAATGATAATGGATTTGTCATTGGCAAGGGAACAAATGGTAGACAAAATATAGGGTGGAAAGGCATGTTGGCGGGTGGGATTGATAGTAGATAATTTTTTATTGAGTAAAATTTCACCCATGCCAATAATTTTTTCCAAAGGCCTATACAACTATAATAGATTAATACTTGGGTTGGAAACATGAAAAAAATCAATTGGCCTAGGCAATTTTGGAGGGCCGCCTCTCAGTCCAAAGAACCATTCAATATGAAGACATCTACAAAAGGCTAAAAAATCCTAATTTAGAACCTATTTGGCCATTGGAGGAGGAACAGGGAGGAACTTCAAACCCAAGCTAAGGGCCTCAATTTTTTTTGGGTAAGTTTTCTATAGGAAAAATTATGGACAACAAGATTTGTGATTTTGCCATCCATTGCCTAGACCAGATTCCTGTAAAAATACCAACGACCAAAATCTTGTGGTATAAAAATTATAGACCAAGAGGTTATTTTTGGTTTCTACCATCACTTTTGTGATGGAATAACCCCTACCCTTAGTGCTTATGAATAAATGGGACAAAAACCTTTCTTGGATTCCTAAAACCAGAGTTGCAAAAATTTCTTCTATTGTTCTATTGTAATTGTTGTTGCCTAGAGGAAGTGTGCTTCTGAAAGTTTCTACCTTTTTTTCATCTTCTTGGAGAAGGACCTTGAAAGTTTAAATTATGTTATTGTTGTTGTTGTTGTTGTTGTTGTTTTGGTTGTTTATTCCTTTATTGTGGTTGTCATTGTTGTTGTTTTTTTCTATGCTATGGATGGTGTTACTATGATTATATTTTTTGTATAGTAGAGGCTCTCTGGTTTGGACCTCTATTGTGACTTCTATTCTTGTTGTGTTGTGTAGGAAAGTTATTTTGTGCACTTGTAATTAATTTTTCCAAACGATCGATTTGTTGCTTGATTTCTCTTTTAACCAAGTCATCTATGCTTTTTGTAGCTTTTGATATATTAACTTTTGGGACTTCTAAAGTAGCATTATCTTGAGAAAATTTGAATTTTCTATGTAGTTAAGTGTGCAAGTGTGGTGAGTGTAGATGTGTACAAGTGTCCATTATGTAACAGTGTACATGTGTCCTTAGAGTAAGAAAGTGAAGAGTCTCAAAGAAGAGTGAAGGCAAAGAGTACTACATATGAAGAGTCACATTCTATTATATATATGACTAAGCTATTGTAAAGAGAAGCATGGTATTGTATGGTGTGGTGGATAGTGTATGTGTATATGTGTGTCATAGTATAGTTTATGTGACCTTCATTTAATATCATATTACTATTTTTGTGAGCATTTGTTAGTGTTCATTTTATGAGTTGCTTCAAAAGTTATTTATGGGTTTTATGTGATTAGAAAATTGCCATTATCATACATTTTATCTTTTTAATATTTGCATTAAGTATTAAGCATACAAAGCTAACAGTGGTATCAGAGCCACAAGGGAGTATTATAGGAGATAGGAAGATTTCTTTTACAAAATTTGAAAGTTCCTATTTGGCTAGAGTCTTTTAGCAAGGTTGTAAAAAACTCTTGAAGACTAGGACTCAACAAAGATTTCTTTCTACTAGATTAATGAACAAATAGTGAAGATTATTGATTTTACAATATTAAATATTTGGATGTATTTGATTGTTGTTGTCTAAAATTTTCTTGCAAAATTTTAGTTCTTATAAGTTGAAAAGCTTCTTACAACAAATAGATAATAATATCACCTTTTATTGCCTAAAAGTATATATGCTTTTCTCACACAAGAATTGATTTTAGAATTGCAGTAAAAGAGTAGATATTGAATATTGAGGAGACCTAAGAAAGAGGTCCCATAGAAGATAGAAGATTGAATATTGAGAAGACCCAATAAAGAGGTCCCATAGGAGATTGAAAATTTAATATTAAGGAGACCCAAGAGAAGAGGTCCCATAGAATATTGAAGAGATAAAAAAGAAATAGGCTAGAGAAGCCCTATTGAATATTAAGAAAAAATGAGACCCAAGAGAAGAGTTCCCATTGAAGTTTTGATAAAGGAGATAGGATATTTGAGAGATACTATTGAGGAGACCTAGGAGAAAGGTCCCATTGAAATTTGGAAGGAGAAATAAGGAGAATATAGGAGCTCTATTGAGAAATTGAAGAAGTGGCCATTGGATAAGACTTGAAGAAAGATTGAGGTAGAAGATTGCAAGAAGAAGAAACTCTTAAAAAGAGGTAGTCACATCAAAAATTGGGACAATTGTCACCATACAAAAACAAGCCCAAAAGGATTTATGGAACCGATTCAAGGAGAAATTTTTTGGAAATAAGTTTGCCAAATTTTGGAAAGTACGTTTAACGACTCAAGACATTTAGATTCTTGAAGAAGAGGCCAACAAAGAGGTCAAATTTGAAGATAAAATTTAGTGAGATCTAAGGAGGAGAAAGAATATTGAAGTGGCCATCGAATTGATAATTTTGAAGACAACCATTAAAGTTTTTGAATGCTAATTTTTGAAGGAGAAGATTGCAAAGTTTTGGGGCATAATTTAAAGAGTTTTAGGACAACATGTTAGAGGATGAGAAATTAGAATTTTGGAGCAGTATTTGAAGAGTTTTTGGACTATAAATTAGGGCAAAAAATTGGAGGAGACATAGAGCTACGAATTGGAGAATGATAGGACAGATTTTGAAGTGTCCTCAAAAATTTAATTGAAGGAGGAATTGATAGAGAGTTTGGGCAGCAAGTTGAAGGAGATAGAGCTAGTTTTTAAATAATATTCAAAGAAGATTTAGATCTACATATTTTCAAATATTCTTGGTAGCATTTTAAAAGGAGAAAGGATAAATTTTGGGAAGCTTTAGGACCTACAAATTTCAAAAAAATTGGGTAACACTTCGATAAGCAAAGGAGTAGCAAATTTTAAGGTATTGGGTAGCAAGTTTTAATAGCAAAAGGTGAGAAAAACTAGATAGTTAACAATATAGGAAGGATGCACAAATAAGTTTTCAAATGGATATTAAAAGAGGTATTTTTTTAAGTTGTTATAAGTTGAGTAATATCAATATTTTTGCAAGTATTAGTCTAAGTTAAAAATTACAAGAAAATAAGCTACAAATGCAATGCGAAGCACTCAAAACTAGTGTGTATAGTATATATTTTAAAGGAAGTTAAGTGCATGTTCTTGAAGGGAAATTATCATATTTGAACCTGCATTAACTTTAGAAATAAAAGTTAGCAAAGCAAGTGAAAAAGGAGTAAAAGCACTTAAAAATAAATCCCTCAAACCAATAAGAAGCTCACTCATCAAAGCTGAGTTATGGAGAAGCCAAGCCACACCAAAATCGATTTAGAATTTAATAAAACAACGCAATAGGAGTTGTAGTCAAGGAATCCACCGAACATGCAAGGAGAAGCCACCATTTTGGAATAAAAAACCACCTAAGTTGAGGATGAACCACTGTGAGAGGAGAGGCCATTGGAAGAGCAACTACAATGGATGGAGGAGCCATCAGTGCAGTCTACAATCATTAGAGAATAGGCAACTAAAATAATTTTTGGTGGATATTGAAAAGCCAAACATCAAGGTGCAATTTGAACATTGAAAAGCCAAACATCAAGGAGCCAAGTTAGGATGAGTTGGAGCATTAAAATAGAAGGCCAAGCATTAGAGAAACCAACTGCTATACATTGGATATTTGGGTTACTATTGGTGAAGAACCACATGTAAATTGTAACACCCATGAAGTCATAGCATTGTTGAATAATACAAATTAAAGTTAGAAAAATGCTTCTGCCAAGTGTTATGAGAAGCACATAAAATTAGAGTGCCAAAGGAATGTTGGTTGAAGAGTAAAATAGTCAAAGTGCTTTGAAGCAGTCATTAAATGTATGGACCAAAAATAGCATAGCATCAAGTGTATTCGACATCAATTCATTTCAAAATTTAAGTAAGTGCCTTGTAGAAATAAGCCTATTGAACAGTCAACATTGGAGACCAAATATTTTGTCAAATTAAGCATTCTTCTAGAATATTGGAGGTAGATTCTAAGTTAATTTTTTATTTTCAAATGTTGGAGTAATAAGGAGTGATTTATAGTTGATTTATCAAAGGTTGAGTTTAATTAATATATTTCCACATTGATTAATTAATGTTATTGGAGGTATAAGGTTTATAAGTGGAAAATTAAAACCCTAGAAACTTTATTTATGCAATTTGAGAAATTTTGTAAAGTTTTGAAAAGTTGATTTAAAGTTTTTGGAAGTTAATTACATGTTTTGTAATTAATTTATTTTATTTTGTAAAACAATTTAAAATATTTGCAAATTGATAATTTTGTAGAAATAAGGTTTTCAACATCAAATTAGGAATACAAAATTTGCAAATTTATTTTACTAAACTTCTATATTTCTTGGTTCATCCAAACCCCATAAGGGGGGGAGGAGGTCCAAGGTTCAAATCTCGGGCCTCGTCGGACTAAACGCTTGTCCCT
The DNA here is from genome assembly GCA_028583015.1 of Wollemia nobilis. Lineage (NCBI taxonomy): Eukaryota > Viridiplantae > Streptophyta > Pinopsida > Araucariales > Araucariaceae > Wollemia > Wollemia nobilis. Next base: position 1,392,646 of record JAQPPZ010000128.1, on the reverse strand, counting down.
TTCCTGGTGCTTTCAACGGTGTAAAAGGTTTAAAATGATTGTGGCATGGTGGTTATAGGGGTAGACTACGTGAAGATCTGTGTGGCAGCTTCTGGGGTGGACAACGTAGAATACTGTGGTGGCCATAAAAGTTGGACAGCCTACCCGGATTCGTGGCGGCTACCGATTCCACCATGTAAATTAAAAAAAAAAAAAAAAACTTCTATATTTCTAATTGGATATCCGTAAGGAATTCAACATCAATATAAGATTGAGAAATTTACAATTTAGAAATCATATTTTTGAAATTTGGGAGATAAAAGGTATTCAACTTAGAGATTTGAAGAATTGAAACCTTTGTCAAAATTTATTGATTTATCATTCATAAATAAGGAGAAATAAGACACTCACCTTAAAGTAGTAGAAGTTGAATATTATATTAAAATTATCATTAAAACATTAGGGAGACATAAGGTAGTCTACAAGTGTCATCATGACAATAAATAAATTCTTTCTTTCAAAATCCCAACTTCTTAAAAGTCCTAATTACACTTCATGGAAAAAAAAAGTGAGGTCAATATTGATAGTGTAAAAACTTTGGGATATTGTTAGAGAAACAAAAACAACATACTAAAGATATTAGAGAAATTCAAAAGTATGAAGAATATGAAACAAATGCTCTTATGGTAATAACATTTGTAATTATAGATGATATACAACCATACATTAGTTCAACAAAAACCTCTACAAGAGCTTGGAATACTTTAGCCAAGATATTTGAAGGAAAGAATAATGCCACTATATTGAATCTTCAAACCCAATTGCACTATCTAAAAGTTAATAGTGGTGAAAGTATATAATTATTTCTAATAAAAGTGGTAGATATAAAAGGAGCATTGTTAACTTTAGGAGAGAAGGTAGAAGACAAGTTTATTGTTCAAGTAATTCTAAGAGAACTTCCAAAGAGCTAAAAGCATCCTGTTAATTCTTTACAAGTTCTAAGTAAAGATACTTTTTTTGATGATGAGGTAGAAAAATTAGTTAAAGATAAAATGACTACCAATGTCGTAGTCTCAAAAAATAATCCACAAGAAAATGTTGCTTCATTCTCAAGGATAGATAATAATGGAATAATAGATATTGTCAAGTATATAGAAAGAGATGTTAGTACAATCCTTTATAAATTCAATCCAAGAAACCACTTTCAAGAGAATCAATTAAATCAAGGAGGTCAATCAAATAGGTCATTTCAACCAAGACAATATCAGAATCAATATAGACCACATCAACAACAAATTCAATGTCATTACCCTTCTCAATATCAATATAATTAATCTCAACTACAATATAGATAAGGAAACCAAAAGGGGCACTTAGCTCAAGAAGTTCAAGAAATCCAAGAACTAGAAGAAACAACAAAATAAAATAGTGTTAAAGCTCTTTTGATAAAATTAATATTTTATGAGGATACTAATCATCTAAATGATCAAAATACAAATAGGGAGTAGACTAAAGAAAGCAAGAGAAGACTATACAAGATCTAGGAATAGGATGAAGACCATATTGAAGACTAAAGTCTTCAATAACCAAATAATGTAATACAGGGGATGTTGGAGTATATTACATTATTTGATATATGCTAATGTACCACCTTAGGTACATATTTAGATTAGTATTGTGTCCTAGATTAGAGTGTGAGTAAATATTTCATGTAATCTAATAATGTGCAAGAAATGCACAAGTATCATGTAGTTAAGTGTGCAAGTGTGGTGAGTGTAGATGTGCACAAGTGTCCATTATGTAAGAGTGCACATGTGTCCTTAGAATAGGAAAGTGAAGAGTCTTAAAGAAGAGTGAAGGCCAAGAGTACTCCATATGAAGAGTCACATTCTATTATATATGTGACTAAGCATTGTATAGATAAGTATGATATGGTATGATGTGGTGGATAGTGTGTGTCTGTGTGTGTGCCACAGTATGGTGTGTGTGACATTCATTCTATATTATATTACTATTTTTGTGAGCATTTATTAGTGTCCATTTTATGAGTTGTTTCAGAAATTATTTATGAGTTTTATGTGATTAAAATATTGCCATTATCATATATTTTATATTACAACTTTATTTGAGATCTTGTGGTTATTTACATTAAGTATTAAGAATAAAAAACTAACACCTTTAATTCCTACATATTAATAGGATTCATCCTATAAGGAGTTCTATTTATGGGTTTGACTCTAGGAATCAACTCAATAGTGAAGTCAAATTCACATTTAGGTGGAAGGATTAAAATATATTTTGGGAATACATTCCTAAATTCATGTAGAATTAGGTGTTTCCCTAACATATCTTTCTTTCTAGTATCATTTATTGGATCATTTATCTTAAAAATATAGATCATTCCATATTTTTCATAGCTTTTCTAAGTTGCATTGTTGATAAAAACTAGAGTCAAAAGGACCCTTGTTTGTTATGAATCCTTATTCTCTTCTTCTTCTCATATGTATAATCCATCCATCTATCTTGGAAATTTATTAAGGTTCAATGTGCTTTTAACCAATCCATTCCCAGGATAATGTTAAAAACATGTAGCAGTGCTACATATAGATACCATATGGTTGAATCATTGGGTAGGGAGATCTTAGTTATGGGTCGACACCAATAAATTGAGTAGGTATGTCCAAAACCATACTCGAATTTTGAATTTTTTGCCAAAAATATAGGTCTTTTTTGGCATATCCATGACTATATTAGTGGAAATAAAACTATCAGTAGCTCCACTATCTATTAAAACTTTAACATTTTTATCAAACAATTTACCATTCAAGAGCATTGGTGTGGCTTGTCCATCCAAGTTTTAGTTTCTAGTTGTTGTTGTATATATTATATGGTTGTGTTCTTTTGTCCTCTTACTTGATCCTTGCCCTTGAGGAAATCTATTCACATAACACATACCACCATGATTAAAGCAACCTCCCTTAGGACCCTAGGTTCTTTCTTATTTCTATTCCTCTATTATTTCTGCTTGCAATGGTTCTAACTACCTTTAAGGTTGAGGATTATTATTATTATTGATATTTCTCTTTTGGAATTTCTTCTTGAAATTCCCTTGCTTTCTATTGTTCCTTTTATCAACCTTCAGATTACCCTTGTTATTTTATTTTTCTCTTATTCCCATTTCATGAATCCAACACATTTTCTTTTCCTAAGTGACTACCAATCTTCCTCTTAGCATAGTTGAAGTAGGTCTTCCTGGTTTGCAAGTTGGCTTCTTCTTGGTGAATCAAATTATATGCATTTTATAAGGTCTCATTTGTTGATTCATTTGTCCCTCTACTGATCTAGTTGTTCATGAAGTAGTTAAACTACAATAGTAAGATTCTCCATATCTCTATTTGAGTTCCTTGAACTGTCTTCTAGGGGTCTAGCTTTGACACTATTTCTACCTAGCTTGTATTGGATTTTTGAAATATCCTCTTCTTCCTCTCCTTAGCCTTGGTCTCATGTTCCTTGGTCATAAAAGGTTTAAGTTAGGTTACAAATTTTCTCCAAATTGTACTTCTTAATTCTAGTTAGTTGCATCACCCATGTGCACTAACAATACAGTATTATCATTCGCTAATAATAACAATGGTCACACTTACTCCATGCAAGGTGCCAATTTCCCATAAGAGACCATCCTTTATATTTTTTACTCCTTGGTCTAAATTGAGCCCACTAGCTTGCAATACCTGGTGTACCCAATCCAAGTTAAGGTCCCTAAAGTTGCAAATATCCCCAAAGTCTACACATCAAGTTAGGCCAATCCTAAGTTCTCTCCATGGAAGCTTCTAGTCCTACAACCTAACTTTAATACCAAATGTTACACCCCAAATTATAACCAACCTATGAAAAAGTAATTTTATTTTATATAGTCAAGTAATAATCATAGTTAAGGTTCTCTATAGATGTTTCTAATTTTTTTAGATTAGATAAGGCATCACCACATTATAAACCTTATATTTGCAGATGATCCTCGAGTGGATAGGAGTAGCCAAACTCTCGTAGGCTCTAGGATTCACCTTTATATACCTCTGTAGTATAAAGGATGCTCAAATGGTCTCCCCAATACTCCACGAATGTAAGACAACTTGACCATAGCATTAGGATTATCCCTTCTTAATCGTTATATAATGGGATGCCAATTCTCTCATCAACATAAGTCATTCTATGTTGATGTGCTTAGGCATAATGCCTTTTAGTTTAGATATTGCATCTTCATGATGGAATGACTAATATTGTAGTTGTTAGCTTTTAAAGCTTTAAACTTAAAGGAAATGCAACCACAAGTATGGAAATAAGCATGCAATGTTATAACTATGATAATGGCTAAATAATATGCATGAAAATATGATAAAAAACTTGATACAATGCTCAATAAATGCTCATATATGAAAGCTCACAAAAATATACAATGCAATGCAATGGAGGTTACTACGTCTCCATTTTGCAAAAATAGGTCTACATTGTATCTACTACTACTTTTATTATATGCTCTAAAGTCCTCTCTCATTTCTACTCTATGAAGGCCTATTTATAATATGATGCAACTCTTTGCATTCAACATTCCTATGATACCTCACCATTATGTTGTAAGGACTTATGTACATGTGGACTACATGCACATTTACATCATCGTATATTCTAACACTTGTGCATTTATTACATTGCTTTAATAAAGTACTTAAGTCCTAATAAATATCTAATCTAAATATGTACCCATGACAGTACATTAGTAAGGACCAAATAATGCAATATATTCCAAAACCCCATGTATTATATTGTTTGGTTTTTGAAGACTTTAGTATTTAGTAAGAATCTTGATTCTAGTTTTAGATTTTATATCCTCCTCTACTATCTGAGTCCTGTTCAAACAAATAGTTAGTGTCTTCATGATATGTTACTCTTGTTGAAAGAGCTTTAACTTCATGTTCATCTATTGACTCTTCTAGTTCTTCTATTTCTTGAATCCTTTGTGCTAAGTGTCCTTTCTGATTCCCTCCATGATATTCCAATTGAGGGTATTGATTTTGAGGAGTATGTGGATGCTGAAACTATTGCTTTTGAGGTTGATACTGCCTTGGTTGGAATACCCTATTTTGGTGGTTTCCATAATTTATCTGATTCCCTTGATTTTGATTTCTAGGATTGAATCTGTAGTAGTTAGTGTTATGTCCTTTCTTTCTATATACATGATAATATTGATTATTCCAAGGTCTTCATCCTTTTGAGGATGATGCAATATTTCCCTATGGATTGTCCTTTGAGACCAATGCATTGTTAGTCATTTCATATTTAAATATATTTTCCACCTCATATTCTTGAAGAATATTGACTAACTCATCAAATGAAGTATCTTTACTTAGGACTTGTAAAGATGTAACTAGATGTTTGTAGCTATCATGAAGTCCTCTCATGGTTACTTGAACAAGAAATGTATCTTTTACTTCTTCTCCTAAGGTTAATTTCTGCTACATTCCTTAATAGTTCTACACTTTCACCATTGTTCATTTTCAAGGAATGTAATTGAGTTTGAAGATTTAAGATAGTAGCTTTATTTTTCCCTTCAAATATTTTCTCTAATGTTTTCCAAGCTTCCGAAGATGTCCTTGCTGAGCTAATGTAAGGTTGTATTTCATCTGTGATGGCAAAAGTTATTATCATTAATGCTTTTGCATCACTTTCTTCAAAATTCTGAATCTTTGTATCACCTAAATTAGGTTTAGTCACTATTCCTTTGATAATTTTCCATAGCTTTTAAAATATCAATATTTACCTTACTTTATTTTTCCATGAGAAGTAGTTTAGACCTTTAAGAAGTTGAGATTATGTAAGGATGAATTTGTTTGTTGTCATCATGGTCTTAGTATATTTCCTTCTAATTCCTTAGTTTAGAGAATGTGAACAATCTTGCCAAACCTTTTCAAGACTTATATTATGCAGAACTCCTTATGTCTCCCTAGTGATAATATATATGCTTGATAAAGTGCTTAATAGTTGTTAGTTCACTTTTCAATCAACTATTTTATATCTTCTTGTAGAAAGATTATAAATACAATTTCAAAGGATAAACCTTCAATATGTTTTAGGTATTTAGTTGGATTGTCTATCTCTTTTCTTTAAGTATGAGACTAATAAATTTTACTTTTCCAACTAGTATTTGATGCAAGCAATAAACTTTAACTTTGAATCAATGCTATGATAAATCTCTAAACTTATATGATATAAGTTTGATGTAGGATTCCTTATATCTCCCAAGTTAGAAGCTTTGAATAAGTATATGTTTGCAAATTAAATTCAACTTATCTTATAACTCCATGGTTTTAAAAATTGCAAATATATTTGAAGCAATAACAATAATGATTCAATAATTTCCAATTCTAAATTTTTTTCCAAGATTAACAATCTAGATATTAAAACCTTATTACTCCTATATATTAATATCTCTAGTATAAGTTGATTTTATAACCTTAAACTTGTAATATAAATATTACCTTTTCTTCAACCTTGCAAGCTCTCTGAAATCAATTTGACATTTTTTGACTTAGTGATGGTTGAAACCTTGTCAACTCCAAGATGCAATGTAAATTCGTTCTTTCCTTCTTCATTGATATGCATGTTTACTCCAATGTCTAATTCAGACTTGTAAATGCTTCTTTCATATTGATGTTCGGCTTGCAAGTATCTACTCTCCTCGATGAACGTGCTTTGCTTTACTTTGGTTCAGGTGATAATTGATCTCTCTTTGTTGTTGCTTTGCTTAACCTTCAAGCTACTATCTCACTAGTGGACATGTTATTTCATACTATAACTTGGTTTACAAACTCCAATATTTGTTGTGTGTGCTTCTCTTTGACAAAGTTGTGTTGGCTTGAGTACTTTATGAGTTGCTTGGCTATTCTCCCTTGATATTTGCACTGCTTCACTTAATTATTCTCCTTAAGATCTCTCCTTTGACTTCTAGTTGACATTGCTTTTATGGGTGCTATACAAGTGCTTCTCTTTGAGGATGTCTCTCTAAATTGAAATGTAGTATGCTATGGATAATGCCAAGTGGTGTTAGCATTATCTTGCTGCTTCAAAAATGCTTTCACTCCTTCTTTCGACGTTGAATGACAAGTGGTATTCGGTAAGGTTATAGATTCCTTCAACATCCCTAACCTACAAATGATGCTTCTTCAGGAGCATTACATGAATAATATCCAAGGATTCTCAAGTTGTCCTTGATGTCATGGTGAATGCATTCAATGTCTTCTCCCACGTGGTGTAAGTATTTCACCTCTTTTTTCCTAATAGATGTAGGTTATTCCAATTCTTGTTTAATAGGAGAATGATGGTTATTCTCCAATACTTCTATGGTAGAAGTGGTTGCTCTTCCAATGCTTCAAATGAGTGCTAAGCAAGGCTATGAGGTGGCTTCATATGATGAGTATTCTCCTCCAAAATTGAACCTTCTTTTCTATTTGTATTGTATATTCTATTTGGATTACTACATCTAACTTGCAATTTGATCCTCATGTAACCCTACTATAGTATTAGGGCTCAATGACCTAGACCTACAAACCTCATACTATTTAAGAATTAGTAGGTGTCAAAAGTGGTTCAACTTGTAAGTTCAATCCTCATCCATATCCAATCACTATAGAAGGTGGTAATCATCCATACCTAGATTTATTGACTTAAAATCATACTCATATTGTTAGTTATACAATTATTAAAATAACTTATAACTTTACACTTGTTATTGACTGGGAGTGGCTTGTAACCTAAATGAACCCCTCACTTGATCTCTTTTAATAAGATGATAGAAAATTTAATTTGAATATTGAAAGCACCACTAATTAAAGAGGTGATGAATTTTAATTCCTCCTTAGCTTGAGCTATAGCTATGTCATAGCCGAAAAGGGTGTTGCTTTGAACAAAATTTATTGTTTCTAGTATCACTCCTAGAAAATTAATGTTCTTGAAGAGTATCACTTGATTCGACTAAAACCTAGATTATAAAATTAGTAACCATTTTGAGAATAAAAAATATAGAAAGATGTTTTAAAAGAGTTTTAGGCCTTGTTAATTTTGATAAACATGTGTAAAAGTAAGACTCCTTGTGATATAAAAAAACTCCTAAGAAACCTAAATTACGATAAAATATATAGTAAAAATATAAAAGCAATATGTTATAAAAGTTCAAAAATATAACTTAGCATGGAGGTGGCTTGATTTCATCTATGCATATTTTTTGAATTTGAGTAAATAGGGAGAAGAGAAATATCCTTATGAGTCTATATTACTCTTCTCCATACCAAGACAAATCTCTTCCAAATTCCTTTCCAAACAATTGACAAGATCCATTTTTCCATATTTGACAAACAATGAAGGGAGGGTGTTTGAGTCACATAACCTCCAACTTCCTAAGTCAATATTAAGGGAGGGTGTTTAGGGTTAATTTTGACTTGAGATGTATAGTTATTTAACACTTTATATGGGATGTCACTTAACATTCCTTCATATTGTATACTTTGCAATACTTTAATGTAAAAAATATTGATTCACCATAGTGATTGGGTAATTTCATCTGACATTAATTTGGACACATCAACACAAATCATACATTGGTTGAGTTGGAATATTTTATTATGAATGACCTTGATTCTCCTTAGTTATTGGGTAGTTAATGAGTGATATTGATTTAGGCACATTGGCATGATCATTCCTTGGTTGGATTAGTTATGAAAGCACCAATAACAAAATATCAGTTTTTTATTGTCTCTTGATGCAAACATTCTTTGATAAAATTATAATTAATTCTTTATGTAAATGTAAACATAACTAAAAGAAGGAAATAGAGTAGTAGATAATTTAGCCACTCTTAAAGGGATATTCTATCTCTTAATGAAAAACGATACCATGAATTTGATAAACAAATATTGTACTTTGAGATAGTTGAAGAAATATTTGATAAGATAAGTTAGATATGACCTAAATGACCTAATAAAAATATAATATTTATATATTCTATTGGAAGCAGCTCTCTAGAATATTAAAACGATAACAACAAATAGGTGATAATAATTTGTTAAATTATTTTTAAAAACCTAACAAATATTTAAATTATGTTAATAACAATTCAATATGTTAAAAATAATAAAACATAAAACAAATAATATATGTCAATATTTTTTACTAATTTGTTTGAAAACTATTTTTTTTGCATGTTGCAATTAGCTCATATTTTAAAAATAAAATTATTATAATATATAAACAAGAAGCCATATAATGGCTATGTCTACCATGGGATATTTGTATTTGTCAAATGCATATCATTTATAAATTTGAATCCTTAGAAGTTGATCAAAGATATGAACAGGTGTTGAATCACGATTAAATATTTGTTTATCTTTATATTACATTGCAAGATTTTAAATGCTAGTATTGAGAAATTTATATGACTAACGCTCATGGATGTTTGCTATGTGATATAAAAGTAAATTTTAGTAGTGGTTAGATTTATACAAGAGCTTAAGTGACATTTGAAGGATTATGATGTGGAAGATCTTTTGTATATTAAAAATATTTAAATCTAATTGGGTTTTAATATAACTAAAAGATAATGAAAGAGAAATTGTGATATCCATGTCAACAGATAAAGTCTTAAGATGGTAATAGCATTTTTGATGAAACCAATAATATATAATTTGTGATCCTTATATTAAAGCTCAAATTTAAAAGTGCATGCAGAGATTTAGTAGTATATAAATGAATTGACATAAAATGTTACTACATTTACTCCATAAAATATTTAAAATGATAGCATGTAAAAATCATCTCATGCAAGCCTCCAATGAAGTAAATGAAAATAATTGAAAATTCTCAACATGTCAAATTGGAGTCTTGAAAACTTAAATTAGTAAATCTTGGAAAAGAAATTATTAATTATTATTTTTATCTCTATGCACCTATTTGAACGAACATATACAAAAACAATCTATTAAAAAACTAGGCTAAATATTACTATTAAAATATTATATCTTTATGGCTCTAACCTCCAATAAACAATGATCTAGAATCTCACTTTACATCAATTAACAAATAAACAATGAAGTAGCATATTATAATACAACTTTAACATGCTATGGGATAACATGACACATAAATATTCTAAGTTTAATAGTTTTAGGTTCTTCACTATGATTTTTTTTTCTTATTATAACCAAATTTAAATTTTGATTATTTTTATGAGAATAACATATATATTTAATATGAGTAGTAATGGAATAATTCAACTCTATGCAATCATTAAAGTATAATGTGTTATGAAAAATACTTTATGTACTTTAAATTTATATTAAAAATTTTACCTCACTTTTTATTCCATAAACAAAATCAAATAAGATTATGAAACTCAGATCTTTGAAGCATAATAATAAGTAATAGAGGACTTCAAATTGAAATTAAATTTGAAGTCTTGTAAAGGTGGATTTTCATTTGGGCCTTTCCCTTTTCTTTAAGGATCATGCTCATATTATTTATTTTTCTAATGTTTACAGTATTTAATTTTTAATTTTTTTATTTAAATAAAAAACTAAAATTAATTATAATAATAAAAATGTAAATAAAAACTTAAAGATAAAAAAATATCCAGGCTAAAGCAAGATTTAAATAAATATATATTTTTTAATAAAATAATAAATTCAACAATTTACATAATATGAAAAGTAAATCCATGAAATATATCATTTGTTTTGTGCATTGTGAAGATGGAAACGTGATACATATCATTTAGAATTGAAAAACTTAACTTTATAAATGTAGTGTTTAGCATCATGTAAGCCATAATTGTGTGGAACATGTAAACAACTATTTATTAAAATTAATAAAATTAATTAATTTTTTTAATTTGGTCAGTATGAAAAATTCTTATGATTAGTTGAGCAGTTTCCTCTTAATTATGATTTCTCGTCAAATCGCAACTATTTATTAGAATTAATAAAATTAATTAATTGTTTTTAATTTGGTTTGTTTGAAAAATTCTTATGACTAGTTGAGCAGTCTCCTCTTAATTATGATTCCTCATAAAATCAAGAGTTATGCTTATCAATAAAGAATTTAACAAACAGCCACCCCTCACACAGTCACCCACGCTGCAATATAAAATCAATTAAATTCAATCCATGTAACTTTATAAATCATCTGAACCATATCATTGTAAAATTTGTACACCTAAATCTTTTTATTATTTTTACCTCATTTTGATTTCAATCCATGTAACTTTATAAATCATCTGAGCCATGTCATTGTAAAATTTGTACACCCAAATCTTTTTATTATTCTTACCTCATTTTGATTTCTTATCTAAACTATGATACCCAAGGTCTACTCCTTTCTGTTTAAAGACTATGACTCCACAACTTATGACTACTCTCCCTATCAATAATTATGACTATGACTGCATAAACGAGTGAATTATGCAGGGTTGCAATATACGTGGTCTAAAATTGTTCGCACGTTAGAAATAATTTGCGTGGTCCTTTCGTTATCCTATTTATCTTCGAGTTGGAAAGATCACGAGAGAGTCAAGTAACCGCGTTGGTGTTGAAGATCAGATAGATTTGAAGCCTTCAATCATGGCTGAAATTGTTGTTAACAGAGAATTGATATTAGCATTTTATGCTAATGAAGAGCTCACAAATAGCCATGTCCAAATCAGGGAAACTCCATTGGATATGGCATGCCTCCTAGGCAAGGATGGATCTCATGGGGACGTTGCTATAAAAAATCTGTGGTTGTCGGTGGACCCATATCAAAAATGGTTCTTCAAAAATGAATCAAACGATGGGCTCCATCCTTTAATCTATTAACATAGTGTTTTGAGAATATTTTAATGATTGAATTGTTGTTCCTTCTATTTTTACGAGGGTTATGGATAAGGGGCTGGATTCAAAATGTACGTGTAAAAAAATGGTGAATCTTAATCAAAATCAAGGTGAATTATGGAGAATCTTAAGAAAATCAAATTGAGCATCTTCATACCAAAATTTGGGGTATTTGAAGCTCTAAAATATAAATTCATCTTTGGGGCCACTTTTAACCTTTTACATCATCTTATAACTTCATAAAAACAACCATTAGATCAGGCTTGAAAAGAGCTTGTACAAATATGCCTATGTTTGGATATATATTATGGTGAATTCACCCTAAGAAAAAATTGGTCAGAAAAATTTTAGGTGAATGAGCCGACGTTGACGGATCTCATATTTGCCAATTTCCAATTTTAGAAATCCTAATATTTGCCCAATTTGAGAATATTCGCCACTATGCATAACCTTGAAATTTACTATTAGCCTCTCCAAATATAGCATTTGTACAAATGCTTGTCATTTTAAAGTTTTCTACATGCTTACATGTATGGAAATTGGCTCATATTTTTAGTTTTGTTATCAACAAATGTATTTGCTTTCAAATTTATTTTTGGTCTCTTACACAAATTTACATATTTAGATAGAATTGTGTCTCTAATTATCTTACTATAAATGAGGCAAGTGGAAAAAATGTCTAATAGCTCTGAAAACGTTGGTAAAATACTAGCAAGACTAGCTAAATTCTAGATAATCTTAGAGTATACAAGTTATATAAATATCATTAGATTTTTTAATATTTTGTGTATTTGTCATGCCTTCAATTTTCTAGGTTTTTTCTTGTGTTTCTTAAGGTTAAATTTTGTTCTTAACTATATGGACCACGACTATTTTAGAGTTTGAATCATTTGGCTAGGTAGAGCTTTTGTATTCTATCATGTCTTCATGATAGACAAATGAAGCCAAGTGCAACAGTACTAGGGCAACAAAGCTAAGTGTAATAGTGCTAGGGTAGCAAAGGTGAATGTAGCAGTGTTAGGGTAGTAAAGGTAAGCAATAATGGATAAAGTACTACGATAGTGCTAAGCAATGCTAGGGTAGCAAAGGTGAACAATAGTAGAGAAGTGCTAGGGTAGTTTTGAGCAATAACAACAAGTGATGGATGCAGTCTATGGTCTTTTTGGTGCTTATCAAAATTTTAATTTAGAAGAGGGCAAGAACTTGCTTTCCAACGAAGGCAATGGTGATAAATGCAAGTCTGCTTCTAATGATGATACGATGGGACTTATAGGAGTCTCGAGTGATAGAGGTAAGTCCCCCCAGAACTTGACCTTGACCCACTTCTTAGATAACCAAAACGCTTGTTTGTGGAGAAGGTTCATAAATATGTAGATTTTTCTTCTCTAGTTGTTTCATCTATCCCCTCGGTTGCCTCATATTCTCTTATCTTAAATCAATGAGTATTGAAAATTTTAGTTTGAAAATTTTAGTCTCTCATAAACTCCTTTATCTCCTTAGAATCATTTTCTCTCATTGGCAAGTTCATCAGCTCCCATCTTAACAAGGAGTCAATTCGAAAGTGGGCTACTTACAAATGGATCCCTCAAGGAAATATGTAGCTCATAGCCCTTCCTAGAGCTTTTTTAGATCAACTGAATAATCCGTCTAACAAAAGTTGTATTATTATGGGGGGTATGGTTCTACGGTAGGAGAAGCCTTTTCCTAAGAAGGTGGGGCATTGACTTTGACCTAAAAACCTAAAGTATCAACTACAAAACAATATGGGTGAGATTATCAGGTCTTCCTAGTCATTTTTGGTATGAGAAAGTGTTGCGAGGTATTGCTCGAGGCATTGGAGACCTGGTCACTTTTGATCCAAATACTAAAGCTATATCGAGAATGATATATGTTTGTATGTGTGTTATGGCCAATATTGAATTTGAGTTGTCGGCTTTGATGGAATTAGTCTCAGAATCATACAGTAGACATCAAGTTATTGAGTATGAAAACAAACCCATGTTTTGTTCAAAATGCAAAACACAGGGTCATCTCAACCCCTAGTGCCCATCCTTAAAGTAGAAGGAAATAGCCCCTAGAGCCCCTATAAGAGAATGACACAGTCCAAGAAAAATTCTTGTTAGCTTGGTAGTTTCTATCGATAATCCTTATGTTGTTATTTCAAAAGGTAAAGAAGTCATGTCAGACCCTTCACCCAATGATCCTCCTTAGGGGGTCCCTTCTGAGCTAGTCCAACATAAATTGATTTTGGAAGAGCCTAAACCAGAGGATGAGATAATGGACCAAGTCCCCTGTGGTGGATGTTAATGAGTCTAGCAAAGCAATGGTCCAAAATATGAACCCATATAGTGGTAGAAGTTTGGACTAGATTCTCCCAAAATACTTGATGACAAAGACTTTAATCCCTTCAGAGTTCCTTCATAACTCTTATCAAAGCTTACTCACTAAGGAGCCAGCCATAGAAGAAATTTGCTCCCCCTAGAAGCCTAGTGAGGCTCCTGGTCAGGAGTCACCAATCTTGCTTGAGTTGAAATAGTCACTATGTATAGGGATGGTCTCTTTGAGCACATCTAATTCCACACCCAAAACCATAAGTACCCAAAATGTTCAGATGAATATCGAAGGTAATTGTAAGGTAGGGAAACCCTCTAACAAAGCATTGAGGATCCGTGAGGTAGTGTCAAAAATTGTTAATGGACTCCAATCCCAATTGAAGTTTGAAAAAGAGAATGATGGCAAAGGTAAATAATTGAAACTTGACACATTTTGTAGCTCCTTCGATTCTCCAAGTGGGAATAATGACTCTAAATCTCAAAGATGAAGTTGTTATTATGGAATATCAGAGGCCTGAATGGGCCCTTCAAGCAACAAATTTTAGTGATACTCAGGAGAGAGGTAAGACATGATGTTGTATTTATTCAATAAACTAAAATGAATAGTTATATTGCAAAGGTAGTTAAAAAATTATTTTGGAAGGAGGTAGATTTTGTAGCAAATTCTACCAATGGAGCTTCTGGGGGTCTTCTTTGTCTATAGGACCCTAAGAAATTAGATGGATCCATTCTATTTATTTCTAATAGAGTGATTAATATTTAGTTTTGTAGTAAGGACTCTGCATAAATATGGATTATGTCTAATGCTTATGCCCCTAATATGACCTCTAACATGAATCTACTATGATAATTTGTGAGCTCTATGAGAGAAATTTTCAAGGAGGAAGCTTGGATTCTCGCTGGGGACTTCAATTCCTCCTTAAAAGTGGTGAATTCCTATGGAAAATTTTCTTCCATGGAAACAATAACTAACGTTAGCAGAGTATATTTATGGAAGTGCAGTATGTGGGTGTGTCCCATGGATTAGGTAATTCATATTAATATTTAGATGGGATAGTCCTAGCACTGCCTGCCCTTTTGTTTCTTTGTTGTCTTGTTTTTCCAGTTCTTTCATCTTCCCCTTGTGCTTGTTACCA
This sequence comes from Wollemia nobilis, assembly GCA_028583015.1. Taxonomy (NCBI): domain Eukaryota; kingdom Viridiplantae; phylum Streptophyta; class Pinopsida; order Araucariales; family Araucariaceae; genus Wollemia; species Wollemia nobilis. The sequence continues at coordinate 1,377,289 of JAQPPZ010000128.1, read as the reverse complement.
CTAACTCCTTCATTTAGTGGTATTGTTTGATGCTTCTCCTTCTGCTTTCTATCTTCTTGTTCTCTTCCGTGTAAATTTTTGGTCTTCCATATTTTTGTTGTCCCCATCCTTTTCTACCTCGCTTTCATATTTTAGCTTTTTCAACCCTTTGGCATGTTTAGTTTCCACCCCATAAACCATCACTCTTCTTTGTCTTGTAGTCTCTCCTGACTATTTTTATTTCTAGCTTCTTTTTAGTCCCTTCCTCCCTTTCTTTCCTCGTTAGAAAGTGCTTTTTACAAAATATGACCACTTGGATTTCCTTTTCCACAAAGTAAAAATCCCCTATGAGTCACCAAGAATGTGGGTGAAATTTTGATTGCATCCACCCACTTGTTCTTTTTTTACAAACAAGATGATGAGTAGTAGAAAAGTAGAACTTTTTGGACAAAGTGCAGTAAGCGATGGATGATTGTTGTTGCTTCCAATCAGAAGATAAGGTCTTACAATATAAAGAAGAAGCTAAGCACCAAATGTGATAGAAAATTAGGCTACTTGGATACTCTATATGAATCCCAAAATTCTACCATGCAAGATAGTGAAAAGGGATTGGCTAAGTGTTATGCTTGGTAGAGTAACGAGTCAAGACAGGTTTAGCAAAAAATCAGGTTACCCCTCCGATCATGAAAGAATCCTGAGATCTCATTGTAGAGATGTAGAAAATTAGGTTAAGTGTCATAGCTGGTGAAGAAATGGGTAATCATGAACCTCAAACGGAACCCAAAAACCTTCCAGGGGATTTCTTATTAGAAAACTAAGACACTAATAGACTCCGAAGGAGTACTAAAAACTCATTGCATAGGTAAGCAAGACAAATGACTAACTATCAGGTCTAGCAAAAAAATGGATGATCGAGAATTTTGAATGGATCCCAAAGCTCCATCATGAAAGTTGTTGGTAAACAAATGGGTAGTTGTTGGGCTTCGCTAGTCCCAAATGTCCATAAATACTAAGGACTCCATGTGAGTCCTAAAATCCCATAAATACCTAAAATGGGTACGAATCCTAAAAGCCCATCGAAGAGCATTTGGTGGAACTTTGGATTACCATCAGATACCAAAAAAATCCCAAAAACCCATCATGATCAATTTTTTTTTTCTTCATGAATAACATTAGAATCCCATTAAGAAGGAAGAAACTATAGGCTTGCAATAGTTGATCGACTAGAAAGATATTAACACTTGTCCAATAGGCAGTGGATGAAAATACAACCCCATGGGAGTAGTCAACCTCAAAAGTTGGCTCATGTAGATTAATGATCCTTGATTTGTAGGCACGTGTGAATGAGGATTGTGAACTAATAAAATTATTGGATGATTCAGACGATTAAAGTCTCAGATGCACCCAACATGTGCTATCCTACCTGGTATCCACCTTCGACCATAAAATGCAGAGGGAAATAAGGGATATGTAGCTTGAATCACTCGCTTGATAGCAACCTTCAGTCACAAATCATAAAATGATAGAAGGGGTATACAATTGAGCCACTCCCCTGATATTACGACTTTCCTTGATTGGCGATCATGTCCCCTTTGTAATAGAATTCATTTTAAAGGCTACATATTTGAATGCAAGGCATTCAAATGGTCGGATCTTAGGCTTTTATAATTTACATGTAAGCAAGAGTCTTGCACATTAATACAAAGGAACTATTGTTTGGTCTCTGGTTCGATTTAATTATAGAATGTGTATGTATGAGTGATTTCTTATTTCTAATTTTAGCTTACTGAATATCAATGGCATCTATTCTACTTTTTGGATTTACATTATGACACATTCACTTGTTCTAGAATTTGTAATTTGATAAGATACATGAAAATATGAGTAAACATACTGTCACTTGATGAGAAATAAGCTAGTCTATTAAGTCATTTAATTGTATTATGGAATGGTCTCTTACATATGTCTTCATGCAACCTAATCCACACCTCCATAAGTTCTAGCTTTGGCTTCATTTAAGTCCTTTCAACACCCTTTTCTCATACATTTAGGAGATATTCAGTTAGGGCTTTCTAAGGAACCAACCTTCTCCAAAGACTGACCAAGAGAGTTTTGCAGTCCCATAATCATTTAAAGTTGGTCAGGATCTATGGGTGTACAATCCTTTCCATTAGGCATATTTTGAGACCAACATCTCCAATTATTATTCCTAGATTTATTCATACATTCTAAATTATCAAATTGTTAGAATAAAGTGTTATATTCCATTATTGGCATAACCAAAAAGTAGCGCTCATAGGCGCTCTCCATTTTGGTTATGTAACCACCGAGTTGGTTAAACCAACTCGAAACCATATTTGTAATCTTTATATTTGGAATTAATGAGAAGGAACATTTGCTTCGTTAAATTCTATATGGCATCAGAGCCACGGAGACACAGACACGACTGGCCGCACAAGACGCAAACGAGAGCGCGGACCGGGACGAACGACAGACGACAGACAACGTAGGACTGACGACAGATAACAGACGAACGATAGACTGGTGGATGTAGGACTGACAACAGATGGATGACAGACTGGTAGACTGGGCATGCACGGACGCAGGACTGACAACAGGCTGACAGAACACGTAGACCGAGGGCAGCGGATCGGGGTTGGTTCACGGATCGGGGTGGTTCGACGGAGGCAAAAGGAGGGGGGTGGTTGCCCGAAGGCAACCGAATACACTAAGGCGGTTGCGACAGTTTAAAATCCTCCCACAGTGGCCGCATAGGCCATGTGGGACTAAAGTTTTTTTCTTTTTCGTGCAGTTCGACGCTGTTAATACGTACCCCGTACCTGTCTCTCCTCGTCGGGCTCGCTGGCTCAAGTGGTATATGCGGTGACTGTTTGCCAGGAGGTTACGGGTTCCAGTCCCTTCGGGGATGGTTTTTTGATGCCCAGATTGCACCAGTGACGGCGGCAATTTTTTTTGATGCCCTGTGTGTACCATTGACGGTCCTGCGCGCTCCAGTGACGGCCGACAAGGGGTTTTGACGCCCTGCGCGCCCTCGTGACGACGGAAAAGGGGTTTTGATGCCCTGCGTGCCCTCGTGACGACGGAAAAGGGGTTTTTTGACGCCCTAAAGTGCATTTGACGCCTTCACATGGTGATTTGACACCTGAACACCTTGTTTTAGGTATTTTTTTCCCATTCTTGTCTCATTTGCAAATCGAAGGGGGGGAGATCTCAGTTTCTTCACATTATTCATTTGCAAAGTTATCAGATAAAGGGGGGAAATCAACTTCATTTGGCATAGGAGATAAAATTTGTGGGCATTTATGATTGTTTCTTTTGCATTTAAATATTCTGTTTTCTTGCATTCACAATCATAAATTAAACAAAGTATAAGACCCCAAATTTATACCCTATTTGTGCAATTTATTGCACAGTAGCGTTCGGTATTTGAGATACCTCTGGTCCACACTTACAGGTAATGTTGTCGTGCTTTGGACTACTGTATTCGCCGCCTAATATAGCTGCAACAACGACGTCTGAGCTTGTTCTCTATAAATCGTCGGGGAGAAATAAGGCAAACCAGTTTTTTTCCCATTTCATACCCACATCGTGATTGTTGTTAGGCGTAAATCCTGACGAAAGTTTTTTCCAAAGTGTTTAGGGGAAGTTACGCCCCACGCATGCGGAATAAAACTTTCTATGGTAGGTGTCATTAACAACACGATGCCCTTTCAATATCGCCTATGTTCAATATATTGTGCTTCTCATTTGTACTTATAGTCTCCCTCACGTAAGGGCGAGTACATATTGAGTAGTATACTGTTCATATATACCTATAGTTTCCCTCACGTAAGGGCGGGTATATATTGAATGGTTACAATATAAATATCTGGCAGGTATAAAGAAAGGGAGACCAATTGGTGATATAAGGAACCTTCATAATGGCCACAATTCATAAGTATCTCTCAGACTCACAATTGTTGAAAGGTCCTAACTTTGTTCCATGGAAGACAAAGATGAAAGCCATACTTCAGTTGGAAGATTTATGGGATGTAGTGATTGGCACTGCAAAACGTCCTCCAACAACAGGAACAGATCAAGATGCTTGGGATAAAAAAGACAAGAAGAGTCTTGTATTTATCTTGCTTGCTACTACAGATGAGGTGCAGCCTCATATTTGTGATGCAAAAACTAGTAAGATAGCCTGGGATGCCCTGATCACAGTATATGAAGGCAAGAATCAATCCACTATTCTCCATCTTCAAACTCAACTACATAATCTCAGTATGAATTCTGGGGAAACAGTTGATATATTCCTTTGCAGAGTGGCTGACTTGAAAGCAAAATTGAATGCTATGGGAAAACCGGTGGATGATGATGTTTTGAACTCTGTCATCTTGAGAGCACTACCAAATTCCTATAAGATGTTGATCACTTCCCTCAATGTTTCTGGTAGACAAGTATCATTTGTGGAACTGGTAAACTTGCTTCAAACTGAGGAGGCAACTCAGATCCAGAAAGATGATGTGCCAGATAATGCTCTTTCCACACAACAAAGTGGTAAAAAACAAGGCCAGTTTCAAAAAGGGAGTGCTTCTTCCAAAGGAAAAGGGAAGCAAAATCAGCAAACAGATGCAAAATATTGCAAAATTTGTGATATGAATAACCATGACACCAACAGGTGTTGGTTCAAAAACAAGCAACCAAATGATAAAGGCTCTCAGAAGAAGGGCAAGAACAAGCAGAAATACAATAAGCATAAGCATTCTAAAGGCCATGTTGCTTATGCTGACTCCAACTCCGACTCAGATCCTCCTGGGTCCGATTCAGATTCTGACTCTGAAAGAGCACACAAGGTGCTCATGACTCATACTTCGTCTTCCCAGATAGATGTTGTATGGTATATTGATTCAGGAGCTAGCAAACACATGACTGGGGACAAATCATGGTTTGATACTTTTGTGGAGAAAGAGGGTAAGCCGGTTACAATTGCTGACAATCAAGTATATCAAGTAAAGGGAGAAGGAGATGTTTCTGTGTCCCTTGCTGATGGTAATTGTCAAATTGAGAAGGTTCTCTATGTTCCAGGCTTAGCCAATAATCTGCTTTCAGTCACACAAATGTTGGATAAAAACATGGATGTCGTGTTTAGAGTGGTTAAAGGCAAGAAGAGATGTTTTATCACACACAGTGGTAAACATGTTGCAACCGGATCCTACAAGCATGGCTTGTTCATTCTCGATGCCCTTTCAACTCCGCATGTTGCTTTGGCTGCAACTACAAAGGAGGCCACCTCTCTCTGGCATCGACGTTATGGGCACCTCAGTTCTGGATATTTGCTTGAATTATACAAATATGGGATGGTGAAAGGTCTTCCACCAATCTCATCTATCTTACCAGTTTGCTCAGATTGCTTAGCAGGGAAGCAACATCGAGTGCCTTTTGAAGCAAGCTCCTCTCGAGCTGCAAAACCTTTAGAGCTGGTACATACCGATCTGTGTGGTCCTATGCCAACCAGCTATGGTGGGAAAAAGTATTTTCAACTATTCGTTGATGATTACTCACGGAAGATGTGGGTTTTCTTTCTTCAGTTGAAATCGAAGCGTTTCTCTACTTCCAACAATTCAAGAAACTTGTTGAGAAGGAGTCGGGATGTTTGATAAAATCCCTCCGCTCGAGATCGAGGGGGGGAATACACCTCTGAAGAGTTTTCAGAGTTTCTTAAGAAACATGGGATCAAAAGACAATTGACTACAGCCTATACACCTCAGCGAGAATGGAGTTGCGAGAGAGAAGAAATCGTTCCATTATGGAAATGGTTCGATGTATGCTAAAAGGAGCACATCTTGAGGATCAATATTGGGCGAGAACGAGTAAACACAACATCATACCTCCTAAATAGAGCACCCACTAGAGCTCTACAAGGAAAGACTCCACAAGGAGCATGGAGTGGTAAGAAACCTTCCATATCTCATCTGAAGGTGTTTGGATGTAAAGCATTCATGCACATTCCAAAACAGAAAAGGAGGAAGTTGGATGAGAAAACCCTGCAGTGTATCTTTCTTGGCTATGATGAGTACTCAAAAGGTTATCGATTGATTGATCCTAAGACCAAGAAGACACATGTAAGTAGAGATGTTGTATTTGATGAAGCTCTCACATCAAAAGACACATCCACAACTGTATACATAGATGAAGAAGAGCCTAAGAAGGAGGTTCAACTTCCACAGCAAAAACAAAAGATTCCAAAATGGTATACTAGCACTTTGAGAGATGCTAAGTTGAAATCCCTTCCAGATCTATCTCTTGATAGGCCATGTACTCGCAGTATGACTCAACAGATGAGAGCAGAAGAATCTACTTCAGAGGTTGACGAACTTTGTCAACACTTTGATGATTTGTCAGTGGGTACAGAATATGACAAGGAAGAAGATGAGGATGGAGAAAAACTTTATATGTCTACATTGAATACAAATGAACCCACAACGGTTCAATCTGCACTTGATCAACCACAGTGGAAAGAGGCTATGGATGTAGAACATAAATCTCTTCTTAAAAATAATACTTGGAAGTTAGTCGATCTGCCAACAGGAAAGAAACCCATAGGCTGCAAATGGGTATTCAAAGTGAAGTATAAAGCAGATGGATCTATTGATAAGCATAAAGCCCGACTTGTTGCAAAGGGATATGCTCAGAAAGAAGGCATAGATTATGAAGAGACTTTTGCCCCTACTACAAAAATGACTACCATTCGAGTACTTTGTGCCATGGGAGCTCAGTTTGGGTGGAAATTGCATCAGATGGATGTTAAAAGTGCCTTCTTGAATGGTGACTTACAAGAAGAAGTATACATGACTCAACCAGAAGGATTTGTGGTTGAGGGGCAAGAACAAAAAGTATGCAAATTGATCAAATCCTTGTATGGGCTAAAACAAGCTCCTCGAGCTTGGTATATCAAGATAGACAGTCACCTTGTGCAGCATGGTTTCATAAGAAGTCCTTCAGATGCAAATCTCTATATTAAGAAAAATGGTTCGATATAGTGATTCTTGTACTTTATGTTGACGATCTGATCATCACAGGAAGCTCAGAAAGAATGATTGACTTAGTGAAAAATGACTTGAAGCAATCATTTGAGATGACAGATCTAGGACTTCTGCACTATTGTCTTGGTTTAGAAGTTACTCAACAAAAATTTCATATTAGAGTAACACAAAAGAAATATGCCAAGACTTTAGTAGAAAAATATCGGATGACTAACTGTAAGTCAAAAGCAACTCCAATGGAGCAAGGACTTAAGTTATCTCGATATGATGAGTCACCTCGGGTAGATGGTACTCTCTATCGCCGATTGATTGGGAGTCTCCTATATCCGACAAATACCGGACCAGATCTCGGTTTCTTTGTGGGATATCTTTCAAGGTTCATGCAAGAGCCTAAGATGAGTCACTGAAAGCAACAAAAAGAGTTCTTCATTATGTTCATGGTACTACAAATTATGGTCTGGAATATAGACAGAATAATAATTTCTTCTTACTGGGATACACAGACTCGGATTATGTTGGATCCCTTGATGATCGTAAATCCACCTCCGGATATGTTTTTCATCTAGGATCTGGACCTATCTCATGGCACAGTAAGAAACAACATGTGGTTGCTTTATCTTCTACAGAAGCAGAATATCGTGCGGCCAGTGAAGCAGTCTGCGAGATAATGTGGTTAAGTCGCATTCTTACAAACATGGGCCTTCCAAAGAATCTTCCTCTTCATTTGTTTTGCGACAACCAAGGTGTTTTGAATCTTGTCAAAAACCCAATTTTTCATGAACGTACCAAACATGTTGATACCAGATGTCATTTTATTCGAGATGAAGTTCCAAAGCACCATATACAGCTTCAATACATTCCTACTGATGCACAAGTTGTAGATATCTTTACCAAAGCACTTGGACGTATCAAATATGAAAAATTTCGAGATACAATTGGGATTTGCCAATAATGTAATAAGGGGGGATGTTAGAATAAAGTGTTATATTCCATTATTGGCATAACCAAAAAGTAGCGCTCATAGGCGCTCTCCATTTTGGTTATGTAACCACCGAGTTGGTTAAACCAACTCGGAACCATATTTGTAATCTTTATATTTGGAATTAATGAGAAGGAACAATTGCTTCATTAAATTCTATACAAATAAATCCTTTTCTAATAACCTCTACCTTTCCTTGTCAACACCAGTAATTTTACTCAATTTAAACTAACTCCTATTGACATGATGGCTTTTTAAGCCTTAATACTACCACAAATATCATAGGTAAAATATCATAATTTCAAATATAATATATCCACAATATGATAAGATCAAGATAATGATAATGAGTAGAATAATATGAGAATTTTAATATGTAAAATATGGATTACAATAAATCAAATAAAATTCAATAATAAGCAACAATATGAATGTAAATAGCCTTAATCATACATGTACTAAGCATGTAGAACAACTTACAATATTAATTGCTCAAAATGTATGCAATATTTATTACTTCTTTTTACAAAGTAATGATCATGACTGTGTGTGATTGTATGTGTTTCTATATGATACTTTTTTTATGAATTATTGCCTCCATAATATAGCCACAATAGTGTGACCCTTTGCCTACTTGACTATTACTTTCCATATGCCAACTATCATGACTCCTAGCTTATGTACTTGACACTTGCATACTTGATAAACACTTGATACTATAAAATATGCACACCTAAACATGAATCTTACACTTCTATAAGTTGCACACTCTAACCTATGATACTTGTACACATCTTTACATAACATATTGTTCTCATACAAGACACTTATGCACATAGACTGAACTTACACTTGCATACTAACTCATACGACACATGCATTTCTTGCACATTCACACTTATATAAAAGAGGAAATATAAATCACACTCTAAACTATGAATCAACCATAATCTATTATTTACAAATGTACCATGAAGGTACATTAGTATGTACAAAATAATGTAATATAGTCCAACATGGTATAAGAAGCAAATAAGGCCACTAGGTATCTTGATTTATAAGATTCTTGTTTAATTTATCCTAGTGAACACTTATATTAAGAATGGCCAAGTAAGACAGTATGTTGCCTCTATGTCTAATCAATTTTCTAACCAAGTAAAAGGTTGCAATGTTGAGTGTTTTAGCAGGTTTTAAATGAGCCTAGCAACACCATGTTCCTTGGAAATGACACCAAAAAGTATTGGGTGTCATTAAACCATACTTTAATAAGGTTAATTTAATTTTTTAAATCTAGGGTTGTGTTCAAAGGCTATATGCACTAGGAAATAGATTCAGTAAGGTTGGGTATATACTCTTTATTATAAAGTAATTAAAAAAACAATCAAACTTGATATAGTAGAAATAAATGAATTAAACTAGGAAACACACTTGTTGGAAATATAAATGATTATAGCTAAAATAAATTAAAGAACAAAAAATAAACTTAAGCATAAAATAATTATTCTTTCACACTAAGCTATAGCAATATAAATTGAAAACTAATTCAACTAACTAGTCATAGGAGATGAAATAAAGTAGTTAAATTGTTGTCATAAAATGTAGGAAAAATAACAACAAACTAATATAAACTACAACAAATAAAAATGGTACCTTCCAACTAGCTAGGAGTGGGCCCTCGCTCTACAATAATGTGGAAGAGAAAGTAACTCAAGTGAGCTCACACAAGGAAAATATAACAAAAATTCAAAACATGATATTATTTCATATCTAAAGGTAACAAAATGTCCTCTCAAACTACAAAAACAACTAGTCACAATTACAGTAGCATGATGGTATACTTCCTACTTTCCTAATGCTAGTTCCCAAGGCTACTAATCTTATTTATAATGGAGAGCACAAGGCCCTCACCTACCTCCATATTTAGGCTATTGCAATAGCAAATAAATAGGTAAATAAAGGACAATTGTAACAATAGTCAAAATGGATCATAACAATTTGCACGAGATCTAGTCCACCATGGTGGAAGTGCTTGAAATGGGAGAGTGTAGGTTTGAAACCATTTTCATACTATCTTTCCTTTTGATAAGGGTTTTAGCCAACTATCAAAATTTGTTGACTGCTATAGCAAAATGGAAAGTTGTTTGACCAAAACAACAAGGTAAAATTAGAAATAATTTAGTTTTGTTGGTTTTCTAGCCAGATCTTCCTCCTTGTCTTCTTCTACTATATCAACCATAGATTATTATAGTTGCATCCTACATTACCTGTTATATCTATGTTAGGATCTTAAGAAATCTTAACATCTGGTGCTAGGCTATAGTCTATGTTTGGTGCCAACCTATAGTTCTATTTTTATCAACAAAGTGTTGTCCCTTTTGGTGCTAGGTAGGTGTTGTTAGGTTTGGTGTTGGTTGTATGAATTTTATCCAATATTTATTACAGTCATTATTTTTGGCACTAGGTGAACTAATGCCATCTTCCAAGATATCCAAAAACTCCAGTTGTATGCACAATCCTAATAACCCTTTTTCATTCTAAAATATTGGCATTAATTAGAAAAAAATCCTTTATTTTATCTTTCTTGGCACATAATGTCACTTTGCTTATGCTTGCATTTAGTCCTAATTATCTTATTTAAACAAATACTTACTACAATGATAAAATAGAACACAATAATGGTGCAAAAATAGATGACAAAAAGGTGGTAAAAATGAGGTATTTTTTGGCCTCATCACTAGCCATCGTATTTGGAACTTGTCCTTGAAGTCAAGATAGCATGAATCAAATAGGTGTGCCCAATCGTTTGGCTTGTTCTTGATACTCTTGATATGCTTATCATGTTAATTATTTCATTGTTGTTGAATGATTTTGTTAACTTTTGATACCGTGTGCAATGGGAGATAGCAATCACAAGATGCATAACAATATGAAAGAAATTAAATCTACGAGATGACTAAAACATGCTATAAATAGAAATGACTGAAATGAATACAATGTATCTATGGAGGAAATGCACACTCCATTAACAAAGCTACTAGGCTACATTGCATCCATCACCAATATATGGTGATCTGCACAACACTATGCTACTACCTACGAATATGCTCTGAGTTTCTATATTTTACTTGTTATAATGAGGCCCTTTTATATAGGAAGATAGATTTCTTGGCTAACACTCTACCTAACTATGCAAGGGACACCTTGCACATATACAACTTGCACATTGACACTTGTGCATTTATTACATTGCATGAAGTAACTAGATAACATCCCCCTAAAATAATCTAATATCCTAAGTATGTACCTAGGAAGGTACATTTACATGACCCAAATGATCTAATATAATCTATTTCTAACACCTCCTTGTATTACATTATTTGGGTCAATATGGATCTTCTTCTTCATCTTAAACTTTGTACTCTTCCTCTACATTCTTTGTAACCTATTCAAGCAAATAGTTAGTGTCTCTGTAATGTATTATATTGTTGGACATTTTGAGTAGATTTTGTTGTCATTGATGTCAAACGTCAGTGTAAGTGATTAATACAGGACTTGGCAAAAGAAAGGTTAAATTCCTCGAATGAAAAGCCTAAAGGACATAATATTATAATATTTATTATTATATTATTAAAAGTTAAAATATCTTGGTTTAAGGCCTAAAAGTTATTTAAAAGATTTAAGCTATTTAATATTAAAATTATTTTTAATAATTTAAAATTAAATAATTAAATATTTTAAAAAGGAGTTATAAAGTATGAGCACCAAAGACTAAAAAGGTATAAATCATTTATTAAAATCAATTTTAAATTGTTGAAGAGGCCCATATAGTCGTATTCGTCGACATCTTGATGTATAAAGGCCAAACCTTATATAAATAATGGTATAAGGTTAAAAAAAAGAAGAGGGAGCCTTAATTCTTAAAAAGGAATGTATTATGTAATGCAAAAAACTGTATGGTGTTTGGATACCTTGAGATAAGAAAGAGCATGACCCGGGGAGAGAAAGAGATATGTTTCATTTGCATGAAAAAGATGAAGGATCAATTCATGGTTTGAGCTTGTTATTAATATACCCTGCGACGCAAAAACAAAACACACAAAAATTGAGAGATTGCTTAACTAAGTTAGAGAGGGCTGCACATTTATCGAAAATGAGTCTAAGAAGGGTTTTGAATCATGTGCCAAAAGGATACGAATATACTAAAGGCCCTTGTTGGCTCGAGGTAGCAGAGTTGGTTGTAACTTTGAGTGAATGCACAAAGAGGTCTCGGGATCGAAACCTGGCGGCAACAGAGATTTAAAGTTTTTTTTTTGTGATTGATCGTCGATGAAAGAATAATAAGGAAGTCGGTCATGCTTGTTTCCATGGTGGCAGCCAACGCACATCGTTGCTTCACTTGTGCTAGGGTGCAGCGTAGCATGAAGCACGGGGTCAAATCTCGGTGGTGACAGAAAGGTGATTATTTTTATTGAAAGCTTCCAAATTGTGAGGTATCAAAATATATTTTTATTTTTTAAGGGGTTTTATGTTGAATTTAAAATATTTTTTTGATATATATAGAATATTATGACTTAGTATTAATCAAAAGATATATATTCTTAAAAGGAGTAATAAGTATTATATGCATTTGTTGATTTGAAGATTATTTGGTTATTGTTTTAATTGGGATATCATAAGGTGTATGTGGTTTGTCATTTTTGTATATGTTGATAGATGCATTCTTTAAGATGGAGTGATAAGGTGTATGTGTGTGTTTTGATATTGAGCATTGTATCTTTGAGAGAGTTTAATATCTTCTAACCTCTTGAGCTTAGCAAAGAAGTGTTTATGGTTGTGGCATATATTTAAGGTTCCTTCATAATCAAGAAAAAGGTATGAGAACATTCTTCCATAGTTGAGTTGATTGATTGGTTTTCTGAAAATAAGTTTGAAGTAAAAAATATTTGATTAGGATTTTCTATTGAGTGTGTTGAGTTAATGCTTCAAGGTTTTCTGGAATAAATGATTGTTCTATAAGCATTGTTGTTGAAGCCATTGGTTGTGTGAAGAACTTATATTAGGTTTTGAGTATCATTGCTATGTAAAGATTGTTTTATAAGCATTGTTATGTAAAGATTGTTTTATAAGCATTGTTGTTGAATTGAGTTGTTGAGCAAAGAAGTTGAACTAGGGTTTGAAAAGAACATGAGTATCATTGTTATGTGAGATTTGTTGTTGAGCATTGTTGGAAATATTTTGAGTTGGTTTTTATATGCTTGGACTAGGGTTTTTGAGAAAGGGGTATTTCATTGAGTGATTGGTTGAGTAGATTTGGTTGAGCCTAGTCAAGTGGATGTGTGAAGTGATTGTTCAAGTTCCATAAAACAAACTATTCTATATTCCGAATTGAGTTGAGAAAGTGATTGAGCATTGAGTTGAATTTGAAGCATATTGAGTCTAACAATTCTCCTTATGTTTCTAAGAGAGTGATTGAAAGTAATTGAGCATTGTGATAAGTGTAGAACATATCGAGTCTCTAACAATTCTCTTTATGTTTCTATAATATTGGACAAGTTCTTGTGTGGACTTGTTGAGTAGATTTGAGGTAAGTCTTTTTGAAGACTTGTGGACATATTTGGTGTGAGATTTTGTGGAAGATTATAATACAAATTGAGAGTAATTTTGGATAAGTTCTTGAGAGGAATTATTGAGCATATTTGGACAAGTTCTAGTGAGTACTTGTAGATCAAATTTGAGCAAGTTCTAGAGAGGACTTGTAGAGCAGATTTGAGAAAGTTATAGAGAGGAATTATAGAGCAGATTTAAGAAAGTTCCAGAGAGGACTTGTAGAGCATATTTGAGCAAGTTATAGAGAGGACTTGTGGAGCATATTTGGACAAGTTCTAGAGAGGACTTGTGGAGTAGATTTGGACAAGTTCTAGAGAGGACTTGTGGACATATTAGTGTGAGATTTTGTGGAAGCTTACAAAGTAGATTTGAGATAAGTATTTGATAAGACTTGAGAGTAGAGTTGATTGATTTGTTCAAACCTTCAGTTAAGGTTTGGAGAGATCCAACAGAGTTAATTTGAGATTGAGTCAAACTTTGATTAAAATATTGAATACAGAGATTGAGCAGATTTGTGCTAGAACAAAGGATTATGTTTAGTATAGATCAGAGGACAGATATTGAGGATAAATTTTATTATAGATTTGAGGAAAAGTTTATGCCAGACCAGATACAGATATTGAAGATATATTTGTGCTAGATCGAAGGACTGTGTTTAGTATAGATTTGAGACCGGGTTGAGTGCAATATTTGGATGTGATAGAGTATAAAAGACGATAGTCTCTAGTGGATAGATATCAATTAGCTAGGGTAGTGAGGATATACCTTCTAAGTGAGGATAAGAGTCTTCAGTGGATAGATATCCATTAGCCAATGCAGTGGAGGTAGCGGTTCTTCTAGAAGATCACCAGCTAGAAAAAAGGAGTTCTCTTGTGGATAGAGATCCATGAACCAGAAAAGGAGAAAGGAGTTCTCCTATGGATAAATATCCACAACTTGATTAGGGGATTGGTGTCTCCTTTGGATAGATATCCATAAACATTGTAATAGGGAAAGGATTCCCAAGATATTTATTGAGAAAATATTAGTGAAATATTTTCTCCGTGGAGTAGCCCACATTGGGTGAACCACATTATATTGGTGTCTTTATTGTGTGTGATGATTTGTGCATTACTTTGGTTACTGCTGTTGATATTGCTATCTTTATATTGCATAATATTGAGTGGAAAGAAAAGTAAAAAGTGGTCTTATATTGTTCACCTCCCTCTCAGTATAAGCTTGCGTTCTTCAATTGGTATCATAGTTGGTTCCTTCGAAAAATGTTTAACAGCTTGAAGAAAAATCTTATAAGAACACAAATGACAAATAAAGGCAAAGGTAAAACCATGAGGTACAAGAAGAAAAGAACACACATGGCCATGAAAGAAAAATAAGATAAATTTGATATTATTGTTTTGGGAGGAAAAGTGGAAATAGATTCAAGAGATAAATCAAGCAGTGGAGAAAAAATCAGATGGATAAAGTTGTGTACCAGATGTAGAAATACAAGTCACTATCGAAGATAAATTAAAAGAATAGGAAGATTCAAAAAAAGAAAAGGTTGAAGAGGTAAGAAACATTGAAGAGGGTATGGCCAAAAAAGTAAAGACAAAAGAGCTAGAGTGTGAAAGATTAGAGCATGAGATAATTTCACTAAGGATGGAAGTAAAAGGCTCTTAGGACAATTTGCACAAGTTTGAGGAAAATCCAAAGACTTTGGACAAGATTATCAATGCACAAAAGTCATTAGTCACCAAAAATAGGACTTAGTTCTAAAGAAGAACAAAGGAAACAAGAAGCAAAAAAAAGGAGAGTCAAGCTCAAACATAAAAAAATAAGAAGCATCAAAAGAAGTAAGTAAAAGAGAGAGTGATATTTGTAAGGATATGTTGGACAATAGAAAGCTCAATAGGGAAAGAAACAATACATAAGATACAAATGGAACATTAATCGTAATAGGTCAAGAGAGACTAAGAGACCAATGAGGTCAAGACAAGGAAACTTCAATGGAAGATGTTTTTCATCTCATAGGTTTGGGCACATGGCTTCACAATGCAAGACACATGAAAGACAGGAATATGGGAACAAACAAATTTTCAATGGGTATTGCTACTCATGTAATCAGTTTGGTCACAAGGCAATGAATTGCATGGTTCATGATAAAAGAGGATATGACCTCACTAGGAGAAATCCTAAGATATTTGCACCTCCAAGGAATAATAATATTAGGTGTTATAAGTGTAATAATTATGGTCACACATCAAATTGGTGTAGAGCAGACTTTCCAGAATCAAGTATGAATAGGAACATGAACATGAACATGGATATGAATAGGAACAAGAATATGGATATGAATAGGAATAGGAATAGGAACAAGAATAAGAATGTGGACATGGACAGGAATATGGACATTGAAAGGAACAGTCAAAGAAATCAAAAGAATTAGATGAGAATAAAATAGGATAAAGGTAAAGAACAGTACTTGATGGAAGTAGAAATACTCCCACCCCAGAATTAACCACCTCAAGAGGGGGTGCATAGGGGCTAATATAAGAGGCTCATTCTTAGCCCCGAGCCCTCAATGTGACCCTTTGCCATTGATGTCAAAGAGGGAAAGATTTGAGTAAAGGGGAGAGATTTTGTATTTTAGTTAAGAGGATATATTTGACAAGAGCATTGAGCCAAGGGGAGCGATGTCCCAGGGGAAGCAGAACAAAGAAAAGGTTAAGTTTTTGGTAAAAATAATTTGGGTTGCCATCAATGACAAAGGGGGAGATTGTTGGACATTTTGAGTAGATTTTGTTGTCATTGATGTCAAACGTCAGTGTAAGTGATTGATACATGACTTGGCAAAAGAAAGGTTAAATTCTTAGAAGGAAAGGCCTAAAAGACATAATATTATAATATTTATTATTATAATATTAAAAGTTAAAAGATCTTGGTTTAAGGCCTAAAAGTTATTTAAAAGATTTAAATTATTTTTAATAATTCAAAATTAAATAATTAAATATTTTAAAAAGGAGTTATAAAGTATGGGCACCAAAGACTAAAGGATATAAATCATTTATTAAAATCAATTTTAAATTGATGAAGTGGGCCATAAAGTCGTACCCACCGACGTCTTGATGTATAAAGGCCAAACCTTATATAAACAATGGTATAAGGTTAAAAAAATGAAGAGGGAGCCTTAATTATTAAAAAGGAATGTATTATGTAATGCAAAAGACTGTATGGTGTTTGAAGTAACTAGATAACTTCCCTGCGATGCGAAAACAAAATGCATAAAAATCGAGAGATTGCTTAACAAAGTTAGAGAGGGCTACACGTTTATCGAAAATGAGGCTAAGAATAGTTTTGAAGTGTTTTCCAAAAGGATACGAATACACTAAAGGTCCCTGCTGATTTCATCTGACGAGGTAGCAGAGTTGGTTGTAATTTCAAGTGAATGCTCTGAAAACATAGAGGTCTCGAGGCCAAAACCTGGCGGCCATCTATGTAATGGTTTGATATTTTGTAATTTGAGTTTGGTTTTAGAGGAAAGTCAACCTAAGTGAAGAAAGGTTGAAAGATGTGTTGTTCTTAGATTAGAGTTATAAGGTTATCCTTTTAGTAAATTGAAATGACTTTGATATATAAAAGATTATGACTTAGTATTAATCAAAAGATATATATTCTTAAAAGGAGTAATAAGGATTATGTGCATTTGTTTATTTGAATTTTAGTTGGTTATTGTTTTAATTGGGAGATCATAAGGTGTATGTGGTTTATCATTTTTGTATATTTTGATGGATGCATTCTTTAATATGGAGTGATAAGGTGTATGTGTGTGTTTTGATATTGAGCATTCTATCTTTGAGAGAGTTTAATATCTTCTAACCCCTTGAGCTTAGCAAAGAAGTGTTTATGGTTGTGGCAGATATTTGAGGTTCCTTCATCATCAAGAAAGATATATGAGCACATTATTACATAGTTGAGTTGATTGATTGGTTTTCTGAAAATAAGTTTGGAGTGAAAAGGATTTGATTAGGATTTCCTATTGAGTGTGTTGAGTTAATGCTTCAAGGTTTTTTGGAATAAAGGATTGTTTTATAAGCATTATTGTTGAAGCCATTGGTTGTGTGAAGAACTTGAATTAGGGTTTGAGTATCATTGCTATGTGAAGATTGTTTTATAAGCATTGTTGTTGAAGTGAGTTGTTGAGCAAAGAACTTGAACTAGGGTTTGAAAAGAACATGAATATCATTGTTGTGTGAGATTTGTTGTTGAGCATTGTTGGAAATATTTTGAGTTGGTGTTTATATGCTTGGACTAGGGTTTGTGAGAAAGGTGTGTTTCATTGAGTGATTGGTTGAGTAGAGTTGGTTGAGCCTAGTCAAGTGGATGTGTGAAGTTTTTGTTCAAGTTACATAAAACAAAATATTATTTATTTTGAATTGAGTTGAGAAAGTGATTGAGCATTGAGTTGAATTTGAAGCATATTGAGTCTCTAACAATTATCCTTATGTTTCTAAGAGAGTGATTGAAATTAATTGAGCATTGTGATAAGTGTAGAACATATTGAGTCTCTAATAATTCTCTTTATGTTTCTATAATATTGGACAAGTTCTTGTGTGGACTTGTTGAGTAGATTTGAGGTAAGTCTTTGTGAAGACTTGTGGATAAATTTAGTGTGAGCTTTTGTGGAAGCTTACAATACAAATTGAGAGCAGATTTAGATAAGTTCTTGAGAGGAATTATTGAGAATATTTGGACAAGTTCTAGAGAGGACTTGTAGAGCATATTTGAGCAAGTTCTAGAGAGGACTTGTAGATCAGATTTGAGCAAGTTCTAGAGAGGACTTGTAGATCAGATTTGAGCAAGTTCTAGAGAGGACTTGTAAAGCAAATTTGAGCAAGTTCTAGAGAGGACTTGTAGAGAAAATTTGAGCAAGTTATAGAGAGGACTTGTAAAGCAGATTTGATCAAGTTCTAGAGAGAACTTGTGGATTAGGTTTGGATAAGTTCTAGAGAGGACTTGTGGAGTAGATTTGGATAAGTTCTAAAGAGGACTTGTGGAGAATATTTGGATAAGTTCTAGAGAGGACTTGTGTACATATTAGTGTGAGATTTTGTGGAAGCTTATAAAGGAGATTGAAGACAAGTCTTTGAGAATACTTGAGAGCAGAGTTGATTGATTTGGTCAAACCTTGAGTTAAGGTTTGGATCAGATCTACCAAAGTTAATTTGAGATTGAATCAAGCTTTGAGTAAAGGCTTGAATACATAGATTGAGTATATTTGTGCTAGATCAAAGGACTGTGTTTAGTACATATTAGAGGACAAATATTAAGGAGAAATTTTAGTGTAGATTTGAGGATAGGTTTGTGCCAGACTAGAGATAAATATTGAAGATAAATTTGTGCTAGATCGAAGGATTATGTTTAGTACATATTTGAGATAGAGCTGAGTGTAAGCTTTGGAGGTGACAGAGTATAGAAGACGATAGTCTCTAGTGGATAGAGATACATTAGCCAAGGTAGTGAGGATAGGTCTTCTAAGTGAGGACAAGATTCTTGAGTGGATAGAGATCCATTAGCCAGTGTAGTGGAGGTAGCAGTTCTTCTAGAAGATCACCATCCAGAGCAAAGGAGGAGTTTCCTATGGATAGAGATCCACGAACCAACAAATAAGAAATGAGTTCTCCTATGGATAGATATACATGAACTTGATTAGAGGATTGGTGTCTCAATTGTATAGAGATCCATAAACATTGTAATAAGGAAAGGATTCCCAAGAGATTTATTGAGAAAATATTAGTGAAATATTTTCTCCATGGAGTAGCCACATTGGGTGAACCACGTTATATTGGTGTCTCTATTGTGAGTGATTATTTATGAATTGCTTTGGTTACTGCTGCTGATATTTCTATTTTTACATTACATAATATTGATTTGAAAGAAAAGAAAAAAGTGGTCTTATATTGTTCACCCCCCTCTTAGTATAAGCTTGTGTCCATATATCTGCTGATAGAGGTTTCACTTCATAGTCTTCTGTGGGTTCTTCCTATTGGACTTTTGAGCTCATTTAATTGTCATAGATGTCAATGTGAGAAGTCATCATTGATGCCAAAGTGAACACATGAATCTATTATTAATACCATGGAGTACACCATTACTAACACCAAGACCAATGCAAACAAATGGAGAAAAGTTGTCCAAATATAATTTTATAAGGTTTTTGTTAAAACCATGGTGGCACATTAAAAGGTTTTTTATTGAAACCATAATGATAGTTTTCTAACATTGTGATGGCAGAATTAAAGTTTTTATTAAAAACAAGGTGGCAGAATTATTTTTCAACGTAGTGAAGTGCAAATGAAAATTTTGATATTAATTCAAAGAGGGTTTTAATTTTTTATTAAATTCTAAAGTTTATAAATTAAATTTATAATATTTAAATTCTTTTGAATTTAAATTAATTATAAATTATAATTTATACAAGCCGACCTCATCAAGTCGAATGATCTGTCGACGTTGTATGCAAAGCAAATGAAGGGTATTTAAGTTGGAATATCAATTTTATGAAATTGAGAAATTGAAGGTGTGTTTTGAAAAGGAAAATTTTGTGAAGATATTATTGTCAAATATTGCTATTGAGATGGAGTGATAAGGTGTAATTGAGTTTTACATTAATTTTGAGAAATATTTATCTTCTAACCTCTTTGAGCTTGGCATATAAGTGTTTGTGGTTGTGACAAATTTATGAGATCCCTTCATCATCAAGAAAAATGTATGAGCACATTCTTCCATAGTTGAGTTGATTGATTGGTTTTCTAGAAAATAAGTTTGGAGTGAAAAGGACTTACTTAGGATTTCCTATTGAGTGTGCTGAGTGAATGCTTCAAGGTTTTCTATAATAAAGAAGTGTTGTTAAAAACTTGTTCTTATAAGCATTGTTGTTGAAGCCATTGGTTGTGAGAAGAACTTTAATTAGGGTTTGAGTATCATTGTTATGTGAGAGTTGTTCTTATAAGCATTTTTGTTGAAGTGAATTGTTGAGCAAAGAACTTGAAGTAGAGTTTGAAGAGAACATGAGTATCATTGTTATGTGAGAGTTGCTTTTATAAGCATTATTGTTGAAGTGAGTTATTGACTGAAGAACTTGAACTAAGGTTTGCAAAGATTATGAGTGTCATTTTTATATGAGATTTGTTGTTGAGCATTTTTGGAAACATTTTGAGTTGATGTTTATATGCTTAGACTAGGGTTTTTGAGCAAGGATTATTTCATTAAGTGATTGGTTTAGAAGAGTTGGTTGAGCCTATTCAAGTGGATGTGTGAAGTGATTGTTCAAGTTCCATAAAAAAAACTATTCTATATTCTGAATTAAGTTGAGAAAGTGATTAAGCATTAATGTGAATAAGAAGCATATTGAGTCTCTAACAATTCTCCTTATGTTTCTAAGAGAGTGATTGAAATTAATTGAGATTTGTGATAAGTATAGAATATATTGAGTCTCTAACAATTCTCTTTATGTTTATATGATATTGGACAAGTTCTGTGTGGACTTGTTGAGTAGATTTGAGCAAGTTCTATGTGGACTTGTTGAGCAGATTTGAGCAAGTTCTATGTGGACTTGTTGAGCAGATTTGAGCAAGTTTTGAGTGGACTTTTTAGTAGATTTGAACATGTTATATGTGGACTTGTTGAGCATATTTGAGAAATTTCTGTGTGGACTTGCTGAGCAAATTTGAGCAAGTTCTATAGAGGACTTGTGGAGCATATTTGGACAAGTTCTAAAGAGGACTTATGACCATATTAGTGTGAGATTTTGAGGAAGCTTACAAGGCATATTTGAGATAAGTATTTAAGAAGACTTGAGAGAAAATTTGATTGATTTTTTCAAACCTTGAGTCAATTTTTGGGGAAGATCCAGCAGAGTTGAGTAAAGCCTTGAGTTAAGGCTTGAGGACAGAGATCAAAGATAGATTTATGCTAGACCAAATGACTATGTTTAGTGTAGATTTGAGACAGAGCTTTTGGAGGTGATCGAGCAGAGAGGACAATAGTCTCCAGTGGATAGAGATCCATCATCTAGGGCAACGAGGATAGGTCTTCTAAGCGGGGACAAGAGTCTTCAATGGAGAGAGATCCACAAGCCAGTGTAGTGGAGGTAGTAGTTTTCTAAAGTATCACCAGCCAGAGCAGAGGAGAAGGAGTTCTCCTATGGATAGAGATCCACGAACTTGATTTGGGGGATTAGTGTCTCCTGTGGACAGAGGTCCATATTTATTGTAATATGGAAATCATTCCCAAGAGATTGATTGAGAAAATTTAGTGAAATATTTTTTCATGGAATAGCCCACATTGGGTGAACCACGTAAATTGTGGTGTCTCTATTGTGTGTGGTGATTTATGCATTGATTTTATTATTTTTGTTGATATTGCTATCTATACATTACATAATATTGATTTAGAAATAAAATTAAAAAGTGGTCTTATACTGTTCAACCCCCTCTCAGTATAATCTTGTGTTTTTCAATTGGTATTAGAGTAGGTTCCTTTAGAAGAGTTTAACAACTTGAAGAAAAATATAACAAGAACACAATGGATTCTAATAATATGTCCTTGGATAATTCAGCACTAGTATTTGATGGAAGTGACTATATATATTGGAGTTTGAGAATGAAGATCTACCTAATGGATTCCAATAATGTTTCCTTGGATAATTATTTTTATGATTGAAGAAAAAAAATAAGTTAAGAAAAGGACTCTAGTAATTTTCAAGTGTTTTAGATGTGGTAACTTTGGACATATTTAAGATCGTTGTACAAGGAATGGTTATAGTTTTAGTGATGATGAATATGAAGATACACTTGAAGGACCAGAAGAGAATATTATAATGGCACTAGAATAAGGAAAATATGATCCTATAGAAAACAATCCAATAGAAAATAAAGATATGGACAAAGGCAAACAAATAGAGGAATATTCATATAAATATGGATATAATATTAAAGGAGAAATTATTTATTCTCTTGACACGGTAAAGAAGGTAAGAAATCAACACTCTAAACTTGAAATTCGGTTTCAAAAATGTGATGAAGAGATAAAATTGCTTATAGAGGATTTAGAAAAATCAAAGGCTAAGGCAAAAAGGTTCAAGTATAAGTTAGAAGTGAGAAGTTAGCACAAGAAGTGGCACTACTAAGAGAATATTTAGAATACTCCAAGGTAAAGCTAAAAGGGTTTAAAAATAGCTCAAAGAACTTGGATAAGTTCATCAAGGTACAAAAGCATACATAAAGCAAAATAGGTCTTGGATTTGAACAGGTTCAAAAGAAATGGAAAGGAGAGTCAAGCTCAAGTTTTGGAGGAGAAGAAACCTTAGATGAAGATGCTTAAAAAGAAGACAGTGTAAAAGGAAGTGAGACATCTGAGGATGATTTGGACAATGGAGAGTTCAACAAAGATAAAAACAATGCACAAAGAAGATACAAATGGAACAACAATAAGAATAAGTCAAGAGATATTAGGAGACCAATGAGGTCAAGACAAGGAAACTTCAATGGAATATGTTTTTCATGTCACAGGTTTGGACACATGGCTTCATAGTTTAGAGCACATGAAATATAGGAATATGGGAACAAACAAATTTTCCATGGGTATTGCTACTCATGTAATTAGTTTGGTCACAAGGCAATAAATTATAGGGTTCATGATAGAAGAAGGTATGGCTTCACTAGGAGAAATCCTAAGATATTTGCACCTCCAAGGAATAATAACATTAAGTGTTATAAGTGCAATAATGATAATCACACAACAAAGTGGTGTAGAGCATATATTCCAAAAACAAGTAGAAACAGGAACATGAACAGGAACAGGAATAGGAACAGGAACAGGAACAGGAATAAGAACAATAATAGGAACAAGATAGGAACAAGAATAGGAATAATAACAGGAACATGGATACGAATATTGAAAGAAACATTCAGAGGAATCAAAAGGATCAAATAAAAAGAAGAGAGGATAAAGGTAAAGAACAATGTTTTTTGGAAGTAGAAATAATCCCAACCCAGAATTAACCACCTCAAGAGGAGGTGGAGGAGGGGCTAAGCTAAGAGGCTCATTCTTAGCCCCGATCCCCAAAGGTGACCCCTTACCATTGATATCAAAGGGGAAGATATTTGAGTAAGGGGGAGAGAATTGGTATTTGAGAAAATATGATAGAGCATTGAGCTAAGGGGAGCAAAACAAAGGAAAGGTCAAGTTTTTAGTAAAAAGAAGTTGGGTTTCCATAAATGACAAAAGGGAAGATTGTTGGACATTTTGAGCTTATTTAGTTTTCATTGTGAAAAACACAAGCTTATATTGAAAGGGGGATGAAAAGTATAAGACCACTTTTTACTTTTCTTTCCAAAAAAATGTTAATCAATATAATCAATGGAAATATCAGTAGCAATAACCAAAGAAATGCACAAATCATCACACACAATAGAGACATAAATTTAACATGGTTCACCCAAATATGGCTACCTCCATAGAAAATATTTCTTCTAAATATTTCTTAAATAATCTCTTGGGAATCATTTCTCTATTACAATGTTTATGGACCTTTGTCCAAAGGATATGATGATCCCCTAAATCTGGTTTGTGGATCTCTATTTGTAGCACCCTAAAATTGGCATAGTAAACCTTAGTAATAATTCAAATTTGAATTTTAACCCTAAACCGCCCGTTAACCGCCTGTTAAACCGCTCCCCTCGTTTTTCGTGCCATTTTTAGGATTTGTTGTGACCGTTGGACGATATCGTCGCCGATCAGACGATATCGCCTTAGATCGAACGAATTCGTCTGGAGCAGAACGTCCAGACGATTTCGTCCCAAAACTAATTTTTCATAATTAGCTTCTGTTTCAACGATGTCTCTAACTGGGGCAAAAGCGTGTCTGTGCTGTTAGAGACTTCCCCCATTGGAGATCTCCCAAATTGGGATGATCTCCAACCTCCCAACCTCCTCCCTATGCCTATTTAACCTTAGGATCTCCCCTTGACCTACCTTGGCTGGTTGAATTTTTTGCACTTCGAATTTTTACATGCATTTAGAATGTCTTAGACTATCGTTTGCCATTGTCCCTTTTTAGTTTTCTTGCAGGAATGTTATTATTCTTCAGTCGGAGCAAGCTCAGATTGTCATAGATGATCTTGTATGATCTCGGATGATCATGCCAAAATTCAAGACAATTTCGTATTTTGTAGACGATTTCGACTGCAGCCAACATTGGGGGCAATTAGTGCCCAAAGTTTGCGTTTATTTATTCTTTTCTATTGTCTTATTCTACATTTAATTAAGTTTATTGTTATTTCTTGTTATTCTGCATCTTGGAGTTCACCCATGTAGCTTAAATGCATAATAAAGTCATAATTTTTCATTAAATCATTGTAATGCACTTACATTTCTATTTGTAATTATCAGTTTAACATCACTATCATCATTCTACATCATTTTCCTTTGTTGGTATAGCTACATTTCTTGTATTTTGTATCTATTTCTCTGATTGCAGGTCTCTGACGAATTCGTCAGATCTTAGATGATCCTGTCTGATCTCAGACGATCCTGTCATATTAGAGGCGATTTGGACTGCTTCAAAAATTAGAACCTCCATCAGACATCTGGAATCAGATATGGATTTTCTCATCTAGTATATTCTCTGTGTTTTCTGTTTAATTCTATTTTTTGTATTTGTTTAAATCTACATTTCATATAGAATAACTTAGATTCATTTGGCCAAACCTAGGAATTTGAATGATTAAGCATAAAACTAAACACATCAAACTCATTCCCAACCTAGGCAGTGGAAATTGCCACTAAAAGTTTCCTGGTGAACCCCACCATCCGTCGAAAAATCACCTTAATACCCCTCCCCCGAGAGGCGCGACCTTCAAAGGGCCTCTCAGTCCGAGGTACCGTCCCATCCTTCTCGCATCCCCCTTTCGGGCACGGATCCTTTAGCCTGAAGGTAAGGGTGTGAAAAATTTGGAACGATACATTTTGGTGAACCCGACGTGAAACTAAAACCTTTTGAAAACAAAAGCAAAAATAATATATATGCATTATTAGAGAACATTTAAAATCACTAGAAAACTGTTAAGTTTGCACATCATATTTAGATGGTAGATCCTAAGAAAAGACTAGTTGTCACCATAAATGTTGAAAACCAATTAGCAGCCATAGAAATTAATTATGTGCTTAGTGTGCCTCAAACAGATAGAGTTCAACTTTTGTGGGACGAACTTGATAGGAGATTAGGTATTATTTCATCTAGGTCAACATAACTTAAGCAAATTAAGAGGTTTGTCCTAGATAGAATCCTGGATCCTCATCAACTGGTTTTGTACCATGAACTTCAGAGAGCTTGCTATAGGTGGTTAGCTGATAGAAGAGCCCTTGTGTCTTCAAGATTGTACACCTTTGAGGAATACCTCGAGAATGCAGCTGTAGTACACCAATTTCTAGGTCATATAGAGGATCAAGAGGTCGATCTTATAGATAGAAAAATATGGAATAGAGTTCCTAGAGCTGTGTTATATCGAGAGTATTGCCATGAGCTTTATTTCTACCAATCAGAGTCTAAAATAGATAATATCACTATAGCACATTTTATCAAATTCTTGAAAGAAAATTTCCAATTTGAAGAGGAACATTTCATGACTCCTGAAGAACTTGATCCCATTAATGATATTTATAAACTATTTATAGAAAACTAGATCATTGCTTTCATTATTATTATTTCTTGCATTTAGTGTGTTGTTTGTTGTCTTTATAATATTGTTATAAAAACATAAAAACAAAAACAAAAAGTATAACAAAATCAAAACATTTTATTTTAAGTATTATAGTAGGTATATAATTAAAATATATACCTCTCAAACTTGTTGCATATATATATATATATATATATTTTTTTTTTTTTTTTTTATATTATTTATATAATTGCTGAAATCTAAGTTTAAGCACAATGCCTAGACTTAGGAATGGGAAAGAAACTGAAGAAGAAGAAGATTGGTTAGGAAAGAAAACAAAAAACCCAAATGTCCTTCCTGAGGATCCAATCCTGGAAGGAGGAACTCTAGAGCAGCCAGAAGATGAGTTTGTTGTAGGAAATGAACAAGAAGAAAATGTTAGAGAGGAAGGATCCTCATCCCCTAGAATGTATCCAGGTGGAATCGTTACTTTTGATAACATGGATCATTTATGGAAATTCCTCAATAATAATATTGGTGCTCTTAATATGGCAGTCCATATGGATAAGGGACAAATTAGTGAAACTCAAGCAACCATGGAAGACATGTTTAACATACACACTAATCCCTTGTCCTTCGTTGATCAAGAAAGTGATCAAGCTGGACCATCCAATATGGATATGGCCGCTATAATCCAGAATGAACAAAAACAACAGGTTACCCAACCTCCTAAGGAACCTGTTATTGAGCCTAAAATCATTCCCACATAAAAGAAACCTTCATTCACTACTTTATTTCACCAAACTATTGATCAATATACCTCAAATCGACAAAAACCCAAAACAAAGCCAAACATCAATTTCCAACAATCTGGGATACAACATAATACAACTTCAAAACTTCTTCATAATACCCTTCCTACCAACACTTTACATAATAGCAATATAGCATCTAATCCTTATGTCATGCCATCATATGCTCACAAATCCCATATTCATGCTCCACCAAACCAATATGGTGGGCAAACTGGTAATCTGGAAGCCATGGTGAAACAACTAGCTTCCCACATGGACCAGATAGATCCCTACCATCCCTCATACAATTATCGAGAGATGTGTAGTCAGCCTTTAGATCCCATAGTTGTAGCACAGCCATACCCTAAACACTTTCCTATGCCCGTCCTGCCTATATACAAAGGAACTGAAGATCCCATAGAGCATCTTCGCATGTTTAGGATAGCATGTCATGATATATCATATGATGACTTGTTATTACTAAAAATGTTCCCAAAAAGCTTAGGAGGAATGGCATTAGAGTGGTACTATCAATTGCCCACCCATTCTTTGAGGAATTTTGAAGAAACAGTTGAGTCTTTTGTCCATCAATTTAGTGCCTACATCGAAAGGCATGTGACCATTAAATATTTGTACAACTTAAAACAAGACAAAGATGAATGCTTTGCTGATTTCCTAGCTAGGTGGAGGCAGTTGACAGGAAAACTGCACTTTGTGTTACCTTATAGGGAAATGTTGGACATCTTCATTAATAATTTACAAGAACAAATATCCTATGAGTTATCAACTGCCACCTTAACCACCTTCGATCAGGCTATAGATTTAGCTCGAAGAGTGGAGGATGCTCTCATTAGGAGAGGTCAGCTTAAGAAGAAAGATGATGAGAAAACATCCAGAAATCAATATAAAAATAAACAAGTTGTGGGTGATGGAGTCACTGATAGCAGAAATGTTGCTAATGTCAATACAACAAAGACAACAGAGAAATTTATACTGAAACCTCTTGATAAACCTCCTCGAGAATTTACTAGGTTAAATCAACCTCTATCAACTATTCTACCGTAATTACTCGAAAGAGGTTTGATTCAATTACCTAATATCCGGGAACCTGATCCAACTATACCCGGATACAGAGCTGATTTACATTGTGATTTCCATAGAGGACCTAGACACTCTACCAACTCTTGTAAAATATTAAAACATAAAATACAAGACTTGATTGATAATAATGAGATGGAGGTGCAAGCCTTCCAACCTAAACAAAATCCTCCTAATAATGCTCAAAAGAACATTCCCCAAAATCAAAATCAGAATGCCAATCAATCATTAGACATATTTCAACATCCTTTACCAAAGCATGGTAAAGAGGTGGCCAATCAAATTGAGCATCATAATGTTCCCCCTCCTACCCGATATGTAGGAACCATTAGTGGACATTTACCTACTCATGATCAACAAATTTTTGACACAACTTTATCCATGGTCACGACCAGGCCTCTACATAATATTCAAACTCCTGATATTAGTGATACAAAATATGAAACTGAAAGTGATATGGAAATCACATCAAATCAATCGAATAGTTCTGAAGATGAATCAGATGCTATTCAACCTATCACAAATTCTATGGTTCCGGAAGAACCATTTCCAAGAAGAGTCACTGCTAGACCATCTTCTCATCAATTACTTTCTAATGAACAAGCTATAAACGCTAGACCAAGACCTATTCATCATCCGCAAAACAATATTGTGGGTACCATTGGAGTTGTTACTAGACAACAAGCTCAAAATTCTCAACAAGATCAAAATTAGAATGATGGATCAGCTCCATTTGTTTTGAAAGTTCCTAATAAAGGGAATCATGCTCCTAATGTTCAACCTAAACCTCCTTATAATATTAATGAGCAACTATCAAATACTACAGCTCAAATTTCTCTTTTGGACCTTTTAAGATCTTCTCCTACACATAGAGATGAATTAATGCTCACATTAAGCCAAATGATGGTACCACAAGATATTCAACCCGAAGCCATGACCAATACTATCATAACTCGAGAAGTCGATTGTATTGACTTTCGGGATAGAGATATACCACAACATAGTTTACATAAGGATAACCCCTTATATATTACTGCCCTAATAGGAGATGTAGCAGTCAAAAGGGTCTTGATTGATAATGGTTCATCTTTAAACATTTGCACTTTTGACTTCTACCAAATATTTGGGTTTAGAAGTGATGAAATGAAAAGAACTGACATGATCATAAAAGCTTTCAATGACGAAACACAAGAAACGTGTGGAGTTATCACCATCCCATTGCAAGTTGGTCCAAGAACCTTAGATACGACCGTGTTTATTGTACATTGCCCTGCATCGTACAATATACTCTTGGGTCACCCTTGGATCAACGCAATGCGGGCTATCCCATCAACTTTACATCAATGTGTCAAATTCAAATTTAAAAATCAGTTGGTTACTATTCATGGTGATCCTAGACCTTTTGATATGTGTGCTTTGGCAGAACCTATTGGAGTTCAATTTTGCCCTGCCCTGTCATCCACACATCCTAATTCTCATTCTCCATCTAAACGTGTGAAACACACACCCATAACATCATCTACATCTTCTCCATCAATTCCACCTTTACATATAGCTCAACCATCCTCTAAACAAACCACATTAGAACCTCAAAAAGATCCTAATCCCACAACCAAGGCTTCATGTTCTACTCCTACAATTTCTATACCTATAGACCCATTTATTAACACCTCTACATTGTCTACATCTACCAAAGGCATATCTTCCACATCAAAAGATATAGGAAATGATCCTTCTACCTCTTACGCTCTTACTGATGAGCTCTTACCCGATTTATCTAAAATTCTTATATCAGAAAAAAAAAATGCTTCTATGCAAGATTCCCTTATTTTAAATAATTTGCCGCCATCTCCTCGTACCTTGGGCCTCCCACAGCCTATGGGAAGTATTTACCAAGTCGGGAGTTGTGCCTTTATTTATAAGGGATATGACTGGGGAAGAATACCCAAGAACATCAAAACTCATTATGATGGATATGCTCGATGTTATTTTACTAATGAGTATACTAAAGCTAAACCTATAATGCTTAAATTGGGATATAAAGGGAAAGGTTTGGGACCTTTCCAAGATGGTATGAAAGAACCTTTTGAGGTAGAACCATGGCCCGCCCGATGTGGTGTGGGCCTATTTCCTAGTAAGGGTCAACCCTTCCCGTTTGAGGATGATGATCAACTCATATGTTACCAAGATTATTTGGATGGACGTGATGCTTTGTGTCTAACAAATAAGCCATTTACATGTAATATGCTATCCATAGCTTATCCTGAGATGATTGTTGAATCCGATGATGAGTTGGAGGGAGATATCTTCCATGATGTCTCCGTTGAAGAGTTGTTACACAATGAATTTTATTTTGATGGCTCTATACCTAGTATAGCCCAGCTTGAGGCCACAAATCCTCAAGATGAATTATCCAAGCTAACCTTGGAAGAATTACAAGAATTGGGCATCTCACCCGCCCCACCTAATTTTGAGAGAGATCTACACATGGAAGTAGAAAACATCATAAAATTTAACATTGGAACCGAGGATAATCCTCACATAATCAATATTGGATCAGAATTAAGTCAAGAAAAACAAGATCAATACATTGCATTTCTTAAAGAATATGAATATGTCTTCGCTTGGACATATGAAGATAGGAGATGAATATCGTGTTGGCAGACTTAGTCAGCTGGAACTCTTATATGAGAAGCGCATAAATGCTTTGGAGCATCTTCGTGCCTACCAAAGACAAGCTTAAACGAGCATAGCTCAAGAAAGTTCATCATCGATCCTTTGAGATCGACGACCTTGTCTTTAAATGAAAATAAAAAATACTAATGCTACTAAAGACCTTAAAGGTAAATTTGAGCCCAACTGGCTTGGACCATATATTATCACTGCTAAATTTGGCTCGGGAGCATACAAATTAGCTACCTTAGATGGTAAATATCTTAAAGAACCCATGAACATTATGCATCTTAAACGCTATTATGCATAAATCTGGTCATTTCATCATTTGTATATATTTTGTATATTATTTCATTTTAATAAAACATATAAAAATTTCAAAAACAAACAACAATATTATTTATTCTCTCAAATCATACACAAAATAACAAAATATAATATAAAATGCATAAAAACATATAAAAACATCAAAATCATCAAAAATCTTCAAAAACATTTGTTGTATATATTTACTTATTGCACTTGTTAATTCTTGAAGTATTGCAGTTATATTTTCAAATTATTTTGGATAAATTAGCATTTATTTGGAATCCCTCACATTTCACAAACACATGAATAAATATCTTGATTTTATCTGGCATGATTACTTATCTCTCTTATATCAAAGTCCACAAATTGAATTAAATAAAGTTTGAGCATAGAGAATTGATCTTGTTATTTACTTAAACCAAGCATATCCTTTCACATTAAAATGATTACATTTGCAAATTCAACACGATGCTACATAGTAGAAGTGGTTTCTTGAGCGAAAAGTTTCCCCTGCTATCCTATCATGCACATGGTCTAGAATCTTTGAGAATTGACAAAAGGACAAGCTCACCCCTACCCAAAATAAAAATCCCTTGCTCTACAGCCAATCCGAGCAAGTATCCCTAGAATAGGAAGCAAAAGAAAAAGAAAAATCAAGCAAAATCATGAGAAAAAAAAAAGCATTATTCCAGTATCATTTTGTACTATCTCAGCACTACTTCAACATTATCTCAAATATCAAAGCAAAAATACAAAAAGAAAAAACAAAGAAAAAGAAAAGAAAAGAAAGAAAAGAAAAGACAAAAGCAATAAAATCCCTTTTCCCTACCCATTGAAAAGAAAAGAAGGGTGAATGAGCTTGAATCCCTGGAATTCTCAATTATTCAAAAGCTGTGAGGTAAGCCCCATAACAGGTGGTTTGTGCCCAACCCGCTTGGCCTTGGGTAATTCCTAGCGTGGTGATATGTCTGTTACATTAGCGACCTTCTTTTGTACAGACCTATGTCTGCTTATGGATTAGCTAGCTCTTGATAACCCGACTTACATAGTAGTCTGGTACGGTTACATGCATATAAATCATGGTCAATGAACACTTATTTGGTTAATTCAAATTACTTGTATCAAAGTATCTTGCTCAAAACTGGTAAATGCACAAAGCAATTGCACACACATTTGTATTTGAGAGATTTTGTATCATTATGATAAATCAAGAATGGCAATGAACTCACATATGCACATGGGATTCCTTATAAATCTAAATTTTGTCTTTGAGATAATGTAAAATATTTATGCAAATCTTCTGGAATGATTTCATTTACAACAATTACATATATTTCTTTTCAAAATCAAAACTGCTTTCAAAAAAATATGCAATAAAACCACATATATATTTTTGACTTTCGCGATGATGGTATAGTTCCAAAACTTAAATTGGAATTTTATGCCTAGCGCAAGTCCTCATCTTATATTTTTTCTTTTTATTTCAAAAACAAAAATCAAAAATCAATCATGCAATAAAACTATTATATCAATTTCTTCTTTGGATTTTGCGATGATGGTATAAGTCTATACCTAAATATTCTATGCCTAGCGCAAACCATTGTTTTAATTTTATTTTCCCATTTATTTAAAATCATAAAAACATATGACTTAAATCATTATGTTACACAATTATGCTTTAAAAAGAACGAATACTTTTCTATTTCATGTCATTATGTCAACATTCAATTTTGCAATGATGGTATAATTCCTAGGGAATTATTCAAAAATTTTATCACACTTAGGAATTTATGCCTAGCAAAAAAATCATTTTCTAATATATTTCATGCATAATATTTTCATGGAAATCTGAAAACAAACCATCATCATCACCATTTTTTCATCATCACAACACAAAGCCTTAAGACAGTCTCTTAAGCACTCTTTTACTTTTAGCAATATTTCTCTATCGGGATTAGCTTGACGACCTAGCGAGCGGCGACTCCATGAAATGGTCATAAATAGTGACAATGTCCTTTGAAATTATTGTTAAAAGTCCCTTTTTATTTTTATCAAATCATACCACAAACAACCAATTTGTTTACATCAGATTATTTCATTTAAAATTTTAAAAAGCATGACATAAAATTATAATATTTCCAAATGACATAATTACATGAATCATCAAATCAAATCAAACCATTAAAGCATCATACAACATATACACAAGTCATATCATCAAAAATATATATATATATATCTCAACAAAATTATGTACATCATATCAAAACTGGATTGGTATGCCACAATCTATACCTCGGCATACTCAATCCTCTATCAAAAATAATAAACAATATATATCAATCTATGTAGTGCAGTTAGCAGGCTAGCCTCGAGAACCCCTCAAGCTCTTAGCCTCATCTCCTCTCTCACTTGGAGGTGGAGGAGGTGGCCCCATCGCAGTCCATGTGGTGCTATGAGTCCTGGACGTCGATCGTGATGATGTCCTCGATGACCCCATCATGACAGGCTCTGCAATGGGGGCTGGTAGTGGTACCCTCTACTCCTATGGCACCACATGGTGGTATAACCCTTGGTAGAATACATTCTAAGTAATAGACCATGATAGATCCTAAGTGCTCGCCCCTCCGCTCTGTGCCCTGAGTCGTGCAACCTCATATTTGAGCTGTGTGGCCTCAGCTTAGTGTCGTGCAGCCTCATCCTGCAAGGTCTGCTCTTGAGCCTGGAGACGAACATTCTTCGCTCAAAGAGTAGCCATCTCGCTACTCTCTCCTACGTCCACACCCTTGCCCTTATCGGGCGATGGTGGCCTCTATATTCATGGAGAAGGGGGTCTCTCCTCCCTCCTCTCCTGCTATCGTAGCCTCTGCTATGCCTGTGGCCTCCTCTGCTCTCTCCCTTTGTGGCCTTGTGTCACCTCAACGGCTGCCTGGCATCGCCTCCCCATCCAATGCACAACTGCATGAATCGGACCCTAAGCCCTCATCATCTGAGGAGGGCGGATGCCTGTGTACCAGGCATCATAGCCGTCGGCTACCCCAGCGTCATCCCCATCCACTGGCTGGATAGGGGCATCGTCTATGTCCTGAATCTAGAATTGCTACATGTCTGGAGCCCCACTGAGTGTGGTGTTATCCCGAATAGTCCAAGAAAACTCGTAGTCCCTGAGAGTAGGGATCCCCTGCTATAGACCGAACTACCTCAAAACTCGGTCATAGCGATGGAGCTCCACCTCTCCCCGCTCCATCCTAAGCTAACAGGTTTGCCTAATGCGAGCCAGCTCCTGTCTATCCTCGGCCCACCTTGGATGCTCTCTCCAAGGCCTCCAGGTGATCTGGTCTAGGACAAGGTCGTCCAGTAGTCTCCGGGACATCGGTAGATCTATCCACCGTTGTGACCCTCTCTGGAGCCACCAATAGAAAACCCGGGGCCTCTCCCCGTCAACCCCTATCAGTGGAAGCCCTATCGACCTCCACACTACGATGTGCTCCTAGCACCAAACCTATAGAAGTGATGTCAAGACTAGACATCGGCCGCCCTTGTACATGACCCCATGCAGGATCCTATACAACCGGCATAGTACAAAGCTCCCCCAGGCAAATCTATACCCGTGGTCTCTCATGTCACAGACCACGTATGTCAGTAGCCATGGCAGCCTGCACCCACTCTGGTGGCATAGCAACAAGCCACCTACCACCCCGCCAAAACCTGAGTCAACCTAGATGCCCCAGGCATCTAGCGTAGTGACTCGATATTCACTCTGCCCTTCTCTAGGGTGAAGCTCGGATCTTCGCATAGTCGCATCATCACGTGGCCCTGGTTGGCCATGGGAGTTATAAACCGTCCTTGTATGGGGATCCTCAAGATCCTCCATACATCCTCTAGTGTGGAAGCCATCTCCCTAGTTGATAATCGAAAATAGGAAGAACCCGAATACCACCTCTCTGCTAGGGATATCAACAGCCCCATATCTGTAGAAACCTGTGGCATGTCTACCACATGCTATAAGCTGACCTGGGCCAACTGATCTCACTTTGCTTGAGCTAGAGCGGCCAAGTCATCCTGTAGACCCTCGTATTTCCATTCTTGGCTCTTTAGTAATCCCCTCTGCAACATAAACAACAAAACAATAAAAAATCATTAATAAACAAGTGATTAAAATCAATTAAATGCAAGTAAAATTAGTTCAATTTCATAAAAATGATGATATCGTCCACTATTGGATGATATCGTCCTAAATTTGAGCAAATTCATCCTTAGTAGGACGAAATCGTCTCCAATTTCGTAATTTGGGAATCGTCCCTTATTGGATGAAATCGTCCCTATATCTGATTTGCCCTTGGACGAAATGATATCGAGACGATTTCGACGAAATCGGGACGATTTCGTCCCGACGACATTGATGGCCCAAAAACGGCCGTGATGCCCAAAAATCACTTAAAATTAACCTAAAAAGCAAATAAATTCAATTAAAACATGCTAAACTAAGTTTAGATCCTTACCCCTAGCCCGCGTCGGACCTCTGTCGATTTGTGCGTTGTCTCTACCATTTTGTCTGTAGAGCTCTAAAACCAGAAAAAAATGAACAGTAAAAATGAATTAGGGTTTTACCCTATTTTTCTTAATTTTATTCAAAAACAATTAAAAACATTTTTAATTTTTTGCTTTTTCGCGTTTTTACCTCAAACATTCGATTTGGGTAAAAACACGGAGGGGGCACCATAGTAAGCAGTCGTACGATTCGACCTAGAATCGTCGTCTAAAAATTGGAATAAATTTTTGTTTTCTCGTAAATCGAGAAGAACTCGTCTTTAACGCATTTTCTTTGGAAAATTCGCTAAAGAGGGGGCAAAATGTAGCACCCTAAAATTGGTGCAATAAACCTTAGTAATAATTAAAATTTGAATTTTAACCCCAAACCGCCCATTAACCGCCTGTTAAACCGCTCCCCTTGTTTTCTGTGCCATTTTTAGGATTTGTTGTGACCGTTGGATGATATCGTCATCGATCAGACGATATAGCCTCAGATCGAACGAATTCTTCTGGAGCAGAACGTCCAGATGATTTCGTCCCAAAACTAATTTTTCATAATTAGCTTCTGTTTCAACGACGTCTCTAACCGAGACAAAAGTGTGTCTTCCCAGTTAGAGACTTCCCCCATTGGAGATCTCCCAAATTGGGATGATCTCCAACCTCCCAACCTCCTTCCTAAACCTATTTAATCTTAGGCCCTCCCCTTGACCTACCATGGCTGGTTGAATTTTCTACACTTAGAATTTTTACATGCATTTAGAATGTCTTAGACTATCATTTGTCGTTGTCCCTTTTCAAGTTTTCTTGTAGGAATGTTATTATTCTTCAGTCGAAGCAAGCTCAGATCGTCGTAGACGATCCTGTACGATCTCGGATGATCACGTCAAAATTCAAGATGATTTCGTATTCTGTAGATGATTTTGACTGCAACCAACATTGGGGGCAATCAGTGCCCAGAGTTTGCGTTTCTTTATTCTTTTCTATTGTTTTATTCTGCATTTAATTAAGTTTATTGTTATTTCCTGTTATTCTGCATCTTGGAGTTCACCCATGTAGCTTAAATGCATAATAAAGTCATAATTTGTCATTAAATCATTGTAATGCACTTACATTTCTATTTGTAATTATCAGTTTAACATCACTATCATCATTCTACATCATTTTCCTCTGTTGGTATAGCTGCATTTCTGGTATTTTGTATCTATTTCTCTGATTGCAGGTCTTTGACGAATTCGTCTGACGAATTCGTCAGATCTCAGACGATCTTGTCTGATCTCAGATGATCCTATCATATCAAAGGCGATCTGGACTGCTTCAAAAATCAGAACCTCCATCAGACATCCGAAATCAGGTATGGATTTTCTCATCTAGTATATTCTTTGTGTTTTCTATTTAATTTTGTTTTCTATATTTGTTTAAATCTGCATTTCATATAGAATAACTTAGATTCATTTGGCCAAACCTAGGATTTGAATGATTAAAGATAAAACTGAACACATCAAACTCATTCCCAACCTAGGCGTGGAAACTGCCACTAAAATTTTCTTGGTGAACCCCACCATCCGTCAAAAAATCACCTTAATACCCCTCCCCCAAGAGGCACGACCTTCAAAGGGCCTCTCAGTCCGAGGTACCGTCCCATCCTTCTCGCATCCCCCTTCCGAGCGCGGATCCTTTAGCCTGAAGGTAAGGGTGCAAAAAATTTGGAATGATACACTATTCATAGGAGAACTCCTTCTCCTATGCTCTAGCTGGAGATCCTCTAGAAGACTACCTCCATTGCATTGACTGTGGATATCTCTCCACTTGAATACTCTTGTCCTCACTCAGAAGACCTATCCTCAATGTCTTGGTTGATGGATCTCTATCCACTGGAGACTCTTTCCTCTCTGCTATGTCACCTCCAAAGCTCTACTCAATAGGTTCAATCAAAACCTTCTCAAATATTCTCAATAGGTCCACTCAAAACCTGCTCAAATTTGATCAATAGGTCCACTCATAACCTGCTCAAATATGCTCAATAGGTCCACTCAAAACCTGCTCAAATATGCTCAATAGGTCCACTCAGAACCTGCTCAAATATACTCAACAGGTCCACTCAAAACTTGCTCAAATCTTCTCAACAGGTCCACTTAGAACCTGCTCAAATCTTCTCAATAGGTCCACTTAGAACCTACTCAAATCTGCTCAATAGGTCCACTCAGAACCTACTCAAATTTGCTCAACAGGTCCACTCAGAACCTGCTCAAATCTGCTCAACAAGCTCACTCAGAACTTGTCCAAATCTGCTCAACAAGCTCACTCAGAACTTGTCCAAATATGCTCAATAAGTCCTCTCTAGGACTTGCTCAAATCTGCATTGCAAGCTTCCACAAAATCTCACACAAAATCAGTCCACAAGCCTTCTCAAATACTTGTCTCAAATCAGCTTAACAAGTCCACATAGAACTTGTCCAATCTCATAGAATCATAAAGAGAATTGTTAGAGACTCAATATGTCCTATACTCAATGCTCAATCACTTTCTCAACTCAATCTCATAGAAGCATAAAGAGAATTTTTAGAGACTCAATATGTTCTATTCTCAAAGCTCAATATCAACTCAAATCAATCTCATAGAAGCATAGAGATAATTGTTAGAGACTCAATATGTTCTATACTCAATGCTCAATCTCAACTCAATCTCATAGAAGCATAAACACAATTTTTAGAGACTCAATATTTTCTATTCTCAAGGCTCAATCTCAACTCAATCAGAATATAGAATAGTTTGTTTCATGGAACTTGAACAACCACTTCATGCATTCACTTGACTAGGCTTAATCAACTCTACTCAACCAATCACCTCAAGGAACAACCCTTTCTCACAAACCCTAGTCCAAGCATGTATCAACCAACTCAAAATGTTTCCAACAATGCTCAACAAAAAATCTCACATAACAATGATACTCATGTTCTTTTCTAACTCAAGTTCAAGTTCTTTGCATAACCCATTGGATTCAACAACAATGCTAATAAGACAAGGTCTTAATCACAACTCTCAATTAAGAAAACCTTGAAGCATAAACTCAAAGTACTTCACTCAACCAATGGTCTAAACAACAATGCTTATCAAACAAGGTTTAATCACAACTCACAATCCAGAAAAACCTTGAAGCATTAACTCAACCACTTTTGAAAAGGAAACCCTAATCAAATCCTTTTCACTCCAAACTTAATTTTCAATCAAGCCAATCACCTAACTCAACAAAGAAGAATTTTGCCCATACATTTTCTTGAAGAGTAGTTGTCCTTACAAATCTGCCACACTCACAATTACTTCTTTGACAAACTCAATAAGGGTTAGAGGATAATTTTTATATCACAAAAATAATATCACAATTACACCTTATCACTCCAACTTAAAAATAAGCAATATCCTCACAATAATAAAAAACCCTTTATTGGAAATAACACACAACCCACAAAGTCTTAACCTTTCAATATTCCACAATAGCAAAATTTAAGACTTGAAAATCAAAAACAAAATTCTCCTTATATCTCCTAATGATATTTCTCAACTACCAACATTTATCACAATGCAAAGACTTTAATCACCAAATACCTTATACCTCCAACTTAGGCATTAATAAAATAAAACACAAAATGTACCTTTGCCTTTGGAGAGTTTTGAACTCTCAATACAGCCTTCACAAGTCTTTGCCCATGGCACAAACCACCACACGAGCTACTAGCTCATTGGGAGGGAAGAAGCACCATGTGCTTCAACTCCCCTTCCTTGCCTTGCAAAACGTATGCGCCTTAGAATTGGTGCCTTCAACACATCCACCAAAGACTTCTATGGGATTCAAACACTAACCACCGTGCACACCAAAACATAAGCTTGTTGCCCACTTGCCACTAGGCCAAGGTGCCTTGTTGGCATCCAACAAATCAATGCGCTAGCTTTTGTCTCTTTCACCATCAAATCAAACCATGAAATTCGCACAATTTCAACACGAGCTCTGCATTAATTCGTATGTGCTTCTCTTCAAATTCGAGCAAGGATAATTTCGAAAACAACTTTGGCAAGGTATTAATATGTATTTCAATTAAATCAAATGACGGCACTTCCCTTTGGCTTATGACGTCGGCACTTCCCTTTGGCTTTTATGACGTCGGTGCTTCCCTTTGGAAATAAACTTTGCCTTGTTTAAAACTCTAAATCCAACCTTTGGATTTATTAAAATAATATTTGGTCTTAAACCTTTAAACCCAACCTTTGGGTTTAGATATTTTCAGACTTTATAAACCCACTTTGGCAATATAAAATATTGTAATAAAAATTAAAATTATTTTATTTGGGTTTTCACTATGGCACTTCTAACCATTATAATATTTATTTATAAAATTTAAATTCATCCCAAATTTAAATAATTTATAAAATAAATATTACCACTCCTTTTTAACTTCTATCTTTTGCATTGTTTCACTCGAACTTCTACCTTCTTGTTGAATATCAAATGACCGTCTTTGTTGCCTTTATTTTCTGCTAAAATCTTGGTATTAATGATGACTCCATCTGGTGGCATCAATGGTGACATCAATGACAACTTTGACTTAGGGACTCAAAATGTCCAAAAATCTCCCCCTTTGTCATTGATGGCAACCCATATCCTTTTACTAAAACCTGACCTTTATTTTTCTTCTTCTCCCCCTGGGACATTGCTCCCCATGGCTCAATGCTTTCTCAAATATCAAATCTCTCCCCATTACACAAATCTCTCCCCCTTTGACATCAATGGCAAAGGGTCACCTTTGGGGCTCGGGGCTAAGAATGAGCCTCTTAGCTTAGCCCCTCCCCCACCTCCTCATGAGGTGGTTAATTCTAGAGTGGGAGTATTTCTACTCCTCGAAAGCACTGCTCTTTACCTTTATACTTTTCCCTTCTTTTCTGAGTTTTTTGAATCCTCTGACTTTTTCTATCCAAGTCATCATCCTTGTTCTTGTCATCATTCCTGTTCATGTTCTTGTTCCTATTCTTGTTCTCATCCATGTTCCTGTTCCTGTCCATATATTCCTCTTTTTGTTTATGTTCCTATTTCTGTTCATATTCCTAT
The DNA here is from genome assembly GCA_028583015.1 of Wollemia nobilis. Taxonomy (NCBI): domain Eukaryota; kingdom Viridiplantae; phylum Streptophyta; class Pinopsida; order Araucariales; family Araucariaceae; genus Wollemia; species Wollemia nobilis. Next base: position 1,336,475 of record JAQPPZ010000128.1, on the reverse strand, counting down.
TCCTGTTCATGCCTATTTTTGGAATATTTTATCTACACCATCTTGTTGTGTGACCATCATTATTGCACTTATAACACTTAATGTTATTATTCCTTGAAGGTGCAAATATCTTAGGATTTCTCCTAGTGAAGCCATATCCTCTTCTATCATGAACTCTTGCAATTCATTGCCTTGTGACCAAAATCATTACATGAGTAGCAATACCCATGGAAAAGTTGTCCTTTCCCATATTCCTGTCTTTCATGTGTCCTACATTGTGAAGCCATGTGCCCAAACCTGTGACATGAAAAATATCTTCCATTGAAGAAACCTTGCCTAGACCCCATTGGTCTCTTAGTCTCTTCTACCTGTTTCCTATTCCATCTGTTCCTTACTTGTGCATTGTTCCTTTCCTTGATGAAATTTCTATTTTCCAACTTATCCTTAGAAGTCTCACTCTCTCTTTTACTTACTTCTTTTGACTCTTCTTCTTTTTTGGTGTTTGAGCTTGACTCTCCTTTTTATGCTTCTTGTTTCCCTTGTTCTTCTTTAGAACTAAGTCCTGTTATGGTGATTGATGACCTTTGTGCATTGATAGTCCTTTCCAAGGTCTTTGAATTTTCTTCAAACTTGTGTAGCTTGTCCTTAGAACCTTTTACTTCCATCCTTAGTGAAACTATCTCATGCTCTAATATTTCACACTCTAGATCTTTTGTTTTTAATTTTTCGGCCATACCTTCTTCAATTTTTCTTGTCTCTTCAACTTTGATTTTGAAGTTAGTGAGTTCCTATAGAAACCTTGCTTTTGCTTTCTCATCTTCTTGAGCTTGAACCCTTAATCCCGAGTTCTCCCTTTTTAATTCTCCAAGAGTAATCATAAGACTTTCACATTCTATCTCTTTTACCTTTGACTATTTAATCATACCTTCTTCAACTCTTCTTGCTTTTTCAACCTTATCTCTCAAGTCAGAGATATCCTGTAGAAGCTTTGTCTTATATTTCTCATCTTCTTGTATTTGAGCCTTCAATTCTAAATTCTCTCTTTTCAATTCAATAAGTCTCTTAAGAGTGGCTTTCCCTTTTTCTTTTTCTGAAGCATCTTCTTTTTCTTCTATTACTAAAAGTAGAGTTTCTTCTTCATACCTATTTTGATTGTCCATGTTATCCTTTCTTGAACCAATATCTAGAATTTCATTTTTGAGAATATCATCTTCATCTTCACTGCTACTAAACCCATTACAATATCTTGCATCATGGCCAAGTTGACCACAAACAAAACATTCTTGTGGACAATAAGCTGCATGGTGACTTGTGTTCCCACATATGGTACAAAACTTTATCAGTCTGGATATTTCTCCATTACTTGATTCATCTCTTGAATCTATTTCCATTTGTCCTCCCAACACAACAATATTAAACTCATCTTCCTTTTCTTTCATGACCATAGGTGTTCTTTTCTTCTTGTGTCTCATGCTTCTACTCTTGCCTTTCTTTGTCATTTGTGTTCTTGTAGGATCTTCCTTCAAGTTGTTAAACTTCTTTCGAAGGAACCAGCTCTGATACCAATTGAAGAACACAAGCTTATACTGAGATGGGGGTGAACAATATAAGACCACTTTTTACTTTTCTTTCCCAAATAGTATTAATCAATATAATCAATGGCAATATCAATAGCAATAACCAAAGCAATGCACAAATCATCACACACAATAGAGACATAGATTTAACGTGGTTCACCCAAATATGGCTACCTCCATAGAGAAAATATTTCTTCTAAATATTTCTCAAATAATCTCATGGGAATCCTTTCCCTATTACAATATTTATGGACCTCTATCCAAAGGAGATGCTAATCCCCTAAATCTAGTTTGTGGATCTCTATCCATAGGAGAACTCCTTCTCCTATGCTCTAGCTGGTGATCCTCTAGAAGACACTGCCTCCACTACACTTACTGGTGGATCTCTCTCCACTTGAAGACTCTTGTCCTCACTCATAAGACCTATCCTCAATGTCATGGTTGATGGATCTCTATCCACTGGAGACTCTATCCTCTCTGCTCTATCACCTCCAAAACTCTACTCAATAGGTTCACTTAGAACCTTCTCAAATATGCTCAATAGGTCCACTCAAAACCTTCTCAAATCTGCTCAATAGGTCCACTTAGAACCTGCTAAAATCTGCTCAACAGGTCCACTCAGAACTTGCTCAAATATGCTCAATAGGTCCACTCAAAACCTGCTCAAATCTGCTCAACAAGTCCACTCATAACCTACTCAAATCTGCTCAATAGCTCCACTCAAAACTTGCTCAAATATGCTCAACAAGTTACTGAAACCTCTAGATCCAACGCCCTTACTTGCTCAATTAACGTCCATCAAAACCTACTCAATCCTCAAGTCCACTAGAACCTGCTCAAATCTACTCAACAAGCTCACTCAGAACTTGTCCAAATATTCTCAACAAGCTCACTCATAACTTGTCCAAATTTGCTCAACAAGCTCACTCAAAACTTGTCCAAATCTGCTCAACAAGCTCACTCAGAACTTGTCCAAATCTGCTCAATAAGTCCTCTCTAGGACTTGCTCAAATCTGCATTGCAAGCTTCCACAAAAGCTCACATAAAATCAGTCCACAAGCCTTCTCAAAGACTTACCTCAAATCATCTTAACAAGTCCACACAGAACTTGTCCAATCTCATAGAATCATAAAGAGAATTATTAGAGACTCAATATGTCCTATACTCAATGCTCAATCACTTTCTCAACTCAATCTCATAGAAGCATAAAGATAATTATTAGAGACTCAATATGTTCTATTATCAAAGCTCAATCTCAACTCAAATCAATCTCATATAAGAATAAAGAGAATTTTTAGAGACTCAATATGTTCTATACTCAATACTCAATCTCATAGAAGCATAAAGAGAATTGTTAGAGACTCAATATGTTCTATTCTCAAGGCTCAATCTCAACTCAATCAGAATATAGAATATTTTGTTTCATGGAACTTGAACAACCACTTCATGCATTCACTTGACTAGGCTTAATCAACTCTACTCAACCAATAACCTCAAGGAACAACCCTTTCTCACAAACCCTAGTCCAAGCATGTATCAACCAACTCAAAATATTTCCAACAATGCTCAACAACAAATCTCACATAACAATGATACTCATGTTCTTTTCTAACTCAAGTTCAAGTTCTTTGCATAACCCATTGGCTTCAACAACAATGCTAATAAGACAAGGTTTTAATCACAACTCTCAATTCAGAATACCTTGAAGCATAAACTCAAAGTACTTCACTCAACCAATGGTCTAAACAACAATGCTTATCAAACAAGGTTTAATCACAACTCACAATCCAGAAAAACCTTGAAGCATTAACTCAACCACTTTCAAAAAGGAAACCCTAATCAAATCCTTTTCACTCCAAACTTAATTTTCAATCAAGCCAATCACCTAACTCAACAAAGAAGAATTTTGCCCATACATTTTCTTGAAGAGTAGTTGTCCTTACAAATCTGCCACACTCACAATTACTTCTTTGACAAACTCAATAAGGGTTAGAGGATAATTTTTATGTCACAAAAATAATATCACAATTACACCTTATCACTCCAACTTAACAATAAGCAATATCCTCACAATAATAAAAAATCCTTTATTGGAAATAACACACAACCCACAAAGTCTTAACCTTTCAATATTCCACAATAGCAAAATTTAAGACTTGAAAATCAAAAACAAAATTCTCCTTATATCTCCTAATGATATTTCTCAACTACCAATCATTTATCACAATGCAAAGACTTTAATCACCAAATACCTTATACCTCCAACTTAGGCATTAATAAAATAAAACACAAAATGTACCTTTGCCTTTGGAGAGTTTTGAACTCTCAACGTAGCCTTCACAAGTCTTTGCCCACGATGCAAACCACCACACGAGCTACTAGCTCGTTGGGAGGGAAGAAGCACCACGTGCTTCAACTCCCCTTCCTTACCTTGCAAAACTTATGTGCCTTAGAATTGGCACCTTCAACACATCCACCAAAGACTTCCATGGGATTCGAACACTAACCACCGTGCACACCAAAATGTAAGCTTGCTGCCCACTTGCCACTAGGCCAAGGTGCCTTGTTGGCATCCAACAAATCAATACGCTAGCTTTTGTCTCTTTTGCCATCAAATCAAATCATGAAATTTCCACAATTTTAACATGATATCTGCATAAATTTGTATGCGCTTCTTTTTGAATTCGAGCAAGGATCATTTCAAAAATAACTTTGGCAAGGTATTAATATGCATTTCAATTAAATCAAATGACGTCGGTGCTTCCCTTTGGCTTATGATGTTGACGCTTCCCTTTGGCTTTTATGACGTAGGTGCTTCCCTTCGGAAATAAACTTTGCCTTGTTTAAAACTCTAAATCCAACCTTTGGATTTATTAAAATAATATTTGGTCTTAAATATTTAAACCCAACCTTTGGGTTTAGATATTTTTAGACTTTATAAACCCACTTTGGCAATATAAAATATTGTAATAAAAATTACAATTATTTTTACCATCCTCTCTCTAGATGATAAAATGGGGGAAATAGAAATTTGGACAAAAGCACTGACCTCATGAGCGAATATATTGGAAACCTCCATCTTGTGGAAATCCAACCAGATAATGGCCTTATGACTTGGTCTAATAGAAGGCAAGGCTTATCTTGTATAATGGAGAGATTGGATAGGTTTTTGCTCTCTAAAAATTTCTTAATCCATGGTCACATTCCTAAAGTGGACTTTTAATAATGTTGGTTCGGATCATTGGCTAGTCATGGTGGAAATGTGGAAAACCAATGTGAGTTTCTCTCCTTTTTGTTTTCAATTAATGTGGCTTAGAGACATTTCCTTTAGACCTCGTGTGCAACAATGGTGGAAGGAAGGTAAACCTAGGCATGCGACTAAGATGTTCTGTTTTGCCAAAAGATTGCAATACATTAAATCCAAAATCAAGACTTGGAACTAGAAAGAGTTTGGGGATGTTCATAAAAAAAATATGAAGTTATTGGTCATCTTGAAAATTTGAATAAGAAAATCCATTTATATGGCCTCATAGAGAAGAGAAGTGCAGATAAAATTAAACTCACAACTCAGTTAGAGGAATAGTAAAAAAGAGAAGAAATATTATGGAAGCAAAAATCTAGAATTCAATGGCTCAAAGAAGGAGATCAAAACACAAATTTCTTCCACAAATCTCTTCTAGCTCAAAGATCTCACAACTTTATTTCTTCCCAGAAATCAGATTCTAGATATGTTGTTTATACTTGGGATGGCATGAACTCTATTGTTGTTGATTACTTTTCCAATATTTTTGCTGCTACTCCTCTTGACTCAACTTCTTAACAAAATGTTCTTCAAGAAATCCCTTATCTTATCACTTATGAGAACTCTATTTTGACTTCTCCTGTTACTATCAATGAGCTTCAACAGGTAGTTTTTAAAATGCAAAAAGGGAAAACCCCAAGTCATTATGGTTTTTCCCATTGAGTTCTAACAAGAGTTTTGGGATATCCCTTATGTTGATTTAGAGGTGGTGGAAGAAGCCAGGAAAGCCAAAGAAATTTTGAAGGTTATCAATAAAACTTATATTACTCTTGTGCCATAAGCTCAAGAGGTTGATCATATCTCAACTTTTAGACCTATTGCTTTATGTAATGTTCTTCTCAAAATCATTACTATAATCATGGCAGTAAGGTTGAAGCCTCTTTTGCATAAGATTATTTCCCCAGAGCAAGGGGGTTATGTGGAAGGGTGTAAAATAGTAAATGATATAGTTCTTGCTCAGGAAGCTATCCATTCCATGGATATGCAAAAATATCATTCTATGTTCATTCGGTTAGACTTATCCAAAGCTTATGACAAAGTGGATTGACACTTCCTTATCAAAGTTTTGAGGAAATTTGGTTTCTCTAAGGATTGGATGGATTGGATTATGGTATGTATCTCTTCAGTTTCCAACTTAGTTCTTATCAATGGTAGGCCTTATCAGTCATTTCGAGCTTCCAGAGGTATTAGGCAAGGTGACCCACTATCCCCTTATTTATTACTGAATGCTTGGGTAGGACTATAACCAAAAAGAAGGAAAAAAAATCCTTGAGGGAGTTACCATTGCTCATGGATCTAGACCTATTTATCATCTTCAATTTGTGGATGACTCTACTATTTTAGGTAAAGCTACAGTTAAGGAATCTTCTAATATTAAGCAAATCATTAGCTATTTTTCTAAGGCTATTGGGCAGTTGATCAATGAAGACAAATCTAAAGTTATTTTATTTCACTGCTCTGCTAGAAATGAATACATGGTCTTGGATAAATTAAACTATAAGAATACCTCCCTTCCAATCACTTATTTAGGTATTCCCATAAATATTCAAAGGCAGAAAAATAAAGATTGGAATTGGTTGTTGGACAAATTCAAGAAGAAAATTAGAAAGTGGACCAACAGGTGGCTTTCTTCTAGGGGTAGAATCACCTTGGTAAAATTAGTCCTTCAAGCTATTCCTATTTATGTATCTTTCGTGTTGAATATTCCAAAGGCTATTCTTTGAGAATTAGATCAAATCAGTCATAGTTTCCTTTGGAGTGGTACTAAGGAGAAAAGAAAATGGGCCTTGGTGAAATGGGACACTTTATGTCTTCCTAAGAATAAATGGGGGTTAGGATTTTGGTATTCTATTAATAACAACAAAGCTTTAGCTACTAAATTATATTGGAGGATGTTGCATAACCCCAATGCTCTTTGGGCCAATAATCTCTGTGCTAAATATGCTAAGAACAAAAGTCCTGAAGACCTTGTTCGCTATCAACTTCCTACCAAAGGTTCTCCCATTTTAGCAATTCTTAATACTGGTGAGGATTTGATAAAGAAAAATTTATTTTGGATCATTCATAATGGTCAAAAGGTAAATTTTTGGAAAGATTCTTGGGATGGTCACAAGCCTTTGATAACTCAATTTCCCTATTGGAGGCCTTGGATGGAGGAGCTTCACCGAGCTAACTGGATAAAGGTTGCTAATTACTATCGGTACCATATTGGTAATTCAAAGGTTGGCTAGATATTGGATCCCTATTGAGGACTGACCTATTCAAATCCCAGAAAGGCAAAGACAATATATCCAAGGCATCCTTCATATGATATCTCTCTCCTGGTCCCATGAAAAAGATTGTTTTGGATGGAACAACACTACTAAGGGTGAGTATTCAGTTGCTCAAGGATATTTGACCTTATACCATAATAATCCCAACCATTCTTCTGACATATTTTCTCAATTGTGGGCTCAAAATCTCTCGGCCTAAGGTGAGGTTATTTAATTGGATTTTATTGCATTGTAGGGAGCTTACTAGTGAGCAACTTATGAAGCGTGGTTTTCATAGCCCTTTTAGATGTGAGATGTGTGAAGAGAATGGAGAAACTATCAACCATATTTTATTGAGTGTACTTTAGATTCTAAGCTATGGATGAGAATGGTCACTTTACTTAGCTTACAGTGGTCCAATTTTTTTACTTTTGAACAACTTTGGAGGGATTGGCCTAATCAAGAGGGTGTTGATCATTTTATTAGGAAGTTAGTTTGGATGGGTTATACCATTCTTCTTTGGAATATTTGGATTGAAAGGAACAACCAAATTTTTAATCAAGATAGGAAGGATATTCACTATATTTGGCAAAAGACCATAACCAACTTAGTTGAATCAGTCCATCAACTCCTTAATCACCCACAAAACTCCCACCAAATATGGGATTAAGTGATGCAAATATTGAAGATTAAATATTCTAAGGGAAACCAACTTAAAGGGAATGTGAGTATTAGTAAGATGGATAGGACAAGAAATTGAAAACCTCATCCTAAGGATTTTGGAAAAGTCAATACTGATGGAGCCTCTAGAGGGAACCCTGGAAAAGCCAATGTGGGAGGAATTGGTAGACTTTCAGATGGCTCGATGGTTTTTACTTTTACTGAGAATTTGGGTATTCTTTCCAATAACCTTGCTGAGGGGTATGGTATCCTTAGAGGCCTTAAGGAGGCTACTAAGGTTGGATGGGAAAAGGTTTTAGTTGAGTCTGACTCTCAACTTATGATTAATATTTTGAAGAATCCTTCCAAGAATCATAAGGTTTATTGGAGAATAAAAAGAATTATTGAGAAGATTCAATTAATCCAGATGGAATTTTTGAAAGTTGATTACAATCATGTGGTTAGAGATCAAAACAAGAGTGCTGATGCTTTAGCTAATTGGGCTTTGGACAAAGGTGATCTTGCTTGTTATGGCCACCCTCCTAGATGGTGGGCTTCGCAAATTAGGGAAGCTCTTATTTCTATCATATCTTTGGATGGCTCCAATTCTGAAGGTACCTAGTTTCTTCTTTCTTTTTTTTGCTTCTCTTTGGTTCATTAAGGTTTTTTTAGTTCCCTAGCTCACTCTTTTCTTTTTGTTTCCTTTGTTGTTTCTTGCCTTAATAGTCTTATGGTCTAGATAGGTCATTGTTATGTTCAATTTTTTTTTCTTTTTTCTTTTTTTGTTTAGTTCTTTTTTTTAGTAAATTAATTTGTATTATTTCAAAAAGGGCATTTGAAAGGTGCCCTGTCACCTTTTACATCAAGGAACCAAGAGGAATACAAAAGAGATAAACGAATCTCCTTAAATAGAACAAACCCAAAAAAAACTGAAAGACTAAGAACAAAAAGGATAGAAAGGCTAAAAGCCATTACAATCCTTTGAAAAAAGGAACAGAAAGGATCACCACCGAAAAGAGAAACATAAATGTGAGCTGGAATAGAACATCTTACACACCAACGGACCAAAGGAATAGCAATGCATCCGAGAGCAAAACCAACAACAAGCCAAGAAAGTCATGAAGGAAGGGCATTGGGTTGCAGAAGGTTGTGAACATCAATTTCCAAAACATTGTCCTTCACTTCCTCCTCCAGGGTTTCTTTTTCCTTTGAAGTTTCCTTCAGATTTTCCAGGTAGGCATCTTGAGCAATTTCAACTACATTGTCTTCATTAGCACCCCCTTTGATATTGAAAGGGGGTTCAACAACAGAAACCATGGAGGAACCATTGAAACTTTTACAGAAGAAGAAAAGGCTGAGATTATGCCTCTGTTCCTTAAGGCTAGCAATGGCCTTACCAATGGCGATGTAAGCTACCTCCAGATGAATGATTGATGCAGTAGTAGCATGAATAACTAATTTATGGAGGAACTTTTCAACAAGATCAGGTGAAGTAGACTGGGCTTGAGGAGGTTTGCCAATGATGGACGGTGGGGTTTCAGGTACTTCCTTAAGCTTCAGTCATTTAGAGCTTCTAACAGGGGTTGTTTCAACTTTGATTTTCTTCCTAGAAACAGAGTGAGGCATATCATTTTTTATTTTATTTTTTTTTGGATTAGAAGGCTGGGGGCTAGGAGTAGAGGAAGAGTTATCTTCTCCAGACTTAGACTTAGGGATTTTGCCACTAGGTAAATTAAGGAGTGGGTAACGATAAAGGGCTTTGAAAATCCCTTGGTGACTGGGAAGGGCATCCTCATTTTTGTGGGTAGACGTAATGGTGTAATTGACAAAACAAAAAATAACAGCAGAGATGTTCATGGCTTTGGCTTCATGAAAATGGTTCACATAGGTGATGAGTGTCGTCAATCACACCATTTAATCATTATAATTTTCAATCCAAGGCGGTGTCCAAGGCTATATACGAAAGGAGATATAGGCAGCTTGAAAATCAGCTCATTCAAAGAAATAGGCTTTACTGATGAGACAAGTCAGTTTTGGGGGTTTTTGGTGTCACCACTAGTCTTATGAACTGAATTAGAATCTTAATTACATTTGCTGAAGAAGTGCAGAAATGGAAAGGTTGCAAAAAACTAAAACTAATTACCCTTGCAAAATCTAAAATAACAGGAATAAAACCTATTTATGCTTTGCAAAATGAAAATGGCAAAAATAACAACTTTGTAGAAATTTAATTCTAATAGCACTAAAAGAATTGAAATAACAGAAATGAAAAGAATTGGAGAATTGAAATGCACACTCAACTAATTAATCACACAATGGAGAATATCAAAATGTCTGGAAATAACCGATGAAAATAGGAAAAAACTTATGTTAGGTGGTCGACTGCCATACACACACATCTACTACTAAAAATATGATCGGCATTTACTAAAACACAGTTAAGAACAGAAAATAAAATATGACAAGTCTCTGCTTAATCTTCTGCCACAAAAGTTGCAGAAAAACCTATCACCAATAAGACTTCTTCTAAACCTGGAAGTGGCCCTTACTCCCCTGTTCTAGAAGAAGGCAAAAAAACTCTCTTAAGTACTTAAACACTCAAACATTGAATGGGACAAAAGATGAATGAGAAATCCTGCACTTTATTTAGTCTCAAGCAACATTACAATATTTGCAAGAAAACCTGCTAAAATTTGTAATTTGCCACAGATCTACTTTCTTACCACAAGTCCTATCCTTATTCTCTACTTCTCTACTTCTGTACCTCTCTACCTCTATACCTGGCTCAACCAACATGGGAGCCTATTATTTATAATATTCTACTACATATGCCAATCCGTTCTGTTGCTGCCTTTCAGGGATTTAACAACTGTTCTAAAGAAGTCTTCCTGAAATGTAGGAAATTATTATGCTGCAACATATTCATTTTCCTTGTTGTGTGTCATCCATTGGAAGAAATGCATTAGAAGGGGTGATAAGACTCCTCATGTAGCTAGATCCATCTTCATATCACCATTTGCCACCTTTTTGACCATTTTGTTTATAGTTTTGACCAAAATTGGTCCTATTATGCTCATTTTGGAGCTGCTCCGGAATACCAAGTAGTGTAACAGTTTTGCACTTATCCATGCACTAGATATGTAAGAAAGTGGTTTTGACTGACTAAACAGTCTTCCTTCATTCCCAGAAGACCAATTCTATAGATTTTACATGTTGGAATTGATAAATTCCAAGCCATGCTATTTATTGATAGCTGGCTGGAATTTGTATGACTGTTTCTAGATTTTTTGCAATTCAATATTTTGACTGGTTGCTCCTATTTGGATCACGTGGAAGTTTTGGCAAGTGGAGAAAGAGTCACTCCTAGCCTCCCTCATCTGTTTCTAAGTGTTTCCTACATATTTAATTGACAAATTCCATGCCTTCCTGCATAGTGACAGGTGGTTGGAATTTTTATGGACTATCACCTGTTTTTTTATAGTAGTCAAAACATGCCCAGCTACCCTTTTGGAGTGCTTATAACTTTTGCATCATAACTCCAATGTACACCAAATTGTACCCACATGTTCTTGGCTATATTTTTTACATATGGTGCGATTTTTAGCTCTTAACTCATCAAGAATTACTCCCAGCATTGCTGTCAAGTTGGCATCTAACACAGATTTTTACCAAAATTTCCAGCAGTCAAAAAGTGTGAAACTGTCATTTTGTGGGCCCCATAACTTCCATATTATTTTTCCATATGCCTTCAAATTTGGGTCATGTGTTCTCTCAATTATTAACTATAATTGGTATGAATTTTGTTCCTTAAATTGCTTTGGATCATTCCTAGTAGATCCGCCAATATGCCCCTTAACACAGATTTGCACCTGTTAACAACTAAAAAAAAAACCAAGGCATGAGCTCCAAAATGATGTAACCTTCATAACTTTTTATCTATAGCTCGGATTGACTTGCTTCAAAAAGTGAAGTTGTAGCTATCGATGAGAGGAATCTATATATTCAATAAGAATGTAATTTTACTATAGTATGACATTAGAATTGACATGATACTCATTTTTGACCTTTTACAAGTAAAATGCTTAAAATAGTTAAAACAGGGGTATAATGTTTCTAGCATAAAATCATGTAAAAAATTAACAATTAATATATTCTAATCAAATATTTGGCAATTTAACTTTGTATATTTAATAATATGGCAGTTTTTATATGTTAACCATAGTGCAAAATGAGGCATTTCCAGGCCTCATCATTCCCCCCAGCTTGAACTAATGCATGCCCTCATGCATCCCAGTAGGCTTAGAAATATGCAAGTTTTATCCTGTTAAACATCTTTTGCCACCTAAGAATTTTATTCTTGTTGTACTAAACATTTTCAATTATCACAGGTATTTCATTTTTTTGTATACAACCTTTGCAATTTTTCAATTTTTTTTTTTCTTGTTTTTATGCTGCTCTTTATTTTTTTTCCTTTTTAATTTATAATGTGCCCTACTATTCTGCATCATTTGTAGGAAATTTCTTGCACACTTTGTCTCGGTTTGAAGCCTGCTTTAGAATGAGACTGTTGTTCTGAAGATGCTTTGAATTTTATTGTAGTAGGAGTAAAATAGAATCTTTAGATGTTGAATTTTCAATGCAACTAAGGGCGAGGAAGGGGTGTTTCTTGACATTTTTAACTTGCCAATATTATATGAATAGTTTATGCCAAATGCTAATTATCATATACTAAATGCTAAATGCTTACTATGACTTAAATGCAAGAAACACATACCTTACTGTTGTGAAAATTGATCATGCATCTTACAAACTACTTCTGATGATTCTTCGAATGCTATATGAAAATATAAACATAACACATATGCAGTGTGATATTTGTACAATGGTGGAACAATGAAGGGTGGATCAACAAGGCAATACACATCGAAAAACCGGTTTTCATGCAAGCCAATTCAGCAACGCCTTCGAGAAGGTTTTCACTACCAAATTATTCATTTTTTTTCTTTCCCTTTTTTCATTTTTATTTTCTCTTTTTTCATCTTTATTTTTTTTATTTTTTTATTAGAAGAGGCTGCTATTTCTCGGTTTTCAACCAACTTCCATCTTTTCAAGGGCTTCAATGAGATAGAATGTATCTCATGAGACTGCAATGTGAGAGAATTTATCTCATTCTTATTTGGATAAGAACAATCCTTATTCTGCAAAAACATGTCAATTTTTTCTGTATGAAAACATCTTTTTCAGCTAAACACTGTAACAATGATGCAACCTTCCTTCCATACAAGTAGTAAGAATCTTATTGTGTCATCATTGTCTCTGTATTGCTGGAAATGAAGTATTGACCTCATTAGTTCTTCTTTCTACTGAAATTGATGCATATCCTCATGTATCTTCATTTTGTGGGAAATGCCTTATGCTGCAATTTTTCTCTTTTCTTTTGTTTTTCCTCTTTTTCTTTCATTTTTTTTTCTTTTTTTTCATCATTTTTTTTTCTTGTTTTTCTCTTTTTATTTTCTTTTGTTTTTTCAAGATTCAAATATATGATCATTTGGAATATTTGTCAGAAGAGGAAGCCTCTTCTATCTTATGCAAATGTAACTTTGTGAAAGATTGAGAAAATTCCACCTTTGTTAGTGGTTGATGGTACACACCTGTAAAAGATGTCCATTCACCACAAATGTCCTCCTTAAATCATCAATCGAAGAAAGTTGAACAACTTCATTCTCAAACTCCTTTGGTTTATCCTTGTTGCTCTTAATGTGATCATCATGCCACATTTTCCAGCTTTGTTGAGTGAACTCTATTTTATGAAGTGCTTCCAACCAAAGTTCATCAAATGCATTCACCTGCAAAATTTATTTTTTCTGTACCTGCAACAACTCAATACTAATTACTAAATATGCATAAAGTGTTAGTAAAGCATCATGATGACATTCATGTGGTAAATGAAGAAAAATGTTTTGTATTGGAATGGGTGACAATTTTTTGAAGTTCTGCTTTTCATAATTCCATAATAATTGTTGAACAGTAGTTGGTTCATTTTTAATATCTGAAATATGAACATTTTCAACAAAAATAAACTTTTTGGATGAATCCAACTCTTCTTCATTATCCTTTACAACTATGAAGCCCAAAATCGAAATATTCTTTTCATTTTCCTTATGTGATTCAAGAAACAATGAACTTCCTAGACAATCATACTTGGGTGGAGTAAGTTTTCTTGCAAGCAAGTCTACTGATTTTCCACCTATTTGTATGGTTTTAGGATATACTTTATTTTTTCTTGGTTTCTTAAAACACATTTCTTGAACAATATTATTAATGATTGGTACATATTTAATATCTTGAAGTAAAGGGATGTTAACAATTAAATGTGTTAATTCCTTTATCCAATCCTATTGTGAAGATGTCAATTTTGATATTTCAAACTATTCAAGACATGGTACTTTATTTTATGAGTCATATTTTTCTTTTTCTTCTTCTTGTTTCAATGCAGATTTGCTTTCATGCTCATTTCTTTTAGCTCCTATTTCTACACTGGTAAGTGGAATATGGTCAAGAAGTGGTTTTGAACACAATTGAGTTTTATCACAGTCATAAGCATTTATTATGGCTGTATTTTCAAATTCAGCCATAGATACAAGGGTTACCTATTTAACATTGTTGGGATGGGCCACAGGTTGAGTTAAAAATAGAGGTTGTTTTTTCTTTTGTTGTTGTTGTTAATGAGAGAAACTATGGGTATGAGTGGGCAACAAATTTGATTTTTGTTTTTGATAATGTTGCTGCACTTTGTACAATTTTTTGTTGTTGTACCCATTGATATCCCTGTAGTTTTGGTTGTAACCATGGTGGATGTTGTTGATTCCATTGTTGTTGCATCCAGCCATGTTGAAACCATTCTTGGGAATATGCCCATGGTAGTTGATTCCAACATTGTTGAAGTGGACTTGTAGAAGGCCATGGCATATACCAAGAATTATTTTCCCAATGTGCAAGAATTTGAGAAGCATTCTGATATGGAAACTTAAGAAAATTATCTCCTTGTATTTGTCCTTCAAAGTTGTATTATTTCATAGGTTAAGTCTATTTTTCAGAGATACTTTTAAGTTCTGGTAATCATGAGCTTGACATACAATTTTAAACTCAAATAAAAACATATCAGGATCTTCAAATGTATTTCCCTTGAAATTTGGTAACACTGAAGGTGAAATGGCCTTCATTTGAGCATATCGATTAAAATCTAATTGAATGGGATTTTGAAAATTTTTGGCAGGTGCACTAGTTGTACTAGGATATAAGACATTACTAGCTCTCCCTAGATTCTCTTGTGACACTTCCATTATATGTTCCCAAAAACAATTATAAATCTTATCAAATTTTCCTGAGTGTATGGATTTGTCAAGAGAAAGTGGTGTTGAACTACTGATTTTTCTTTCTTGTAATAATTTCTCAAAGGATCCTGTAGATCTTGAAGTCGATGATTGTGATTCTTTGAAAATTCCAACATTTTTGGAAATAAAAAATTTCAAACTCTTGTAAAAATTTTTCCTCATGTGGTTTCTTGCTTATTTTCTTAAATGGGCTGAAATACAATTTACCAAAAATTATTACTTATACCAGTCATTTATCCATATTTCACTTTGAATTTCACAACTTAGCATAATTAATAATTATTGGGCTGCTTTTACCTTCTAACAACACCATGGTCCCCGACAACGGTGCCAAAAATGATGAGTGTCGTTAATCACACCATTTAATCATTATAATTGTCAATCTAGGGCGGTGTCCAAGGCTATATACGAAAGGAGATATAGGCAGCTTGAAAATCAGCTCATTCAAAAAAATAGGCTTTATTGATGAGACAAGTCAGTTTTGGGGGTTTTTGGTGTTACCACTAATCTTATGAACTGAATTAGAATCTTAATTACATTTTTTAAAGAAGAAGTGCATAAATGAAAAGGTTGCAAAAAACTAAAACTAATTACCCTTGCAAAATCTAAAATAATAGGAATAAAACCTATTTATGTTTTGCAAAATGAAAATGACAGAAATAACAACTTTGTAGAAATTTATTTCTAATGGCACTAGCATAATGGAAATAATAGAAATGAAAAGAATTGCAGAATTGAAATGCACACTCAACTAATTAATCAAACAAGGGAGAATATCAAAATGCTGGAAATAACTGATGAAAATAGGAAAAAAACCTATGCTAGGTGGTCAGCTGCCATGCACACACATCTGTTACTAAAAATATGACTTGCATTTACTAAAAAATAGGTAAGAACAAAAAATAAAATATGACGAGTCTCTGCTTAATTTGTTGCAGCAAAAGTTGCAGAAAAACTTGTCACCAATAAGCCTTCTTCTAAACCTGGAAGTGGCCATTGCTCCCCTATTACGAAGAAGGCAGAAAAACTCTCTCTTAACTACTTAAACACTCAAACATTTAATGGGACAAAAGATGAATGAGAAATCCTACACTTTATTTAGTCTCAAGCAACATTACAATATTTGCAAAAAAACGTGCTAAAATTTACAATTTGCCACAGATCTACTTTCTTACCACAAGTCCTATCCTTATTCTCTACTTCTCTACTTCTCTACCTCTCTACCTCTCTACCTGTCTCAACCAACATGGGAGCCTATTATTTATAATATTCTATTACATATGCCAATCCATTCTGTTACTGCCTTTTAGGGATTTAGCAACTGTTCTAAAGAAATCTTCTTGAAATGCAGCAAATTGTTATGCTGCAACATATCTATTTTTCTTGTTGTGTGTCATCCATTGGGAGAAATGCATTGGAAGGGGTGAGAAAACTCCTCATATAGCTAGGTCCATATTCATATCTCCATTTTCCACCTTTTTGACCATTTTGTTTATAGTTTTGACCAAAATTGGTCATGTTCTGCTCATTTCAGAGCTGCTTTGGAATATCAGGTAGTGTAATAGTTTTGCACTTATCCATGCATCAGATATGTAAGAAAGTGGTTTTTATTGACTAAACAATATTCCTTCATTCCTATAAGACCAATATATAGATTTTACATGCTGGAATTGACAAATTCCAAGCCATGCTATTTATTGATGTTGGCTAGAATTTGTATGATTGTTTCCAAATTTCCTACAATTTAATATTTTGACTGGTTGCTCCTATTTGGATCACGTGGAAGTGTTTGCAAGTGGAGAAAGAGTCACTCCTAGCCTCCCTCATCTGTTTCCAAGTGTTTTCTACATGTTTAATTGACAAATTCCATGCCTTCCTTCATAGTGACAGGTGGCTGGAATTTGTTTGGACTGTCCCCTGTTTTTTTACAGTAGTCAAAACATGCCCAGCTGCCCTTTTGGAGTACTTATAAATTTTTCTTCGTAACTCCAATGTACACAAAATTTTATCGACATGTTCTTGGCTGTATGAATTACATCTGGTTCAATTTTTAGCTCTGAACTCCTCAAGAATTACTCCCAGTATTGTTGTCAAGTTGGCATCTAACACCGATTTTTACCAAAATTTCCAGAAGTCAAAAAGTGTGAAATTGTCATTTTGTGGGCCCCATAACTTCCATATTATTTGTCCATATGCCTTAAAATTTGGGTCATGTGTTATCTCCATTATGCACTATAAGTGGTATGAATTTGGTTTCTTAAATTGCTTTGGATAATTCCTAGTAGATCCGCCAATATGCTCCTTAACGCGATTTGCACTCGTTAACAACTGAGCCTTCAATTCTAAATTCTCACATCTAGTACAAAACTTTATTAGTATGGATATTTCTCCATTACTTGATTCATCTCTTGAATCTATTTCCATTTGTCCTCCCAACACAACAATATTAAACTCATATTTCTTTTCTTTCATGACCATAGGTGTTCTTTTCTTCTTGTGTCTCATGCTTCTACTCTTGCCTTTCTTTGTCATTTGTGTTCATGTAGGATCTTCCTTCAAGCTGTTAAACTTCTTTCGAAGGAATTGGCTCTGATACCAATTGAAGAACACAAGATTATATTGAGAGGGGGGTGAACAATATAAGACCACTTTTTACTTTTCTTTCCCAAACAGTGTTAATCAATATAATCAATGGCAATATTAGTAGCAATAACCAAAACAATGGACAAATCATCACACACGATAGAGACATAGATTTAATGTGGTTCACCCAAATATGGCTACCTCCATAGAGAAAATATTTTTTCTAAATATTTTTCAAATAATCTCATGGGAATCCTTTCCCTATTACAATATTTATGGACCTCTATACAAAGGAGATGTTAATCCTCTAAATTTGGTTTATGGATCTCTATCCATAGGAGAACTCCTTCTCCTATGCTCTAGTTGGTGATCCTCTACAAGAATGCCTCCACTACACTTACTGTGGATCTCTCTCCACTTAAAGACTCTTGTCCTCACTCATAAGACCTATCCTCAATGTCATGGTTGATGGATATCTGTCCACTAGAGACTCTATCCTCTCTGATCTATCACCTCAAAATATCTACTCAATAGGTTCACTTAGAACCTTCTTAAATATGCTCAATAGGTCCACTCAAAACCTTCTCAAATATGCTCAACAGGTCCACTTAGAACCTGCTAAAATCTGCTCAACAGGTCCACTCAGAACTTGGTCAAATCTGCTCAATAGGTCCACTCAAAACCTACTCAAATCTGCTCAACAGGTCCACTCAAAACCTACTCAAATCTACTCAATAGCTCCACTCAAAACTTGCTCAAATATACTCAACAAGTCCACTTAGAAACCTGCTTAGATCTGCTCAACATGTCCACTAATAACTTGCTCAAATCTATTGAATAGGTCCACTCAAAACCTACTCAAATCTGCTCAACGAGGTTCACTACGAACCTGCTCAAATCTACTCAACAAGCTCACTCGAACTTGTCCAAATATTCTCAACAAGATCATTCATAACTTGTCCAAATATTCTCAACAAGCTCACTCATAACTTGTCCAAATATTCTCAACAAGCTCACTCAGAACTTGTCCAAATATGCTCAATAAGTCCTCTCTAGGACTTGCTCAAATCTGCATTACAAGCTTCCATAAAAGATCACATAAAATCAGTCCATAATCCTTCTCAAAGACTTACCTCAAATCATCTTAACAAGTCCACACAAAACTTGTTCAATCTCATAGAATCATATAGAGAATTATTAGAGACTCAATATGTCCTATACTCAATGCTCAATCACTTTCTCAACTCAATCTCATAGAAGCATAAAGAGAATTGATAGAGACTCAATATTTTCTATTATCAAAGCTCAATCTCAACTCAAATCAATATCATATAAGAATAAAGAGAATTGTTAGAGACTCAATATGTTCTATACTCAATGCTCAATCTCAACTCAATCTCATAGAAGCATAAAGAGAATTGTTAGAGACTCAATATGTTCTATTCTCAAGGCTCAATCTCAACTCAATCAGAATATAGAATAGTTTATTTCATGGAACTTGAACAACCGCTTCATGCATTCACTTGAATAGTCTTAATCAAATCTACTCAACCAATAACCTCAAGGAACAACCCTTTATTGCAAACCCTAGTCCAAGCATGTATCAACCAACTCAAAATATTTCCAACAATGCTCAACAACAAATCTCACATAACAATGATACTCATGTTCTTTTCTAACTCAAGTTCAAGTTCTTTGCATAACCCATTGGATTCAACAACAATGCTAATAAGACAAGGTTTTAATTACAACTCTCAATTCAGAATACCTTGAAGCATAAACTCAAAGTACTTCACTCAACCAATGGTCTAAACAACAATGCTTATCAAACAAGGTTTAATCACAACTCACAATCAAGAAAAACCTTGAAGCATTAACTCAACCACTTTCAAAAATGAAACCGTAATCAAATCCTTTTCACTCCAAACTTAATTTTCAATCAAGCCAATCACCTAACTTAACAAAGAAGAATTTTGCCCATACATTTTCTTGAAGAGTAGTTATCCTTACAAATCTGCCACACACAATTACTTCTTTGACAAACTCAATAAGGATTAGAGGATAATTTTTATGTCACAAAAATAATATCACAGTTACACCTTATAACTCCAACTTAACAATAAGCAATATCCTCACAATAATAAAAAATCCTTTATTGGAAATAACACACAACCCACAAAGTCTTAACCTTTCAATATTCCACAATAGCAAAATTTAAGACTTGAAAGTCAAAAACAAAATTCTCCTTATATCTCCTAATGATATTTCTCAACTACCAATCATTTATCACAATGTAAAGATTTTAATCGCCAAATACCTTATATCTCCAACTTAGGCATTAATAACATAAAACACAAAATGTACATTTGCCTTTGGAGAGTTTTAAACTCTCAACATAGCCTTCACAAGTATTTGCCCACAACGCAAACCACCACATGAGCTGCTAGCTCGTTGGGAGGGAAGAAGCACCACATGCTTCAACTCCCCTTACCTTGAAAAATATATGTGCCTTAGAATTGGCACCTTCAACACATCCACTAAAGACTTCAGTGGGATTCGAAAACTAATCACCGTGCACACCCAAATGTAAGCTTTTTGCCCACTTTCCACTAGGCCAAGGTGCCTTGTTGGCATCCAACAAATCAATGCGCTAGCTTTTGTCTCTTTTGTCGTCAAATCAAACCATGATATTTGCACAATTTTAACATGATATCTGCATAAATTTGTATGCGCTTCTCTTTGAATTCGAGCAAGGATCGTTTCAAAAATAACTTTGGCAAGGAATTAATATGCATTTCAATTAAATTAAACGACGTTGATGCTTCCGTTTGGCTTATGACGTTGACGCTTCCCTTTGGCTTTTATGATGTCGGTGCTTCCCTTCAGAAATATACTTTGCCTTGTTTAAAACTCTAAATCCAACCTTTGGATTTATTAAAATAATATTTGGTCTTAAATATTTAAACCCAACCTTTGGGTTTAGATATTTTTAGAATTTATAAACCCACTTTGGCAATATAAAATATTGTAATAAAAATTACAATTATTTTTACCATCCTCTCTCTAGATGAGAAAATGGGGGAAATAGAAATTTGGACAAAAGAACTGACCTCATGAGCGAATATATTGGAAACATCCATCTTGTTTTTGGACAAAAGCACTGACCTCATGAGCGAAATAGAAATTAGGACAAAAGCACTGAGATTGGATAGGTTTTTGCTCTCTAAAAATTTCTTAATCCATGGTCACATTCCTAAAGTGAAGACTTTTAATAATGTTGGTTCGGATCATTGGCCAGTCATGGTGGAAATGTGGAAAACCAATGTGAGTTTCTCTCCTTTTTGTTTTCAATTAATGTGGCTTAGAGATATTTCCTTTAGACCTCGTGTGCAATAATGGTGGAAGGAAGGTAAACCTAGGCATGGGACTAAGATGTTCTTTTTTGCCAAAAGATTGCAATACATTAAATCCAAAATCAAGACTTGGAACTAGAAAGAGTTTGGGGATGTTCATAAAAAAAAAATATGAAGTTATTGCTCATATTGAAAATTTGAATAATAAAATCCATTTATATGGCCTCATAGAGAAGAGAAGTGCAGATAAAATTAAACTCACAACTCAGTTAGAGGAATGGTAAAAAAGAGAAGAAATATTATGGAAGCAAAAATCTAGAATTCAATGGCTCAAAGAAGGAGATAAAAACACAAATTTCTTCCACAAATCTCTTCTAGATCAAAGATCTCACAACTTTATTTCTTCCCAGAAATCGGATTCTAGAGATGTTGTTTATACTTGGGATGACATGAACTCTATTGTTGTTGATTACTTTTCCAATATTTTTGCTGCTACTCCTCTTCACTCGACTTCTCAACAAAATGTTCTTCAAGAAATCCCTTATCTTATCACTTATGAGGAGAACTCTATTTTGACTGCTCCTGTTACTACCAATGAGCTTCAAAAGGTAGTTTTTAAAATACAAAAAGAGAAAACCCCAAGTCCTGATGGTTTTCCCATTGAGTTCTACCAAGAGTTCTGGGATATCCTTTATGTTGATTTAGAGGTGGTGGAAGAAGCCAAAAAAGCCAAATAAATTTTGAAGGTTATCAATAAAACTTATATTACTCTTGTGCCAAAAGCTCAAGAGGTTGATCATATATTAGCTTTTAGACCTATTGCTTTATGTAATGTTCTTCTCAAAATCATTACTATAATCATGGCAGTAAGGTTGAAGCCTCTTTTGCATAAGCTTATTTCCCCAGAGCAAGGGGGTTATGTGGAAGGGCATAAAATAGTAGATGATATTGTTCTTGCTTAGGAAGCTATCCATTCCATGGATATGCAAAAATATCCTTCCATGTTCATTCGGTTAGACTTATCCAAAGCTTATGACAAAGTGGATTGACACTTCCTTATCAAAGTTTTGAGGCAATTTGGTTTCTCTAAGGATTGGATGGATTGGATTATGGGATGTATCTCTTCAGTTTCCTACTTAGTTATTATCAATGGTAGGCCTTCTTAGTCATTCCGATCTTCCAGAGGTATTAGGAAAGGTGACCCGCTATCCCCTTATTTAATCATCATTCTTACTGAATGCTTGGGTAGGACTATAACCAAAAATAGGGAAAAAAATCCTTGAGGGAGTTACCATTGCTCATGGACCTAGACCTATCTCTCATCTTCAATTTGTGGATGACTCTACTCTTTTAGGTAAAGCTATAGTTAAGGAAGCTTCTAATATTAAGCAAATCAATAGCTATTTTTCTAAGGCTACTGGGCAGTTGATCAATGAAGACAAATCTAAAGTTATTTTATTTCACTGCTCTGCTAGACATGAATACATGGTCTTGGATAAATTAAAATATAAGAATACCTCCCTTCCAATCACTTATTTAGGTATTCCCATAAATATTGAAAGGCAGAAAAATAAAGATTGGAATTGGTTGTTGGACAAAGTCAAAAAGAAAATTAGAAAGTGGACCAACAGGTGGCTTTCTTCTAGGGGTAGAATCACCTTGGTAAAATTAGTCCTTCAAGCTATTCCTATTTATGTATCTTTCGTGTTGAATATTCCAAAGGTTGTTCTTTGAGAATTGGATTAAATCAGTCATAGTTTTCTTTGGAGTGGTACTAAGGAGAAAAGAAAACGGGCCTTGGTGAAATGGGACACTTTATGTCTTCCTAAGAATAAATGGGGGTTATGATTTTGGTATTCTATTAATAACAACAACGCTTTAGCTACTAAATTATATTGGGGGATGTTGCATAACCCCAATGCTCTTTGGGCCAATAATCTCTGTGCTAAATATGCTGAGAACAAAAGACTTGAAGACCTTGTTCGCTATCAACTTCCTACCAAAGGTTCTCCCATTTTAGCAGTTCTTAATACTGGTGAGGATTTGATAAAGAAAAATTTATTTTGGATCATTCATAATGGTCAAAAGGTAAATTTTTGGACAGATTCTTGGGATGGTCACAAGCCTTTGATAACTCAATTTCCCTATTGGAGGCCTTGGATGGAGGAGCTTCACCGAGCTAACTTGATATTTGTAATTCAAAGGTTGTCTAGATATTGGATCCCTATTGAGGACTGACCTATTCAAATCCCGAGAAAGGCAAAGACAATATATCCAAGGCATCCTTCATATGATATCTCTCTCCTGGTCCCATGAAAAAGATTGTTTTGGATGGAACAACACTACTAAGGGTGAGTATTCAGTTGCTCAAGGATATTTGACCTTATACCATAATAATCCCAACCATTCTTCTGACATATTTTCTCAATTGTGGGCTCAAAATCTCTGGCCTAAGGTGAGGTTATTTAATTGGATTTTATTGCATTGTAGGGAGCTTACTAGTGAGCAACTTATGAAGCGTGGTTTTCATAGCCCTTTTAGATGTGAGATGTGTGAAGAGAATGGAGAAACTATCAACCATATTTTATTGAGTGTACTTTAGATTCTAAGCTATGGATGAGAATGGTCACTTTACTTAGCTTACAGTGGTCCAATTTTTTTACTTTTGAACAACTTTGGAGGGATTGGCCTAATCAAGAGGGTGTTGATCATTTTATTAGGAAGTTAGTTTGGATGGGTTATACCATTCTTCTTTGGAATATTTGGATTGAAAGGAACAACCAAATTTTTAATCAAGATAGGAAGGATATTCACTATATTTGGCAAAAGACCATAACCAACTTAGTTGAATCAGTCCATCAACTCCTTAATCACCCACAAAACTCCCACCAAATATGGGATTAAGTGATGCAAATATTGAAGATTAAATATTCTAAGGGAAACCAACTTAAAGGGAATGTGAGTATTAGTAAGATGGATAGGACAAGAAATTGAAAACCTCATCCTAAGGATTTTGGAAAAGTCAATACTGATGGAGCCTCTAGAGGGAACCCTGGAAAAGCCAATGTGGGAGGAATTGGTAGACTTTCAGATGGCTCGATGGTTTTTACTTTTACTGAGAATTTGGGTATTCTTTCCAATAACCTTCTTGAGGGGTATGGTATCCTTAGAGGCCTTAAGGAGGCTACTAAGGTTGGATGGGAAAAGGTTTTAGTTGAGTCTGACTCTCAACTTATGATTAATATTTTGAAGAATCCTTCCAAGAATCATAAGGTTTATTGGAGAATAAAAAGAATTATTGAGAAGATTCAATTAATCCAGATGGAATTTTTGAAAGTTGATTACAATCATGTGGTTAGAGATCAAAACAAGAGTGTTGATGCTTTAGCTAATTGGGCTTTGGACAAAGGTGATCTTACTTGTTATGGCCACCCTCCTAGATGGTGGGCTTCGCAAATTAGGGAAGCTCTTATTTCTATCATATCTTTGGATGGCTCCAATTCTGAAGGTACCTAGTTTCTTCTTTCTTTTTTTTGCTTCTCTTTGGTTCATTAAGGTTTTTTTAGTTCCCTAGCTCACTCTTTTCTTTTTGTTTCCTTTGTTGTTTCTTGCCTTAATAGTCTTATGGTCTAGATAGGTCATTGTTATGTTCAATTTTTTTTTCTTTTTTCTTTTTTTGTTTAGTTCTTTTTTTTAGTAAATTAATTTGTATTATTTCAAAAAGGGCATTTGAAAGGTGCCCTGTCACCTTTTACATCAAGGAACCAAGAGGAATACAAAAGAGATAAACGAATCTCCTTAAATAGAACAAACCCAAAAAAAACTGAAAGACTAAGAACAAAAAGGATAGAAAGGCTAAAAGCCATTACAATCCTTTGAAAAAAGGAACAGAAAGGATCACCACCGAAAAGAGAAACATAAAGGTGAGCTGGAATAGAACATCTTACACACCAACGGACCAAAGGAATAGCAATGCATCCGAGAGCAAAACCAACAACAAGCCAAGAAAGTCATGAAGGAAGGGCATTGGGTTGCAGAAGGTTGTGAACATCAATTTCCAAAACATTGTCCTTCACTTCCTCCTTCAGGGTTTATTTTTCCTTTGAAGTTTCCTTCGATTTTCCGGGTAGGCATCTTGAGCAATTTCAACTACATTGTCTTCATTAGCACCCCCTTTGATATTGAAAGGGGGTTCAACAACAGAAACCATGGAGGAACCATTGAAACTTTTACAGAAGAAGAAAAGGCTGAGATTATGCCTCTGTTCCTTAAGGCTAGCAATGGCCTTACCAATGGCGATGTAAGCTACCTCCAGATGAATGATTGATGCAGTAGTAGCATGAATAACTAATTTATGGAGGAACTTTTCAACAAGATCAGGTGAAGTAGACTGGGCTTGAGGAGGTTTGCCAATGATGGACGGTGGGGTTTCAGGTACTTCCTTAAGCTTCAGTCATTTAGAGCTTCTAAGGGGTTGTTTCAACTTTGATTTTCTTCCTAGAAACAGAGTGAGGCATATCATTTTTTATTTTCCTTTTTTTTTGGATTAGAAGGCTGGGGGCTAGGAGTAGAGGAAGAGTTATCTTCTCCAGACTTAGACTTAGGGATTTTGCCACTAGGTAAATTAAGGAGTGGGTAACGATAAAGGGCTTTGAAAATCCCTTGGTGACTGGGAAGGGCATCCTCATTTTTGTGGGTAGACGTAATGGTGTAATTGACAAAACAAAAAATAACAGCAGAGATGTTCATGGCTTTGGCTTCATGAAAATGGTTCACATAGGTGATGAGTGTCGTCAATCACACCATTTAATCATTATAATTTTCAATCCAAGGCGGTGTCCAAGGCTATATACGAAAGGAGATATAGGCAGCTTGAAAATCAGCTCATTCAAAGAAATAGGCTTTACTGATGAGACAAGTCAGTTTTGGGGGTTTTTGGTGTCACCACTAGTCTTATGAACTGAATTAGAATCTTAATTACATTTGCCGAAGAAGTGCAGAAATGGAAAGGTTGCAAAAAACTAAAACTAATTACCCTTGCAAAATCTAAAATAACAGGAATAAAACCTATTTATGCTTTGCAAAATGAAAATGGCAAAAATAACAACTTTGTAGAAATTTAATTCTAATAGCACTAAAAGAATTGAAATAACAGAAATGAAAAGAATTGGAGAATTGAAATGCACACTCAACTAATTAATCACACAATGGAGAATATCAAAATGCTGGAAATAACTGATGAAAATAGGAAAAAACTTATGTTAGGTGGTCAGCTGCCATACACACACATCTACTACTAAAAATATGACTGGCATTTACTAAAACACAGTTAAGAACAAAAAATAAAATATGACAAGTCTCTGCTTAATCTTCTGCCACAAAAGTTGCAGAAAAACCTATCACCAATAAGACTTCTTCTAAACCTGGAAGTGGCCCTTACTCCCCTGTTCTAGAAGAAGGCAAAAAAACTCTCTTAAGTACTTAAACACTCAAACATTGAATGGGACAAAAGATGAATGAGAAATCCTGCACTTTATTTAGTCTCAAGCAACATTACAATATTTGCAAGAAAACCTGCTAAAATTTGTAATTTGCCACAGATCTACTTTCTTACCACAAGTCCTATCCTTATTCTCTACTTCTCTACTTCTGTACCTCTCTACCTCTATACCTGGCTCAACCAACATGGGAGCCTATTATTTATAATATTCTACTACATATGCCAATCCGTTCTGTTGCTGCCTTTCAGGGATTTAACAACTGTTCTAAAGAAGTCTTCCTGAAATGTAGGAAATTATTATGCTGCAACATATTCATTTTCCTTGTTGTGTGTCATCCATTGGAAGAAATGCATTAGAAGGGGTGATAAGACTCCTCATGTAGCTAGATCCATCTTCATATCACCATTTGCCACCTTTTTGACCATTTTGTTTATAGTTTTGACCAAAATTGGTCCTATTATGCTCATTTTGGAGCTGCTCCGGAATACCAAGTAGTGTAACAGTTTTGCACTTATCCATGCACTAGATATGTAAGAAAGTGGTTTTGACTGACTAAACAGTCTTCCTTCATTCCCAGAAGACCAATTCTATAGATTTTACATGTTGGAATTGATAAATTCCAAGCCATGTTATTTATTGATAGCTGGTTGGAATTTGTATGACTGTTTCTAGATTTTTTGCAATTCAATATTTTGACTGGTTGCTCCTATTTGGATCACGTGGAAGTTTTGGCAAGTGGAGAAAGAGTCACTCCTAGCCTCCCTCATCTGTTTCTAAGTGTTTCCTACATATTTAATTGACAAATTCCATGCCTTCCTGCATAGTGACAGTGGTTGGAATTTTTATTGACTCACTTGTTTTTTACAGTAGTCAAAACATGCCCGACTACCCTTTTGGAGTGCTTATAACTTTTGCATCATAACTCCAATGTACACCAAATTGTACCCACATGTTCTTGGCTATATTTTTTACATATGGTGCGATTTTTAGCTCTTAACTCATCAAGAATTACTCCCAGCATTGCTGTCAAGTTGGCATCTAACACAGATTTTTACCAAAATTTCCAGCAGTCAAAAAGTGTGAAACTGTCATTTTGTGGGCCCCATAACTTCCATATTATTTTTCCATATGCCTTCAAATTTGGGTCATGTGTTCTATCAATTATTAACTATAATTGGTATGAATTTTGTTCCTTAAATTTCTTTGGATCATTCCTAGTAGATCCGCCAATATGCCCCTTAACACAGATTTGCACCTGTTAACAACTAAAAAAAAAACCAAGGCATGAGCTCCAAAATGATGTAACCTTCATAACTTTTTATCTATAGCTCGGATTGACTTGCTTCAAAAAGTGAAGTTGTAGCTATCGATGAGAGGAATCTATATATTCAATAAGAATGTAATTTTACTATAGTATGACATTAGAATTGACATGATACTCATTTTTGACCTTTTACAAGTAAAATGCTTAAAATAGTTAAAACAGGGGTATAATGTTTCTAGCATAAAATCATGTAAAAAATTAACAATTAATATATTCTAATCAAATATTTGGCAATTTAACTTTGTATATTTAATAATATGGCAGTTTTTATATGTTAACCATAGTGCAAAATGAGGCATTTCCGAGGCCTCATCATTCCCCCGACTTGAACTAATGCATGCCCTCATGCATCCCGATGAGGCTTAGAAATATGTAAGTTTTATCCTGTTAAACATATTTTGCCACCTAAGAATTTTATTCTTGTTGTACTAAACATTTTCAATTATCACAGGTATTTCATTTTTTTGTATACAACCTTTGCAATTTTTCAATTTTTTTTTTTCTTGTTTTTATGCTGCTCTTTATTTTTTTTCCTTTTTAATTTATAATGTGCCCTACTATTCTGCATCATTTGTAGGAAATTTCTTGCACACTTTGTCTCGGTTTGAAGCCTGCTTTAGAATGAGACTGTTGTTCTGAAGATGCTTTGAATTTTATTGTAGTAGGAGTAAAATAGAATCTTTAGATGTTGAATTTTCAATGCAACTAAGGGCAGAAGGGGGTGTTTCTTGACATTTTTAACTTGCCAATATTATATGAATAGTTTATGCCAAATGCTAATTATCATATACTAAATGCTAAATGCTTACTATGACTTAAATGCAAGAAACACATACCTTACTGTTGTGAAAATTGATCATGCATCTTACAAACTACTTCTGATGATTCTTCGAATGCTATATGAAAATATAAACATAACACATATGCAAGTGTGATATTTGTACAATGGTGGAACAATGATGGGTGGATCAACAAGGCAATGCACATCGAAAAACCGGTTTTCATGCAAGCCAATTCAGCAACGCCTTCGAGAAGGTTTTCACTACCAAATTATTCATTTTTTTTCTTTCCCTTTTTTCATTTTTATTTTCTCTTTTTTCATCTTTATTTTTTTTATTTTTTTATTAGAAGAGGCTGCTATTTCTGGTTTTCAACCAACTTCCATCTTTTCAAGGGCTTCAATGAGATAGAATGTATCTCATGAGACTGCAATGTGAGAGAATTTATCTCATTCTTATTTGGATAAGAACAATCCTTATTCTGCAAAAACATGTCAATTTTTTCTGTATGAAAACATCTTTTTCAGCTAAACACTGTAACAATGATGCAACCTTCCTTCCATACAAGTAGTAAGAATCTTATTGTGTCATCATTGTCTCTGTATTGCTGGAAATGAAGTATTGACCTCATTAGTTCTTCTTTCTACTGAAATTGATGCATATCCTCATGTATCTTCATTTTGTGGGAAATGCCTTATGCTGCAATTTTTCTCTTTTCTTTTGTTTTTCCTCTTTTTCTTTCATTTTTTTTTCTTTTTTTTCATCATTTTTTTTTCTTGTTTTTCTCTTTTTATTTTCTTTTGTTTTTTCAAGATTCAAATATATGATCATTTGGAATATTTGTCAGAAGAGGAAGCCTCTTCTATCTTATGCAAATGTAACTTTGTGAAAGATTGAGAAAATTCCACCTTTGTTAGTGGTTGATGGTACACACCTGTAAAAGATGTCCATTCACCACAAATGTCCTCCTTAAATCATCAATCGAAGAAAGTTGAACAACTTCATTCTCAAACTCCTTTGGTTTATCCTTGTTGCTCTTAATGTGATCATCATGCCACATTTTCCAGTTTTGTTGAGTGAACTCTATTTTATGAAGTGCTTCCAACCAAAGTTCATCAAATGCATTCACCTGCAAAATTTATTTTTTCTGTACCTGCAACAACTCAATACTAATTACTAAATATGCATAAAGTGTTAGTAAAGCATCATGATGACATTCATGTGGTAAATGAAGAAAAATGTTTTGTATTGGAATGGGTGACAATTTTTTGAAGTTCTGCTTTTCATAATTCCATAATAATTGTTGAACAGTAGTTGGTTCATTTTTAATATCTGAAATATGAACATTTTCAACAAAAATAAACTTTTTGGATGAATCCAACTCTTCTTCATTATCCTTTACAACTATGAAGCCCAAAATCGAAATATTCTTTTCATTTTCCTTATGTGATTCAAGAAACAATGAACTTCCTAGACAATCATACTTGGGTGGAGTAAGTTTTCTTGCAAGCAAGTCTACTGATTTTCCACCTATTTGTATGGTTTTAGGATATACTTTATTTTTTCTTGGTTTCTTAAAACACATTTCTTGAACAATATTATTAATGATTGGTACATATTTAATATCTTGAAGTAAAGGGATGTTAACAATTAAATGTGTTAATTCCTTTATCCAATCTGATTGTGAAGATGTCAATTTTGATATTTCAAACTATTCAAGACATGGTACTTTATTTTATGAGTCATATTTTTCTTTTTCTTCTTCTTGTTTCAATGCAGATTTGCTTTCATGCTCATTTCTTTTAGCTCCTATTTCTACACTGGTAAGTGGAATATGGTCAAGAAGTGGTTTTGAACACAATTGAGTTTTATCACAGTCATAAGCATTTATTATGGCTGTATTTTCAAATTCAGCCATAGATACAAGGGTTACCTATTTAACATTGTTGGGATGGGCCACAGGTTGAGTTAAAAATAGAGGTTGTTTTTTCTTTTGTTGTTGTTGTTAATGAGAGAAACTATGGGTATGAGTGGGCAACAAATTTGATTTTTGTTTTTGATAATGTTGCTGCACTTTGTACAATTTTTTGTTGTTGTACCCATTGATATCCCTGTAGTTTTGGTTGTAACCATGGTGGATGTTGTTGATTCCATTGTTGTTGCATCCGACCATGTTGAAACCATTCTTGGGAATATGCCCATGGTAGTTGATTCCAACATTGTTGAAGTGGACTTGTAGAAGGCCATGGCATATACCAAGAATTATTTTCCCAATGTGCAAGAATTTGAGAAGCATTCTGATATGGAAACTTAAGAAAATTATCTCCTTGTATTTGTCCTAAAAAGTTGTATTATTTCATAGGTTAAGTCTATTTTTCAGAGATACTTTTAAGTTCTGGTAATCATGAGCTTGACATACAATTTTAAACTCAAATAAAAACATATCAGGATCTTCAAATGTATTTCCCTTGAAATTTGGTAACACTGAAGGTGAAATGGCCTTCATTTGAGCATATCGATTAAAATCTAATTGAATGGGATTTTGAAAATTTTTGGCAGGTGCACTAGTTGTACTAGGATATAAGACATTACTAGCTCTCCCTAGATTCTCTTGTGACACTTCCATTATATGTTCCCAAAAACAATTATAAATCTTATCAAATTTTCCTGAGTGTATGGATTTGTCAAGAGAAAGTGGTGTTGAACTACTGATTTTTCTTTCTTGTAATAATTTCTCAAAGGATCCTGTAGATCTTGAAGTCGATGATTGTGATTCTTTGAAAATTCCAACATTTTTGGAAATAAAAAATTTCAAACTCTTGTAAAAATTTTTCCTCATGTGGTTTCTTGCTTATTTTCTTAAATGGGCTGAAATACAATTTACCAAAAATTATTACTTATACCAGTCATTTATCCATATTTCACTTTGAATTTCACAACTTAGCATAATTAATAATTATTGGGCTGCTTTTACCTTCTAACAACACCATGGTCCCCGACAACGGTGCCAAAAATGATGAGTGTCGTTAATCACACCATTTAATCATTATAATTGTCAATCTAGGGCGGTGTCCAAGGCTATATACGAAAGGAGATATAGGCAGCTTGAAAATCAGCTCATTCAAAAAAATAGGCTTTATTGATGAGACAAGTCAGTTTTGGGGGTTTTTGGTGTTACCACTAATCTTATGAACTGAATTAGAATCTTAATTACATTTTTTAAAGAAGAAGTGCATAAATGAAAAGGTTGCAAAAAACTAAAACTAATTACCCTTGCAAAATCTAAAATAATAGGAATAAAACCTATTTATGTTTTGCAAAATGAAAATGACAGAAATAACAACTTTGTAGAAATTTATTTCTAATGGCACTAGCATAATGGAAATAATAGAAATGAAAAGAATTGCAGAATTGAAATGCACACTCAACTAATTAATCAAACAAGGGAGAATATCAAAATGCTGGAAATAACTGATGAAAATAGGAAAAAAACCTATGCTAGGTGGTCAGCTGCCATGCACACACATCTGTTACTAAAAATATGACTTGCATTTACTAAAAAATAGGTAAGAACAAAAAATAAAATATGACGAGTCTCTGCTTAATTTGCTGCAACAAAAGTTGCAAAAAAACCTGTCACCAATAAGCCTTCTTCTAAACCTAGAAGTGGCCATTGCTCCCCTATTACAGAAGAAGGCAGAAAAACTCTCTCTTAACTACTTAAACACTCAAACATTTAATGGGACAAAAGATGAATGAGAAATCCTACACTTTATTTAGTCTCAAGCAACATTACAATATTTGCAAAAAAACGTGCTAAAATTTACAATTTGCCACAGATCTACTTTCTTACCACAAGTCCTATTCTTATTCTCTACTTCTCTACTTCTCTACCTCTCTACCTCTCTACCTGTCTCAACCAACATGGGAGCCTATTATTTATAATATTCTATTACATATGCCAATCCATTCTGTTACTGCCTTTTAGGGATTTAGCAACTGTTCTAAAGAAATCTTCTTGAAATGCAGCAAATTGTTATGCTGCAACATATCTATTTTTCTTGTTGTGTGTCATCCATTGGGAGAAATGCATTGGAAGGGGTGAGAAAACTCCTCATATAGCTAGGTCCATATTCATATCTCCATTTTCCACCTTTTTGACCATTTTGTTTATAGTTTTGACCAAAATTGGTCATGTTCTGCTCATTTCAGAGCTGCTTTGGAATATCAGGTAGTGTAATAGTTTTGCACTTATCCATGCATCAGATATGTAAGAAAGTGGTTTTGATTGACTAAACAATATTCCTTCATTCCTATAAGACCAATATATAGATTTTACATGGTGGAATTGACAAATTCCAAGCCATGCTATTTATTGATGTTGGCTAGAATTTGTATGATTGTTTCCAAATTTCCTACAATTTAATATTTTGACTGGTTGCTCCTATTTGGATCACGTGGAAGTGTTGGCAAGTGGAGAAAGAGTCACTCCTAGCCTCCCTCATCTGTTTCCAAGTGTTTTCTACATGTTTAATTGACAAATTCCATGCCTTCCTTCATAGTGACAGGTGGCTGGAATTTGTTTGGACTGTCCCCTGTTTTTTTACAGTAGTCAAAACATGCCCAGCTGCCCTTTTGGAGTACTTATAAATTTTTCTTCGTAACTCCAATGTACACAAAATTTTATCGACATGTTCTTGGCTGTATGAATTACATCTGGTTCAATTTTTAGCTCTGAACTCCTCAAGAATTACTCCCAGTATTGTTGTCAAGTTGGCATCTAACACCGATTTTTACCAAAATTTCCAGAAGTCAAAAAGTGTGAAATTGTCATTTTGTGGGCCCCATAACTTCCATATTATTTGTCCATATGCCTTAAAATTTGGGTCATGTGTTATCTCCATTATACACTATAAGTGGTATGAATTTGGTTTCTTAAATTGCTTTGGATAATTCCTAGTAGATCTGCCAATATGCTCCTTAACGCAGATTTGCACCTGTTAACAACTGAGCCTTCAATTCTAAATTCTCACATCTAGTACAAAACTTTATTAGTATGGATATTTCTCCATTACTTGATTCATCTCTTGAATCTATTTCCATTTGTCCTCCCAACACAACAATATTAAACTCATATTTCTTTTCTTTCATGACCATAGGTGTTCTTTTCTTCTTGTGTCTCATGCTTCTACTCTTGCCTTTCTTTGTCATTTGTGTTCATGTAGGATCTTCCTTCAAGCTGTTAAACTTCTTTCGAAGGAATTGGCTCTGATACCAATTGAAGAACACAAGATTATATTGAGAGGGGGTGAACAATATAAGACCACTTTTTACTTTTCTTTCCCAAACAGTGTTAATCAATATAATCAATGGCAATATTAGTAGCAATAACCAAAACAATGCACAAATCATCACACACGATAGAGACATAGATTTAATGTGGTTCACCCAAATATGGCTACCTCCATAGAGAAAATATTTTTTCTAAATATTTTTCAAATAATCTCATGGGAATCCTTTCCCTATTACAATATTTATGGACCTCTATACAAAGGAGATGTTAATCCTCTAAATTTGGTTTATGGATCTCTATCCATAGGAGAACTCCTTCTCCTATGCTCTAGTTGGTGATCCTCTACAAGAATGCCTCCACTACACTTACTGTGGATCTCTCTCCACTTAAAGACTCTTGTCCTCACTCATAAGACCTATCCTCAATGTCATGGTTGATGGATATCTGTCCACTAGAGACTCTATCCTCTCTGATCTATCACCTCAAAATATCTACTCAATAGGTTCACTTAGAACCTTCTTAAATATGCTCAATAGGTCCACTCAAAACCTTCTCAAATATGCTCAACAGGTCCACTTAGAACCTGCTAAAATCTGCTCAACAGGTCCACTCAGAACTTGGTCAAATCTGCTCAATAGGTCCACTCAAACCTACTCAAATCTGCTCAACAGGTCCACTCAAAACCTACTCAAATCTACTCAATAGCTCCACTCAAAACTTGCTCAAATATACTCAACAAGTCCACTTAGAAACCTGCTTAGATCTGCTCAACATGTCCACTAATAACTTGCTCAAATCTATTGAATAGGTCCACTCAAAACCTACTCAAATCTTCTCAACAGGTTCACTACGAACCTGCTCAAATCTACTCAACAAGCTCACTCAGAACTTGTCCAAATATTCTCAACAAGATCATTCATAACTTGTCCAAATCTTCTCAACAAGCTCACTCATAACTTGTCCAAATATTCTCAACAAGCTCACTCAGAACTTGTCCAAATATGCTCAATAAGTCCTCTCTAGGACTTGCTCAAATCTGCATTACAAGCTTCCATAAAAGATCACATAAAATCAGTCCATAATCCTTCTCAAAGACTTACCTCAAATCATCTTAACAAGTCCACACAAAACTTGTTCAATCTCATAGAATCATAAAGAGAATTATTAGAGACTCAATATGTCCTATACTCAATGCTCAATCACTTTCTCAACTCAATCTCATAGAAGCATAAAGAGAATTGTTAGAGACTCAATATTTTCTATTATCAAAGCTCAATCTCAACTCAAATCAATATCATATAAGAATAAAGAGAATTGTTAGAGACTCAATATGTTCTATACTCAATGCTCAATCTCAACTCAATCTCATAGAAGCATAAAGAGAATTGTTAGAGACTCAATATGTTCTATTCTCAAGGCTCAATCTCAACTCAATCAGAATATAGAATAGTTTATTTCATGGAACTTGAACAACCGCTTCATGCATTCACTTGAATAGTCTTAATCAAATCTACTCAACCAATAACCTCAAGGAACAACCCTTTATTGCAAACCCTAGTCCAAGCATGTATCAACCAACTCAAAATATTTCCAACAATGCTCAACAACAAATCTCACATAACAATGATACTCATGTTCTTTTCTAACTCAAGTTCAAGTTCTTTGCATAACCCATTGGATTCAACAACAATGCTAATAAGACAAGGTTTTAATTACAACTCTCAATTCAGAATACCTTGAAGCATAAACTCAAAGTACTTCACTCAACCAATGGTCTAAACAACAATGCTTATCAAACAAGGTTTAATCACAACTCACAATCAAGAAAAAACTTGAAGCATTAACTCAACCACTTTCAAAAATGAAACCGTAATCAAATCCTTTTCACTCCAAACTTAATTTTCAATCAAGCCAATCACCTAACTTAACAAAGAAGAATTTTGCCCATACATTTTCTTGAAGAGTAGTTATCCTTACAAATCTGCCACACACAATTACTTCTTTGACAAACTCAATAAGGATTAGAGGATAATTTTTATGTCACAAAAATAATATCACAGTTACACCTTATCACTCCAACTTAACAATAAGCAATATCCTCACAATAATAAAAAATCCTTTATTGGAAATAACACACAACCCACAAAGTCTTAACCTTTCAATATTCCACAATAGCAAAATTTAAGACTTGAAAGTCAAAAACAAAATTCTCCTTATATCTCCTAATGATATTTCTCAACTACCAATCATTTATCACAATGTAAAGATTTTAATCGCCAAATACCTTATATCTCCAACTTAGGCATTAATAACATAAAACACAAAATGTACATTTGCCTTTGGAGAGTTTTAAACTCTCAACATAGCCTTCACAAGTATTTGCCCACAACGCAAACCACCACATGAGCTGCTAGCTCGTTGGGAGGGAAGAAGCACCACATGCTTCAACTCCCCTTACCTTGAAAAATATATGTGCCTTAGAATTGGCACCTTCAACACATCCACTAAAGACTTCAGTGGGATTCGAAAACTAATCACCGTGCACACCCAAATGTAAGCTTTTTGCCCACTTTCCACTAGGCCAAGGTGCCTTGTTGGCATCCAACAAATCAATGCGCTAGCTTTTGTCTCTTTTGTCGTCAAATCAAACCATGATATTTGCACAATTTTAACATGATATCTGCATAAATTTGTATGCGCTTCTCTTTGAATTCGAGCAAGGATCATTTCAAAAATAACTTTGGCAAGGAATTAATATGCATTTCAATTAAATTAAACGACGTTGATGCTTCCCTTTGGCTTATGACGTTGACGCTTCCCTTTGGCTTTTATGATGTCGGTGCTTCCCTTCAGAAATAAACTTTTCCTTGTTTAAAACTCTAAATCCAACCTTTGGATTTATTAAAATAATATTTGGTCTTAAATATTTAAACCCAACCTTTGGGTTTAGATATTTTTAGAATTTATAAACCCACTTTGGCAATATAAAATATTGTAATAAAAATTACAATTATTTTTACCATCCTCTCTCTAGATGAGAAAATGGGGGAAATAGAAATTTGGACAAAAGAACTGACCTCATGAGCGAATATATTGGAAACATCCATCTTGTTTTTGGACAAAAGCACTGACCTCATGAGCGAAATAGAAATTAGGACAAAAGCACTCGAGATTGGATAGGTTTTTGCTCTCTAAAAATTTCTTAATCCATGGTCACATTCCTAAAGTGAAGACTTTTAATAATGTTGGTTCGGATCATTGGCCGATCATGGTGGAAATGTGGAAAACCAATGTGAGTTTCTCTCCTTTTTGTTTTCAATTAATGTGGCTTAGAGATATTTCCTTTAGACCTCGTGTGCAATAATGGTGGAAGGAAGGTAAACCTAGGCATGGGACTAAGATGTTCTTTTTTGCCAAAAGATTGCAATACATTAAATCCAAAATCAAGACTTGGAACTAGAAAGAGTTTGGGGATGTTCATAAAAAAAAATATGAAGTTATTGCTCATATTGAAAATTTGAATAAGAAAATCCATTTATATGGCCTCATAGAGAAGAGAAGTGCAGATAAAATTAAACTCACAACTCAGTTAGAGGAATGGTAAAAAAGAGAAGAAATATTATGGAAGCAAAAATCTAGAATTCAATGGCTCAAAGAAGGAGATAAAAACACAAATTTCTTCCACAAATCTCTTCTAGATCAAAGATCTCACAACTTTATTTCTTCCCAGAAATCGGATTCTAGAGATGTTGTTTATACTTGGGATGACATGAACTCTATTGTTGTTGATTACTTTTCCAATATTTTTGCTGCTACTCCTCTTCACTCAGCTTCTCAACAAAATGTTCTTCAAGAAATCCCTTATCTTATCACTTATGAGGAGAACTCTATTTTGACTGCTCCTGTTACTACCAATGAGCTTCAAAAGGTAGTTTTTAAAATACAAAAAGAGAAAACCCCAAGTCCTGATGGTTTTCCCATTGAGTTCTACCAAGAGTTCTGGGATATCCTTTATGTTGATTTAGAGGTGGTGGAAGAAGCCAAAAAAGCCAAATAAATTTTGAAGGTTATCAATAAAACTTATATTACTCTTGTGCCAAAAGCTCAAGAGGTTGATCATATATTAGCTTTTAGACCTATTGCTTTATGTAATGTTCTTCTCAAAATCATTACTATAATCATGGCAGTAAGGTTGAAGCCTCTTTTGCATAAGCTTATTTCCCCAGAGCAAGGGGGTTATGTGGAAGGGCATAAAATAGTAGATGATATTGTTCTTGCTTAGGAAGCTATCCATTCCATGGATATGCAAAAATATCATTCCATGTTCATTCGGTTAGACTTATCCAAAGCTTATGACAAAGTGGATTGACACTTCCTTATCAAAGTTTTGAGGCAATTTGGTTTCTCTAAGGATTGGATGGATTGGATTATGGGATGTATCTCTTCAGTTTCCTACTTAGTTATTATCAATGGTAGGCCTTCTTAGTCATTCCGATCTTCCAGAGGTATTAGGAAAGGTGACCCGCTATCCCCTTATTTAATCATCATTCTTACTGAATGCTTGGGTAGGACTATAACCAAAAATAGGGAAAAAAATCCTTGAGGGAGTTACCATTGCTCATGGACCTAGACCTATCTCTCATCTTCAATTTGTGGATGACTCTACTCTTTTAGGTAAAGCTATAGTTAAGGAAGCTTCTAATATTAAGCAAATCATTAGCTATTTTTCTAAGGCTATCGGGCAAGTTGATCAATGAAGACAAATCTAAAGTTATTTTATTTCATTGCTCTGCTAGACATGAATACATGGTCTTGGATAAATTAAAATATAAGAATACCTCCCTTCCAATCACTTATTTAGGTATTCCCATAAATATTGAAAGGCAGAAAAATAAAGATTGGAATTGGTTGTTGGACAAAGTCAAAAAGAAAATTAGAAAGTGGACCAACAGGTGGCTTTCTTCTAGGGGTAGAATCACCTTGGTAAAATTAGTCCTTCAAGCTATTCCTATTTATGTATCTTTCGTGTTGAATATTCCAAAGGTTGTTCTTTGAGAATTGGATTAAATCAGTCATAGTTTTCTTTGGAGTGGTACTAAGGAGAAAAGAAAACGGGCCTTGGTGAAATGGGACACTTTATGTCTTCCTAAGAATAAATGGGGGTTATGATTTTGGTATTCTATTAATAACAACAACGCTTTAGCTACTAAATTATATTGGGGGATGTTGCATAACCCCAATGCTCTTTGGGCCAATAATCTCTGTGCTAAATATGCTGAGAACAAAAGACTTGAAGACCTTGTTCGCTATCAACTTCCTACCAAAGGTTCTCCCATTTTAGCAGTTCTTAATACTGGTGAGGATTTGATAAAGAAAAATTTATTTTGGATCATTCATAATGGTCAAAAGGTAAATTTTTGGACAGATTCTTGGGATGGTCACAAGCCTTTGATAACTCAATTTCCCTATTGGAGGCCTTGGATGGAGGAGCTTCACCGAGCTAACTTGATATTTGTAATTCAAAGGTTGTCTAGATATTGGATCCCTATTGAGGACTGACCTATTCAAATCCCAGAAAGGCAAAGACAATATATCCAAGGCATCCTTCATATGATATCTCTCTCCTGGTCCCATGAAAAAGATTGTTTTGGATGGAACAACACTACTAAGGGTGAGTATTCAGTTGCTCAAGGTTATTTGACCTTATGCCATAATAATCCCAACCATTCTTATGACATATTTTCTCAATTGTGGGCTCAAAATCTCTGGCCTAAGGTGAGGTTCTTTAATTGGATTTTATTGCATTGTAGGGTGCTTACTGGTGAGCAACTTATGAAGCGTGGTTTTCATAGCCCTTTTAGATGTGAGATGTGTGAAGAGAATGTAGAAACTATCAACCATATTTTTATTGAGTGTACTTTAGATTATGAGCTATGGATGAGAATGGTCACTATACTTGGCTTATAGTGGTCCAATTTTTTTTACTTTTGAACAGCTTTGGATGGATTGGACTAATCAAGAGGGTGTTGATCATTTTATTAGTAAGTTAGTTTGGATGGGTTATACCATTCTTCTTTGGAATATTTGTATTGATAGGAACAACCAAATTTTTAATCAAGATAGGAAGGATATTTACTATATTTGGCAAAAGACCATAACCAACTTAGTTGAATCAGTCCATCAACTCCTTAATCATCCCCAAAACTCCCACAAAATATGGGATTAAGTGATGCAAATATTGAAGATTAAATATTCTAAGGGAAACCAACTTAAAGGGAATGTGATTATTAGTAATATGGATAGGACAAGAAATTGACAACCTCCTCCTAAGGATTTTGGAAAAGTAAATACTGATGGAGCCTCTAGAGGAAACCCTGGAAAAGCCAATGTGGGAGGAATTGGTAGACTTTTAGATGGCTCCATGGTTTTTACTTTTGCTGAGAATTTGGGTATTCTTTCCAATAACCTTGCTGAGGGGTATGGTATCCTTAGAGGCCTTCAAGAGGCTACTAAGGTTGGATGGGAAAAGGTGTTAGTTGAGTCTGACTCTCAACTTATGATTAATATTTTGAAGACTCCTTCCAAGAATCATAAGGTTGATTGGAGAATAAAAAGAATTATTGAGAAGATTCAATTAATCTAGATGGAATTTTTGAAAGTTGATTACAATCATGTGGTTAGAGATCAAAACAAGAGTGCTGATGCTTTAGCTAATTGGGCTTTGGACAAAGGTGATCTTACTTGTTATGGCCACCCTCCTAGATGGTGGGCTTCACAAATTAGGAAAGCTCTTCTTTCTATCATATCTTTGGGTGGCTCCAATTTTGAAGGTACGTAGTTTCTTCTTGTTTTTTTTTGCGTCTCTTTGGTTCATTAAGGTTTTTTTAGTTCCCTAGCTCACTCTTTTCTTTATTTTGTTTCCTTTGTTGTTTCTTGCCTTAATAGTCTTACGGTCTAGATAGGTCATTGTTATGTTCAAATTTTTTTTCTTTTTTCTTTTCTTGTTTAGTTCTTTTTTTTGGTAAATTAATTTGTATTATTTCAAAAATGGCATTTGAAAGGTGCCCTGTCGCCTTTTACATCAAGGAACCAAGAGGAACACAAATGAGATAAACAAGTCACCTTAAATAGAACAAACCCAAAAAAATTGAAAGACTAAGAACAAAAAGGATAGAAAGGCTAAAAGCCATTACAATCCTTTGAAAAAAGGAATAGAAAGGATCACTACCAAAAAGAGAAACATAAAGGTGAGCTAGAATAGAACATCTTACACACCAACAGACCAAAGGAAGAGCAATGCATCCGAGAGCAAAACCAGCAACAAGCCAAGAATGTCGTCAAGGAAGGGCGTTGGGTTGCAGAAGGTTGTGAACATCAATTTCCAAAACATTGTCCTTCGCTTCCTCCTCTAGGGTTTCTTTTTCCTTTGAAGTTTCCTTCAGATTTTCCAGGTAGGCATCTTGAGCAATTTCAACTATATTGTCTTCATTAGCACACCCTTTGACATCGAAATGGGGTTTAACAACAGAAACCATGGAGGAACCGTTGAAACTTTTATAGAAGAAGAAAAGGCTGAGATTATGCCTCTGTTCCTTAAGGCTAGCAATGGCCTTACCAATGGCGATGTAAGCCGCCTCTAGATGAATGATTGATGTAGTAGTAGCATGAATAACTAATTTATGGAGGAACTTTTCAACAAGATCAGGCAAAGTAGACTGGGCTTTAGGAGGTTTGCCAATGATGGACGGTGGGGTTTCAGGTACTTCCTTAAGCTTCAATCATTTAGATCTTCTAAGAGGGGTTGTTTCAACTTTGATTTTCTTCCTAGCAACAAAGTGAGGCGTATCATTTTTTATTTTCTTTTTTTTTTTGGATTAGAAGGCTGGGGGCTAGGAGTAGAGGAAGAGTTATCTTCTCCAGACTCAGACTTAGGGATGTTGCCACGAGGTAAATTAAGGAGGGGGTAACGATAAAGGACTTTGAAAAGCACTTGGTGACTGGGAAGGACATCCTCCTTTTTTTGGGTAGACATAATGGTGTAATTGATGGAACTGAAAATAACAGCATGGATGTTCATGGCTTTAGATTCATGAAAATGGTTCACATAGGTGATGAGTGTCATCAATCACACAATTTAATCATTATAATTGTCAATCCAGGGTAGTGTCCAAGGCTATATATGAAAGGAGATATAGGCAGCTTGAAAATCAGCTCATTCAGAAAAATAGGCTTTATTGATGAGACAAGTCAGTTTTGGGGGTTTTTGGTGTCGCCACTAGTCTTATGAACTGAATTAGAATCTTAATTACATTTTTTGAAGAAGAAGTGCAGAAATGGAAAGGTTTAAAAAAACTAAAACTAATTACCTTTGCAAAATCTAAAATAACAGGAATAAAACCTATTTATGCTTTACAAAATGAAAATGACAAAAATAACAACTTTGTAGAAATTTAATTCTAATGGCACTAACATAATGGAAATAACAGAAATGAAAAGAATTAGAGAATTGAAATACACACTCAACTAATTAATCACACAATGGAGAATATCAAAATGCTGGAAATAACTGATGAAAATAGGAAAAAAACTTATGCTAGGTGGTCAACTGCCATGCACACACATCTACTACTAAAAATATGACTTGCATTTACTAAAACATAGTTAAGAACAAAAAATAAAATATTACAAGTCTTTGCTTAATCTGTTGCCACAAAAGTTGCAAAAAAACCTGTCACCAATAAGCCTTCTTCTAAACCTGGAAGTGGCCCTTACTCCCCTGTTCCAGAAGAAGGTAGAAAAACTCTCTTAAGTACTTAAACACTCAGACATTGAATGGGACAAAAGATGAATGAGAAATCCTGCACTTTATTTAGTCTCAAGCAACATTACAATATTTGTAAGAAAACTTGCTAAAATTTGTA
Organism: Wollemia nobilis; assembly: GCA_028583015.1. Classification (NCBI taxonomy): domain Eukaryota; kingdom Viridiplantae; phylum Streptophyta; class Pinopsida; order Araucariales; family Araucariaceae; genus Wollemia; species Wollemia nobilis. The sequence goes on along the minus strand of JAQPPZ010000128.1, from coordinate 1,293,558 downwards.
ATTTGCCACATATCTACTTTCTTGCCACAAGTCTTATCCTTATTCTCTACTTCTCTACTTCTCTACCTCTCTACCTCTCTACCTGGATCAACCAACATGGGAGCCTATTATTTATAATATTTTATTACATATGACAATCCATTATGTTGCTGCATTTTAGAGATTTAACAACTGTTCTAAAGAAGTCTTCTTGAAATGCAACAAATTGTTATGTTGCAACATATCCATTTTCCTTGTTGTGTGTCATCCATTGGGAGAAATGCATTGGAAGGGGTGAGAAGATTCCTCATATAGCTAGATCCATCTTCATATCGCAATTTTCCACCTTTTTGACCATTTTGTTTATAGTTTTGACCAAAATTGGTTCTATTCTGCTCATTCTGGAGCTGCTCCGGAATATCAGGTAGTGTAACAGTTTTGCACTTATCCATGCATCAGATATGTAAGAAAGTGGTTTTGACTGACTAAAAAATCTTCCTTTATTCCCAGAGGACCAATTCTATAGATTTTACATGCTAGAATTGATAATTTGCAAGCCATGCTATTTATTGATAGTTGGCTGGAATTTGAATGACTGTTTCCAGATTTCCTGCAATACAATATTTTGACTGGTTGCTCTTATTTGGATCACGTGGAAGTTTTTGCAAGTGGATAAAGAGTCACTTCTAGCCTCCCTCATCTGTTTCTAAGTGTTTCTTGCATATTTAATTGACAAATTTCATGTCTTCCTTCACAGTGACAGGTGGTTGGAATTTTTATGGACTGTCACCTGTTTTCTTACAGTAGTCAAAACATGCCCAACTACCCTTTTGGAGTGCTTATAACTTTTGCTCCATAACTCCAATGTACACTAAATTTTATCCACATGTTCTTTGCTATATTATTTATATTTGGTTTAAGTTTTAGCTCTTAACTACTCAAGAATTACTCCCAGCATTGCTGTCAAGTTGGCATCTAACACAGATTTTTACCAAAATTTCTGGCAGTCAAAAAGTGTGAAACTATCATTTTGTGGGCCCCATAACTTCTATATTATTTGTCCATATGCCTTAAAATTTGGGTCATGTGTTCTCTCCATTATGAACTATAATTTATATGAATTTGGTTCCTTAACTTGCTTTTGATCATTCCTAGTAGATCCGCCAATATGCCCCTTAACACATATTTGCACCTGTTAACAACTCAAAAAAAAACCAAGGCATGAGCTCCAAAATGATGTAACCTTCATAACTTTTTATCTATAGCTCGGATTGACTTGTTTCAAAAAGTAAAGTTGTAGTTATCGATGAGAGGAATCTATCTATTCAATAAGAATGCAATTTTACTATAGTATGACATTAGAATTGACATGATACTCATTTTTGACCTTTTACAAGTAAAATGCTTAAAATAGTTAAAATAGGGGTATAATGTTTCTAGCATAAAATCATGTAAAAAATTAAAAATTAATATATTCTAATCAAATATTTGGCAATTTAACTTTGTATATTTAATAATATGGCAGTTTTTATATGTTAACCATAGTGCAAAATGAGGCATTTCCAGGCCTCATCATTCCCCCCCAGCTTGAACTGATGCATGCCCTCATGCATCCCAGTAGGCCTAGAAATATGCAGGTTTTATCCTATTAAACATATTTTGCCACCTTAGAATTTTATTCTTGTTGTACTAAACATTTTCAATTAGCTTAGGTATTTCATTTTTTTTGTATACAACCTTGCAATTTTTCAAAAAAAAATTCTTTTTTTTTTCTTGTTTTTATGGTGCTCTTTATTTTTTTTCCTTTGCAATTTCTAATGTGCCCTACTGTTCTGCAACATTTGCAGGAATTTCTGGCACACTTTGTCTCAGTTTGAAGCCTACTTTAGAATGAGACTGTTGTTTTGAAGATGCTTCGAATTTTATTATAGGAGTAAAATAGAATCTTCAGATGTTGAATTTTCCATGCAACTAAGGGTAGAAGGGGGTGTTTCTTGAAATTTTTAACTTGCCAATATTATATGAATAGTTTATGCCAAATGCTAATTATCATACACTAAATGCTAAATGCTTACTATGACTTAAATGCAAGAAACACATACCTTACTGTTGTGAAAATTGATCATGCATCTTACAAACTGCTTCTGATGATTCTTCGAATGCTATAAGAAAATATAAACATAACACATGTGCAGTGTGAGATTTGTACAATGGTGGAACAATGAAGGGTGGATCAACAAGACAATGCATGTCGAAAAACCGGTTTTCATGCAAGCCAATTCAACAACGCCTTCGAGAAGGTTTTCACTACCAAATTATTCATTTTTTTTTCTTTCATTTTTTTTCATTTTTTTTCTCTTTTTTCATTTTTTTTCTTTTTGCTTCATTTTTTTTCATTTTTTTATCAGAAGAGGCTGCCATTTCTAGTTTTCAACCAACTTCCATCTTTTCAAGGGCTTCAATGAGATAGAATGTATCTCATGAGACTACAATGTGAGAGAATTTATCTCATTCTTATTTGGATAAGAACAAATCCTTATTCTGCAAAAACATGTCAATTTTTTCTGTATGAAAACATCTTTTTTAGCTAAACGCTGTAACAATGATGCAACCTTCCTTCCATACAAGTAGTAAGAATCTTCTTGTGTCATCATTGTCTCTGTATTGCTGGAAATGAAGTATTGACCTCATTAGTTCTTCTTTCTACTGAAATTGATGCATATCCTCATGTATCTTCATTTTGTGGGAAATGCCTTATGCTGCAATTTTTCTCTTTTCTTTTGTTTTTCCTCTTTTTCTTTCATTTTTTTTTCTTTTTTCTTTTTTTTTCATCATTTTTTTGCTTGTTTTTCTCTTTTTCTTTTCTTTTGTTTTTTCAAGATTCAAAGATATGATCATTTGGAATCTTTGTCAGAAGAGGAAGCCTCTTCTACCTTATGCAAATGTAACTGTGTGAAAGATTGAGCAAATTCCGCCTTTGTTAGTGGTTGATGGTACACCTGTAAATTATGTCCATTCACCACTAATGTCCTCCTTAAATCATCAATCAAAGAAATTTGAACAATTTCATTCTCAAACTCCTTTGGTTCATCCTTGCTACTCTTAATGTGATCATCATGCCACATTTTCCAGTTTTGTTGAGTGAACTCTATTTTGTGAAGTGCTTCTAACCAAAGTTCATCAAATGCATTCAACTACAAAATTTGTTTTTTCTGTACCTGCAACAACTCAATACCAATTACTAAAGATGCATAAAGTGTTAGTAAAGCATCATGATGACATTAATGTGGTAAATGAAGAAAATTATTTTGTACTGGAATGGGTGACAAATTTTCAAAGTTCTGCTTTTCATAATTCCATAATAATTGTTGAACAGTAGTTGGTTCATTTTTAATATCTGAAATATGAACATTTTTAGAAAAAAAAAACTTTTTGGATGAATCCAACTCTTCTTCATTATCCTTTACAACTAAGGAGCCCAAAATCGAAATATTTTTTTCATTTTCCTTATGTGATTCAAGAAACAATGAACTTCCTAGACAATCATACTTGGGTGGAGTAAGTTTTCTTGCAAGCAAGTCTACTGATATTCCACCTATTTGTATGGTTTTAGGATATACTTTATTTTTTCTTGGTTTCTTAAAACATATTTCTTGAACAATCTTATTAATGATTGATACATATTTAATAGTTTGAAGTAAAGGGATGTTAACAATTAAATGTGTTAATTCCTTTATCCAATCTAATTGTGAAGATGTCAATTTTGACATTTCAAACTGTTCAAGATATGGTACTTTCTTTGATGAGTCATATTTTTATTTTTCTTCTTCTTGTTTCAGTGTAGATTTGCTTTCATGCTCATTTCTTTTAGCTCATATTTCTACACTGGTAAGTGGAATATGTTCAAGAAGTGGTTATGAACACAATTGAGTTTTATCATAGTCACAAGCATTTATTATGGTTGTATTTTCAAATTTAGCCATAGATACAGGGGTTACCTGTTTAACATTGTTGGGATGGGCCACAGGTTGAGCTAAAAACAGAGGTTGTTTTTCCTTTTGTCGTTGTTGTTAATGAGAGAAACTATGGGTATGAGTGGGCAACAAATTTGATTTTTGTTTTTGATAATGTTGCTGCCCTTTGTACAATTTTTTCTGTTGTACCCATTGATATCCCCGTAGTTTTGGTTGTAACCATGGTGGATGTTGTTGATTCCATTGTTGTTGCATCCAACCATGTTGAGACCATTCTTGGGAATATGCCCATGGTAGTTGATTCCAACATTGTTGAAGTGGACTTGTAGAAGGCCATGGCATATACCAATGATTATTTTCCCAATGTGCAAGAATTTGAGAAGCATTTTGATATGGAAACTTAAGAAAATTATCTCCTTGTATTTGTCCTACAAAGTTGTATTCTTTCATAGGTTGAGATTGTTTTTCAAAGATACTTTTAAGTTCTGGTAACAAACTACATTGATTTTTGGGGTTTCCTTTTTGACAAATGCTACAAGTAGTAGGTATACATGTTTTGTTCAAAGCACAATCATGAATAGAGTGTTTCTTCTCATTACATTTTTAACAATAGATGATTGAAGGTTCATAAAATTCATTCCTTTCATTTACTGCTTTATCAAGATGTACTAAAATATCAACCTCTTCCATGCATTCTTTCAAATCATTTGTGTTACTACTAGTTTTATTTTTTCTATGCCTTGAATGAGAATAATTTTTACAAAGTTTAATGATTTCCTAAAATTCAAGTGCATTTGCATCTCCTTTCCCTAAGATATCCAATGCATCCCTAAATTTATCTTGCAATCCTCTTAAGAATATGACTTTGCAAATTTCAGAGTTCAACACTTCCACATCTCGTATGAACAAAAGAAAATATGTCTAGATAGTCTTCTAAGATTTCATTTTCCTCTTGTTTCATTGTAAGAAATTCATCATTTTGATTCTTGACTTGACAATATTCTTGGTATCTCTCCAAGAATATGTTTTCTATATCATCCCAAGTTCTAATTGAATCAAGTGCTAAGATGATAAACCATCGTAGAGCTGACTCTTTAAGAGTAGAAGGAAACAGTTTGAGCTTCTGATTGTCATTAGTGTAATCATGAGCTTGACATACAATTTTAAACTCAAATAAAAACATATCAAGATCTTCAAATGTATTTCCCTTGAAAGTTGGTAACACTAAAGGTGAAATGGCCTTCATGGGAGCATATTGATTAAAATCTAATTGAATGGGATTTTGAAAGGTGCACTAGTTGTACTAGGATATAACACATTACTAGCTCTCCCTAGATTCTCTTGTGACACTTCCATTATATGTTCCCAAAAATAATTATAAATCTTATCAAATTTTCCTGAGTGTATGGATTTGTCAAGAGAAAGTGGTGTTGAACTACTGATTTTTCTTTCATGTAATAATTTCTCAAAGGATCCTGCAGATCTTGAAGTCGATGATTGTGATTATTTATAATATTCTATTACATATGCCAATCCATTATGGTACTGCCTTTCAAGGATTTAGCAATTGTTCTAAAGAAATCTTCTTGAAATGCTACAAATTGTTATGTTGCAGCATATCCATTTTTCTTGTTGTGTGTCATCCATTGGGATAAATGCGTTGGAAGGGGTGAGAAGACTCCTAATATAGCTAGGTCCATCTTCATATCACCATTTTCCACCTTTTTGACCATTTTGTTTATAGTTTTGACCAAAATTGGTCATGTTCTGCTCATTTCAAAGCTGCTTCGAAATATCAGGTAGTGTAATAGTTTTGCACTTATCCATGCATCAGATATGTAAGAAAGTGGTTTTGACTGACTAAACAGTCTTCCTTCATTCCTATAAGACCAATTATATAGATCTGGAATTGACAAATTCCAAGCCATGCTATTTATTGATAGTTGGATGGAATTTGTATGATTGTTTCGAGATTTCCTACAATTTAATATTTTGATTGGTTGCTCCTATTTGGATCACGTGGAAGTTTTGGCAAGTGGAGAAAGAGTCACTCCTAGCCTCCCTCATCTATTTCCAAGTGTTTTCTACATGTTTAATTGACAAATTCCATGCCTTCCTTCATAGTGACAGGTGGTTGGAATTTGTATGGATTGTCACCTGTTTTTTTACAATAGTCAAAACATGCCCAACTGCCATTTTGGAGTGCTTATAACTTTTGTTTCGTAACTCCAATGTACACAAAATTTTACCCACATGTTCTTGGCTATATGAATTACATCTGGTTCAAATTTTAGGTCTTAACTCCTCAAGAATTACTCTCAGTATTGTTTTCAAGTTGGCATCTAACACAAATTTTTACCAAAATTTTCATCAGTCAAAAAGTGTGAAATTGTCATTTTTTGGGCCCCATAACTTCCATATTATTTTTCCATATGTCTTAAAATTTGGGTCATGTGTTCTCTCCATTATGCACTATAAGTGGTATGAATTTGGTTTCTTAACTTGCTTTGGATAATTCCTAGTAGATCAGCCAATATGCTCCTTAACGTAGATTTGCACCTATTAACAACTGAAAAAAAACAAAGGCATGAGCTCCAAAATGATGTAACCTTCATAAATTTTTATCTATAGTCGGATTGACTTGCTTCAAAAAACAAAGTTGTAGTTCTCGATGAGAGGAATCTATCCATTCAATCAGAATGTAATTTTACTATAGTAGACATCGAAATTGACATGATACTCATTTTTTGACCTTTTACAAGTAAAATGCTTAAAATAGTCAAAATAGGGGTATAATGTTTCTAACATAAAATCATGTAAACAATTAAAAATTAATATATTCTAATCAAATATTTGGTAATTTAAATTTGTATATTTAATAATATGGCAGTTTTTATATGTTAACCATAGTGCAAAATGAGGCATTTCCAGTCCTCATCATTCCCCCCAACTTGAACTGATGCATGCCCTCATGCATCCCAGTAGGCCTAGCAATATGTAGGTTTTATCCTATTAAACATATTTTGCCACTTGAGAATTTTATTCTTGTTGTACTAAACATTTTTAGTTAACACAGGTATTTCATTTTTTTTGTATACAACCTTACAATTTATCAATTTTTTTTTTCCTTTTTATCTCTTTTTTTTTCTTGTTTTTATGCTACTCTTTATTTTTTTCCTTTGCAATTTCTAATGTGCCCTACTGTTATACAACATTTGCAGGAATTTCTTGCACACTTTGTCTCGGTTTGAAGCCTGCTTTAGAATGAGACTGTTGTTCTGAAGATGCTTCAAATTTTATTATAGTAGGGGTAAAATAGAATCTTCAGATGTTGAATTTTCCATGCAACTATGGGCAGAAGGGGGTGTTTCTTGAAATTTTTAACTTGCCAATATTATATGAATAGTTTATGCCAAATGTTAATTATCATACACTAAATGCTCAATGCTTACTATGACTTAAATGCAAGAAACACATACCTTACTGTTCTGAAAATTGATCATGCATCTTACAAACTGCTTCTGATGATTCTTAGCATTCTATTTGAAAATATAAACATAACACATGTGCAGTATGAGATTTTTACAATGGTGGAACAATGATGGGTGGATCAACAAGGCAATGCACGCCGAAAAACCGATTTTTATGCAAGCCAATTCAGCAGCGTCTTCGAGAAGGTTTTCACTACCAAATTATTCATTTTTTTTCTTTATTATTTTTTTCATTTTTCTTTTCCCTTTTTTCATCTTTTTTTTTTTTTCTTTTTGTTTCATTTTTTTTTTCATTTTTTTATCAGAAGAGGCTACCATTTCTGGTTTTCAACCAACTTCCATTTTTTCAAGGGCTTCAATGAGATAGAATGTATCTCATGAGGCTGCAATGTGAGAGAATTTATCTCATTCTTATTTGGATAAGAACAATCCTTATTCTGCAAAAACATGTCAATTTTTTTTGTATGAAAACATCTTTTTCAACTAAAAGCTGTAACAATGATGCAACCTTCCTTCCATACAAGTAGTAAGAATCTTCTTGTGTCATCATTGTCTCTGTATTGTTGGAAATGAAGTATTGACCTCATTAGTTCTTCTTTCTAATGAAATTGATGCATATCCTCATGTATCTTCATTTTGTGGGACATGCCTTATGCTGCAATTTTTCTTTTTTCTTTTGTTTTTCCTCTTTTTCTTTCATTTTTTTTTCTTTTTTCTTTTGTTTTTCCTCTTTTTCTTTCATTTTTTTTTCTTTTTTCTTTTTTTTTTTCATCATTTTTTTGCTTGTTTTTCTCTTTTTCTTTTCTTTTGTTTTTTCAAGATTCAAAGATATGATCATTTGGAATATTTTTCAGAAGAGGAAGCCTCTTCTACCTTATGCAAATGTAACTGTGTGAAAGATTGATCAAATTCCACCTTTGTTAGTGGTTGATGGTACACTTGTAAATTATGTCCATTCACCACTAATGTCCTCCTTAAATCATCAATCAAAGAAATTTGAACAACTTCATTTTCAAACTCCTTTGGTTCATCCTTGCTGCTCTTAACGTGATCATCATGCCACATTTTCCAGTTTTGTTGAGTGAACTCTATTTTGTGAACTGCTTCCAACCAAAGTTCATCAAATGCATTCAACTGCAAAATTTGTTTTTTCTGTACCTGCAACAACTCAATACCAATTACGAAAGATGCATAAAGTGTTAGTAAAGCATCATGATGACATTAATGTGGTAAATGAAGAAAATTATTTTGTACTAGAATGGGTGACAATTTTTCAAAGTTCTGCTTTTCATAATTCCATAATAATTGTTGAACAGTAGTTGGTTCATTTTTAATATCTGAAATATGAATATTTTTAGCAAAAAAAAACTTTTTGGATGAATCCAACTCTTCTTCATTATCCTTTACAACTAAGGAGCCCAAAATCGAAATATTTTTTTCATTTTCCTTATGTGATTCAAGAAACAATGAACTTCCTAGACAATCATACTTGGGTGGAGTAAGTTTTCTTGCAAGCAAGTCTACTGATATTCCACCTATTTGTATGGTTTCAGGATATACTTTATTTTTTCTTGGTTTCTTAAAACACATTTCTTGAACAATCTTATCAATGATTGATACATATTTAATAGTTTGAAGTAAAGGGATGTTAACAATTAAATGTGTTAATTCCTTTATCCAATATAATTGTGAAGATGTCAATTTTGACATTTCAAACTGTTCAAGATATGGTACTTTCTTTGATGAGTCATATTTTTCTTTTTCTTCTTCTTGTTTCAGTGTAGATTTGCTTTCATGCTCATTTCTTTTAGCTCCTATTTCTACACTGGTAAGTGGAATATGTTCAAGAAGTGGTTATGAACACAATTGAGTTTTATCATAGTCATAAGCATTTATTATGGTTGTATTTTCAAATTTAGCCATAGATACAGGGGTTACCTGTTTAACATTGTTGGGATGGGCCACAGGTTGAGCTAAAAACAGAGGTTGTTTTTCCTTTTGTCGTTGTTGTTAATGAGAGAAACTATGGGAATGAGTGGGCAACAAATTTGATTTTTGTTTTTGATAATGTTGCTGCCCTTTGTACAATTTTTTCTGTTGTACCCATTGATATCCCTGTAGTTTTTGTTGTAACCATGGTGGATGTTGTTGATTCCATTGTTGTTGCATCCAGCCATGTTGAGACCATTCTTGGGAATATGCCCATGGTAGTTGATTCCAACATTGTTGAAGTGGACTTGTAGAAGGCCATGGCATATACCAAGGATTATTTTCCCAATGTGCAAGAAATTGAGAAGCATTTTGATATGGAAACTTAAGAAAATTATCTCCTTGTCTTTGTCCTACAAAGTTGTATTCTTTCATAGGTTGAGACTGTTTTTCAAAGATACTTTTAAGTTCTGGTAACAAACTACATTGATTTGTGGGGTTTCCTTTTTGACAAATGCTACAAGTAGTAGGTATACATGTTTTGTTCAAAGCACAATCATGAATAGAGTGTTTCTTCTCATTACATTTTTAACAATAGATGATTGAAGGTTCATAAAATTCATTCCTTTCATTTACTGCTTTATCAAGATGTACTAAAATATCAGCCTCTTCCATGCATTCTTTCAAATCATTTGTGTTACTACTAGTTTTATTTTTTCCATGCCTTGAATGAGAATAATTTTTACAAAGTTTATTGATTTCCTAAAATTCAAGTGCATTTGCATCTCCTTTCCCTAAGATATCCAATGCATCCCTAAATTTATCTTGCAGTCCTCTTAAGAATATGACTTTGCAAATTTCAGGTTCAACACTTCCACATCTCTTATGAACAAAAGAAAATATGTCTAGATAGTCTTCTAAGATTTCATTTTCCTCTTGTTTCATTGTAAGAAATTCATCATTTTGATTCTTGACTTGACAATATTCTTGGTATCTCTCCAAGAATATGTTTTCTATATCATCCCAAGTTCTAATTGAATCAAGTGCTAAGATGATAAACCATCGTAGAGCTGACTCTTTAAGAGTAGAAGGAAACAGTTTGAGCTTCTGATTGTCATTAGTGTAATCATGAGCTTGACATACAATTTCAAACTCAAATAAAAACATATCAAGATCTTCAAATGTATTTCCCTTGAAAGTTGGTAACACTAAATGTGAAATGGCCTTCATGGGAGCATATTGATTAAAATCTAATTGAATGGGATTTTGAAAGGTGCACTAGTTGTACTAGGATATAACACATTACTAGCTCTCCCTAGATTCTCTTGTGACACTTCCATTATATGTTCCCAAAAATAATTATAAATCTTATCAAATTTTCTTGAGTGTATGGATTTGTCATGAGAAAGTGGTGTTGAACTACTGATTTTTCTTTCTTGTAATAATTTCTCAAAGGATCCTGCAGATCTTGAAGTCGATGATTGTGATTATTTATAATATTCTATTACATATGCCAATCCATTATGGTACTGCATTTCAAGGATTTAGCAATTGTTCTAAAGAAATCTTCTTGAAATGCTACAAATTGTTATGCTGCATCATATCCATTTTTCTTGTTGTGTGTCATCCATTGGGATAAATGCGTTGGAAGGGGTGAGAAGACTCCTAATATAGCTAGGTCCATCTTCATCTCACCATTTGCCACCTTTTTGACCATTTTGTTTATAGTTTTGACCAAAATTGGTCATGTTCTGCTCATTTTAGAGCTGCTTCGGAATATCAGGTAGTGTAATAGTTTTGCACTTATCCATGCATCAAATATGTAAGAAAGTGGTTTTGACTGACTAAACAGTCTTCCTTCATTCCTATAAGACCAATTATATAGATTTTACATGCTGGAATTGACAAATTCCAAGCCATGCTATTTATTGATAGTTGGATGGAATTTGTATGATTGTTTCGAGATTTCCTACAATTCAATATTTTGATTGGTTGCTCCTATTTGGATCACGTGGAAGTTTTGGCAAGTGGAGAAAGAGTCACTCCTAGCCTCCCTCATCTATTTCCAAGTGTTTTCTACATGTTTAATTGACAAATTCCATGCCTTCCTTCATAGTGACAGGTGGCTAGAATTTGTATGGATTGTCACCTATTTTTTTACAGTAGTCAAAACATGCCCAACTGCCATTTTGGAGTGCTTATAACTTTTGTTTCGTAACTCCAATGTACACAAAATTTTACCCACATGTTCTTGGCTATATGAATTACATCTGGTTCAAATTTTAGGTCTTAAATCCTCAAGAATTACTCTCAGTATTGTTGTCAAGTTGGCATCTAACACAAATTTTTACCAAAATTTTCATCAGTCAAAAAGTGTGAAATTGTCATTTTTTGGGCCCCATAACTTCCATATTATTTTTCCATATGTCTTAAAATTTGGGTCATGTGTTCTCTCCATTATGCACTATAAGTGGTATGAATTTGGTTTCTTAACTTGCTTTGGATAATTCCTAGTAGATGCGCCAATATGCTCCTTAACGTAGATTTGCACCTATTAACAACTGAAAAAAAACAAAGGCATGAGCTCCAAAATGATGTAACCTTCATAAATTTTTATCTATAGTCGGATTGACTTGCTTCAAAAAAAAAAAGTTGTAGTTATCGATGAGAGGAATCTATCCATTCAATCGGAATGTAATTTTACTATAGTAGACATCAAAATTGACATGATACTCATTTTTTGACCTTTTACAAGTAAAATGCTTAAAATAGTCAAAATAGGGGTATAATGTTTCTAACATAAAATCATGTAAACAATTAAAAATTAATATATTCTAATCAAATATTTGGTAATTTAAATTTGTATATTTAATAATATGGCAGTTTTTATATGTTAACCATAGTGCAAAATGAGGCATTTCTGGTCCTCATCATTCCCCCCAACTTGAACTGATGCATGCCCTCATGCATCCCAGTAGGCCTAGCAATATGCAGGTTTTATCCTGTTAAACATATTTTGCCACTTGAGAATTTTATTCTTGTTGTACTAAACATTTTTAGTTAGCACAGGTATTTCATTTTTTTTGTATACAACCTTACAATTTATCAATTTTTTTTTTCCTTTTTATCTCTTTTTTTTTTTCTTGTTTTTATGCTACTCTTTATTTTTTTCCTTTGCAATTTCTAATGTGCCCTACTGTTCTACAACATTTGCAAGAATTTCTAGCACACTTTGTCTCGGTTTGAAGCCTGCTTTAGAATGAGACTGTTGTTCTGAAGATGCTTCGAATTTTATTATAGTAGGGGTAAAATAGAATCTTCAGATGTTGAATTTTCCATGCAACTATGGGCAGAAGGGGGTGTTTCTTGAAATTTTTAACTTGCCAATATTATATGAATAGTTTATGCCAAATTCTAATTATCATACACTAAATGCTCAATGCTTACTATGACTTCACTGCAAGAAACACATACCTTACTGTTCTGAAAATTGATCATGCATCTTACAAACTGCTTCTGATGATTCTTAGCATGCTATTTGAAAATATAAACATAACACATGTGCAGTATGATATTTTTACAATGGTGGAACAATGATGGGTGGATCAACAAGGCAATGCACGCCGAAAAACCGATTTTTATGCAAGCCAATTCAGCAGCGTCTTCGAGAAGGTTTTCACTACCAAATTATTCATTTTTTTTCTTTATTATTTTTTTCATTTTTCTTTTCCCTTTTTTCATCTTTTTTTTTTTCTTTTTGTTTCATTTTTTTTTCATTTTTTTATCAGAAGAGGCTACCATTTCTGGTTTTCAACCAACTTCCATTTTTTCAAGGGCTTCAATGAGATAGAATGTATCTCATGAGGCTGCAATGTGAGAGAATTTATCTCATTCTTATTTGGATAAGAACAATCCTTATTCTGCAAAAACATGTCAATTTTTTTTGTATGAAAACATCTTTTTCAACTAAAAGTCAGTAACAATGATGCAACCTTCCTTCCATACAAGTAGTAAGAATCTTCTTGTGTCATCATTGTCTCTGTATTGCTGGAAATGAAGTATTGACCTCATTAGTTCTTCTTTCTACTGAAATTGATGCATATCCTCATGTATCTTCATTTTGTGGGACATGCCTTATGCTGCAATTTTTCTTTTTTCTTTTGTTTTTCCTCTTTTTCTTTCATTTTTTTTCTTTTTTCTTTTTTTTTTCATCATTTTTTTGCTTGTTTTTCTCTTTTTCTTTTCTTTTGTTTTTTCAAGATTCAAAGATATGATCATTTGGAATCTTTGTCAGAAGAGGAAGCCTCTTCTACCTTATGCAAATGTAACTGTGTGAAAGATTGAGCAAATTCTGCCTTTGTTAGTGGTTGATGGTACACCTGTAAATTATGTCCATTCACCACTAATGTCCTCCTTAAATCATCAATCAAAGAAATTTGAACAACTTCATTTTCAAACTCCTTTGGTTCATCGTTGCTGCTCTTAACGTGATCATCATGCCACATTTTCCAGTTTTGTTGAGTGAACTCTATTTTGTGAACTGCTTCCAACCAAAGTTCATCAAATGCATTCAACTGCAAAATTTGTTTTTTTTGTACCTGCAACAACTCAATACCAATTACGAAAGATGCATAAAGTGTTAGTAAAGCATCATGATGACATTAATGTGGTAAATGAAGAAAATTATTTTGTACTAGAATGGGTGACAATTTTTCAAAGTTCTGCTTTTCATAATTCCATAATAATTGTTGAATAGTAGTTGGTTCATTTTTAATATCTGAAATATGAATATTTTTAGCAAAAAAAAACTTTTTGGATGAATCCAACTCTTCTTCATTATCCTTTACAACTAAGGAGCCCAAAATCGAAATATTTTTTTCATTTTCCTTATGTGATTCAAGAAACAATGAACTTCCTAGACAATCATACTTGGGTGGAGTAAGTTTTCTTGCAATCAAGTCTACTGATATTCCACCTATTTGTATGGTTTCAGGATATACTTTATTTTTTCTTTGTTTCTTAAAACACATTTCTTGAACAATCTTATTAATGATTGATACATATTTAATAGTTTGAAGTAAAGGGATGTTAACAATTAAATGTGTTAATTCCTTTATCCAATCTAATTGTGAAGATGTCAATTTTGACATTTCAAACTGTTCAAGATATGGTACTTTCTTTGATGAGTCATATTTTTCTTTTTCTTCTTCTTGTTTCGAGTGTAGATTTGCTTTCATGCTCATTTCTTTTAGCTCCTATTTCTACATCGGTAAGTGGAATATGTTCAAGAAGTGGTTATGAACACAATTGAGTTTTATCATAGTCACAAGCATTTATTATGGTTGTATTTTCAAATTTAGCCATAGATACAGGGGTTACCTGTTTAACATTGTTGGGATGGGCCACAGGTTGAGCTAAAAACAAAGGTTGTTTTTCCTTTTGTCGTTGTTGTTAATGAGAGAAACTATGGGTATGAGTGCGCAACAAATTTGATTTTTGTTTTTGATAATGTTGCTGCCCTTTGTACAATTTTTTCTATTGTACCCATTGATATCCCTGTAGTTTTGGTTGTAACCATGGTGGATGTTGTTGATTCCATTGTTGTTGCATCCAACCATGTTGAGACCATTCTTGGGAATATGCCCATGGTAGTTGATTCCAATATTGTTGAAGTGGACTTGTAGAAGGCCATGGCATATACCAATGATTATTTTCCCAATGTGCAAGAAATTGAGAAGCATTTTGATATGGAAACTTAAGAAAATTATCTCCTTGTCTTTGTCCTACAAAGTTGTATTCTTTCATAGGTTGAGACTGTTTTTCAAAGATACTTTTAAGTTCTGGTAACAAACTACATTGATTTGTGGGGTTTCCTTTTTGACAAATGCTACAAGTAGTAGGTATACATGTTTTGTTCAAAGCACAATCATGAATAGAGTGTTTCTTCTCATTACATTTTTAACAATAGATGATTGAAGGTTCATAAAATTCATTCCTTTCATTTACTGCTTTATCAAGATGTACTAAAATATCAGCCTCTTCCATGCATTCTTTCAAATCATTTGTGTTACTACTAGTTTTAACTTTTCCATGCCTTGAATGAGAATAATTTTTACAAAGTTTAATGATTTCCTAAAATTCAAGTGCATTTGCATCTCCTTTCCCTAAGATATCCAATGCATCCCTAAATTTATCTTGCAGTCCTCTTAAGAATATGACTTTGCAAATTTCAGGTTCAACACTTCCACATCTCTTATGAACAAAAGAAAATATGTCTAGATAGTCTTCTAAGATTTCATTTTCCTCTTGTTTCATTGTAAGAAATTCATCATTTTGATTCTTGACTTGACAATATTCTTGGTATCTCTCCAAGAATATGTTTTCTATATCATCCCAAGTTCTAATTGAATCAAGTGCTAAGATGATAAACCATCGTAGAGCTGACTCTTTAAGAGTAGAAGGAAACAGTTTGAGCTTCTGATTGTCAATAGTGTAATCATGAGCTTGACATACAATTTTAAACTCAAATAAAAACATATCAAGATCTTCAAATGTCTTTCCCTTGAAAGTTGGTAACACTAAAGGTGAAATGGCCTTCATGGGAGCATATTGATTAAAATCTAATTGAATGGGATTTTGAAAGGTGCACTAGTTGTACTAGGATATAACACATTACTAGCTCTCCCTAGATTCTCTTGTGACACTTCCATTATATGTTCCCAAAAATAATTATAAATCTTATCAAATTTTCCCGAGTGTATGGATTTGTCAAGAGAAAGTGGTGTTGAACTACTGATTTTTCTTTCTTGTAATAATTTCTCAAAGGATCCTACAGATCTTGAAGTCGATGATTGTGATTATTTATAATATTCTATTACATATGCCAATCCATTATGGTACTGCCTTTCAAGGATTTAGCAATTGTTCTAAAGAAATCTTCTTGAAATGCTACAAATTGTTATGTTACAGCATATCCATTTTTCTTGTTGTGTGTCATCCATTGGGATAAATGCATTGGAAGGGGTGAGAAGACTCCTAATATAGCTAGGTCCATCTTCATCTCACCATTTGCCACCTTTTTGACCATTTTGTTTATAGTTTTGACCAAAATTGGTCATGTTATGCTCATTTTAGAGCTGCTTCGGAATATCAGGTAGTGTAATAGTTTTGCACTTATCCATGCATCAAATATGTAAGAAAGTGCCCAACTGCTGGATTGTCACCTGTTTTTTTACAGTAGTCAAAACATGCCCAACTGCCATTTTGGAGTTCTTATAAATTTTGTTTCGTAACTCCAATGTACACCAAATTTTACCCACATGTTCTTGGCTATATGAATTACATCTGGTTCAATTTTTAGGTCTTAAATTCTCAAGAATTACTCTCAGTATTGTTGTCAAGTTGGCATCTAACATAAATTTTTACAAAAATTTTCAGCAGTCAAAAAGTGTGAAATTGTCATTTTGTGGGCCCCATAACTTCCACATTATTTTTCCATATGTCTTAAAATTTGGGTCATGTGTTCTCTCCATTATGCACTATAAGTGGTATGAATTTGGTTTCTTAACTTGCTTTGGATAATTCCTAGTAGATCCGCCAATATGCTCCTTAACGTAGATTTGCACCTATTAACAACTGAAAAAAAACAAAGGCATGAGCTCCAAAATGATGTAACCTTCATAAATTTTTATCTATAGTCGGATTGACTTGCTTCAAAAAACAAAGTTGTAGTTCTCGATGAGAGGAATCTATCCATTCAATCAGAATGTAATTTTACTATAGTAGACATCAGAATTGACATGATACTCATTTTTTGACCTTTTACAAGTAAAATGCTTAAAATAGTCAAAATAGGGGTATAATGTTTCTAACATAAAATCATGTAAACAATTAAAAATTAATATATTCTAATCAAATATTTGGTAATTTAAATTTGTATATTTAATAATATGGCAGTTTTTATATGTTAACCATAGTGCAAAATGAGGCATTTCCAGGCCTCATCATTCCCCCCAACTTGAACTGATGCATGCCCTCATGCATCCCAATAGGCCTAGCAATATGCGGGTTTTATCCTGTTAAACATATTTTGCCACTTGAGAATTTTATTCTTGTTGTACTAAACATTTTCAATTAGCACAGGTATTTCATTTTTTTTGTATACAACCTTGCAATTTTTCAACTTTTTTTTTCCTTTTTTTCTTTTTTTTTTTTCTTGTTTTTATGCTGCTCTTTATTTTTTTCCTTTGCAATTTCTAATGTGCCCTACTGTTCTACAACATTTGCAGGAATTTCTTGCACACTTTGTCTCGGTTTGAATCCTGCTTTAGAATGAGACTGTTGTTCTGAAGATGCTTCGAATTTTATTATAGTAGGGGTAAAATAGAATCTTCAGATGTTGAATTTTCCATGCAACTATGGGCAGAAGGGGGTATTTCTTGACATTTTTAACTTGCCAATATTATATGAATAGTTTATGCCAAATGCTAATTATCATACACTAAATGCTCAATGCTTACTATGACTTAAATGCAAGAAACACATACCTTACTGTTTTGAAAATTGATCATGCATCTTACAAGCCGCTTCGATGATTCTTGGCATGCTATTTGAAAATATAAACATAACACATGTGCAGTGTGAGATTTTTACAATGGTGGAACAATGATGGGTGGATCAACAAGGCAATGCACGTCGAAAAACCGGTTTTTATGCAATCCAATTCAGCAGCGTCTTCGAGAAGGTTTTCACTACCAAATTATTCATTTTTTTTCTTTATTATTTTTTTCATTTTTCTTTTCCCTTTTTTCATCTTTTTTTTTTCTTTTTGTTTCATTTTTTTTTCATTTTTTTATCAGAAGAGGCTACCATTTCTGGTTTTCAACCAACTTCCATTTTTTCAAGGGCTTCAATGAGATAGAATGTATCTCATGAGGCTGCAATGTGAGAGAATTTATCTCATTCTTATTTGGATAAGAACAATCCTTATTCTGCAAAAACATGTCAATTTTTTTGTATGAAAACATCTTTTTCAACTAAAAGCTTGCAATAATGATGCAACCTTCCTTCCATACAAGTAGTAAGAATCTTCTTGTGTCATCATTGTCTCTGTATTTTTGGAAATGAAGTATTGACCTCATTAGTTCTTCTCTCTATTGAAATTGATGCATATCCTCATGTATCTTCATTTTGTGGGACATGCCTTATGCTACAATTTTTCTCTTTTCTTTTGTTTTTCCTTTTTTTTCTTTTTTTTCATCATTTTTTTTTCTTTTTTTCTCTTTTTCTTTTTTTTTGTTTTTTCAAGATTCAAAGATATGATCATTTGGAATCTTTGTCAGAAGAGGAAGCCTCTTCTACCTTATGCAAATGTAACTGTGTGAAAGATTGAGCAAACTCCACCTTTGTTAGTGGTTGATGGTACACCTATAAAAGATGTCCATTCACCACTAATGTCCTCCTTAAATCATCAATCGAAGAAAGTTGAACAACTTCATTCTCAAACTCCTTTGATTCATCCTTGCTACTTTTAATGTGATCATCATGCCATATTTTCTAGTTTTGTTGAGTGAACTCTATTTGGTGAAGTGCTTCCAACCAAAGTTCATCAAATGCATTCAACTACAAAATCTACTTTTTCTGTACCTACAAAAACTCAATACCAATTGCTAAAGATGCATAAAGTGTTAGTAAAACATCATGATGACATCCATGAAGAAAACTATTTTGTACTGGAATGGGTGACAATTTTTCAAAATTCTGCTTTTCATCATTCCATAATAATTGTTGAACAGTAGTTGGTTCATTTTTAATATCTGAAATATGAACATTTTCAGCAAAAACAAACTTTTTGGATGAATCCAACTCTTCTTCATTACCCTTTACAACTATGGAGCCCAAAATCAAAATATTCTTTTCATTTTCCTTATGTGATTCAAGAAACAATGAACTTCCTAGACAATCATACTTGGGTGGAGTAAGTTTTCTTGCAAGCAAGTCTACTGATTTTCCACCTATTTGTATGGTTTCAGGATATACTTTCTTTTTTCTTGGTTTCTTAAAACACATTTCTTGAACAATATTATTAATGATTGGTACATATTTAATAGCTTGAAGTAAAGGGATGTTAACAATTAAATGTGTTAATTCCTTTATCCAATCTGATTGTGAAGATGTCAATTTTGATATTTCAAACTGTTCAAGACATGGTACTTTCTTTGATGAGTCATATTTTTCTTTTTCTTCTTCTTGTTTCAGTGCAGATTTGCTTTCATGCTCATTCCTTTTAGCTCCTATTTCTACACTGGTAAGTGGAATATTTTCAAGAAGTGGTTTTGAACACAACTGAGTTTTATCACAGTCACAAGCATTTATTATGGTTGTATTTTCTGATTCAACCATAGATACAGGGGTTACCTGTTTAACGTTGTTAGGATTGGCCACAGGTTGAGCTGAAAATAGAGGTTGTTTTTCCTTTTGTTGTTGTTGTCCATGAGAGAAACTATGGGTATGAGTGGGCAAAAAATTTGATTTCTATTTTTGATAATGTTGCTGCCCTTTGTGTAGTTTTTGTTGTTGTACCCATTGATATCCCTATAATTTTGGTTGTAACCATGGTGGATGTTCTTGATTCCATTGTTGTTGCATCCAGCCATGTTGAGACAATTCTTGGGAATATGCCCATGGTGGTTGACTCCAACATTGTTGAAGTGGACCTGTAGAAGACCATGGCATATACCAAGGATTATTTTCCCAATGTGCAGGAAATTGAGAAGCATTATGATATGGAAACTTAAGAAAATTATCTCCTTGTCTTTGTCCTACAAAGTTGTATTCTTTCATAGGTTGAGACTATTTTTCAAAGATACTTTTAAGTTCTGGTAACAAACTACATTGATTTGTGGGGTGTCCTTTTTGACAAATGCTACAAGTAGCAGGTATAAATATTTTGTTCAAAGCACAATCATGAAGAGAGTGTTGCTTCTCATTACATTTTGAACAATAGATGATTGAAGGTTCAACAAATTCATTCTTTTCATTTACTGCTTTATCAAGATGTACTAAAATATTAACCTCTTTCATGCATTCTTTCAAATCATTTGTGTTACTACCAGTTTTGTTTTTTCTATGCCTTGAATGAGAATAATTTTTACAAAGTTTAATGATTTCCTAAAATTCAAGTGTATTTGCATCTCCTTTCCCTAAGATATCCAATGCATCCCTAAATTTATCTTGCAGTCCTCTTAAGAATATGACTTTGCAAATGTCAGGTTCAACACTTCCACATCTCTTATGAACAAAAGAAAATCTGTCTAGATAGTCTTCTAAGATTTCATTTTCCTCTTCTTTCATTGTAAGAAATTCATCATTTTGATTCTTGACTTGACAATATTCTTGGTATCTCTCCAAGAATATGTTTTCCATATCATCCCAAGTTCTAATTGAATCAGGTGCTAAGGTGATAAACCATCGTAGAGTTGACTCTTTAAGAGTGGAAGGAAACAATTTGAGCTTTTGATTGTCATTAGTGTAATCATGAGCTTGACATACAATTTTAAACTCAAACAAAAACATATCAGGATCTTCAGATGTAGTTCCCTTGAAATTTGGTAACACTGAAGGTGAAATGACCTTCATGGGAGCATATTGATTAAGATCTAATTGAATGGGATTTTGAAAATTTTTGGTAGATGCACTAGTTGTACTAGGATAGAACACATTACTAGCTCTCCCTAGATTCTCTTGTGACATTTCCATTATAGGTTCCCAAAAACAATTATAAATCTTGTCAAATTTTCCTGAGTGTATGGATTTGTCAAGAGAAAATGGTGTTGAACTACTGATTTTTCTTTCTTGTAATAATTTCTCAAAGGATCCTGCAGTTCTTGAAGTGGATGATTGTGATTCTTTAAAAATTCCAACATTTTTGGAAATTAGAAATTTAGACAATTTTGACATAATTTCAACCTCTTGTAAAATTTTCTTCCTGTGGTTTCTTTCTTATTTTCTAAATGGTCTGAAATGCAATTTACCAAAAATTATTACTTATACCAGTCATTTATCTAGATTTCACTCTGAATTTCACAATTTAGCACAATTAATAATTATTGGGTTGCTTTTATCTTCTAACAACACCGTGGTCCTCGACAACGGCGCCAAAAATGATGAGTGTCGTCAATCACACCATTTAATCATTATAATTATCAATCCAGGGTGGTGTCCAAGGCTATATACGAAAGGAGATATAGGCAGCTTGAAAATCAACTCATTCAAAAAAATAGGCTTTATTGATGAGACAAGTCAGTTTTGGGGGTTTTTGGTGTCACCACTAGTCTTATGAATTGAATTAGAATCTTAATTACATTTGCTGAAGAAGAAGTGCATAAATGGAAAGGTTGCAAAAAACTAAAACTAATTACCCTTGCAAAATCTAAAATAATAGGAATAAAACCTATTTACGCTTTGCAAAATGAAAATGATAGAAATAACAACTTTGTAGAAATTTAATTCTAATGGCACTAGCAGAATGGAAATAATAGAAATGAAAAGAATTGCAGAATTGAAATGCACACTCAACTAATTAATCACACAATGGAGAATATCAAAATGTTGGAAATAACTGATGAAAACAGAAAAAAAACTTATGCTAGGTGGTCAGCTGCCATGCACACACATCTACTACTAAAAATATGACTTGCATTTACTAAAACATAGTTAAGAACAGAAAATGAAATATGACAAGTCTCTACTTAATCTGCTACAGCAAAATTTGCAAAAAAACTATGTCACCAATAAGCCTTCTTCTAAACCTGGAAGTGGCCAAAAAGAAGGCAAAAAAACTCTCTCTTAACTACTTAAACACTCAGACATTTAATGGGACAAAATATGAATGAGAAATCCTACACTTTATTTAGTCTCAAGCAACATTACAATATTTGCAGGAAAACTTGCTAAAAACTACAATTTGCCACAGATCTACTTTCTTACCACAAGTCCTATCCTTATTCTCTATTTCACTACTTCTCTACCTCTCTACCTGGCTCAACCAACATGGGAGCCTATTATTTATAACATGCTATTACATATGCCAATCCATTTTTTTGCTGTCTTTCAGGGATTTAGCAACTGTTCTAAAGAAGTCTTCCTGAAATGCAGCAAATTGTTATGTTGCAACATATCCATTTTCCTTGTTGTGTGTCATCCATTGGGAGAAATGCATTGGAAGGGGTGAGAAGACTCCTCACATAGCTAGATCCATATTCATCTCACCATTTGCCACCTTTTTGACCATTTAAACTAGTCCTTTTCTGCTCATTCCGGAGTTGCTCCGGAATATCAGGTAGTGCAATAGTTTTACACTTATCAATGCATCAGATGTGTAAGAAAGTGGTTTTGACTAACTAAACAGTCTTCCTTCGTTCCTAGAAGACAAATTCTATAGATTTTACATGCTATACTTGACAAATTCGAAGCCATGCTATTTATTGATAGCTGGCTAGAATTTGTAATGACTGTTTCCATATTTCTTGCAATTCAATATTTTGACTGGTTGCTCCTATTTGGATCACGTGGAAGTGTTGGCAAGTGGAGAAAGAGTCACTCCTAGCCTCCCTCATCTGTTTCCAAGTGTTTCCTGCATATTTAATTGACAAATTCCATGCCTTCCTTCATAGTGACAGGTGGCTAGAATTTGTATGGACTGTCACCTATTTTTTTACAACAGTCAAAACATGCCCAGCTGCCCTTTTGGAGTACTTATAAATTTTGCATTGTAACTCCAATGTACACAAAATTTTACCCACATGTTCTTGGCTGTATGAATTACATATGGTTCAATTTTCACCTCTTAACTCCTCAAGAATTACTCCCAGCATTGCTGTCAAGTTGGCCTCTAACACAGAATTTTACCAGAATTTCCAGCAGTCAAAAAGTGTGAAACTACCATTTTGTGGGCCCCATATCTTCCAGATTATTTGTCCATATGCCTTAAAATTTTGGTCATGTGTTCTCTCCACTATGAACTATAATTGGTATGAATTGGGTTCCTTAAATTGCTTTGGATAATTCCCAGTAGATCCACAAATATGCCCCTTAACGCAGATTTGCACCTGTTAACAACTCAAAAAAAAACTAAGGCATGAGCTCCAAAATGATGTAACCTTCATAACTTTTTATCTACAACTCGGATTGACTTGCTTCAAAAATAAAAGTTGTAGTTATAGATGAGAGGAATCTATCCATGTCATCATAATGTAATTTTACTATAGTATGACATTAGAAATTGACATGATACTCATTTTTGACCTTTTACAAGTAAAATGCTTAAAATAGTCAAAACAGGGGTATAATGTTTCTAACATAAAATCATGTAAACGATTAACAATTAATATATTCTAATCAACTATTTGGCAATTTAAATTTGTATATTTAATAATATGGCAATTTTTATATGTTAACAATAGTGCAAAATGAGGCATTTCCAGGCCTCATCAATAGGCAAGGTGAATACAACGTAATTGAGAATCTGGATTATCACAGGAAAGATATTGCATTATAGGAATAAGAATTTTCTGCAAATGAGGGTAAAGGTGTTAACAAAACAAACCTTTGCTATAGTTTTTATAAACCTCGAAGTTCTTCTCGAAGAAAGACAACTCAGCCTCCCAATTGTGTTTGTTGCACCGAATAACTTTACCCTCCAAGGATTGGCCTGTCAAGCCCGCCAACAACTCAATGGAGATGTGAAATTGGACACCATAAATTATGATGTAACCCTTATCCCAAGAGTTAGCAAAGGCCTTTATTGTGTTGTCATCAATCCCAGTGAAAATTTTAAAAAATTCAATCAAAGCACTGTTGGTTTTATCTGTCCACAAATCACGAACCAAAGGATGGAGCTGGAACACAACAGGCTCAATGTAAATGGGTTTGCACTCTTTCATGGTGGCCAACAAGGAAAAATATAGAGGTCGATCAAGAAAAGTAATAGAAAGAGCAGGATGAAACACCAGGATAATGAACAGGGCATGCATAGGATCAAATAAAAGAATTGTGCTACCTTATGAACATCTGCTTTGGGACCATAAAGGCATTACCAGAAAAGGAATGAATAATTCAAAAATCAGGGATTGACTAGGGCAAATGTTTGATCTACAAATCAAGATTAGTTTAAAAACCCAACCAATCACTTGGCGACACTCTAAAATGACAGCTTGGAAATTCGAGGTGCATGAAAGGCTTAGCCAACAAGATATACAAGCACGAGACCCGAAAGGCTTGGTATGATCACCAAATATATTATCGAGATGATCCTTTGATCGAGAAGGCTTAAGATGGTTCCCAAAAAAATAGGATTACACGTATCAAAGCACACAGGATTCAAATGATTCAAACTCATGTGAAAATATACCTTGGGATAATAAAAATAAGTGGTCACCCAAAAATGATTAAAATTCTTGAAAGAGGCAATGTGGAAATGGAAAATAGAGCCTAGGGGAACGTGAATCCAATATCCCAAGAAATGCAAGGTGATTGAATGAAGATGAAACCAAAGGTCTGGCAAGTAACTCTTGGGGATAACAAAGGACAAAAAATATTGATGACTAGGAATGATAGGCAAATTAATGTTCATCATGGAAAACATGAGTTTGGTCCCTCCCTTGAATTTGGTCCCATTTGAGAAGATCATCCACCTTAGGGGGTAGACTGTCTATCCATGTTAGAGGTCCTTGGGTATTGACCCAAATATTAGCCAGCTTATCAGCAACTATATTAGCCTCTCTGTAATTATGTTGAATAATGTAATTATGTTACCTCTGAAGGATGTGCTTGCAGTCCTAAATGCTTTGTCTAATCCTCTAGCTGGAAGGCTTAGAAGACTTTAAATAGTTAATGATATTTAGGGAATCACCTTCCACAATGATGTTTCCTTGAATATCTTTGACAAATTGGAGGCCTCTCTGGACATCCTTTTCCTCAGCGGAGTGATTGGTAGTCACACCTAGAGGCTTCGAGTAGGAAAAAATAGAATTTCCTAGATGATTGCGGAGGATTCCACCAATCCCCCCTATTCCAAGATTTCCTTTGGCCACTCCATAAAAATTAAATTTGACCCAACCAAAAGGAGGGGGAATCAGTACCTTTGAGATAATCAAGATTTATATTGCAGAATATCTTTCTCAAAGGGAGGACAAGGATGTAGATTTAGAGGAGTGACAAGAAAATTTTTTGTGGCACAGATAATAATTTTATTGGCAATGTACTCAGGTTGGACAAATTTCTTGTCAAAAAATCTGCGGTTGCATTCAAGCCAAATTTGCCACAAATAATGCCGAAGACTAAATTTACACAATCCTTTGAGCACAATTTTTTTAAAGGATTAGGCCATTGATAAAAAAATTCAATAATGGAAGGAGGATTTTCCCAAACCAACTGGAATCTTTGAAGAAATTTATTGATAACCATCCTTGAAAAGGGATAAAATAAGAAGAGGTGGAATGTAGACTCCCAATTGGAAAGACAAAGATAACATCTATTAGGAAGAGTGAGTCCCCTTTTAATAAGGTTCTCAATACTAAGAATGTGGTCTTGAAAACAGAGCCAAGAAAAGAAAGCAATTTTAGGAATCAAATACTTTGTCCAGACAAGCTTGAAAGGTAGAGGATGCTCAATATAATCAAGGGAAAGTCGGTAAGCACTATTAACAAAAAAATCCCCAGAGTCTATGGGCTCCCAAATGGGTTGATATTTAGTAAGAACGTCGAGGACTCTGACAGAGGAAAGAAGGTTATTTAGGTACGAAGATTCATCTTCACAATTTGGGACATTAACCTCTTTCCATTTCATAACTCCATTAATTTAAACTAGAAAGTTAGCCATTAGAGGATCAAAAAGCTAATTGGTAGTGTTGATGATCCTTTGAAGTATAGGATTCTAGCTAAGAGGATGATCGCCAACCCACTTATCTTCCCATAAAAATATGGACTGTATCCAAATTGCCAATGAGTTCCTTTTTGCACAAATGGACAAGCTTCACAAATGGACCTCCAGAAGGCAGAACCGTAGGAAGGTAACTGGCCATGCAAGAACTCAACATTCTGAAGATACTTCCTTTTTATAATTTTTACCCAATCAACCCTCTCATTTGAAATAAGTCTCCAGAAATGATTAGCAAGGAGGGGAAGATTTATTTGGGATATCTGTCGAAGACCTAGACCACCTTGGTCTTTAGGTTTGCATATTTTATCCCAGGCTAGCAAATAAAATTTGTGTTTGTTCTTAGTACCTGACTAGAGGATTTTTTTTGAATTCTTTCCATTTTACTGAAGATAGAAGCTGGAGCTTTGAATAAAGATAAGAAATAAATAGGAATACTTTGAAGACAAGCCATGGTCAAAGTAATTTTGCCAGCTTGGGAAAGGAGGTTTCCTCTCCAGGTGGTCAGCTTTTTTTGAAGTCTTTCAATGACATTGTCCCATAAGTTTTCTTTAATATTCCCAATGAAAAGAGGTATTCCAAGGTATGAAGAAGGTAGACTGCTGATAGAGCAATGTAGAATGTTGGCAATCAACTACTGCCTCCTCAAGGGAGTATTAAGGAAAAACAATTTGCTCTTCTGGAAATTGATTCTTTGGCCAGCAGCTTCTTCATAAAGGATAAGAATACGTTTGATGATAGTAGCTTCATTGACAGAGGCAAATGTGGACAAGAGAGTATCATCAAAAAATTGTTGATGGGTGATAGGACTACATTGTGAAGTAACTTGAATGCTAGAAATTAGTTCTACATCTTTAGCTACCAAAATAAACCTGCCAAGAGCCTCAGCCACAATGATGAAAAGGAGAGGGGATAAATGATCTCCTTGTCTTAGACCTCTACTACTTGGAAAGTAACCAATGGGAGAACCATTGATAAGAACAGAGAACCAAGAAGAGGAGATGCATCATTTGACTAGGGAAATACAATTAGAGTGAAACCCAAACTTTTGAAGGATGGCAATAAGAAAATCCCAACTCAGTCTATCATAGGCTTTTTTCATATCAAGCTTAAGAAGAAAGGCTGCCTTTTTATTGAGGGAACATGAATGAATGGCTTCATGAACAGAAATAATACCATATAAAATGGATTTGCCTCTAACAGAGCTACCTTGGTATTGATTTATAATGATAGGCATGACTTCTCTCATACGAATGACAATCGCCTTGGTTAAAATTTTGTAAATGACATTACAAAGGCTTATAGGTCAAAAATTGTTAAAGCTAGTAGCATTGGGAATTTTTGGTATGAGAGCAATGAACGTGGAATTGAAGCCTCTGGGAATAATCTTAGAGCGTTGGATTTCTCTAATGGTTTTACACATATCATTACCGACAATATCCCAAAAGGCCTAAAAAAATTTGGGAGGAAACCCATGAGGTCTAGGAGCTTTGTCAGGTTTCATTGAAAAAATGGCATCCATTTTTTCCTCGTCAGAGAGTACTGCATTTAATTTGTTGTTGATGTCATCAGTAATTAGTTTGGGAATGAATTGAAGAAAGAAATCTTTAGTAGCTCTGGCATTGGGTCGCTATTCCTCTTGCAAAAAAATTGAGAAGTGGATATGGCCTTCTGACCTAATTTATTTAATATTATTCTCCATTCTGCCATGTTGCCTGCGAATTTCTTTAATCCTGTTGTGACTGTGATGTCTCAATATTGAGACATGAAAGAACCTTGTGTTGGAGTCTCCTTTTTTTAACCAAATATCATGATATTTTTGTCTCCAAAAGATCTCTTCGCACTGAAGGATATTATGATATTGAGCTAATAAGTTCCTTTCATTTTCTCTGATTTCTCCAGAACATTCACCTTTTTATTGCCTTTCTTTTTCTATTATCTCAAACATGTTAATATTGTCCTATTTTGTCTGGAAGAGGTTTTCGAAGACATATATATTCCATATTTTTAAATTCTCCTTGATGTTTTTAAGTTTTTGTACCAACACAAATGAAGGAGAACCTTGGAAGTTAGATTGCCACCACTATTTGATCCTTTCTCTAAAATCAGGATGAAGCTTCCACATAGATTCAAACTTGAAGGGGGTTTTGAATAGCTTCAGATTATTTGTATCAAGGAGAATAGGACTGTTATCGGAACCAATTTTGAATAAGGATTGAAGATTTGCATCCCCCCACAAGTTGGTAACTTCTTGAGAAAAAATAACTCTATCAAGTTTAACCTGAATTAATTGGTCACAACATCTTCTGTTTGACCAGGTAAACTGATTTCCTTTGAGATTGACATCCATGAGGTTTTGTTCGCTTATGAATTCCTGGAAGACCTCCATACTTTTGAAATAAGTGTATCGTTCCAAATTTTTCGCACCCTTACGTTCAAGCTAAAGGATCCACGCCCAAAAGGGGGATGCGAGAAGGATGGGACGGTACCTTGGACTGAGAGGCCCTTTGAAGGTCGCGCCTCTCGGGGGAGGGGTATTAAGGTGATTTTTTGATGGATGGTGGGGTTCACCAGGAAACTTTTAGTGGCAATTTCCACGCCTAGGTTGGGAATGAGTTTGATGTGTTCAGTTTTATCTTTAATCATTCAAGTCCTAGGTTTGGCCAAATGAATCTAAGTTGTACTATTATGAAATGCAGATTTAAATGAATACAAAAAACAAAATTAAATACAAAACACAGAGAATATGCTAGATGAGAAAAACCATACCTGATTTTGGATGTTTGATGGAGATTCTAATTTTTGAAGTAGTCCAGATCGCCTCTAATATGACAGGATCGTCTAAGATCTAACGAATTCGTCAGAGACCTGCAATCAGAGAAATAGATACAAAATACAAGAAATGCAGCTATACCAACAAAGGAAAATGATGTAAAATGATAGTAGAGACGTTAAGATGATAATTACATATAGAAATTCAAGTAAATTACAATGTTTTAATGACTAATTATGACCTTATCATGCACTTATGCTACATGGGGTGAACTCCAAGATGCAAAGTAATAACAAGCTTAACTAATGCAGAAATAAACAATGAATGAAAGGTAAAGAATGCAAACTCCGGGCACTGATTGCCCCCAATGTTAGCTGCAGTCGAAATCGTCTACAGAATACGAAATCGTCTCGAATTTTGGCGTGATCATCCGAGATCGTACAGGATCGTCTGCGATGATCTGAGCTTGCTCCGACTGAAGAATAATGAGGTTCCTGCAAGAAAATTTGAAAAGAGACAAAGGCAATAGAAAACCAAGGTATACTAGTGCGTGCAAAACTTAGTGTTCAGAAAAATTCAGCTAGGGGAAGGTCAAGGGAGGTCCTAAGGTTTAAATAGGCTTAGGAAGGAGGTTGGGAGGTTGGAGATCATCCCAATTTGGGAGATCTCCAATGGGGGAGGTCTCTAACCGTGCAGACATGCTTTTTCCCCGGTTAGAGATGCCGTTGAAACAGAAGCTAATTATGAAAAATTAGTTTTGGGACGAAATCGTCTAGACGTTCTACTCCAGATGAATTCGTTCGATCTGAGGCGATATCATCTGATCGACGACGATATCGTCCAACGGTCACAACAAATCCTAAAAATGGCACGAAAAATGGGGAGAGTGGTTTAACAGGCGGTTAACGGGCGGTTCGGGGTTAAAATTCAAATTTGAATTATTTACTAAGGTTTACTGCGCCAATTTTAGGGTGCTACATTTTGCCCCCTCTTTAGCGAATTTTTTGAAGAAAATGCGTTAAAGATGAGTTCTTCTCGATTTACGAGAAAACAAAAATTTATTCCAATTTTTAGGCGACGATTCTAGGTCGAATCGTACGACTGCTTACTATGGTGCCCCCTCCGTGTTTTTACCCAAATCGAACGTTTGAGGTAAAAACGCGAAAAAGCAAAATTTTAAAAAATGTTTTTAATTGTTTTTGAATAAAATTAAGAAAATAGGGAAAAACCCTAATTCATTGTTACTGTTCATTTTTCTGGTTTCTAGAGCTCTGCAGACAAGATGGTCGAGACAGCACACAGATCGACAAAGGTCCGACACGGGCTACGGGTAAGGATCTAAACTTAGTTTAGAATGCTTTAATTTGAATTTACATGCTTTTTAGATTAATTTTGAGCAATTTTTGATCATCGCGGCCGTTTTTGGGCCGTCGACGTCGTCGAGACGAAATCGTCCCGATTTCGTCGAAATCGTCTCGATATCGCCGATTTCGTCCAAGGGCGAAATCGACGATATGGGGATGATTTCATCCAATAAGGGACGATTCCCTATTGCAAAATCGAAGATGATTTAGTCCTATCAAGGATGAATTTGCTCAAATTTAGGATGATATCATCCAATAGTGGACGATATCATCATTTGTATGAAATTGAACTGATTTTACTTGCATTTTTAATCACTGTGTTATTAATGATTTTTATTGTTTTGTTGTTTATGTTGCAGAGGGGATTACTAAAGAGCCGAGAATGGAAATACGGGGGTCTATGGGATGACTTGGCCGCTCTAGATCAGGCAGAGCGAGATCAGTTGGCCTAGGTCGGCTTGCAGCATGTGGCAGATATGCCACAAGTTTCTACGGATACGGGGCTACTGACAGCCCTAGCAGAGAGGTGGTATCCAAATTCTTCCTGCTTTCAATTACCGATAGGGGAGATGGCTCCCACACTAGAGGACGTATGGAGGATCTTGAGGATCCCCATACAAGGATGGATGATAACTCCTACGGCCAACCAGGGCCACGCGATGATGCGACTATGCGAAGATCCGAGCTTCACCCTAGAGAAGGGCGGAGTGAATATCGAGTCGCTACGACAGATGCCTGGGGCATCTAGACTGACATAGGTTTTGGAAAGGATAGTAGGTGGTCTACTGCTATGCCATCAGAGTGGATGCAGACTGCCATGGGTACTGACAGATGTGGTCTACGACATGAGAGACCACGGGTACAGGTTTTCCTAGGGGAGCTTTGTACTATGCCGATTGTACAGGATCCTGCATGGGGTCGTGTACAAGGGCGACCGATGTCTAGTCATGACATCTCTACTACAGGTTTGGTGCTGGGAGCACATTGCAGTGCGAAGGCCGGTAGGGCTTCCTTTGACAAGGGTTGATGGGGAGAGGCCCCGGGTTTTCTACTGGTGGCTCTAGAGAGGGTCACAGCGACGGATAGATCTGCCAATGTCCCGGAGACTACTGGACGACCTTGTCTCTGACCAGATCACCTGGAGGCCATGGAGGGAGCATCCAGGGTGGGCGGAGGACAGACAGGAGTTGGCTCACGTTAGGCGAACCTGTTGGCTAAGGATGGAGTGGGGAGAGGTGGAGCTCCATCGCTACGATCGAGTTTTGAGGTAGTTCGGTCTACAGTAGGGGATCCCATCACTCAGGGAGATAACACCACACTCAGCGGGGCTCCAGATATGCAGCGATTCTGGAGTCAGGACATGGATGATGCCCCCATTCAGCTAGTGGATGGGGATGATGCCTGGTACATAGGCATCCGCCCTCCTCGGATGATGAGGGCTCAGGGTCCGATTCATGTAGTTGTGCATCAGATGGGGAGGCGGCACCAGGCAGCCATTGAGGTGGCACAAGGTCATGGAGGGAGAGAGCAGAGGAGGCCACAGGCTCAACAGAGGCCACGATAGTAGGAGAGGAGGGAGGAGAGACCCCCTTCTCCACAGAGAGAGAGGCCACCATCGCCCGATAAGGGCAAGGGTGTGGATATAGGGGAGAGTAGCGAGATGGCTACTCTCTAGGTAGAGAATGCCCGTATCCAGGCTCAGGTGCAGACCTTGTAGGATGAGGCTGCACGACATCGAGATGAGGCCACACAACTCAGAGATGAGGTCGCACGACTCAAGGCATGGAGCGGAGGGGCGAGCACTCGGGAGCTATCACGGGCTATTGCCCAAATTGCATTCTACCAGGGGATGTACTACTATGGTGCCAGCGAAGCAGAGGGTACCACTACCAGCTCACATGGTAGAGCCTGTCGTGATGGGGTCATCTAGGACATCATCACGATCAGCATCTAGGACTCACAGTACCACACGAACTGTGATGGGGCCACCTCCTTCACATCAGGGTGGGAGAGGAGATGAGGTTGAGAGCTCGAGGGGTTCTCGAGGCTAGCCGCTACAAACTACACTGCACAGATATATGTATATTTTTTATTATTTTTGATAGAGGATTGAGTATGTCGAGGTACAGATTGTGGCATACCAATCCAGTTTTGATATGATGTACATGATTTTGTTGATATATATATGAGATATTTTTGATGATATGACTTGTGTCTTATGTGTTTGTATGATGCTTTAATGGTTTGATTTGTTTGATTTGATGATTCATGTAATTATGTCATTTGGAAATATTATGATTTTATGTCATGCTTTTTAAAATTTAAATGAAATAATCTGATGTAAACAAATTGGTTGTTTGTGGTATGATTTGATAAAAAATAAAAAGGGACTTTTAACAATAATTTCAAAGGACATTGTCGCTATTTATGACCATTTCATGGAGTCGCCGCTCGCTAGGTCGTCAAGCTAATCCCGGTATAGAAATATTGCTAAAAGTAAAAGAGTGCTTAAGAGACTGTCTTAAGACTTTGATGTTGTGATGATGAAAAATGGTGATGATGATGATGTTTTGTTTTCAGATTTCCATGAAAATATTATGCATGAAATATATTAAAAAAATGATTTTTGCTAGGCATAAATTCCTAAGTGTGATAAAATTGTTGAATAATTCCCTAGGAATTATACCATCATTGCAAATTTGAATGTTGACATAATGACATGAAATAGCAAAGTATTCGTTCTTTTTAAAGCATAATTGTGTAACATAATGATTTAAGTCATATGTTTTTATGATTTTAAATAAATGGGAAAATAAAATTAAAACAATGGTTTGCGCTAGGCATAGAATATTTAGGTATAGACTTATACCATCATCGCGAAATCCAAAGAAGATATTGATATAATAGTTTTATTGCATGGTTGATTTTTTATTTTTGTTTTTGAAATAAACAGAAAAAATATAATATGAGGACTTGCGCTAGGCATAAAATTCCATTTTAAGTTTTGGAACTATACCATCGTTGTGGAAGTCGACAATATATAAATGTGGTTTTATTGCATATTTTTGTTGAAAGCAGTTTGGATTTTGAAAAGAAACATATGTAATTGTTGTAAATGAAATCATTCCAAAAAATTTGCATAAATATTTTTACATTATCTCAAAGACAAAATTTAGACTTATAAAGAATCCCATGTGCATATGTGAGTTCGTTACCGTTCTTGATTTATCATAATGATACAAAATCTCTCAAATACAAATGTGTGTGCAATTGCTTTGTGCATTTACCAGTTTTGAGCAAGATACTTTGATACAAGTGATTTGAATTAACCAAATAAGTGTTCATTGACCATGATTTATATGCATGTAACCATACCAGACTACTATGTAAGTCGGGTTATCAAGAGCTAGCTAATCCATAAGCAGACATAGGTCTATACAAAAGAAGGTCGCTAATGTAACAAACATATCACCATGCTAGGAGTTACCCAAGGCCAAGCGGGTTGGGCACAAACCACCTGTTATGGGGCTTACCTCACAGTTTTTGAATAATTGAGAATTCCAGGGATTCAAGCTCATTCACCCTTCTTTTCTTTTCAATGGGTAGGGAAAAGGGATTTTATTGCTTTTGCTTTTTCTTTCTTTTCTTTTCTTTTTCTTTGCTTTTCTTTTGGTATTTTTGCTTTGATATTTGAGATAATGCTGAAATAGTGCTAAGAGAGTACAAAATGATACTAGAATAATGCTTCTTTTTTTCTCATGATTTTGCTTGATTTTTCCTTTTTCTTTTGCTTCCTATTCTAGGGATACTTGCTCGGATTGGCTGTAGAGCAAGGGATTTTTATTCTGGGTAGGGGTGAGCTTGTCCTTTTGTCAATTCTCAAAGATTCTAGACCATGTGCATGATAGGATAGCAGGGGAAACTTTTCGCTCAAGAAACCACTTCTACTATGTAGCATCATGTTGAATTTGCAAATGTAATCATTTTAATGTGAAAAAGTGCACTTGGTTTAAGTAAATAACAAGATCAGTTCTCTATGCTCAAACTTTATTTAATTCAACATGTGGACTTTGATATAAGAGAGATAAGTAATCATGCCAGATAAAATCAAGATTTTATTCATGTGTTTGTGAAATGTGAGGGATTCCAAATAAATGCTAATTTATCCGAAATAATATGAAAATATAACTGCAATATTTCAAGAATCTAACAAGTACAATAAATAAATATACACAACAAATGTTTTTGAAGATTTTGATGATTTTGATGTTTTTATATGTTTTTTATATATTTCATATTTTTTGTTATTTTGTGTATGATTTGAGAGAATGAATAATATTGTTGTTTGTTTTTGAAATTTTTATATGTTTTATGAAAACTGAAATAATATGCAAAATATATACAAATGATAACATGACCAGATTTATGCATAATAGCGTTTAAGATGCATAATGTTCATAGGTTCTTTAAGATCTTTACCATCTAAGGTAGCTAATTTGTATGCTCCCGATCCAAATTTAGCAGTGATAATATATGGTCCAAGCTAGTTGGGCTCAAATTTACCTTTAAGGTCTTTAGTTGCATTAGTATTTTTTTTATTTTCTTTTAAAACAAGGTCACCGATCTCAAAGGATCGATGATGAACTTTTTTGAGATATGCTCTTTTAAGCTTGTTTTGGTAGGCACGAAGATGCTCCAAAGCATTGATGCGCTTCTCATCTAAGAGTTCCAGCTGACTAAGTCTGCTAGCACGATATTCATCTCCTACTTCAGTATCTTGAAGTAGTAGAGCCAAAGAAGGAACTTCTAATTCAAATGGAAAAACAACTTCAGCACCATAAACCAAAACAAAAGGTGAAGTGCCCGTGGGAGTACGAACGCTAGTTCGATATGCCCACAAAGCAGGATATAATTGAATGTGCCAGTCGCGGCCAGATTTATTGACCAATCTTTTAAGGATTTTAATTAATGTTTTATTAGATGCTTCGCTTGGCCATTACCCCGAGGATAATAGGGAGTGGACCAGCGATGTTGAATTTTATATTTTTGACATAATTTTTTGACATCTTTATTTTTGAAACAAGTTCCATTATCTGAGATGAGATTTGCAGGAATTTCGAACCTACAAATAATTTGATTAAAAATAAATTTGGAGACTTGGGTTCTAGTGCAGGAAGCTAAGGGCATAGCTTCAACCCACTTCGTAAAATACTCAATGGTGGTTATGATGAATTTGTGTCCATCAGATGACACGGGATTTATTTTGCCAATAATGTCTAAGCCCCATTTTGAAAAGGGCCAAGGGGATGAAATAGCCTACAGTTCTTGTGCAGGGGCATGGACAAGGTCAGCGTGCTTCTGACACTTGTCGCAATGGCGCACATAATCATGTGCATCATTCTCCATGGTAGGCCAAAAATATCCTATCCTAAGGAGTTTTTTAGCAATGGCGCTACCACTGAAGTGTCCTCCACAAGATCCATCGTGGGCTTCACTCAAAGCTGATCTAGATTCTTCTAGATTCAAACATCTCAATAGGATACCTTCAAAAGATCTCCTATATAAAGTATTGCCAATTATTACAAAGCGACTCGCTCGTCTACGTAATAATCGATGCTGGTTTCTATTAAAACTGGCAGGGAAAGTCCCATTTTGAAGAAAATCAAATATATCTGTATACCAAGGTTCAGGAGTAGTTTCGTTGATTAGAAACACATCCAAAGGTTCTAAGCATGACTTATTTGAAGTGGGTTCCTGGAGTCGATGAATAATGATGGTGGCATACTCGTCATCTAACTCCAAGGGCAGAAGAGATGCAGCTGCAGCCATAGCGTCCACCGCATGGTTGCTAGTTCTAGGAATAGCTTCCAAGGTAACTTGATCAAATAAAGATATTAATTGTAAAACATATGCTTTATATGGGCATAATTTATCATCTCTGGTCTGATAAACTTCATTAATCTAGTTTATGACAAGTTGAGAATCACCAAAAACTAACAGATTTTTAATTTTTAGTGCCAAGGCAGCTCGTAATCCAAGGATTAGAGCTTCATATTCAGCAGTATTATTAGTACAAGCAAATGTTAATTTAAAGGACAAAGGGATAATGTGCTTTTGTGGAGATATTAAAATAATACCTACACCAGCCCCACTCATGCATCGGGCTCCATCAAAGTATAAGGACCATTGTTCAACATGGTCTGCCTCTAGTTGAAGGCATTCATCAAGAAACTCAATGATGAGGGGATGGGTAGACTCTAAGGGTGCAGCAACTAATTGATCTGCTATGATTTGACCCTTAACAGACTTTTGTCCTATAAACATGAGTTCAAACTCGCTTAGAGCAAGAACCCATTTCACTGTGCGACCCGATAAATAAGGTCGACTCATGAGATACCGCAAGGGATCAGATTTAGCAATGACATACGTTTTTTGACTGAGCATATAATGGCGTAATTTTTGCGTAGAAAATACGACTGCTAGACATAGTTTTTCTAATGTTGTGTAGCGGGTTTCATAACTGATTAAAGTTTGGCTAATATAATAATTAGCACGTTCTCTTTTCTCATCATCAAGTTGAGCTAACATAGCTCCTAAAGCAAAATCTAAAGCTGAAATATATAGGATAAATGGGCGATCAGGTCTAGGCGGTGAAAGCACAGGTGGGTTAAGGAGGTATTGTTTGAGGAGTTCAAATGCTTCCTTACATTCGTCATCCCAATTGAAAGGGACATCCTTCTTAAGAAGCTTAAGAAAGGGACCGGTTTTGTCCGCCAGCTTATCGATGAAGCGACGGATAGCTTGAAGCTTACCTTGTAAACTTCATAATTCAGATATATTTGTAGGTGCGGGCATATCAGTGATAGCCACAATCTTGAGAGGGTCAATTTTGATACCACGTAAAGAAACTATAACCCCCAATAATTTACCGGACTTGACTCCGAATATACATTTGGTTGGATTTAATCGGATAAGGTATTCCCTTAACCGATTAAATACTTTTCTCAAATCATCTAAATGATCATCTTCATTAATAGAACGAGCTATAATATCATCTACATAATCATGTAGGATATCATGCATCATATCATGAAAGATATAAGTCATAGCTCATTGATATGTTGCACCTGCATTCTTTAAACCAAATGGCATCACTTTCCAACAAAAGGTACCCCAGGGGGTAATAAAGGCTATTTTAGCCTGATCTTCAGGAGCTATCCTGATCTGATTATAACCAAAAAATCCATCCATTAGGGATATCATTCCACTCCCAATAGTAAAATCAATGATTTGATCCATGTTGGGAAGAGGAAAATCATCTTTAGGGCATGCAGCATTAATATCTCTAAAATCTGTGCAAACCCTAACTTTGGTAGCTTCTTTCTTGGTTACTAGAACTACATTCAAGATCCATTCAACATAATCAATAGCTTGTATAAAAATAACATTCAAGAGTTTTTCTAACTCTCCTTTGACTAGCAAGGCCACTTTGGGATGCATTTTTCTAAGTTTCTGTTTAACAGGTTTAGCATCCGGATGGACTACTAGGTGATGCATGACTACAGAAGGGTCTAAACCTGGCATATCTTCATATGTCCAAGCGAAGACATCTTCATATTCTTTAAGAAATGCAATGTATTGATCTTGTTTTTCTTTACTTAATTCTGATCCAATATTGATTATGTGAGGATTATCCTCGGTTCCAATGTTAACTTTTATGACGTTTTCTACTTCCATGTGTAGATCTCTCTCAAAATTAGGTGGGGCGGGTGAAATGCCCAATTCTTGTAATTCTTCCAAGGTTAGCTTGGATAATTCATCTTGAGGATTCGTGGCCTCAAGATGGGCTATAGTAGGTATAGAACCATTGAAATAAAATTCGTTGTGTAACAACCCTTCAACGGAGACATCATGAAAGATATCTCCCTCCAACTCATCGTCGGATTCAGCAAGCATTTCAGGATAAGCTAAGGATAGCATATTACATGTAAATGGCTGATTTGTTAGATGCAAAGTATCACGTCCATCCAAATAATCTTGGTAACATATGAGTTGATCATCATCTTCAAAAGGGAAGGGTTGACCCTTACTAGGAAATAGGCCCACACCACATCGGGCGGGCCATGGTTCTACCTCAAAAGGTTCTTTCATACCATCTTGGAAAGGTCCCAAGCCTTTCCCTTTATATCCCATTTTAAGCATTATAGGTTTAGCTTTAGTATACTCATTAGTAAAATAACATCGAGCATATCCATCATAATGAGTTTTGATGTTCCTGGGTATTCTTCCCCAGTCATATCCCTTATAAATAAAGGCACAACTCCCGACTTGGTAAGTACTTCCCATAGGCTGTGGGAGGCCCAAGGTATGAGGAGATGGTGGCAAATTATTTAGAATAAGGGAATCTTGCATAGAAGCATTTGTTTTTTCTAATATGAGAATTTTAGATAAATCAGGTAAGAGCTCATCAGAAAGAGCGTAAGAGGTAGAAGGATCATTCCCTATATCTTTTGATGTGGAAGATATGCTTTTGGTAGATGTAGATAATGTAGAGGTGTTAATAAATGGGTCTATAGGTATAGAAATTGTAGGAGTAGAACATGAAACCTTGGTTGTGGGATTAGGATCTTTCCAAGGTTCTAATGTAGTTTGTTTAGAGGATGGTTGAGCTATAGGTAAAGGTGGAATTGATGGAGAAGATGTAGATGAGGTTATGGGTGTGTGTTTCACACGTTTAGATGAAAAATGAGAATTAGGATGTGTGGATGATAGAGCAGGACAAAATTGAACTCCAACAGGTTCTGCCAAAGCACACATATCAAAGGGTCTAGGATCACCATGAATAGTGACCAACTGATTTTTAAATTCGAATTTAACACATTGATGTAAAGTTGATGGGACAGCCCGCATTGCATTGATCCAAGGGTGACCCAAGAGTATATTGTATGATGTTGGGCAATGTACAATAAACACGGTCATATCTAAGGTTCTCGGACCAACTTGCAATGGGATGGTGATAACTCCACACGTTTCTTGTGTTTTGTCATTGAAAGCTTTTATGATCATGTCAGTTTTTTTCATTTCATCACTTCTAAACCCAAATATTTGGAAGAAGTCAAAAGTGCAAATGTTTAAAGATGAACCATTATCAATCAAGACCCTTTTAACTGCTACATCTCCTATTAGGGCAGTAATATATAAGGGGTTATCCTTATGTAAACTATGTTGTGGTATATCTCTATCCCGAAAGTCAATACAATCGACTTCTCGAGTTATTATAGTATTGGTCATGGCTTCAAGTTGAATATCTTGTGGTACCATCATTTGGCTTAATGTGAGCATCAATTCATCTCTATGTGTAGGAGAAGATCTCAAAAGGTCCAAAAGAGAAATTCGAGCCATTGTATTTGATAGTTGCTCATTAATATTATAAGGAGGTTTAGGTTGAATATTAGGAGCATGATTCCCTTTATTAGGAACTTTCAAAACAAATGGAGCTGATCCATTGTTCTAATTTTGATCTTGTTGAGAATTTTGAGCTTGTTGTCTAGTAATAGCTCCAATGGTACCTACAATATTATTTTGCGGATGATGAATAGGTCTTGTTCTAGTGTTTATAGCTTGTTGATTAGAAAGTAATTGATGAGAAGATGGCCTAGTAGTGACTCTTCTTGGAAATGGTTCTTCTGGAACCATAGAATTTGTAATAGGTTGAATAGCATCTGATTCATCTTCAGAACTATTCAATTTATTTGATGTGATTTCCATGTCACTTTTAGTTTCATATTTTGTATCACTAAGATCAGGAGTTTGAATATTATGTAGAGGTCTGGTCGTGACCATGGATAAAGTTGTGTCAAAATTTTGTAAATCATGAGCAGGTAAATGTACACTAATGGTTGCTACATATCGGGTAGGAGGGGGAACATTATGATGCTCAATTTGATTGGCCACCTCTTTACCATGCTTTGGTAAAGGATGTTGAAATATGTCTAATGATTGATTGGCATTCTAATTCTAATTTTGGGGAATGTTCTTTTGAGCATTATTAGGAGGATTTTGTTTAGGTTGGAAGGCTTGTACCTCCATTTCATTATTATCAATCAAGTCTTGTATTTTATGTTTAGGGTATGGCTGTGCTACAACTATGGGATCTAAATATTGACTACACATCTCTCGATAATTGTATGAGGGACATTAGGGATCTATCTGGTCCATGTGGGAAGCTAATCGTTTCACCATGGCTTGTAGATTACTAGTTTTCCCACCATATTGGTTCGATGGAGCATGAGTATGGTATTTGTGAACATATGATGGCGTGACATAAGGATTAGATGCTATATTACTATTGTGTAAAGTTTTGGTAGAAAGGGTATTATGAAGAAGTTTTGAAGTTGTATTATGTTGTATCCCAAATTGTTGAAAATTGATGTTTGGCTTAGTTTTTGGCTTTTGTCGATTTGAGGCATATTGATCAATAGTTTGGCAAAATAAAGCAGTGAATGAAGGTTTCTTTTGTGTGGAAATGATTTTAGGCTCAATAACAGGTTCCTTAGGAGGTTGGGTAACCTGTTGTTTTTTCCTGTTCTGGATTATAGTGGCCATGTCCATATTAGATGGTCTAGCTTGATCACTTTCTTGATCAACGAAGGACAAGGGATTAGTGTGTATGTTAAACATGTCTTCCATGGTTGCTTGAGTTTCACTAATTTGTTCCCTATCAATACGAACTGCCATATTAAGAGCACCAATATTATTATTGAAGAATTTCCAGAAATGATCTATGTTATTAAAAGTAATAGTTTCATCTGGAGACATTCTAGGGGATGAGGATCCTTTCTCTCTAACATTTTCTTCTTGTTCATTTTCTACAACCAGCTCATCTTTTGGCTGCTCTAGAGTTCCTCCTTCTGGAATTGGATACTCAGGAAGGATAAAATGTTTTGATTTTGTTTTTTTTTTTTTTTGTGTTTTTATAACAATATTATAAAGATAACAAACAACACAAAATGCAAGAAATAATAACAATAAAAGAAATAATCTAGTCTTCTATAAATAGTTTATGAATATCATTAATGGGCTCAAGTTCTTCAGGAGTCATGAAATGTTCTTCTTCAAATTGGAAATTTTGTTTCAAGAATTGTATAAAGTGTGCTATGGTGATATTATCTATTTCAGACTCTGATTGGTAGAAATAAAGCTCGTGGCAATACTCTCGATATAACACAGCTCTAGGAACTCTCCTCCATATTTCCCTATCTATAAGAATGACCTCTTGATCTTCTATACGACCTAGGAATTGGTGTACTACAACTGCGTTCTCAAGGTATTCCTCGAAGGTATATAATTCGGAAGACACAAGGCCTCTTTTGTCAACTAACCACCTATGGCAAGCTCTCTAAAGTTCATGGTACAAAACTAGTTTATGAGGATCTAGGATTCTATCCAAGACAAGCCTCTTGATTTGCTTAAGTTCTATTGACCTAGATGAAATAATACCTAGTCTCCTATCAAGTTCATCCCACAAAAGTTGGTTTCTATCTGTTTCAGGCACACTAAGCACATAATTAATTTCTATGGCTGCTAATTGGTTCTCAACATTTATAGTGATAGCTAGTCTTTTCTTAAGATCTACCATCTAAACATGATATGCAACTTAGCAGTTTTCTAATGATTTTAAATGCATCTATTTTTTTTTGTTTTTGTTTTCAGAAGGTTTTAGTTTCACGTCGGGTTCACCAAAATGTATCGTTCCAAATTTTTTGCACCCTTACCTTCAGGCTAAAGGATCCGCGCTTGGAAGGGGGATGCAAGAAGGATGGGATGGTACCTCGGACTAAGAGGCCCTTTGAAGGTCACGCCTCTCGGGGGAGGGGTATTAAGGTGATTTTTTGACAAATGGTGGGGTTCACCAGGAAAATTTTAGTGGCAGTTTCCATGCCTAGGGTAGGAATGAGTTTGATGTGTTCAGTTTTATCTTTAATCATTCAAGTCCTAGGTTTGGCCAAATGAATCTAAGCTAAACTATTATGAAAATGCAGATTGAATGAATACAAAAAATGGAATTAAATACAAAACACAGATAATATGCTAGATGAGAAAAACCATACCTGATTTCAGATTTTTGATGGAGATTATGATTTTTGAAGCAGTCCAGATCACCTTTGATATGACAAGATCGTCTGAGATCTGACAGGATCGTCTGAGATCTGACGAATTCGTCTAACGAATTCGTCAGAGACCTACAATCAGAGAAATAGATACAAAATACAAGAAATGCAGCTATACCAACAAAGGAAAATGATGTAAAATGATAGTAGAGACGTTAAGATGATAATTACAGATAGAAATTTAAGTAAATTACAATGTTTTAATGACTAATTATGACCTTATCATGCACTTATGCTACATGGGGTGAACTCCAAGATGCAAAGTAATAACAAGCTTAACTAATGCAGAAATAAACAATGAATGAAAGGTAAAGAATGCAAACTTCGGGCATTGATTTCCCCCAATGATAGCTGCAATCGAAATTGTCTGTAGAATACGAAATCATCTTGAATTACGATGTGATCATCCGAGATCATACAGGGTCATCTACGATAATCTAAGATTGCTCCGACTGAAGAATAATGAGGTTCCTACAAGAAAATTTGAAAAGAGACAAAGGGCAATAGAAAACCAAGGTATACTAGTGCGTGCAAAACTTAGTGTTTAGAAAAATTCAGCCAGGGGAAGGTCAGGGGGCAAATCCTAAGGTTTAAATAGGCTTAGGAAGGAGGTTGGGAGATTGGAGATCATCTCAATTTGGGAGATCTCCAATGGGGGATGTCTCTAACTGCATAGACACGCTTTTGCCCCAGTTAGAGATGTCGTTGAAGCAAAAGCTAATTATGAAAAATTAGTTTTGGAACAAAATCATCTGGACGTTCTGCTCCAGACGAATTCATCCGATCTGAGGCGATATCGTCTGATCGGCGACGATATCGTCCAATAGTCACAAAAAATCCTAAAAATGGCACAAAAAATGGGGAAGCAGTTTAACAGGATATTAACGGGCGGTTCAGGGTTAAAATTCGAATTTGAATTATTTACTAAGGTTTACTGCGCCAATTTTATGGTGCTACAATAAGAACCAACCCCCCCTTTCTTATCAGAAGGAAATAAGGGAGTATTAAAGTCACCAATGAGAATCCAAGGAAGGTTTGCAAAGGCTCTCCAAACATTAGTAAGGTTGTTCCATAAATGGGTCCTACCAGTGATGGAGTTTGGAGCATAAATGTTGGTAAGGACCCAAGGAGAGTTGTTGTCTTTGTCAAGAAAAAGAATGCTCATCATCTCATCATAGGAATGGATAATGTTTCCTTCTACTAGAGTAGGATTCCAAAGACATAGGAGGCCACCAGAATCCCCATTAGCTTTGTAAGCAAGATATTCACAGTGTTTCCAAATATGATTACTTATCTGTTTATCAAGAGAATCATTGATTTTGGTTTCTTGGATAACAAAAATGGCGGGTCTTATTTATTTCCTTAATTATTTAGCTAATATTTGTTTGTCTATACCATTAAGGCCTCTCACATTCCATGAGAGGATCTTCATTTAGAAGATTTTGTAACTTTCTTGCCTCCCTTTCCAAATGGTTAGGGAGGTTTGGTACACTTTGGGTCTTCCTTAGAAATTATGCCTACAGAAAAAGAGTCTTTTGGACACCATTAGAAATATCTTCATTGGTTCCTTGTTTCCAATGGTTAGAATTAGAGGGTCTTCCTCTTTTTTTTTCCATGCCACAATCAATAAGATATTTCTTATGACTCCTGGTGATTTTAGGACTAAAATTTTGCACAACAAGGCTAGAAGGTTCCAAGAAGGAGGTAGGAATAGAAATATCATCAACCAGGGGCTGGTATGGATTGAAAGCATCCTGGGAATATCTCTTAGCATGTGAAGGTTCATGGTCAAACTAGCCTTCCAAATAAAGGGATGAACTATTAGGAATAGAATTGGATTGAGGATTAAGATTCTCAACAGTATCTGTCACATGGTCAT
The DNA here is from genome assembly GCA_028583015.1 of Wollemia nobilis. NCBI lineage: Eukaryota > Viridiplantae > Streptophyta > Pinopsida > Araucariales > Araucariaceae > Wollemia > Wollemia nobilis. Next base: position 1,249,064 of record JAQPPZ010000128.1, on the reverse strand, counting down.
TCTCAGGATTTAAATCACCAAGAATTTGGAATTGATTAGGTAGAGCAAAAATACTAACCTCATTGGCATTTGCAGCTGGAAGAGAAGTTTGGTCCCCTTTATCGCTTGGAATATTTATGGAGGATATGTTTCCCATAATATCTTTTTTCCATTGATCTTTGACTGGTCTGTAGATAACTCCTTTGGAAGAAAGGAATCATCTATTAAATTTTTTGAGTGGAGTCAAGAATTTATTTCCTTTATCTCAATTGGAAGCAAGCGTATCAACAACAGGGGATGCCTGTTTAAGGAACAAAGAGCACTGAGCATGCAAGTGGCCTTGATTCTGATAGTGAATACAAAAAGGAGACTTATTTTCATATTCAATGGCTTGCTTAAAGAGGTAAGATCCACACTGCAAATCCACAAATGTAGGTAAGGTAGAAGCAAGGTTAGTATTGATACACAAGCGAGCAACATGCATTCTTGATCTTGAAAGAGTGACCTTGTCAATGAGAAGGAGGTCACCAATCATGGAAGCTATAGATTTAAAGATAGATTACCGCCACAGGTGCCAAGGGAGATTAGGAAGCCTAACCCAAATAGGAGAAAAGTTTATACTTTGGGTTTTAGGGTCAAAATCAGGCAACCATTTTCTCAAGAAAATACTTTTAGTTCCAACGAACCAAGGCCCTCCAGAAAGGATAAAGTCAGCATCTTCTTTGGTATTAAGCCTAATACCAAAAAAACCCCTTGTTACCCAAAACCTCAAAAGGAGGAATGAAATCATCCAAGGAGGGAGAAGGGAGACTAGGGTTATGCATAAGGGGTTGGACTCAAAATGTACTTGTAAAAAAATGGTGAATCCTAATTGAAATCAAGGCAAATCATGGCGAATCCTAAGAAAATCAAATCAATCATCTTCACACCAAAATTTGGGATATTTGAAGCCCTAAAATGTAAAGTCATATTTGGGGTAAATTTTGACCTATTAAATCACCTTATAACTTCATAAAAACACCACCATTAGATCAGGCTTGAAAAGATCTTTCCAATGAGTACAAATATGCCTATGTTTGGATATATATTATGGCAAATTGATCCTAAGAACAAATTAGTCCTAAAAATTTTAGGCGAATAGGCTGACGTCGAGGGTCCTCATATTCGCCAATTTCCAATTTTGTAAATCCTAATATTCGTAGAATTAGTGAATATTCGCCACTATGCATAACCCTGAGGGCGACCTGAAATATTGGTAAAAGAAGGTTTAGAGACCCTTTCATCCCAGCTAGGGGGAACATCATTAGCACAACAGGAGGGAATGCACTCAGAGGCAGAAAGAGGCCCACCAGTGGAGGAAGGTAACAGATTTACAGAATCCTTTCTTCCCAAGAAAACACCAGAACTGCCATCGGGAACAGAGGTGGCAGTTCTTTTGTTTAGTTTTTTAAGGTGTGTGTGTTCTTTTGTTTTTTTTTGTTTTTGTGTTCTTTGTGTTGTTTTTTTTTGTTCTTGTGTTTTTATTGTTTTGTGTTTTTTTTTAATGTTTTTTGTTATTGTTCTTGTGTTTTTGTCGTTCTTGTTCTTGTGTTTCTCTTTGTTTGTGTTAATTTGTGTTTTTTTGTGTGAGTGTTTTCTATGTTTTTTGTTTTTCTTTATTGTTTGTTGTTGGTTGTTTTTTATTTTTATTTTTATTTTATTTTTTTAATATTTTAGGTTTTGGTTGTGTTTATCTTTCATGTTTTTTTGGGTTATCTATTTGTAGTGTTCTGTTGTTTTTGTCTTGTTTGTACTTTTTGGATGAAAAAGACATTATATTAATAAAATAATGTTTAATCATACAAAAAAGGGTGGGTGGGATTAGCACACCCCATAAACCAATACATTAACCATTGTGGTTAAGAGTATACAAGAGTGTTAGAAACAACCCACAAACTGCCAATAACAACTGCCAAAACAATATTAAATATGCATTCAAAAAGAAAGAAGCCGAGAAATTATTGCCACCTGGAAGGGGAAGGAAGATGCACATGACTCATAATGCAGGGTGCATTCCCCCAATGATCCATGAGGGTACGCAAGTACTGCAGCTCCACCTATACTTTTTTAACCTGTACTTGAATCTATAACCAACAATCAAAGAATATATCATATTTATCAGCAACAGAGAATACATGTCCGATATCTTGTTGAGAAAAAATAGCTCTATTCCGAGACTTCCATAGATAAAACAAGGTACCAATTCTAAAAATATTCCAAACAACATCCAATTTGAAGGCAAAAGCAATAGGGTCACCCAAAATAGCATGCACCCAAGTAAAATCCTCCTGCATAAAAGGTCTAAAAAATTCAAGAAGCCACTCCCAAGCTGACTGAGCCCTATCACAAGACTAAAAAACATGCAGTAAATCTTTCGCTTGTCCACAAACCAGCCAAATGAGATTATGAACACCCATATGCTTGAGCCTACTGCCAACAGGTAACCCTTGATGTAAGAGACTCCAAGCAAAAAAACTCTGTTTAGGTTCAATATAAGTAGCCCAAGCAATATGAAACCTCTTATTCCATTGGGAGGGAAGAGAGACTAAATTCCATCTCAGAGTGAGCTTATCAACCATTGGAACTTGTGGGGTGATCCATTTGTAACCAATATGAGCTTTATATTGCAAAATAGGAAGCTCCCCAGGCCAACACCAATCTGACCACCAGGGTTTTTGAAAATGCTTATGTAGTTTGCTCCAAATAGAAAACGGAATACTATCAATAACCACCTCATAAGTGTCTCTATCACCAGGATTTAAATTGTGAATTTGACGAAAACTTTCCCAAGGTATCCAATACCTGGCATGTAGGGAGAAGAAATAAAAAATGGAAGCAATACCATGTTTATAGAACCTCTGTGCTCTGACCCACTACACCAGAGCTAAGGGAGAACCTTGCCAAGTGATAACAGGAGACCACCAAATATTCATGGAATACAAAGAGGCACTTGCTTTGCGAAAACTCCCTTTCCAACTAAGTCAGGGTTTGAAGGCCTCCTAGGCTTTCCAAATACTCTGAATGACAAAATAACCTTTAATTTTAATAGGGACAAGGGCAGTAAGAATGGATTGCAATCCCACCCCTTTCCAAATTTTCTTCCCTTGAAGCAAACTAGAAGAAATGCAATGCCTGACCAACACTTTCCAAGATTCATCCCCAATTAAAGATCGGGTGATCCATTTAGCACAAAGGGCAAGACCTTGTCGGTGACAATCAAACAAACCCATGCCTCCACAATCCTTGGGAAAACAACAAATTTCCTAGGCTACCCGATGAAAACCTTGCTTGACAGAGTCTTTGGTCCACAATAAGTCTCTCAGAAGCTTATCCAGCTTTTTATAACAATATTTGGATGGAACCCAACAAGATGAATAATAGACATGGGTAGTGGCTAAAACCTTAGAACAAATCTGAAATTTTCCTGCCAGAGAATTTTTCTTACTAGTCCAATAAGAAAGCTTCTTTTCCACTTTATCAATAACATACTGCCACAATTGAGCAAAGGAACCATGAAATGCAAGAGGAATTCCAAGAAATTTAAACACCTCACCTGAATGAATCCAAGTCCATTGGAATTGATGTAACCAGTGTTGCAGTTGAGATTGAGATTGTCGAAAAAAAGATGTTTTTTTCCATTGTACAGAAGAACCAGAGGCTAAACATAACAGCTCTAAGCAATTAATAGCCGAGGAAAGGGATTGCTCATCTTCTTGAAGCATTAAGAAGGAATCATATGCAAAATGACCATTTACCAACTGACGGTCAGAATTAGGGAGAGCAATACTCTTGATTAATCCTTGATCCATCTTATGGGCCAACAAATAGCCAAAAGCCTCTGTAGTAAGAATGAAAAGAGATGGAGCAAGAGGGCACCCCTGTCTCACAGAGCAACCAAGAGAAATTGACTGAGATTGACTATTATTCAAGGTAAGAACAACTGAAGCATCTTGAATAACATAAGAATGGTGCTCACAAATACTGGCCCAAAACCTAGAGCCTGAAGCATGGCAGTTATGAAGTACCACTCCATATTATCATAGGCTTTCTCAAAGTCTATCTTAATGAATAAAGCATCTTGTTCAAAATTTCTTGTCCACTCCATACCTTCCCAAATAACAAGAACATTATCAAGAATGTATCTTCCCTTAACAAAGATAGTTTGTTCAGGTCTGACAATCAAAGGCAGAATATATTTAAGCTTAAGCACAAGGGCTTTAGCAATAATCTTGTAGCTCACATTAAGCAGGGTGATCGACCTCCAATTGGTGATGAGCTCAGGATATCCAGAATTAGGAATAAATTTAACATTGCCTTTGTTAATAATGGAACCCAGTGAACCACATTGCAGGGCTTCAAGATAAACTTTGTGGAGATTAGAACCAAGCATATCCCAAAATTCTTTATAGAATTCACATGGGAAGCCATCAAGCCCAGGTGCCTTATCATTGGCCATAAGTGACAAGGCAATTTTTAGATCTTCTAGAGAAAGAGGAGTGTCACAAAATAACATTTGCTCAGGAGAAAGCTTGTTGGGGACAACAACGGTACAATCAGCAAGAGCTTGCCTTCTAGCATCATCAAGGGGTTGAGAAGAAAAAACACCTTGATAATGTGAAACAAATAATTTGATAATGTCTGAAAGATTTGTAAATCTCTGCCCATCAACTTGAATGGCTTGAAACTGAGAATGTTGAGCAGGAGGTCTAAGGCGCTGAAAAAATCTTTGGTCACTCTGTCCCCCACTTTGAGCCAATGCATTCGAGCACGTAATTGAGCCCCCTTGGATTCATACAAATCAACCTTTTTTAGCTCATGCTGAATGGGAGAAACTTGGGATTGAGCAACATAGTTGAAAGGAGAGGCTTCAAGCCTGAGACAAGCTTTGGATAGCTCACTTTGCAAGGCAGACTTAGCCTGTTTTCATCGTTTTGCAACTTCAACACCCAGAGTTCGCAACACCTTAGTGGCTCATTGAATGGCATCATTCCACCATTCAATCCTTCCAAAAATACTATCAGGTCTATGAATCAAATTCCAAATGCAGCATATATGAGCTTTCATGCTAAAGTTATGCAAAAAAGAAACATTTAGGTAAAACTATGAAGAATGCACTCTAGGTTGAAAGTTTAACATTGCCACCGAGAATAAAATAGGTGAATGATCAAACAATGTAGTACCAGGCAAAGTCAACACATATGGTGAAGAAGGCAAAATATGGGAGAACTGAAAGTTCTCACACTCAAAAATCATGGTTCTGTCTAATCTTACCAAAACCCTAGAAGAAGTAGCCTGAAAATTGGATCAGGTGTACCAAAGAGCCTATGGGAAGTCAGAAGGCGAGAAGCAGGAATAGGGTCATAAAGGCGAAGCTTGTTTTTCATAAAAAACCAAGCTTCTCTTTCACCTAAACACCACCGCATCGGGACATGACTGACCTTGTTTGTGTTTTGTTATGTGGTTCTTGTATTTTTTTATGTGGTTCATGTTGTGGTTTCTTTTATATTATTGTTTTTGTGTTTGGTTGTGCTTTTGTTTTTGACACACTCAAGGAGCATGTTTTTTATTTTATTTTATTATTTTTGTTGTTATTTACTTATTTATTTACTTATTTTTAAATTGGTTTTGTGTGTTTTTTTGCTCCTTGAGTATGTCAAAGGTGGTAGGCCAGGTTCGAGTCCTGGGCATTTTTGGTGGAATGGATACCCCTGCCTCCTTGGGTCTTACCCGAAAGTGGCATCCCTTTTGGGATGTTTTCCACAAATAAAAAAAAAATTACAATTATTTTATTTGGGTTTTCACTATGACACTTATAACCATTATAATATTTATTTATAAAATTTAAATTCATCCTGAATTTAAATAATTTATAAAATAAATATTACCACTCCTTTTTAACTTCTATCTTTTGCATTGTTTCAATCGAACTTGTGCCTTCTTGCTGAGTATCAAATGACCGTCTTTGTTTCCTTTATTTCTGCTAAAATCTTGGTATTGATGATGACTCCATCTGGTGGCATCAATGGTGACATCAATGACAACTTTGACTTAGGGAATCAAAATTTCCAACACATTGATGTCAAGGTGAGAAGTCATCATTGATGCCAAAGTGAACACATGAAGCTATCATTAATACCATGGAGTACACCATTACTGACACTAGGAGCAATGCAAAGAGATGGAGAAAAGTTATCCAAATATGATTTTATAAGGGTTTTTGTTAAAACCATGGTGGCACATTAAAAGGCTTTTTATTAAAGCCATAATGATAGTTTTCTAACATTGTGATGGTAGAATTAAGGTTTTTATTAAAACCAAGTTGGCAGAATTATTTTTCATCAACCCAGTGAAGTGCAAATGACAATTTTGATATTAATTCAAAGAGGGCTTTAATTTTTTTATTAAAGTATAAAGTTTATAAATTAAATTTATAATATTTAAATTATTTTGAATTTAAATTAATTATAAATTATAATTTATACAAGACGACGTCATAAATTCGAATCATCCGTTGACGTTGTATGCAAAGCAAATGAAGGGTATTTAAACCCTAAGACAAACCTTAGGGAATATGGCAATTCAAATTCAAAAATAGTGAGAAAGAGCCTTTGAAATTTGTGAGTGATGTATTGCCGAAGCAAGGCAACACATCATGATCAGGGCAGTGCATCGGGATTGAGGTAGTACATTGTGTTCGAACGAGGAACAAGGTAGAGGGAGTAGCACTCGTAGTATAGCTTGGCGCTAGACATAGGAGAAGGAAAAAGGCTTTGAAGCCTTTGTGAAAAGGCTTAAGAAACCTTAGATCTTAAGCTAAGCACGTGGAGTGCTTCGCTCACATGACTAGCTAGCCGCAGCTAAGGCACCAACCGAGGGATAAGGCGTAGGGTCAAAACCCTAAAAAATATGAAAGGGAGATTCACCAAAGGTTTTTATGATTTAAATTTAATTTTTACATAATACTAGGGTTTAGGAGGCACAATGGAATGTTATGTGATATTTGATCATTGTGCTAAGGTTTTAAGGGTGTTTTTGGAATTTGATTAATTGTGCTAAGGTTAGGGAGTTATAAGGTGATATTAATTTATTTACCTAAAGTGGTAAATAGGTGCTTTATTAAGGTAAATATTATTTTACCTTTGGAGATAGAAATTAAGTTGGAATATCAATTTTATGAAATTGAAAAATTGAAGGTGTGTTTTGAAAAGGAAATTTTTGTGAAGATATTATTGTTAAATATTGCTATTGAGATGGAGTGATAAGGTGTAATTGAATTTTAAATTACATTGTGATTAATATTTATCTTCTAACCTCTTTGATCTTGGCATAGAAGTGTTTGTGGTTGTGACAGATTTATGAGATCCCTTCATCATCAAGAAAAAGGTATGAGAACATTCTTCCATTGTTGAGTTGATTGATTGATTTTTTGGAAAATAAGTTTGGAGTGAAAAGGACTTAATTAGGATTTCCTATTGAGTGTGTTGAGTGAATACTTCAAGTTTTTTTTAGAATAAATAAGTTTTGTTAAAACCTTGTTTTTATAAGCATTGTTGTTGAAGCCATTGGTTGTGAGAAGAACTTGAATTAGGGTTTGAGTATCATTGTTATGTGAGAGTTGTTCTTATAAGCATTGTTGTTGAAGTAAATTGTTGAGCAAAGAACTTGAACTAGGGTTTGAAGAGAACATGAGTATCATTGTTATGTGAGAGTTTTTTTTATAAGCATTGTTGTAGAAGTGAGTTATTGAGTGAATAACTTTAACTAAGGTTTGCAAATATCATGAGTGTCATTGTTATGTGAGATTTGTTTTTGAGCATTGTTGAAAATATTTTGAGTTGATGTTTATATGCTTGGACTAGGGTTTGTGAGAAAGTATTTTTTCATTAAGTGATTGGTTGAGCCTTGTCAAGTGGTTGTGTGAAGTGACTGTTCAAGTTCCATAAAAAAACTATTTTATATTCTAAATTGATTAAAGAAAATGATTGAGCATTAATGTGAATAAGAAGCATATTGAGTCTCTAACTATTCTTCTTATGTTTCTAAGAGAGTGATTGAAATTAATTGAGCATTGTGATAAGTATAGAACATATTGAGTCTCTAACAATTCTCTTTATGTTTCTATGAGATTGGACAAGTTTTGTGTGGACTTGTTGATCATATTTGAGCAAGTTCTATGTGGACTTGTTGAGCATATTTGAGCAAGTTTTGTGTGGACTTGTTGACTAGATTTGAGCAAGTTCTGTGTGGACTTGTTGAGCAGATTTGAGCAAGTTCTATGTGGACTTGTTGAGAAAATTTGAGCAAGTTCTAGAGAGGACTTATGGAGCAGATGTAGATAAGTTCTAGAGAGGACTTGTGGGTAGATTAGTGTGAGCTTTTGTGGAAGCTTATGAGGTAGATTTGAGATAAGTCTTTGAGAAGAATTGAGAGCAGAGTTGATTGATTTGTTCAAATCTTGAGTTAAGGTTTGGGGTAGATCTAGCAGATTTGAGTCAAGCCTTGAGTTAAGGCTTGAGGACAGAGATCGAAGATAAATTTGTGCTAGATCGAAGGACTATGTTTAGTGCATATTTGAGATAGATCTTTGGAGGTGACAGATCAAATAGGACAATAGTCTCTAATGGATAGATATCCATCAGCCATGACAGTGAGGATAGGTCTTCTAAGTGGGAACAAGAGTCTTTAATGGATAGATATCCACAATCCAGTGCAGTGGAGGTAGTAGTCTTCTAGAGGACCACCAACCAAAGCAGAGGATAAGGAGTTATCCTATGGATAGAGATCAACAAACTTGATTTGGGGGATTGGTGTCTCCTTTGGATAGAGGTCCATAAACATTGTAATAGGGAAAGGATTCCCAAGAGATTGATTGAGAAAATTTTAGTGAAATATTTTCTCCGTGGAGTAGACCACATTGGGTGAACCACGTAAATTATGGTGTCTCTATTGTATGTGGTTATTTGTGCGTTGCTTTTATTACCGTTGTTGATATTTCTATCTATACATTGTATAATATTGATTTGGAAGGAAAAGTAAAAAGTGGTCTTATACTGTTCATCCCCCCTCTTAGTATAATCTTGTGTTCTTCACTTCCAGTTCTTCAATTTATTCTATCCTTTGAACTAGGCATCCTTTATGATTTCTCTTTTTATATTCTAGTTGAGGATAATTGGTTGGTCGCTAAGATTACTGTTGATGAGTATTTATTTGATATTGTGATGGTTGAAATTGATTCCCATTGCTCATATGATTTCCTTGGTTCTAGCTTTTGGAATTGTATCTACAATACCTGGTACTATGACCTTTCTTTCTGCATATCTCATAATACCATATTTTTTGTCCTCTTCCTTATGAAGCAATATTTTCCTGTGGATTATCTTTTGATGCCAATGTAGTGTTAGTCATCTCATCTTTCACAATGTTTTCCACTTCATATTCCTGAAGTATATTTACTAGGTCATCAAAATAAGTATCTTTTCTTAAGACTTTTAAAGATGTGACCAAATGCTTATAGCTATCTAGAAGTGTTCTCATAGTTACTTGAGTAATAAGTTCATATTTAGGTTCTTGTAAAAGGGTTAGTAGTTTCCCTTTAATGTTTGCTACCTTACTTACACATAATTTTATGCTTTCTCCACTATTCATTTTCAAGGAATGTAGTTGTGTTTGAAGATGAAGAATGGTGTATTTATTGTTTCCTTCGAATATTTTCTCTAAGATTTCCAAATATTTAGTAGATATTTTTGCAGAGCTTATAAAAGGTTGTATTTCATAAGTGATAGCAAAGGTTATTATCATTAGAGCTTTGAATTATTTTCTTAAAACTTTATAATCTCTGTATCACATGTTTCAAGAATTTTTGATGCTCCTATGACTATATCCCATAGTTTTTCACATACCATGATTGCTTTTACTTTACTTTCCCTAAAAGTTGAGACTAGAAGAAATAATTTGTTTGATGCCATGATGATTCTTATTCTCCTTTTTAAATTCTCTAGAACCTTTATGAATCTTTGGATTTGGTGGACTTCCTTATGTCTCCCTAGTATATAGAAAGTATATAAACCTAATGGAATTTTAGGTTTTGTAGAAAGCTTATATTTTGCCAATGGATTTGCAACTTGATAATATTTAATAAATGCTGATACTACCAGGTTTTGTAGAATGCCTTATGACTCCCTAGAATGTTTTAGATAAGATATAAGATGAATGTAGTGCTTTTTGTAAATTTTAGTTCAATTTTGGTTGATTTTGTAAAGGTTTGTAAATATCAAAAATCAAATTTTCTAACACCTTATTACTTCTATTGAACTAAGCACTTTTCCAATTTTGAAGAGGTTTTTAATGTTGTATTTATTTTGTCCCTTTTTATGAAATTTTGAGACAAATTGCTAAATTCCAACCTTTGAAATACTTTGATAAACCCCTTTTAATATCCTTTTAGGATTTAATTTTAGTGCTTCTAATTTCCAATAAATTAATTTGATGTAGTAACCCTTATAACTCCCAAATTTTAGAAAATTAGACCACAATAATATTTGCAAATATTTTAAAATCAATTTCCAATAGAAACCCTTATTACTCCTAAGTTTAATATTACAAATATTAAAATGATTTGTTAAATTATTCCCTCTAAGGTATGCTTTCAATATGGTTAAATTATTATAAGTTTAACCTTGGTTTATCAACCTTATAACTCCTAAAAAATTAAAGAACATTTAAAATAGGAATAAATCTTACCTTGCAATATACAAAGACCATAATAATCGGTGCTAATTTTGGGTGTGTAAGGGCTACAATATCAATGTATTTGATTTATTCATTCCCTCCAATAGAATGCTTGAAACTCCCCTTGGATTTAATGCTCCAAATATGATATTTATAATCTTTGCCTTTGACCTCCTTTGACAAGATCATTAAAGGTTTTTCCACCTTGCTTCCTTGCTGCAACTTGACCCTGTGCACGAAGACTCTAGAGTGTTGAATGTGGATGCGTGAATTCTTCTAAATTCTTGTAAATCCTTGGTCTTTGACATCTTTTAAATGAAATATATATCTTGATTTAAGTGCCAAGTGGCACATTCATTTTCTTCTTAAGCACTTGAGGAATGAAATATGTTAGATGATACTTGTAGCCTTTTATAAGTAACACCTACGAGTTACATTATTTAGGTGAGAACTTGTTCTATTTGTAGACAAGGGTATCATATGTTCTCAATGTACCAACCTATTGTTAGTAATGTTTATTTGACCAATATGAGCACTCATGTGAGGAGCATTAGGGTTTTACCTCAAGTGACAAGTGTCACTCCCTCCTTGTGCATGGATGTCTTCTCTAATGCTTCTTCAACATACCCTTTGGAGGTTCTTTAAACCTTGTAAAATTTCTAGCTCCTCCTTCATTCAATGGAACTTGCTTGTGAGTTGTTTCTAGAAGGAATAATGAGCAACAATTTGTAGGCTTGAGCACTAATTTTGAGCAATGTAAATGTGGAGCTTTGGTGGAGCCTTGGTGGAGCTTCAATAATGGTATAGAGTGCTCCTACGTATGTATTGATTTTCTTGATTTCCTTCAATTTATTATGCTTATTTTGTAGACCTGAATATAATGGTTCTCCCTTATTTGTTTTTGTGCCTTGATTTCTTGCAGGTTCAACTATCTAATCAGTAAGGAATATAATCCTTCTATGGTGATTTTTGCCTTGCTTGGAGTGTGCAAGTATTCGACTATCATTTGTTGGTTTACCTTGCGGATATTGTACCTTTGATGCAACTTCAAATCTTACCTATTTCCTATATAAACTAGATTAGGATAGTGTAATACAATGTACAAATTTATGTATAAAATAACCTTTATTGCACCCTCTTTTCCACTCCTTTTTTTAGGTCTGAATTTTTGGTTTTGTGGCAGAATTTTTTAATGCAATGTAGGGGTTTTGAGGTTGTCTCTTTTATTATATACCTTACCATTTTTTCTTGGATACTTTGATGATAAATATAATATTATATAGAAGCTCCTTATTTGATGCAATTTTATGCATTTTTCTCCTTACAACTAACCCTAAAATACTTTGTATTTGAGACTCACAAGTCTCAATATTTGAAGCTTTTATTTCTGATTTTGGTTAGTTGTCTTTTTATCCATGTTTTGGAGGATTCTAACCTATTTTTGTGGCTTCACTTGGCTACTATGTGTTGCATATTTTTGTGCACTAATAGTGTCTTTAGAAACTTTGTCAAATTCTGATTTTGTGCCTTTCTCAAGAACACAAACAATATATTTTTTGAGAATAATAGAATAGTGCAAATGAATATAATAATATTTAACTTTTCATGCACTAAAAATTTCACCTTATCACTCCAGTCAAATCTCAAAATAATGCACTTAATCAATTTACTGTAACTAATCAAGAACAATCTGAAATGAACCTTCAATAATTATTCTTTAATTTCACTATAATTAATATTGTAGGACTTAGTATTATTTTTATTTTTCCAAAGTATATTATGGGTAGTTTATAGACATTTGTAATTTTGTAATCTTATCAACTCCTAACTATTGTGCAAATGAACCTTAAAAGTAACTTTTCTCTTATTTGCACTTTTGAAGACTGTAATCCAATTTTCCTTCTTGCATCTTTAATCCAAATAAGGTGCTCCAATGAATCTGATAAGTAATCCAATTAATGAATCTACTTGCACCAATATTTTCTTACCTTTTTTTTTTAATTTTTTGTAGAGGATGTAGATTTTATAGAGGATGTAGATCTTGGTGTCTAAGGTCACAAATTTACTACCTTGAGTAAGATCTTGTAGCTCTTTGTAGGTAATACTAAATAGATCCTTCTTGAATAAAATATGATCTCAAACTTTCTTTCACAAGCCTAGGATTTGGTGGCTTGTTCTCCTCTTGTAGTATCCTCCTTTTTGTTGTATATTTTTAGAAGTATTTATCTCAACAAATAATGCCTTCTTGTTGTGAGAGGTAATATTCAAATATCTTGGATTTGGTAGGATTCTCTCTTCTTCAAGTATTCTCGTCGAATTGTGATTTCAAGCAGGATATTCTTTTCAAGATTTTTAATATCTTGAGGTCTTCTGAAATTTGGCACTCCTTCCCTTCTTCTTCTTTTGGGCTTGTTGTAGAATGGCAACATTATCCCAAATCTTCTCAAGATTCTAAATGTCTTGAGGTATTCTAAGATTTGATATTCCTTGATAAATTCTTCTTCTTCAATGAGTTATCCATTAATGATTTCTTTAGTAAGGCTCTCCAAGCCTTTTAATGGATGCTTGTTAAGACCTCCCCAAGGTCTTAGATCTTGATTCTTCTTTTGTTCTTCCTTGAGACCTTTTCTTCAACCTTCTGCTCCTAGAAGTGTTGGTGGTGATATCTTCTTCTAGATCTTTGATTCTACTACTTTTGGATTTGAGCAGGACTCTCCTAGTCCTTCTTATTATTCTAAGAATAGAAGTTATTCAATGAGATATTCTCCTGATATATTTACCTTCAATTTTACTTTAGGTGATTAATTGACACTTGTCCTCCCTTCTCTATCCATAGAAGACACCTATCCTACCTACTCTAGTTGGAGATATCTGTCCTCAACTCTGTCACCTCTAGAAGATCTATCTCAAATCTACACTAAACATAGTCCTTTGGTCTAGCACAAATCTATCCTCAATCTCTATCTCTAGTCTGGTACAAACATGTCCTCAAATCTACACCAAATATTTTCTTCAAATCTGTACTAAACATATTCCTTTGGTCTAGCACAAATATATCCTCAATATCTGTCCTCAAGCCTTAACTCAAAGCTTGAATCAATCTCAAATCAACTCTACTAGATCTGCCCCAAACCTTAACTCAAGGTTTGGAGAAATAAATCAATCAACTCTGCTCACAAGCCTTCACAAAGACTTGTCTCAAATCTACCTTGTAAGCTTCCACAAAATCTCACACCAAATCTGTCCTCAAGTCCTCTCTAGAACTTGTCCAATATGATCAATAAGTCCTCATAAGAACTTATCCAAATATACTCTCAATATGTATTGTAAGCTTCCGCAAAAGCTTACCCAAATCCATCCACAAGTCTTCTCAAATACTTGCCTCAAAATTGTCTCAACAAGTCCACACTAGAACTTGTCCAATCTCATAGAAACATAAAGAGAATTGTTAGAGACTCAATATGCTCTACACTCATCATAATGCTCAATTACTTTCAATCACTCTCTTAGAAACATATAGAGAATTGTTAGAGACTCAATATGCTTCACATTCACCTCAATACTCAAACACTTTCAATCACTCTTTTATCATAGAAACATATAGAGAATTTTTAGAGACTCAATATGTTTCACACTCATCAACTCTCAATCTCTTTCTCAAATCAATTTAGAATATAGAATAATTTGTTTCATAGAACTTGAACAATCAACTCACACATCCACTTGACTAGGCTTAACCAACTCAACCAATCACTCAATGAAATAATCCTTGCTCACAAACCCTAGTCCAAGCATATGAAAATATACTCAAAATATTTCCAACAATGCTTATCAATCAATCTCACATAACAATGATACTCATGTTCTTTGCAAACCCTAGTTCAAGTTCCTCAATCAATCACTTCAAAAACAATGCTTATAAACCAATCTCACATATAGCTCAAAAACTCAATAAGGAAACCAAATTAAATCCTTTTCACTCCAAACTTGTTTTCCAAAAAAAAATCAATCAACTCAACTATGGAAGAATGTGCCCATACCTTTTTCTTGATGATGAAGGAACCTCAAAAATCTGCCACAACCACAAACACTTCTTTTCCAAGCTCAAGGAAGTTAGAAGATGATAAACTCTCTCAAAGATACAATGCAAATATCAAAACACACATACACCTTATCACTCCATATTGAAGAAAGCATCCATCAACATATACAAAAATAATTGACCAAATACACCTTATAATCTCCTAGTTAAAATAATATCCAACACCAAAAATAATGTCAATACAATCACCTTCAAAATAACTCAATGGCAAGAAGTCCTCTCAAAATCTAACCAACACTTTAATCCACTTATTTCTCCAATTACCCAAAATAATGACCAATTAAAATACCTTTTATTTACCCCTTTTAACTCCCTAGAATCTTATGTCAAAACCTTAGGCATCACAAAATATATTAAAAATTTTATTACCTTTGCCTTGGTGAGAGTTGAACTCACAATGATGCCTATACCAATGCCCTAGACATTAATTCAACCGCCACATGAGCTAGGCACTCACCTTGGGAGGGAAGAGCACCACGTGCTCTATCTTCTCCCTCTTGGTGCCTCTCCCAAAAGGATTTGCGCCGCTTCCTTTGGTGCCTAACCAAAACATTGACCAAGTCCACTCAAAATGTTGCCTATCGAGATTTGAATGTGGGTCCTCCCACTCACATGCACCCTAGCTCACTCCAACTTGCCACCAGACCACCACACTGGATGGTTATGAGGTTTAGGGCTTCTTTCATGTTATTTCTTCGTCGGTGCACTTAAGACAAAACTTTGTCTTCTTCCTTGCACAAAATCGCATGAAACACACAACTCGTAGACCTTTGGTAAATTGAACAAGGGATAATTCTTTTGCCACTTAGGCATATGGTTTTTATACCAATATGCCACCACACTTTCAAATGTCTATGGATTCCATTTTCTTTGCAACCCTAACTTTAGCCTTTAAATATTTAATTTATAAATTATTTAAATTCTTTAGAATTTAAATATTATAAATTAATATTTAAATCTTTTTGGCTTTATTAAGGATTAAAGCCTTCTTAGGTTTTACCACTTTGTATAAATAATATTTATTTATAAAATTTAAATTCAATTTGAATTTAAATAATTTATAAAATAAATATTAAAACTTCCTTGGGCTTTCTAATATGAATTTAAAAGCCTCCTTGGGTTTTTATGAAAAACCTTTGCATTGTTCCTTTTGACCTTTTGACATCAATGGTAGCTTATTCCTTGACATCAATGACAACTTCGTTTCCTGACATCAATGACAACTTTGACTCAAAATGTCCAACAATATCCCCCTTTGTCATTGATGGCAACCCAAATTATTTTTACCAAAAACTTAACCTTTTCTTTGTTTTGCTCCCCTAGGACATTGCTCCCCCTGGCTCAATGCTCTCTTAAAATCTCTCCTCTTTACTCAAATACTAAATCTCTCCCCCTTACTCAAATCTCTCCCTCTTTGACATCAATGGCAAAGGGTCACCTTTGGGGCTTAGGGCTAAGAATGAGTTTCTTAGCTTAGCCCCTCCCCCACCTCCTCTTGAGGTGGTTAATTCTAGGGTGGGAGTATTTCTACTCCCAGTAAGCACTAGTCTTTACCTTTATCCTCTTTTCTTCTTATCTGATCCTTCTGATTCCTTTGACTGTTCCTTTCCATGTCCATGTTCCTGTTTCTATCCATGTCCATGTCCATGTTCCTGTTCTTGTTCCTGTTCATATCCATATCCCTTTTCCTATTCCTGTTCCTATTCATACTTGATTCTAGAATGTCTTCTCTACACCACTTTGCTGTGTGTCCATCATTATTGCACTTATAACACTTAATGTTATTATTCCTTGGAGGTGCAAATGTCTTGGGATTTCTCCTAGTGAAGCCATATCCTTTTCTATCATGAACCCTGCAATTCATTGCCTTGTGACCAAACTGATTGCATGAGTAGCAATACCCATGGAAAAGTTGTATGTTTCCATATTCTTGTCTTTCATGTGTCCTACACTGTGAAGCCATGTGCCCAAATCTATGACATGAAAAACATCTTCCATTGAAGCTTCCTTGTCTTGACCTCATTGGTCTCTTAGTCTCTCTTAACCTATTCTGATTGCTGTTCCATATGTTTCTTCTTGGTGCATTGTTCCTATTCTTGTTGAAATTTCTGTTGTCCAACTCATCCTCAGATGTCTCACTTTCTCTTACACTATCTTCTTCTGAAGTTTCTTCTCCTTCAGAACTTGAGGTTGACTTCTCTTCCTATTTCTTTTGAGCTTGTTCAAAACCAAGACCTATTTTGTTTGTTGACCTTCTTTGTACCTTGATCATCTTATCCACAATATTTGAACTCTTTCCAAACTTGTGTAGCTTACTCTTGGAGTTTTCTAAATATTCCCTTAGTAGAACCACTTCTTGTTCTAACTTTTCACATTCTAAGACCTTTGCTTCTAACTTATCCTTGAACTTCTTTGTCTTAGCCTTTGATTTGTCTAGATCCTCTATAAGAATTCTTCTCTCTTCATCACATTCTTGAAATTGAAACTCAAGTTTAGAGTTTTGCTTTCTTACCTTCTTTACTATTTCAAGAGCATAAATAAGTTCTGCCTTAAGATCATATCCTTCTTTATCTGATTCTTTTCCACATTTTCATTTTATTTTGACTTGTCTTCTATAGGATCACTTTCTTCTTTCTCTAGAGCCATTAGAATATTCTCTTTTGGTCCTTCAAGTGTATCTTCATATTCATCATCACTAAAACTAAAACCATTTCTTGTACAACTATCTTCAAGATGTCCAAAGTTACCACATCTAAAACACTTGAGAATTATTGGTGACCTTTTCTTGACTTCTTCTTTTATTCAATCATAAATAGGACTTCATCTCTATCATTATCTGAAAAACTAGTATCACTATCACTTGAGTACTTACTTGCCTTGTCTGCATAGTAGCTCCTCTTTTGTCTTTGGAAGAACTTCTTCCCTTGTCTTCTTTGTCCATCCTTGCCTTTCTTTTGGTGCCTGTATATTTTTGATTCCCTGTTCCTGTGATCCTATTTTTCTTCATCATTATTATTTTTAGCTTCTTGAAAATCAGTTGCATAATGACCATACTTTCCACAATTGAAAAATCTAATAGATTTTGCATCTCTAGATCTTCTTGAATCCTTATTCCTTCTACCATAATTAGCTTCTTCATCATTGGATGACTCATTGCTTGATTCTAACTTCTTACCCTTTGTCTTCTTAATTTCTTTGAAGGTTGCTTCCTTTTGGGGATTAGGTTCTTTTGTTCTCAACTCAAAAGTTGTAAGAATACCAAGCAACATATCTCTTGTCAAAGAATCACCATCCTTTGATTCTTCTATAGCAGAAATATTTTCACTAAATATTTTTGGAAGAGATATTAAGACCTTATCACAAACATATGATTCTTCAACCTTAAGTCCAAGTCCTTTCATAGCATTAACAACCTCATCGACTCGAAGTAGATAAGTACTAATGTTTTCCTCATCCTTCATTCTTAACTCTTCAAATTGTCCTTTGAGATTTTGTATCTTTGCTTTCTTGACACTTTTATCTCCTTCATATATACTTTGTAACTTATCCCACATTCCTTTTGCATCTTGACAATGCATAACTTTTATGGACTCTATTCTATGCAAACCTCTCAAAATTGCATTCATTGCTTTTGAATTGTAATGTTGTAGAAGCTTACCTTCCTTATCTGTAGGTGGATCAACTGAGTGGTACGTATCCATTTTCAACTACTTCCCAAATTTCATTGCCAAGTGCCATCAGGTAAATCTTCATTCTCATACTCCAATATATATAATCACTTCCATCAAATATTGATGCTGAATTATCTGATGATCCATTCTTAGAATCCATTGTGTTCTTGTAGGCTTTTCCTTCAAGTTGTTAAACTCTTCCGAAGGAACCCACTCTGATACCAATTGAAGAACACAAGCTTATACTGAGAGGGGGGTGAACAATATAAGACCACTTTTTACTTTTCTTTCCCAATCAATATTATGCAATGTATAGATAGCAATATCAATAGTAGTAATCAAAGCAATGCACAAATCACCACACACAATAGAGACACCAAATTTATGTGGTTCACCCAATGTGGGCTACTCCACGAAGAAAATATTTTACTAAAATTTTCTCAATCAATATCTTGGGAATCCTTTCCCTATTACAATGTTTATGGACCTCTATCCAAAGGAGACACCAATCCCCTTAATCAAGTTAGTGGATCTCTATCCACAGGAGACACCAATATCCTAACTCTGCTCTGGATGGTGATCCTCTAGAAGACCTCTGCCTCCACTACCCTTAGCAAATGGAACTCTATCCATAGAAGACACCTGTCCTCCCTGCTCTAGCTGGAGACCTTTGTCCTCAACTTTATCACCTCCAAAGCTCTATCTCAAATCTGCACTAAACATAGTCCTTCGATCTAGCACAAATCTATCCTCAATATCTGTCTCTGGTCTGGCACAAACCTATCCTCAAATCTACACCAAACTCTATCCTTGAATCTATACTAAACATAGTCCTTTGGTCTAGCACAAATCTATCCTCAATATCTATTCTCAAGCCTTAACTCAAAGCTTGAATCAATCTCAAATCAACTCTGCTAGATCTACCCCAAACCTTAACTCAAGGTTTGAACAAATCAATCAATCAACTCTGCTCACAAGCCTTCACAAAGACTTGTCTCAAATCTTCCTTGTAAGCTTCCACAAAAGCTCACACCAAATTTGTCCTCAAGTCCTCTCTAGAACTTGTCCAATTTGCTCAATAAGTCCTCACAAGAACTTATCCAAATATGCTCTCAATCTGTATTGTAAGCTTCCACAAAAGCTTACCCAAATCTGTCCACAAGTCTTCTCAAAGACTTACCTCAAATTTTCTCAACAAGTCCACACTAGAACTTGTCCAATATCATAGAAACATAAAGAGAATTGTTAGAGACTCAATATGCTCTACACTCATCACAATGCTCAATTACTTTCAATCACTCTCTTAGAAACATATAGAGAATTATTAGAGACTCAATATGCTTCACATTCACCTCAATACTCAATCACTTTCAATCACTCTTTTAGAAACATATAGAGAATTGTTAGAGACTCAATATGCTTCACATTCACCTCAATACTCAATCACTTTCAATCACTCTTTTATCATAGAAATATATAGAGAATTGTTAGAGACTCAATATGTTTCACACTCATCAACTCTCAATCTCTTTCTCAAATCAATTCAGGATATAGAATAATTTGTTTCATAGAACTTGAACAATCAACTCACACATCCACTTGACTAGGCTTAACCAACTCAACCAATCACTCAATGAAATAATCCTTGCTCACAAACCCTAGTCCAAGCATATGAACACTCACTCAAAATATTTCCAACAATGCCTATCAACAAATCTCACATAACAATGATACTCATGATCTTTGCAAACCCTAGTTCAAGTTCTTCACTCAACTTAATCACTTCAACAAAAATGCTTATAAAACAATCTCACACATAGCTCAACAAATCAATAAGAAAATTAAATTAAATCCTTTTCACTCCAAATTTATTTTCTAGAAAACAATCACAAATCAACTATGGAAGAATGTGCCCATACCTTTTTCTTGATGATGAAGGAACCTCAAAAATCTTCCACAACCACAAACACTTCTTTGCCAAGCTCAAGGAAGTTAGAAGATGATAAACTCTCTCAAAAGTACAATGCAAATATCAAAACATACATACACCTTATCACTCCATCTTGAAGAAAGCATCCATCAACATATACAAAAATAATTGACCAAATACACCTTATAATCTCCCAGATAAAATAATATCCAACACCAAAAATAATGTCAATACAATCACCTTTTCAAAATAACTCAATGGCAAGAAGTCCTCTCAAAATCTAACCAACACTTTAATCCACTTATTTCTCCAATTATCCAAAATAATGACCAATTAAAATACCTTTTATTTACCCCTTTTAACTCCCTAGAACCTTATGTCAAAACCTTAGGCATCACAAAATATATTAAAAATTTTATTACCTTTGCCTTGGTGAGACTCGAACTCACGACGTTGCCTCTACCAACGCCCTAGTCATGGCTCCAACCACCGTGTGAGCTAGGTGCTCACCTTGGGAGGGAAGAGCACCACGTGCTCTATATTCTCCCTCTTGGTGCCTCTTCCAAAAGGATTTGCATCGCTTCCTTTGGTGCCTAACCAAAATGTTGACCAAGTCCACTCAAAACGCTGCCTGTCGAGATTCAAACATGGGTCCTCCCACTCACAAACACCCTAGCTCACTCCAACTTGCCACCAGACCACCACGTTGGATGATTATAAGTTTTAGGGCTTCTTTCATCTTATTCCTTCGTTGGCGCACTTAAGACAAAACTTTGTCTTCTTCCTTGCACGAAATCACACGAAACATACAACTCGTAGACCTTTTGTAAATCGAACAAGGGATAATTCTTTTACCACTTAGGCATATGGTTTTTATACCAATATGCCACCACACTTTCAAACGTCGGTGGATTCCATTTTCTTTGCAACCCTAACTTTAGCCTTTAAATATTTAATTTATAAATTATTTAAATTCTTTAGAATTTAAATATTATAAATTAATATTTAAATCCTTTTGGCTTTATTAAGGATTAAAGCCTTCTTAGGTTTTACCACTTTGTATAAATAATATTTATTTATAAAATTTAAATTCAATTTGAATTTAAATAATTTATAAAATAAATATTAAAACTTCCTTGGGCTTTCTAATATGAATTTAAAAGCCTCCTTGGGTTTTTATGAAAAACCTTTGCATTGTTCCTCTTGACCTTTTGACATCAACGATAGCTTATTCCTTGACATCAATGACAACTTTATTTCCTCACAGCAATGACAACTTTGACTCAAAATGTCCAACACACCAAATTAATACCTCTACTCATTAATAAGTGCAAGGGACAATGGTGAGGTAGTAAGGAATAGAAATCCAAATATTTTCATCAAAAGTAATTCCTACAAGAACAATATTTGTTAGAAGAAATTTAAAGGATGATATGAGGTGCATTTCCACCCATGTATCAAAGTAAATGGATTGTCTCATAGATACATACGTGATAAGGATTTAAAGGTTTAATCCTTTTCATAGTAATTGCTAAATTGTGGCCTCCTTGTCATATGAGCAAGATCTACATGAGGACTCTAATAGGATAGTTTCTTCCTCAAAAAGGGCTCCTTCTTGTGGGTCTATATAATTTGCATGATATTTAATAGTTAGCATGGCTAAATAAGCAAAATTATCTTGTTCATCAAGTTTGTACATCCATAAATTTCTAGAGAAATCTATGGAGGGTCAATTTGGAGGGTATAGAAAAATATTTTTGGAATTCAATCCATTGGAGATAGTCATATTTTCTAAGTTACAATCTATACAATAGAAGTCATGTCAACCAAGGTTGTCCAAGGATCAATGGGAAACCATTTACCTTGGCTCTTGATTGTAGAATCATGAAGTCAATAGGATATTACCATGTTTCTATGGTTACTAGGATATTACTCCTTTTGGTTTTGTTGTAGATTGGTCTACCAATTGAATGATAGTAGAAGTGGTTTGCACATTAGTTTGGGATAATTTATTCAATGTTTCCATGGTCATGAAATTTATACATTCTTCTAAGTCAATCAATACATTGGGTATCTTAGTTGTACCAATGAAGATTGTAATAACAAGGTTTTTGGGATCTCGATACTAGGTCGAATGAGCTTACCTATTAAGAGATCAGTAAATTTTCCATCTACTTGGATCATCTTTAGATAATTTTCTCATTTTCTCCTAGTCTTCTTGATACACATATCTTGAATAACCTTGTTAAATATTGGTACATATTTGATTGCTTGGAGTAAAAATATTGTTATATGTAAGTGTTTTAATTCTATCAATAGATCAAATTCCTAAATCTCCTCTAGGTTCTAAATGCTTAGGACAAGGTGCCTTAGATTCTCCCAAAGAAATTTTTTTTGGAAGATTTTTTTCCTCTTTATTTGAGGGGTCAAGACTTGATAATGTTGCTTTCCTATATTTTTAATTATAATATTACAAGAGTTATTGGATTAGGCAATACTTTTCATGAGTGAAGCTATATGTTATCATATTTGATAGCATTAAGATTAACTATGTCATTGTTTTCAATATTATAGGCAAGGGGTTCTTGTCTAATACTATTTGGATTGGTCACATGTTGATCTAGAAGTGAAGGTTGCTTTGGCAATTGTGGTTGTATTGGTTGAGTACCAACAAGTCTGGATAGCAATGTTTGTTGCTAAATTTAGAATTATTGATGTCCTTCATAGGATTGGTTAGGTTGATATGGTATTGACCATTTTTTATTCTAGGTTGTTCATGATTGGTTGGGCATTGATTAAATCCATAGCTTATTG
Organism: Wollemia nobilis; assembly: GCA_028583015.1. Taxonomy (NCBI): domain Eukaryota; kingdom Viridiplantae; phylum Streptophyta; class Pinopsida; order Araucariales; family Araucariaceae; genus Wollemia; species Wollemia nobilis. The sequence goes on along the minus strand of JAQPPZ010000128.1, from coordinate 1,225,801 downwards.
AACCATTTTGGGTTGGACAATTTAAAAGGTGGGGGTAGGGGTATTGGTCCCATTTTTGTGGTGGTGGAGATATTCCATGGGTTTTGAGCCCATGAAATCCTTTAGAGATTTTAATTATAGGAGAAATTATTATGTTGAATCACATAATTAATTTATTTTGTAGTTGAATGATTCCTTCCAAGGGTGGATTTGATTTCATATAGGAGGTCATATTGTGAAATATGCTAAAAATCTAACACCTGATGTAATATGTGATCAAAAGAACAAGATATATCATATAACCAAATGCAAAGAAGAAAATATAAAATAAATGTGCCCATATTTATTCATATTTGACATATCTTCCTTAAAAAAAATGTTACAAGATATCCCTCTTAGGGATTAACCGTTTGATACATATTACAATCCATAATTCATATGGTAGGTGTCTTCAATAGATCCTTAGATCCTCAAAATTTGATTATAGGAGGGATTATTCCTGGAACCTCCTCTTTGTGATGCTAATGATGATGGATCTTGAAGGTCTTTAGCCTTGAAATGCTCTATAATCTACACACAAAGAACTACAATATAGATTAGTAGCATATGATGCCTCTCGAAATGAGGCCATTTATAGATTATTGTAAAATAGAAATGAAATACATAAAAAAACATAAATATGCATGAAATAATGACAAGAAAGCATAAAGAATGTGTAAATATTGAAAGCAAAGAAACTAATCTATGTTAGAAAGCAAATTGACATGATATAAATGTAATCTAATGCTAAAAATAAAGGAAAGGGGCATTAGACCATAGCCACTAATGCTTAGAGTAGATGGCTCTATTAGTTGTTGTCAACATTAGTGGTGGTGCCTACAAGCTACTTTTGAAAATATTGGTCATGGGAAAGAGATTATACTCTTTTTGTTCTAGGCCTAGTGTCAATCAATTCCAATGCTATGTGGATTGATGTTCAAGGGTTGCTTGTGTCTTGCAGAATGGTTTAGGGTGGGAATTTGCTTCAATTCATTGGAATTTGAGGCTTGAACAGCAAGGTTGATCTTCAAGCTAGGGCAGTCTCCATTGGTGGAAAAATAGATGTCATTATGCAATTTGATAGGGCTTCGCTATGCCTTAGAGGGATGTTGATTCACTCTTCAATCCGTCAGAGCTTCGCTATGGCATTAGCACATCAATTTCTCTAGGGTTTGCATATAAAATTGGGGCCTTAAATAGACACCCAATTTCTCATCCTAGCTTCATAGGGAAGCCAAGAACAAGAAATGATTATGCTTGGGTAGTTGCAGGGATGCTTCCAGAAGCTTCGATCTCCTAACCATCCAAGAATTAGTTACACTCAATGGATTTCACTCAACTTTGGTAGCCCGAGTTTGTTATAGGGTTAGCCACTATCGATAGGTGTGACTATGGGTATCTAGCTGCTATCACCGTTAGTGGATTTCCGTAGCCACTCTGATCATCGGTTAGTGGCTATGGAGGCAACCACTGATTTCATCAGTGGCTATGGCTGAATAGGACTAGACTACCCTATTTGAGTGGTTAGAACCACTGTTGGGTCTTGGAAAGGTCCAAGATCAGTCATATGGCCTGCAAAGGTGTCCATATGAGTAGCCTCCTAAACATGACGTGTTTTAGGTGTCTACAGATGCCCTTTTTGAGATGCATTGTGGGAAAACACAACACTAAGCAAAAATAGACAACCTAAAGCCATATTATAGGTTGATTGATGTTCATTGATCTGGTCAATGTTAGATGCCCCAATCATGGAAAGGGTATGCATCTCTGAATCATTACTTCCAATGGCATGGAAGGCTTAAATTGAGTAAAACTTTGAAGCTCTCTGAAGAAAATTGGATCACATTATTTGCATTACAAAGGACCGATAGTCAGATTGACAAAGCTTTAAATCAACATATTTTCTTTTTCCCTAGCAAAAGGGGAAGCTTATGATAGTTGTTAGCAATGATTCATAAGATGAACACAATTCACATGATTAAGTATTCAATTGTTGATTTTGATTATGAATTATTTGATTATGACTACCCCCTCAAGCGATGAGTCGATGAGGAAAATGGCAAGTGATGAAAGCGATGAGTCACTTGACCAAGATGACTGATTTGGATAGTTCAAGATGATTAAATTTGTTGTAAGGTAGGTCCTATTACAACTATGATTTCAACCATTAATAGTAATTGTACATCTCTATCCTATGGAGCAATCCAGCCACAATGGCCTTCTTAGGGAATCAAGATGATAGCAATTCAATTTAAGCATGTGATGAATCACTATGTTCGATGATTTGATGAAAATTTCATAGAAGAAATGAAATGAATACCTCATTCTCATGGAGTAGTTCAACCACAATGGCCTTCTTGGGGATTGAAGTGAAGATATTTCAATTTGATGATGAATAATTTGGTTCAAATGGCCTTATGGTAATTTACTCATCTTATCAGATTGCATGGAGTGCAAGTCACTACAACCACCAAGTGTATAGGGTAAATAATTGGATACGAGGCACATTTGAAATTTTGTTTTATTTGATTTTTTGTTAATTTTGGATTTGAGATTATGGTTTGGTATATATGCTTTAATGTCCATTATGAAACTCCTTATGATGAGAAATTATGTGCATTTATTATTTTCTTAGCCACTATCAAATATGGTGATGGATATTTGCAAATCTTATAGCCATTATCAACGTCGATGGGCGTGGTTGGGTTGGTTTGTGATCGCTATCAAAGTGAGCGGTGATGGAAAATGTAAAATATATAAAGGATTTTTGGTATTTTTCATTTCATTATTTCTAGCTGGAAATTTAGGAGTGAGCTCTAAGGGAGGAGAAGTAAATTCTGATATAGAATGCTATCAAGATTTGGATACTAACCCAATGGCAGATTATCCTGAGGCATCATCAAGTAGCAGAGCTGAAGCTCCTAAGGTACCTCTCCATCTCATCCTCTTGATTTATGCATTTAAAATGAACCTCATTAAGTAATGAGTTAAATGAACCTCATTAAATTATAAGAAATGAACCTCACCCCTTAGTTTAGGTTTAGCTTAGGTTAGCTTAAGGGGTTAGGGTTTTTAATTTTTGGGTATTTTTGGGTGGGAAATGACCTTGCGTGGGGTCAATCCTGTAGCCATTGTCGCTGAGGGTGGCTCCCAATTTGGCAATTGGGGGCTACCATAATTGTGGGTGGTTAGGTTCAAACCCCAATGGTAAAAAATTTGACCATTGGTGGTAGCCACTGATGACATCGATGACGGCCATGGCGGTTGTCAGCGACGTGAGTGACTAAGAACCTTAGAATTGTTTTTTAATTTTTGTTTGTTTTTTATTTTTTTTTGGTTTGGATGAGTGAGTGAGTGCATTGATTTACTTTTCTTGGATATTAGACTCTAATAGCTCGAGGGTGAGAGCCTAATATACTTCTTGAGTTGTGACCTCTTTTAGATGATGATGACTAGGAGTGGTTTGGGGTGATTGGCCTCAACTACATTGTGAGATTATCGATAGTTATGTTGGACCAGTCTTACCTAATAGCCCTAGCCCATCGATGGGATAGTAGGACTAACACTTTCCATCTCCCCATTAGAGATATGATGGTGATATTGGAGGATGTCTACCATATCTTTAAGATTCCCATCGATGGATGGGCCATCATTTCTTCTCCCACTATGGCTAGGGATACAGTATTTGCTTAGGTTTTTTGGGATAGAGTTGTTGAGGCACTATTGGGAGATATTGAGCATGGTGGGGTGCCTATTGATCATTGGTTTAGGGTGAATGTCTTCTCATAGTGCTAGGTTGTACTGATGCACATTATCTATAATGTGCTACTACCAAATACATCAGGAGTGAGGTTCCCTTGGAACCTCCTAGACATGGTGCAGGACCTATTAGAGTGTACCTCATGGTAGCCTCTGATTATGGCATGGGGGAGTGCACTTCTAGCATAACTCTATGATGAGCTATATCATATTACATGGTGGGGATGAGTGGGAGTGGGATGTAGCCTTCTATTATAGATCTAGGGATGGGAGCACATCTACATAGATCGATTTAGAAGATTGCCCTTGGGGATAGCGACATAGTAGTGGATGATCAGTGCTATGCTATGAGATGGCCATGGGTGGTAGAGACTATCTAGAGCTGACCACATGTAGGGGATGTAGACCACTACATCGGGTCTTTAATAGGATTATAGGCTAGTCATATTATATGGAGATCCTACCTAGGCTATCTTGCATGGGAGGAGGTAGGGAGGTACTTGGGTCGAGTTAGGTATGATAGATGGCTCATAGGGCACTATGGGAGGGTGAGAGAGTACTTTCACTATACTCAGATTACTAGGTAGTTTGGGGTTGCGTAGGATGTCTAAGGAGCTAGTCCTCTACCACCATTGATAGGTAGAGATATAGCTTCCAGTGCCATAGGTTATAACATTATCTAAGGAGGTAGATCCTATGATAGATGATACAGGTGTAGAGGATCTTGGGACCATGGTAGAGTATGATACTTGGTGGACCACTCAGTTATGGTAGGTGGTGGTAGCTTAGGTAGAGCTAGATATGAGGTAGAAGGGAGGTGATGATGATGGGTGATGAGTGCATCATAGGATGGAGGAGTGGGGATAGGTTGTAGGGTAGGTGGATGATCCTCATGATGATGAGGAGGGTGAGGAGGATGCCCTAGATGATGAGGTATCCTAGCTATGGGCTTAGGTACATAGCTTATAGGCATAGTATATAGGTCTAGAGGTAGGTTATGGAGTGAGATACATCTCTCTACTATGCAGAGTTGAGTGTGGGCAGATAGATGGTGGAGGGTATGTAGAGGAGAGGACCACTCTACAGGCTTAGGTAGATTTACATAAATATTGATAGGTTATTAAGAGAGGGATCTCCTATGGGCACAACTGATAGCTAGGGATGCCATTATAGATGCTAGGACTATTGAGAGAGATGCTCTCAAGACACATCTAGGGATTGCTCCTATTGCTCAGGTTACACCATCTACTCCAGTTGCTCAGGGATTGATAGGATTAGGTGTAGATGTAAATATTAGGTGGTTATGGGGTCTCTTAGATGATATGAGGATAGCATCATATGGTAGCTCATACATAGTTGTTCTAGAGGTTGAGATTGATGATACTAGGTGGTACTGTACTAGCTAGATCTATAGTAGGGGCTCTCATCGGAGTAGGTAAAGTGAGTTTGGGTAGTCATTAGTGTAGCCCAATCATAGGTTAGGTGCTTGATCTGAGAGATCGATAGGTACTAGCTCTAGATAGCCTCATAGAGATGGAGTTGAGGGTGGAGGTGACTTAGGGAGTGTAGGCCCAGTTTGATATGTCATGATGATTATATCATTTTTGAGTGTAAGGTTTGAGGACCTACACAATTGTAGCCTACGGGTATTTTTGTACCTCTATGTACTTTTGACACACACATACATACATATATATATATATATATATATATATATATATATGATACTCTATTTATGGTTCATTATGTGTATTATGTATTTGATTTTATGTTCATGTGATGCAATATATGGATGCAATGGTGAATGTTAAATGCATGTTTAATTTATTTCAATTGTTTATGCATTTAATCTATGTGATATGATATGATAGATGATGTGTATGTAATGCATTAATTACATGAGGATGATCTAATGCAAATGAACTTGTATGCTTTAATCACTTAAAATATAAGGAATGAATCTAATATGTGTTTAACAAACTAATGGAAGACACCACAGAATGTATGAAAATCATGAATGAAAATGGTAACTCTTATCATAAGAATTAATCATTTAAGCATCCATATGTGAAATGAGATGATGTGAGATGTATGGGCTTTCCCTATAAGCTTCTATAAATTAAAAGATATGCACAAAATAGTCAGTGGCCATCTAAATATCATTGTTGATATCCATCCGGTATCTATCCTATTTCATGAACACCCCTTAATAAACAAAAGTTCATAAGGAAAATTGTGTATGATTGATGAGATGATTTGTTGCTATAGGGGATTTTTGAGGTTTTCCATGAGACTCAAACACCCTAGTTGATTAATCAAAAGTTGTATAATGACTACACAAGACTTTTGAAAGATAAAAGCTTTGTTAAGAAGACCAAGATATTCATTATCCCTATGTGTGCAAATGAATATATTAGATGAGGCATAAGACTACCTCATTGCCATGTAGGTTTCATTCAACCCATTTTTGTAATGAGGATCACCATATGGTCATCATGATCCTAAGTTTGGACGTAGTTGGACTAGACTACTAGGTAAATACAAGCCACCTAAAGCTAGCTCATCCATAAAATGACATTGGTCTATACAAAAGAAGGTTGCTAATGTGATAGACATATCACCATGCGTAAGGATACCCCATTGCCATGTGGGTTTCATTCAACCCATTGTTGTAATGAGGATCACCCCATGGTGGTTGAATACTGAATATTCCAAGGATTCAAGCTCTTCACCCCCTTCTTTTCTTTTCATTTCTTGGGATACTTGCTCATGCTTAGTGATGAAAATCACTATTTATTTTACATTTTGTTTTCTTTTGGAGCAAGGGATTTGCTTAGTGATGAAAATCACTATTTATTTTGCTTTGCTTTGATTTGGGAATTTTGCTTATTTTGTATGAAAGCAAGGGATTTCTTGGGTAGGGGGAGCTTGTCCTTTTTCCAATAATCAACATTCTAGACCATGCGCATGATAGGATGAGCAAGGAAAACCTTTCGCTTAAGGTGACTAGGACCACTTTGTAGTGTCATCCTTCCTTGTTCAAACTAGGATTGTTAATGTTTAAAATGTGATAGGATTTTGATATATGCAAGGTACTATCAAAACTAGACCTCATCTTCGAAAGTCAAGATAGCTTTCTACAAAATCTGAAAAGATCACTAGGTATGGTTGAATGATCAAAAAACCCTAGTATATACCTTATAGCAACTGAATGGTTGTGTTGAAAAACACAATTACTCATAAGGGATGATGAATGATGATGATTTATGGATGCATGATTAGCATACAAACGTGGTGTCATTTATAAGATTGTAAACACAACCTATCCTAATGCAAGTGCAATGGATGAAAATGCCTAATGCAATGCAATTAAATGAATGCATATGATGCAATATGTAAAATGTAAATATTTTTGTGTTTTGATGTTTTGAATTGTTTTTGTATTTTATTGTTTTCTGATTTTTTTTGGATTTTTGATTATTTTATTGTTTTTGATATTTTATGTATAAAATACCTTTAAGTGAAGAATGTTGAGAGGTTCAGGCTCTTCAACACCTTCTAGCGATGTTAGGTGGTAAGTTCCAGGTCCAATATTTTTTGAAATGATGAAGGGACCTAACCAGTTAGCCATAAATTTGTCTCATAGATGTGGTGGTAGGTTTGAGTTCTGTTGGTTCTCTTTGAGCACAAGATCCCCAAATTTAAAGTCCCTTAGGTGGACTTTGTTATTGTAAGCTCATTTTAGATGATCTTGGTAAACATGGAGATGCTCAAGGGCATTCACTCGATGTTCATCAAGAAGGGTCAGTTGATCAAGGTGAGCTTGTCGCATAGTGTCATCATCGATGAACTCTTTCAATGTGATGCGTAGTGTTGGAATTTCTAATTCCAAGGGCATGATGGCCTCAGCACCATAGACTAGTGAAAATGGGGTTGCCCTAGTGGGTGTTCGTATGCTAGTTCGATAAGCCCATAATGCAAGAGGTAATTGGATGTGCCAATCCTTATGATTTTCTTTTACAGTTTTCTTCAAGATGGCTACTACTATTTTGTTTGAGGCCTCTACTTGCCCATTTGCCTATGGATAATAAGGTGTGGCAAAGTTGTGCTGAATATTGTATTTGGACGTTAAAGCCCACACATATTTGTTCTTAAATGAGGTACCATTATCCAAGATTATTTTGGATGGGATCCCAAAATGACATATGATATTGTGAAGTATGAACTCCACAATACGTGCTCCTATCATAGAAGTTAAGGGGATCACTTCCACCCACTTGGTAAAATACTCAGTGGCCATTATGATAAACGTGTGTCAGCCCAAAGATGGGGGAGAGATCTTACCAATTAGATCAAAACCCCACTGAGAAAATGGCCAAGCCACTTGGATGGGCTGTAAGGCCTATGATGGCAGGTGCATAAGATTAGCATGATGCTGACATTTAATGCATTTCTTGACATATGCACAACAATCCTTCTCCATGGTGGGCCAATAATAACCCATTCGAAGGATGCGCTTGATGATGGCCATGCCATTGAAATGGCCATCACATGTACCATCATGAGCTTGTGAAATCACCCAAGCTGATTCTTGGGGCTCAAGACAATGAAGGAGAATTCCATCATAGCTACGATGATACAAGATGTCTCCTAACAAGACATATCTGGTCACTTTTTGTTTGAATGCTCTTTTGGTGGTATGCGACAATCCCTATGGGATTATTCTAAGCTTAAGGTAATCACGTAATTGGGTGAGCCAATCCTGATAAGTGATAGCTTCGATAGATTGAATGACATGTTCCTATTGCAACTCATTGTGTATGAATGTAGATTGGGAGACAACCTTATGGTGAATGGTAGTACCATTCTCCATAGGACCCTACGAGATCAAAGACCCCCAGGATGTCTTCTTCAAAAATTCTCTAGCTTTATAGAACCATTCATGGTTTGGTTCTATATGAATCATGTGGACTGATTCATGATTGTCTTGAGCCTCACACCACATCATGGATTGTGAGAGCATCTTCACTTGGATGGTAGTAAAGTCAATAGATAGATTCTGAGGGATTAAGGATCCCAAAGATGCCATAGTGTCTATAAATCTATTTGATGTATGAGGGACTACCTCGATGTCATACCACTCTAGTTGGGCTAAATAAGTGTCCACAAGTTCCTTATACACTTTCAGGATAGGACACCTACACTGATAGATTCCCTTAACCTAGTTTACTATGAGAAGGGAGTCACCAAAGATATTTAACTTTTTGATCTTCATGGTGAGCATTGTTTGGAGACCCAAGATTAGGGCCTCGTATTCAACATTGTTATTGGTGCAAGGAAAGTTGAGTTTAAATGACAAGGGCATTGGAGCACCTTGTGGCATGAAAAACATGATCCTTGCACCACCCCCTTGCTCGCATTTCAAACCATCAAAGAACAAAGTCATATCAGCTTTGTTATCTGGTTCTTCGGGTTTGGGTGACTCTAATAATGCAAATACTGCATCATCAAGGAGTTCTATGACAAGAGGCTTATGATCCTGAAGAGGTGCCTCTACTAGTTGATCAACTATGACCTATCCTTTGATTGACTTTTGGCTTATGAATTCTAGATCAAATTCTATCAATAGCATGATCCACTTTGTAGTACGTGTATTATGATATGTTCTGCTCATCATATACTACAAAGGATTTTGTTTTGATATAACATACATTGTATGACTTAGCATATAGTGGTGCAACTTCTTAGTTGCAAAAACCATTACTAAACATAGTTTCTCAATGTATGCATAATTTAGCTCGTAGCTAACCAGGGTTCGACTTATGTAGTATATCACCTGTTCTTTGTCTTGCTTGTTCTTCTAGGCTAACATGGTTCCTAGTGCAAAGTCCATGGTGGATATATACAACATAAATGGCACATCTGGTCTTGGTGGAGCTAGTACTGGCAGTGATGCCAGGTATTGCTTGATCTCAACAAAAGCTTTTTGGCAATCTTCATCCCAATTAAATGAGACCCCCTTGTGTAGCAGTCGATTCATGGGTCGACATTTATCCGATAGCTGTGCAATGAAGCGCTTTATGGATGCTACTTTGCCCTGTAGGCTTCTTAGTTCTTTGATGTTTGTGGGGGGACACATTTCTAGTATAGCTTTTACCTTTTTTGGATCTACTTTGATCCCTCATTTTGAAATGATGAATCCCAAGATTTTTCTTGAAGTTACGCCAAAGATGCATTTCTTGGGATTCAACCTGATGTTATGCTCAATCAGGTGATCAAAGACCTTTCTAAGGACCTCAATGTGCTCTTCATGTAGTAATGACTTGGCCAGTAAGTCATCAATGTAGTCTTCTAATATCTTGTGCATATAGTCATGGAAGATGTATGTCATAGCCCATTGATATGTGGCACCAATATTTTTAAGGCCAAATGGCATAACCTTATAGCAAAATATCCCCCATGGAGTGGTAAAGGTGGTTTTATGTTGATCTTCAAGTTTAATCTAAATCTGATTATAACCAGAAAAACCATCCATGAGTGAGAGCATCTCATGACCTATAGTTGCATCTACAAGAGCATCGATGTTTGGCAATGGAAATGAATCCTTGGGTGTTGCCTTGTTGAGGTCTCAAAAATCTGTGCAGATGTGGATTCTTCCATCAAGTTTTCCTATGGGTACCATGTTTGATACCCATTCTAGATAGTCGATGGGAATTATAAATTCTACATCCAAAAGTTTTTGCAATTCATCTTTGACCATCAAAGCGATGGTTGGATGCATTTTCCTAAGTTTTTGCTTGATCAAATTTTTGGTAGGGTCCAACGAAAGGTTATGAACAACCAATTTTGGATCCAGACCCAACATATCTTTGTAGGTCCAAGAAAAGAGATTAGGTCTCTCTTTCAATAGAGGTATGAGGATGGCTCATTCCTCAGGAGATAAGATTTCTCCGAATTTAACTTTCTTTGGATTCATGGGATCTGCATTGATATCCACTTTGAAAGTTTCCTCTATTGACATATGTGATCCCTCCTCAAGTTGATGAGGTGTAGGGATCATATGGATGTCATCAATTGGGTTTAAAGGATCTACCATATCAGGATCGACCTCAACATGATAAACATCATGGGCACAACCTGGTGCAAAATGGAATGGTTGTAACATTTCTTCATTAGGGAAGAAATCCTCAGGCTCAAGGGGTGAATTGGCATGATCAAAATCAATGGCCTCAAGATTGAGGTGCAATGGTTTTGAAGGTTCAAATGGATTGTGGAGTGGAGTGGTCATATCAATGGAGATCATGTTTATGGATGGAATAAAATCTCTAGGACCACGTGGATAAGACTCACTACTTCTGGGTTGTCCCCCATACTCTAGATGTGGCTCAGGAGGTATGGGGATCTTCGGATCTACTCTAGGAATAGATAAGACAATGGGATATTCTAGGGGAAGCAACTATCTTAAGTTAGGAGGACGGGAAGACTATGTGATAGATTTCATCTATGTTCATAGGTCGCCTGATTGGCTCTACTTCTCTCGAGGGAATGTTAATATGATGCAGGTGTCGAGGTCCTAAGTAGGCCATTTCGGTCTCATCTTCATACTCATCATCTGCAATAAAATAATCACTTTAAGAAGTATGTTCTAATTTTGATTCTTCATTTATGCTAGACCTTTGAGGTATAATGCCAATATCATCAACATATTCATTATTCCTAATAACCCAATCAATTCTTAGAATGCTTTCTGAGTTAGCCTCTATAGAAATGTTCTCATGATAGACTAAGGGTGGCTCTATAGCTACCATAGTAATTGGGTGATGGTCCCTCCATAAGCATGAGGGATTGGGATAGGTGTATGGATTCCAATCAATATCCTCCTCGAAGCCCAAGCTTAGGCATTGTAGAGAATCAACTAAAAGCTCATCTGGTATATGAATAGAATAGCCTAATCCAAACCTATCTATAGGCAATTAGTATTGTGGTTGGTAAGGCATTCTATGACCCTACTCATAGAGACCTAGACCATTGCCCTACCAATGGCAATGGTTGAAGTAACGTAGAGCATACTCAGGGTTTGATAGGTAGTAGATATTACCTATGAATGGGTCATCATCATGATGATCTTCTGGAGAATGACTGGAGGTCTGATCAAAGCCTCCATAAATAAATTTGGTCTGATTGGGAGGTATGCCCAGAGGTACCACCATCCCAATGGGAAAATAGGGGATGTGGGGTCTCCCCAAATCCTATGCAGACTCTATGATAGGTGTGAAGGTCACATTCTGCACTAAGTATTCTGCAAGTCCTGGGTTGACTAGATGTATCATCACCTGAGGAGCAGATGATCCTAATGATGAGGTAGGGATGCATGTTGAGGTAACTTCTCCATTAGGTTAGGTGACTCTTCCTCTTCCATGGGATTAGGAATCTCTATAGTCGAGACATGGGGGATGACTTTAGGGTCATCGACCATGGGTGCCTTTAGCTTCTATCCTTGTTTTAGATTTTTCGATGAGGATGGTTTATCAAAAGCAGGTTTTGGTTTAGGCTCTGATGGCAGCACTGATGTAGATGGATCAACTCATACTACTTTGGCTTTTTGATCTGGATGCTTGATAGGTGATGTTGGTCTTATGTCTAGATGGGTAGAGGGTAAGATGAATTCTCTAGGATTGTCAACTTGGTTGACATATTTGAAGGGCTCTTCATCTGAGGGGATGACATGAATGTTTCCTTCATGAACATACTTAATGCATTGATGAAGGATGGAAGGAATACATTTCATGTCATGAATCTAGGGTCTACCAAGGAGGATGTTGTATTGCATGCTGCCTTCAAGCACATGACATGACACAAATATAGTCTTCAATCCTACTTGGATAGGAAGCACAATGGTACCAATAGTCGAACATAATGCATCATTGAATGCTCGTAAAGTGAACATGGATGCTACAATGTGTGATTGAGGGATGCTAAGGTGTCCTAAAGCACTCATTGTTATAATATTAATTGATGACCCTATGTCAATCAATACTCACTTGAATGAAATTTGATTTATACAAGCGATTATATGCAATGGTGGGTCCGCTATGCTAGCTGACACTTTCTTTATTTTATGATCATGGAAAGTGATCACTGGCTCTTTGCACTACTGGACATGCCCCACAAAATTTGTGAATGCATTGGGGTCTTAGGGTTGGAGCTCTATAGATCTTAGAATCTCCATTAAAGTCTCCCTATGCCTAGGGGACTATTGGATGAGCTCATATATGGATAATTTTGTTGAGGTCGTCTATAGACTCTGAGTGAGTCTATTCCTGATGGTGACCACTAGTCTTGTTGGTGGGCTTGGTAGTTGGTTTTGTGTTGGCCTTTGCTGAGGCATAGTTGGGATATAGATGGGAGCCATAGGTGGCTCTGGCTGGTTGTATCTCCTATTTCTTGTGACAACATTGACCATACTGATAAATCCTTGTGGGAGGATCTATCTGCACTTGGTTGACTTGACCTACATGATTCCTTGGAGGTTCATGGTTTGGTAAAGGATATTTAAATATTCCCATGTTCTGATTATCAGGTGCTAAAGGGCTATCAACTCATAGTTGGTCCCTATCTATCATGTTTTGTACCATATTTTTGAATCCATGGCACACTTCAATATCATGGCCTTTCTATCTATGATAAAGATAGTATTGATCTTCCCTATATCCCTTTGGCTTAGGGTGATTAGGGTCTAACAACTAGACTTCTAGTAGTTTAAGTACCTTGGCCTCACACAATTGATTGAATATGGATGTCATAGACTCAGACAATGGTGTAAATTGGTGAGGTGAGTGACGTTGTTTATCTCTGCCCTAGTTTTTAGTGTGTTGATTGTTATAATGCACTGGAGGGGGTTGAGCTTGATAATTTTGTTGTCACTATGACCCCTCTACTTTTGAAATATTCAACACAACTTGATTGATTAGTGCAAGCTTGGCCTGATGCGGTTGATTGCATGTGTTTTTGTTATTCCATTCTTTTTTTGTTCAAAGCTTCAAATCTCCTTCTTGGATTTTTATGTCTTCGATCACTTTGGCTTGCACCAAAGCCTCCTCGAATGTTGTGTACTATTGTAGCTAGAGCAACAATGATATATGTTTAGCATAAATTTTGGTAAACATTCGAGTAAGTTCAATTGTGGGGATGGTGAATGGAAGTTTTGACATGAGTTTTCACCATTTGTTCCCATAATCCATCACTGGCTCATCATCATATTATCATAAATTAGCCAGGTCGGATAGATTTGTTTTCTTCTTGATGCCAAATGAGAAGCGTTCAAGAAAAGCATTCGCTAGCTGCTCAAAGCTAGTGATGTTATGCCTTGGTAATTGATTATACCATTCAAGGGTTGCACCTAAAAGGGTAATCATAAATGTTTATAACAACAAGGCATCATTATTTTGCAATTGAAAGCATAAGTTCATAAAACTGGTTACATGCTCTTGCACATCATCATCACCTCAAAACTTATCTAGCTTGGGCATCTCAAAATGTTTGGGATACATCAGACTCAGGACCAAAGGACAAAGAGGTTGGTTGTGGATCTTGCTTAAAGTAGGCTTTTGGTAAGTCATTCCTTGTTTCTCGAGAGATTTGATCCTCTCGGTAAGCACTCTGTAAGCTTGAGAAGAGATGATCTCTTCCTCTCAAAGGGATCTTTGGGGAGCAGGAGGTGGTAGGTTCCTTTGGGATCGAGGTGGTCGATTGTATTCATCGACCATGTCTACAGATGATGGTTTAGGATATTGTTGTTCTTGATCATCTCACTCTGATTCTTCATATTGATCATGCTCAGGTAGATTTGGTGCTTGGTGCTATTATTGCCTAGAAGCATGTTGTGATGTGTGGTGAGTATGATTGTCTACTTGTCTAGTATGCAACTCAGGGTGAGAGATAGCATGTCTCTCATTATGTTCTACCTATACTCACTACGTGGAGGTAATTCCACTTGAGCTAATCTATTTGATCACTCTTCCCACTCCTTTTGATCAAGGATACATTGCTCTCTTTGGTGGTGTTCATACAAACATTGGTGAAGCAACCTTTGTCATTTTGCATCTTCTTGCTCTAAACGCTCATGCTCTACACACAAGTCCTCCAATTGATCTTGGAGTATTTGCTCTCTCTGAACTATGCAAAGCCTATGTATCCGATCTGATCGATCTATCGTATAAGGTCTTTGGCTACCTAACTCCGTGTGAGGAGTCTTAGCAGTGTGAGTTCTAGTGGAAGGATCTGCTATACTCTTTCCTCTATCTATTGAAGGTATATTGACATTATGTTCAACTCTTTGCTCTGTGCCTGCATGTGTGGATGGGGCATTTGTACTACATGGGTGCTTGGAGCACTCACCTTGGGCATAAGTATGCCACACTACATCTTCACTATGCACACTCTCTAAATGAGAATGGGTAGTAGAAGTGGCCCTATGTGTTGATCTTCTAGGAGCTTGGTCTAGGTGATCAAGTTGATGAGTTCTCCATGGTCGATCGAGAGGCATACCATTCACATCGATACTATGGAGATCTATTAGATCTGCTCCATGCTCGAAGTGATTTGGAGCTCTTGTGGGTATGCGATTAGGTGCACCCCCTCTATTTTACCCCTCATTGGGCAGGTTTTATCTATGACCATCATGTGATGATTGGGGTCTTGAAACACCCTCATTTAGATCATGAGAAGATCCTGGATTGGATCTCCTAGTTGGGGTTTCTCGGTGAGTTTCATCTACTAAGACTACTTGAATGTCATTTAGGAGCATTTTGTGTAGGTGGATCAACTCTAGTGTTATTTGTGTTTTGTGGTGCATTGGCTGCCACCTCAGTTGTAGATCGAGGGTGGCCCCATGTGGTGACCATAACCTTATGAATTTATCTCGTATGTAAATTTTAAGAAACAGATAAAGTATACAAAATGATTATCTCTTTTAAATTTTCTTTGTGTTTCCTAAAACTCATCTTGTGTGTTATGGTTTGTTGGAAATCAGATCTTTCTCTTATTGATCGGTTGTAGAAGCTTACATTTAATTTTATCAATCCAAGGGAAAATCAAGGTTAGATTTAAAAAGTAGCAATCTAGTATAGATATGATTGTAGGAATTAATGCTTAAGTCTAGTTCAATTTCCAGTTCAGAAATCATGCGTACACATGTACAAAAAGAAATATAAAAATGTGCAATATGAATTATGCAAGAAATAGTAAATAAGTGCAATTTATTATGAAATTTAACTATTATGCAATTTTATATTTTATGTATTTTCTAATGTAGATCTAACTAATTCTAACCTAATGCATGGGGTGAAGAGCTCAGGGACTGTCGATTAGGAGTGGGCCCTACCTCCTAAGTGGCAGTGTAAGTTCTTTCCCCTAAACTACTCTATTAGTAACTAAATATTATGATTTATACTAACATTTATTTATAATTCATGAATGCAGGTTGCAGAATTTACAAATTCAGAACAGAGAATAAACAAATGCCACAAATGATACAAGTTACCATAATGAAGAAATGTTATTTTATTGATGAAGAGTCAACTGTACAAGCTCCAAAAAATAATCTGTAACATGATGTAATGAATAATGTAATCAGAGAAAAAACCCCAAAGGAGAGAGAGCCTCTGGTTTCTACTGTATATTTTTATACTAAGACTAATACAAAGTACAATCTTGTCCACGTATGTATCTTGCTTAAAATGTGGAGTGATGACTGTATGTACACCATAAGATATCCTAAAGCTAAAAATATTTTATTTGACTTGGACCTAAAAATATTTCTATAAGTCCAAGTGGAATTACATGGAATATTTCCTATCTAACTGACTCATAATAAGACTTTTCAACTCCTGTAATATAGGAAGTCTTAACAACTTTGACATTTGATAAATAATAACTTTACAAATCCTTTTCATAAGGTTTTATCAGCTGGAGAGAATCTTGTAACCAAAATGAGAAGGAAAGATATATTGGAGATATTTTAATTGCCATAATTTGGTTATGCCATCCATATTATGTTTTGCCATCCATGGTAAGTCTTCAAAATGACCTTTTGACCTTACGTAATTATTGTCCGTAATTACCTCCAGTAACTATCTTTCATAAACTGAGATCATCCGCTTGAATTCTTCTAACTGCTAGTGGTTGTTCTTCATATCTAGAGAAAAACTATAGTTTCTCCACTTATTACCTGCATTTAACTCAGATCTCAGGAAAATTGAACGTAAGTTACTAATAAACATCAAATTACCATTTTTACTTTTTTTACCAATAATTCATATTTAAAAAATGATAACATGTAAAAATATATTAAATACTCATGTAAAATGATTGAATTTGATACAAGAATTAGTAGTAAATAACCTCTCATCATTACCCCAGACTAAAAATTATGCATGTCCTCATGCATACATAAAAATAGATATGAATTCATAAATATAAGACTAATAAAAATAGATATGAATTCATGTAAAATGATTGAATTCATGTAAAATGATTGAATTTGATACAAGAATTAGTAGTAAATAACCTCTCATCATTACCCCAAACTAAAAATTATGCATGTCCTCATGCATACATAAAAATAGATATGAATTCATCAATATAAGATACATGCACAATTTCAGAAGAATGTTATAGTATATGAGAGATTAAATAATTTTATAAAAGTGTACTCATCAGAAAAATACAGTTACAAAAATTCATCATTTTGATGCAGAAATAATATCAAAGTTATCCAAAATTTAAAAATCAACTACATCAGAAATCGTTTTATTCCTTACATATCATAAAATATAAGACTGTTATTTTTTTAAGATTGAATTCTAGAAATAACAGTAATTTGATAATAATTCTAAAAAATAATAGTAATTTGAATATCAAAAATTCTATTAACAGATAATCTCCAAAAAGGATTTGCAACAATTAACTCAAAATACATATAGTAAAACAATTTTTTTTTTTTAAAACACATGTAGGAGAATAAATTTAAAATCATATGCAGTAAACATATGTGTATATAAAGAAATTATTTTAAAATAATATATACAAATACTAACTAGCCATCACACATATACAGATATATGAAAATTTCAAACCACATATTAAAAATATAAATCTCTAATAAATATTAAAAGTCTTTTAAGGATCACTGATCATTGGGTTGAGTGTCTGGAAGGTCTTCCTCTTGTTCAAGGTGTTTTCTGTTCCTGTTGTGCTTGTCTCTTAGATTTTCGGTCCACGGCTGCTGTTGTAGCTGGAGTTTCTACAGTTATAGTCTTAATATGTTCAATCTCTGGGTCGCTCTATTTCTCCTTCAATTTTGCACCCTTATCCTGAGAAGAAGGGAGATCTTCATCGGAGTCCTTAGACCCTTTAAAAGCTGGCACATTCGGTTGAGAGATCTTTTTATTTTTAGTTTGTTAAGAACTATCTTCATCGAGAACTTTTGAAAAGATAATGATTTTATGAGTGGATAAAGACTTACCAACATTGACCGACTTGTTAGGCTTTCTCCCGACTGTAGACATTTTTGGTGGGGAAGTTTCAACAGGTGGCGACCGACTGGTAGGACTTGTAGGACCTGTAACCTTATCATCTCTGAGTTGTTTAATTAATTTAAACTGCATAGAAAGAGCTTGCTGAATAATTTTATGTTGTTATGCTAAATCCACACTTAATTTATCAATTTTTGTTTGAAGGGATTCATTCTGTGCTTTGAGATAAGACAAGGTTTCTTCAACAGATTCCTCTACAGGTATTTCTGGGTCTTGGTATTCTTTAGAACTTTCTATTATTTTCGTTTCTTTCTTGGAATGTATTCTGAATTTAGTATTTTTTTGTTTTTCTTTGAGCTTATAGGTTTTTCATCATGGTCATCAGAGTCACTTTCCTTTTTTGTAGATTGTTCATCTTCAGATTCGGATCATTCCATGATTTTAGGTGCATTGGCTTCTTCCACAATTCGGGTCCATGGTACTTTTACTTCATGGGAATTTTTTAGAATTATGAGTTTAATTAAACCATGATGAGATATTAAGTGTAGTTTAGGCTATCCCTCAAAAATTTTTGGCTTGAATCTTAGAACTGTAGATTTTAATGATTGACACAGAAAGTATGGACGATTGATAACACAGTCTTCTTTGTCAGGATATTTTAAGTTAATAGGCATTTGAATATGATAGGCAACTAAAATAGACATGCGACCCTCAACAGTAAAGAGTTTGATAATGATAACAACTACTTATTGCCAAATAAGAGGAAGTGTAGAGGTGGCTACCCCTCTTATTGCACCTTCTTTGTTTCTTACAAGTGAACATTTCTCATCAAATTGCTTTACTAGCTGGGTGATATTTTTAGTATTTTTGTAGAAAAGTGTACCAACCTCAGGCATGTTTAAGATCTTAGAGATCAGGCTTGAGGTTATCTTAATTTTTAGATTCCCTACATGAGTGACCATAGTATTAGGGTTGCAATTCAGGATAAACTGTTGTGCTACCCCTACGTCGTGTCCCTTAAATTGATTAAGCACATCCCACCAACGAGCATTTTCAAATAGCTCAATCATAGAATCATTTGGATTTTGTGTTTCAATGGAAGAAGGTTCACTGCACTTTTGGAAAATAGGCTTGGGCATTTTTATTATAGATATCCTGCAATATTAAAGACACGGGAGTAGTTTTAGAGGCTAGAATTGCTTAGTAAAACATCCATTTTTTATAGTTTTATGAGTTGTTTTTGTTGCTTTTTTTATATATTGAAAGTATACAAGTACAGAAAATGTAAACTATACATCAAAGGCATAATTTGCACAAAAACAAGATTTCAAAAGCAAATACATACATTGTATTTAGAGAATACGTCTTTTGTATAGAGATTATTTAAAAATACATATGGGTTTATAAACGAATACATGGAATCTAAAATAAGTTCAGATAATAAAAACTTCATCAAATAAGAACATATTTTGACTGTACAAAAATAGAGGTCTAATTAAAGTTCAAATCAAATCAATTTTTGCCCAAAAATTAAAATTCCTTCTAAAATTTTAAAATTCCTTCGAAAAATTTAAAATTCCTTTGAAAAATAATAGGGTTTTCATCAATTTCAAAACTCGAAACCCAAAATTTTAGGGTTTTTTTGTATAACTCTATAATTTAGGGTTTAAAAATTAGGAATTTGTAATTTTAGGGCTTAGAAATTAGGGGTTTCGTCAATTTTTGCAAATTCATACATTTAGGGTTTGTAAATTAGGGGTTTCAGATTTATACATGCAGAACCAACCATCTACAAATTAGGATAGAACTCAAAAATAAAAAATTTCTTTTAAAAGCAGTAAAAAGTTTATGAATTTTCAAAGCTCAGAAAGGAATTATGTAAAGTTTTAAATAAAACAATTAGGGTTTGAATTTTAGAAATTCCAGAGCTTAGAAAAAATTAGGGCTTTTTACTAATTCGTTGAAAACTAAAATAATTACAGCCCAAAACTTAAAAATATGTCATAAATGTCGATTCTTACTCAGAATAAGCTTTATTATCGAATATTTTAATCCTAATCTCTGAAGAATGTTGATTAAGAAAGAAAAAAATACCTTTCTTATGATAGGGATGACAAAAAGACAATAAAAAAATGAAAAAGGAATAATTTACTTGACTCCTATCGCTTGTCACTGTCGCATAAGAAACTGGTGGTGGTTGCGAGTTCATGTAATCAACAACGGAGAAGTGAGTAAAAATCAACAGTTTCCATTATTATTCTAAACCCTACGATCAACGACAACGTAATTCATGTTTTGTGTTTGTTTAAAATGTTAATAACCATCGATTACTATGTAATCGACGATGGAGAGGTTGATCTGTGGCCATCCACGTGATTGATTGAAATGGATGGCATCCTTTATACGCGACAAGTTTGGAATATCATTACGTGACAAAAATTATTTAATGACACCTTCCTTTTTTACAATGGTCAAGGTTTAGGTTTATCTAGGTTTTTCTAGGTATGTTTATGGGGTACGTGCATGTCTAGGTTTCGGCTAGGTTAGGTTTCGGGCTAGGTTAGGTTGTGTTTTAAGAGGTGTCGGGGCCTAGTAATTTTAGGTTTATCTTATGTTTAGGTTATGTTTGTTTTTTTTTAAAGGTGTCGTCGGGTTGGATTGGTTTAATAATGTGGTTTATATAATATAATAGTTTGGGTTGGTCTTATATTATTTAAAGTAAATTTGATCGGGGTCTTATGTTAGGTTAGGTCGAGACTTATGTTAGATTAATATTATAGGGCTTAGTAATATTACATCGTAATCTATATAATATAATAGTTATCCTAATATATTATATATTAGGAATAGTTATATTTATTAATAAAATATCCGAAAATATTTATATTATATTAATAATTATATTATTAGATGGTTATATTAACATTAGATTATAATATATATATATATATATATATATATTACTTATATAAATGGATTATATATTAGAATTAAAGATTTGAAAAAAAAAAAATTATTATTATTTTTAAAAGTTTTATTTATTTACAGATAGTACTTACGGAAGGTATTTATACATACTATTAAGAGATTTTTTCCTCTATTTTATTATTATTTCTTCCCTCAATCTATATATACTTCCAAACTATATTATACACCTATACATTTGTAATTATCCCCTCCCTCGACTTTAATTTTGGCTATATAGCCAAAACAAAGGAAAGATAGTAGTAATTTTAATAGAAGGGGTGGATGTAAACTTTTTGGAGATTATGCTTCCTGTATGTCATTAAGAAGTTGCTATTGTTAGTCATTAGAAAACATGGATAAATGAGAAGGAAAAGTAAGTATAGGCCATGTTTTTTTTAGAGAGAATTTTGAAATGATAGTACTTGTGAAAAATAATGGGCTACTAGATATTGCATAGGATGTTTCTAGGTGAATTCTTCAAAGTCATCAAACAATAGTCTAAGCATACTGAAAGAAACTTCACTTACTTCTATCACAAATCAATTTAGTGTTAATGTTATCCTAATATGTTCAAGTTTTCTTTCAAAACCAACTATGTGTGTAGTGAAGATTCATTCCCCATTATGAGTAAAGGTTAAAGAACAACAAGGATTATATATGCCAAAATTTAGCTAATCTTATAAGCATCTAGAGATCTTATCCAAACTTATTATTAATACATAAGGATACCTTTGAGAAAGCATATCCCATGGTATGTGAAATACTAAGAATTCCAGGGATTCAAGCTCTTTTTGCCCTTTTTTTTTAGACTTTGTTTGGGATACTTGCTTAGCAAGGGATTTTATAATGATTTTTGAGCTTCTTGCTTGTTTGGGAGAAGCAAGAGTTTATATTTTGCTTTTTGAGCTTTTGAATTCTTGTTTATTTATAGAAAACAAGAATTATGGGGAGGATACTTACTTGATTAGATGAGGAGCAAGGGAATATTTCTCTTTTTTTTTTTCTTCTATTTTTTTTTCTTTTCATGGGATAGGGCGAGCTTGTCCTTTTGCCAATTCATTAGTAATCTAGACCATGCGTATAAATGGATGAGCAAGAAAACTTTTTCACTTATGGCACACATAATACAAGAGTTAATTTTCCAAAACATCACAATGTTATTTAAATGTATATGTGTATGTGGTTAAAAGAGAAAACTTAATCATCTGATGAACTCTTTATCATCTTAGAGTTAATATTCAGCTTCTTAAACTTAATCATCTGATGAACTTAATCATCTTAGAAGTTACTTATTATCATATTAGAGTTAATATTCAGCTTCTTAATCTGGTGGATATTAAGCCAAAGAATGGTGTGTTCACTTGGACGAATAAGCGGTGTGGTTCTAACTCGATCTCTGAGAGGTTGGACATGTTTCTTACTTCTTCATTTTGGATTAGCAATTCTTGGGTTACTAACTCAACGATTCTTAACTGGAGGGGATCAGACCATCGGCCTATTAAACTTGTTATCTCTCGGCAAGAAATGGATCATCATCCAAGTTTTAAATTCCAGTTAATGTGGCTTAGGGATCCCTCTTTGTACGAGTTGATGAAAGTCTGGTGGAGTCAGGGCTGTCCTTCCCACGGTACTGCTATGTACTCTTTTGTTAAAAGACTCCAATTTGTGAAATATCAACTCAAAAAGTGGAACAAGCAGTGTTTCGGGAATCTATTTCAGGCTAAAACTTTGGCCCAAAGAAGGCTTGATGTTATCACCAGACATATCAGAGATCGTGGGTTAACAGAGCAAAATTTGCAGGAGGAGTCTGAAGCTTTGCATGAACTTCAAGAATGGGAGCTTCGAGAAGAGATTTTCTGGAAGAAAAAGGCCAGGGTGGAATGGTTACAAGAAGGAGATCAAAATACAACTTTTTTCTTTAACACTATTAAGGCTCGAAGACACGATAATGGTATTTCTTCGATTATTTCTTCTCAAGGTATTCAGTTGTCTGCTTCTCAGGATATCTCTCGAGAAGCTGTTCGATTTTTTTCTTCCTTATATTCTGAGGATTTTTGTGGGGATCATGTTGATGATCATACTATTTTGCGTTGTATTCCTTCTGTTATTTTAGAAGAGATCAATGCATGCCTTCTTCAACCTATTTCCATTGATGAACTAGAAAGGGTAGTTTTCCTTATGAAGACTGGGAAAGCTCCGGGGCCTGATGGCTTCCCGGTTGAGTTCTTTCAACACTTTTGGGAAATTATTAAATCTGATATTTTGAGGGTTGTTCTTGAGTCCTTTCATAACCATCAGTTATTGAAATCTTTGAATTCCACTTTTTTGATGCTAATTCCTAAAAATGAGGGTGCTAGCTCTTTTGATCAGTTTCGGCCTATTGCTCTCTGCAATGTGGTGTATAAAATTATTACTAATCTGATTGCGGAGCATCTCAATCCTTGGTTGGATAGAGTTGTTTATGATGAGAAGGGTGGCTATGTGGCTTGCCGACAGATTCTGGATGGAGTGGCTATTGCTGCCGAGGCGATTCATTCTATGAGCACTTCTAAGAATAAGTTTATGTTTATGAAGTTGGATATGGCGAAGGCTTATGACAGGGTGAAATGGTCTTTTCTTCACAAAATCCTCTTGGCATTTGGATTTGATCCTTCTTGGATTGAGTGGATTATGAGTTGTATTACAACTCCCTCATATCTGTCCTAATTAATGGAAAGCCCTCTCCTTTGTTTCATGCTTCTCGGGGTCTTTGGCAGGGGGATCCTTTATCTCCGTACTTGTTTATAATTATGGCTAAATGTCTGGGTCGCTGGCTTAAATATCAGGTTCACCAGGGTCTTATTCATGGATGGAAATGGGAGAATAGTAGGCCAGCCATTTCCCATCTTCAGTTTGTCGATGACACTGCTCTCTTGGGTGTAGCTTCTATTTGTGAAGCAACCAACTTTAGACATGCTTTGGACTTGTATTTGGTCGTCTCTCGGTCGGGAGATTAATGAGCACAAGTCTATTATTTTATTTTTCAATACAGATCCCAGGGTTCAAGCTAGAATTGTTCAGATTCTCAGGTTTCAGGTTGGAACTCTTCCTTTTACATACTTGGGGATTTCCATTTCTGTTGGTTCTCTACCTAGGGCGGTTTGGACTAACATACTTGACAAATTTCGTAGTCGAGTTAGTCATTGGACTCATAGATGGTTAACTTTTGCTGGTCGGGTTTTACTTTTGAAGTCAGTTGTTCAGGATTTACTGGTGTATAGATGCCTTATTCAGATTGCTCCAGCAAGTTTTCTTCATGACCTGGATTCTCTTTCTAGGCAATTCCTATGGGCTGGCAATCTTGGTTCCTCAAAATGGAGTCTTGTTAAATGGGAGACTATTTGTCAAACAAGGCAAGCTGGGGGGTTGGGTCTTCGTCTAAGCTCTCTTTCTGGGACTGCTTTGGTCGCTAATCTGTATTGGTGTTGGTGTAGTAATCAGGAGCAAACTTGGGCCAAGATTATCTCCCACAAGTATCTTAGGGGAGTGGAAGGTTCAGAGATTCCTCGATACTGACTTGATCGGTCGAGGATCATTTGTTTGGAATACTTTGAAAAAGGGAGCAGAGCTGGTTAGCGGGGGTTATTCCGGATTTGTTATACTGGGTCTCGGGCTCTTTTTTGGCGGGATTCTTAGGATGGCTTTGCTCCTCTTCTTAGCGAGTTTTCGCATCTTCAAGATCTTGCTCAATGCTTTTGGGATGCTGGATGGTTGAAGGTGGCAGATTTCAAAACTGTTAAGTCCTTTGGTCAGATGGTTAGTCTCCAGTGGAAGGATCCTCAAGAATGGCCTGTTGGTGGCACTATGGATGTGAGGGCAGAGCTGGCCTGCATTCTCGCTAGCCGTCCCTACTCTTCTCTACCTGGGGATGATGTGCTAGCATGGGGAAGAGATAATAGAGGGATATTTTTGGTTGCTGCTGGTTATTGTGTTTTGGATCGGCAACGGTTTGGTGAGGATGAGGTTCCGTGGTGGAAGCAAGTTTGGAATAAGTTTATTTGGCCGAAGTGTAGTTTTTATGGGTGGCAGGCTAATCATAATCGTTGTCTCACTTGGGATAATTTTCAAAAGCGTGGGTTTGCTAGCCCCTCTTTGTAAATAACTGTGGGAAGGCTGAAGAATCAGTTGGGCATTTACTTCTCCAATGTGACTTTGCTCGACAAGTCTGGCATTATTGGTGGGGAGTATGGAATCACCATTGTTCACATGCTTCATCAATAGTTGATTTTTGGAGGAGTATGGGGCGGCCTCCTGCAGCGGCTTTCTTTTTACAAGTTGGATGGAGTATTGGTCCTTCATGCATTTTTTGGCAGATTTGGCTTGAACGGAACTATCAAATTTTCCAAGGTAAGGAGTTAACTACTTCCCAGGTCTGGCAGAGGATTTTGCGTATGATCCAGGAAACTGTGTCTACAAAATGTCAGATTATTTCTCCCGTGGATCATGCAGAACATCAGATCATGGAAATATTAGGCTTAATGGTTAATGGTCCCGGTCCTAATCTCTCTTGCAGATGGATGGATCAGAATAATCGGGTGCGGAGGGCTGGAAAATGGAATCCGCCTCCTTCGGGAGTGCTAAAAATTAATACGGATGGATTTCCCGGGGTAATCCGAGTAATGCTGGTATTGGTGGTGTGGGGCGGGATAGTAGTGGTACTATCCAACTTTTTTTCTCTTGCTTTAAGGGACATCATTCTAATAACTTCGTGGAAGCACTCGCAATTTTATATGCTTTGGAGCAAGGGTATGCTTTGGGTTGGCGTCGGATTGTTTGTGAATCTGATTCTCAGATTGTTATAAATTTGTTAAATTTTGGAGATAGTCTTCATGGTTGTTGGCGGTTGAGTTGGGTTGCTCGGAAAATTCTTAATATCTCTGCTCACTTGGACTTCATTTCTTTTGTGCATATTCCTCGGGAGTGGAATAGGGTAGCAGATTTGTTAGCTAAATGGGCTTCTAAGTTTCAAGATGGTTGGGATGTTCAAAATTGGTCTCAACTTTCTTCTGATTGCTCTCAATCTCTCTCTTCTTTATTGAGAGCTAATATGTCTGAATAGCTTCTGCTTTTTCTTTGTATCATGAATGTTTTGCTGAGTTAATAAATTTTTACCCTCTTTTACAAAAGAAAAAAAAAATATTTCAAAATATTTGCTCTATTTTCAATGAGAATTTCCCCAATATACTAGATAGAATTTGAATATTTGAACAAATACCTAGATTTCATCTAGCAACAAGGTACTATACATCATATGGTCATTTTTCTCTACAGGGTTAAAGATAAAGAATTTTTTTTTGAAAAGCTTTTTGAATGATTGAAAAATAGAAGGGAATATAGAAACTTCATGATGAAATAAAGGAAGCAAGATCATTTTTTTTGTTTTTAATATAATATTTACATTATTATGTATATGTATAAGTATGTATATGTATAAATATGTACATAAAATATATATATATATATATATATATATATATATATATATATATATATATATATATATATATATATATATATATATATATATATATGTATATATATATATATATATATTGTTTTTCAAAAAGAAAGTCTATTGAATAGTGGTTGATTGTAGTTTAGAAATGCATTGCAAATCAGTTTGTTTTCCAAACTGATGTATGAACTCTTCTTTAGATAATGGCTTCTTATAAAGTTTAAGCCTATGGCCATATACTAGTACTTTTATTGTTGAATCATATATAGGATTAAGTTTAACTATACCGTTTCCAAATATTTCCTCAATTTCATAGGGTCCTAGCCATCTGGTTCTTAATTTACCTTGAAAATCTTGGTAACGAGAGTCAAATAACAAGGCCCAATCTCCTGATTGAAATGTACATGGTACAATATGTTTATCATGCCATTTATTTCGTTGTTGTTGAGTTATCTTTGTTCTATGCAAGGCTTCTAATCTCTTTTCATCTAAGATATTTAATTTTTCCAACCTTTATTTTTGTGCATTATCCAAATTCATGTCAAGTTGTACGGATGTGCATAATGTTTCAATTTCAAATTCGATGGGCAAAATGGCTTGTTTTCCATAAACCATTTCACAAGGTGATAAACCTGTGGTAGTTTTCCAAGTGGTATTATATGCCCATGCAACTTATTTTAATCTTTCATTTCAATCACCCCTATTAATAGTTACAATTTTTGTGATAATATTTTCAAGTTCTCTATTTGTAATTTCTACTTGTCCATTGGCTTGTGGGTGGTATGGTGAAGTTTTATTATATTTGATTTGATAGTTATGGACAAAATGTTCAATTAATTTGGAAGTAAATTGAGGTCCTTGATCAGAAACCAATTCTCTAGGTGTACCAAAGTGTTGCATTTTATTTTCATAAAGAAAATCAGCTACTAGTTCAACCTTAGCTCGTGGAAGAGCTTTAACTTCTGCCCATTTGGTAATGTAATCTATACAAACTAATATGTGTTGATTACCATCACTTAGAGGTTCTATAGGTCCTACAAAATCAATTCCCCATTTTTCAAATGGTTCAAATGGTATGTGTGGAACTAAAAGCATTTCCATAGAAGGAGTAGGCTTACTAGCTCTTTGACAAGCATCACATCTATCAATAAATTTATGAGCATCTTTATTCATTGTAGGCCAATAATATCTAGTTTGATATATTTTTCTGATTGTTCTTTGGGTTGCATAATGACCTCCACAAGGTTCTTCATGTGTTGCCCTAATAATATCATATACATCATTTTCTTGTACACATCTTCTAATTATTTGATCTGGACATCGTTTGAATAAAATTCCATGAAGCCAAGTAAAATAAGTACTTTGAAATATTAATTTCTTCTTTTCATAAGGTGTAAAATGTTGAGGTATTTTTCTTGTTACTAAATAATTTGCAATATCAGCATACCAAGGAGTAAAAATAGAAAGGGCAAATAAATGTTCATCTGGAAAATTATCCTGTATTAATTCATTATCATCAAAAATTTATATTCGATACAAATTATTAGCAATAACATTATCTTTACCTGCTTTATCAATGATTGTAACATTGAATTCTTGTAATAAAAGAAGCCATCTAATCACTCTACCAGTAACCGTTGCTTTATTTGTTAAGTATCTAATGGCAGAATGATCAGTGTGAACAAATACTTCATACCTCGTAATGTAATGTTTAAATTTGTTAAGAGCATGAACTACAACTAAAAATTCTTTTTCTGTAATAGAATAATTGAGTTCAGCTCCATGAAAATTTTTACTTATATAATAAATAGCATAGGGTATTTTTTTTTCTATTTGTTGTAATACTGTTCCTATTGCATAGTTTGAAGCATCACAATGTATATGGAATGGTAATTCCCAATTTGGTCCTCTTAAGATTGGAGCAGTGGTCGATATTTCTTTTATTTGAATTCACTATATTTCATTAAGAGCTTAAGCATAGGAGTAGCAAATTTGCTGAAATTTTTAATGAATCTATGATAATATCTTATGTGTCCCAAGAAACTTCTTACTTTAGTTTGTGTTCTTCGGGATTGAAGAGTTTGAATAACTTGTATTTTTGTAGGGTCTATTTTAACACCATCTTCTGATATATAATTCTCTAGAACAATGTCACCTTTCATCATCATGAAACATTTTTCATGACTAAGAGAGAGATTTTGCTCTTGACATCTTATTAAAACTTTTTGCAATCCAGATAAAGTTTCTTCAAAAGTAGTACCATATATTGTAAAGTCATCCATATAAACTTCTACACATTCATTTGTTAAATCAGCAAAGATAGCTAACACAACTCTTTGAAAAGTTGTAGGTTTATTACATAATCCAAAAGGTAGAACATTATAAGCATAAGTTCCTACAAGACATGTGAAAGTTGTTTTTTCCTGATCAACTCCAGCTATGGAGATTTGATTATACCCACTAAAACCATCTAGAAAACAAAAATATTTCTTTCCAGCCAATGTATCTAAGACTTGATCAATAAATGGTAAGGGAAAATAGTCTTTCTTAGTTACTTTATTTAATTCCCTATAATCAACACACATTCTCCATTTACCATTCTTTTTAGTGACTATCACTAAAGGTGATACCCATTTCCTATATGAAATTGGGTATATAAAACCTGTATTTAAAAGCTTAATGATTTCTTCTTTGACTATTTCTTTCATAGCCAGATTTAATCTTCTTTGTGGTTGTCTTACAAGACTACAACCTTCTTGGATAAATATATGATGGATGCACACACTTGGATGAATACCCTTCATGTCTTCATAGTTCCATGCAAATGCTGATTGATACTTTCTAAGCAAATCTACCAATTGTGACTCTTGTATGCTTGTGAGTTCATTACTGATATTAAGAGTTCTTCCAGGTATAATATCTATTTGTTTACATTTTTCTATATTTGCATCTATTCCATTTATTTCATGTTTAAAAATATTCAAATCATAAGCATATTGAGATTGACTTGTGCTTGCTTCATTATTGGAAAATAAATCACTAATGTCTTGATTTTGATTTTCTTGTTGATTTTCTAACAACAATGGTAAGGGTCCCTCAACTTCTTGTTCAAGTTCTTCAATTAAAAAATTAACTGACAAGGTTTGGATATCATCATTTTCCTGAGGAAAATAATACCATAATTGTTTTTCTTCTATTGGTGATTCAGGAAATAAACTAATATCTTTTGTATGTTTACCATTGGAAATAGTCATGTTTCCTAATCTACAGCTAATGTAGGCATTAGCTATTGCAAGCCATGGTCTTCGTAAAATTAAGGGATGTCCCCCTAATTTCATTTTAGGTTGCAAGACTATGAAGTCCACTGGATATTCCCATGAACTTACTGAGACCATAATATCTTCTAGTTTTCCTTCTGGCGTAATAGTAGATCTATCAACGAGTTGAAGCACAATAGAAGTTAATTGTAATTTTTGTATCCCTAAGGAATATGTTGTTTCTTTGGTCATAAAATTAATAGCAGCTCCTAAATCAACCAAAATGTTTTGTAAGGTTACATTTCCAATATGCACAGTGAGTATAGGTATTCCAAGATCTGTATATTTAGGTACCAATCTATCTCCTATCATCATCTCAGATAATTTTCCAATAAATTGAATAGTTTGAAATTCATTTTTATTTTTACTTTTTGAGCATATATTTTTAATAAGTTTAGAATAGATGGGTATATCCTTGATAGCTTGTAATAAAGGAATTTTAATAGTAACACCTTCTATTCTTGAAGAAAATTAAAGGCTGGCTTGGATGGTTCTTTTGGTATTGCCAATCTTTGAGGAAATGGTACTTCTATTTCCTTATTTGTTTGAATCTCTTGTTGTTTGGTTGGAATATTCTCCTCTTGATTGTCTATTTCCTTCTTGTTGTCAATTTCATATTCAACCAATTTTTCAGTTGGATCATTAAGTCTTTTAAGAGTGACATCATTTTCTAACACCTTTCCTGATCTTAATTGTATTAGTTGACAAGGTGCTATAGATATAGAACATGTTTCATTTGTTTCATAGACTTGTTGGACATTTTTATTATTGTTAGGGTTAGGAATTGGTTGAGCTAGAATAGGTAACTACTTAGGAGGGTTATTTTTTGGAGTGAGGTGAATTTTGAGTATTTTTTCCCCTAAATTGATTTTGAGCATTCTGTTGTTGCATTGCATTTGGAGACCAATTAGTTCCACCTTGATTATATTGGCCATTATTGTTCCAACCAGACATATTCTGATTTTTTGTTCCTTGATTCCATGGAAATTATCCTCCATAAGAATTAGCCATAAATTGAACCCATGGAGGTATATTCCAATCTTGATTGTAATAATTCCAATTTGGCATATTGGACCATTGGTTAGGTCTTTGTTGGTTGGGATAATTAGGGTTTGACCAATTTAATGGGCCATTTCTTGTTTGAGCAACAAAATAAACATCCTCTACTTCTTCTACTTCAGGTTCTTGTATGGCAACATTAACAGTGGAGATATATTTACATTTTTTAGTTTTATGATCTTTATCACAAATTTGGCAAAAAGCAGAGATATTGGAGATATTTGTTATGTTGAGAGGGCATTCTCTTGAATTGTCTTTCTTCCTACATCTATGGCAGTAAATTTCTTCACTGTACTTTGTCTTTTTATCCATTAAATCCAAAGATGAGGTAAAATTACTCAATAAATCAGTTTTTAAACCTTCCAACATATTTCCAATTTTAGCTCTTGTTACTCTTGCTCCTGTAGATGTATATTTATTACTTCTCAAGGGTTTGTTTCTTGAATAGTTTCTACAAATATTTACAATCCCTTCAAAAGATATAGAATTAATATCTCCTTGTTCCATAAGATTTGGGATTTCAAGAACATCCTCCTTTAATCCTTTCAGAAAAAGTTCTTTTAAGATTTCTTCTTCAAGCTCTATGTTTACTCTAGATCCTACAAATATAAATATTTCAAGATAATCTTGCAAAGATTCATCTTCCTTTTGATTCATTCAGAAAAGTTTAGCTTTATTGTCACTAACTCTACAATAGTCTTGATATCTCTCAAGGAATAATTGTTTTAATCCATTTTCACCATCCCAACGATTACAAACTCCTTCTCCTAAACATGTAAACCATATCATAGCGACATCTTTAATATTAGAAGGAAATAATCTTAAATTTTGCTCATTTGTAGTGTAGAAATAAGCTTGACATACAACTTCAAATTCAAAGAGAAAGGTATCAAGATATTCATGTGGTTTTCCATGGAAGGTAGGTAATATAGAAAGAGAGATTGATTTAGGATCTCTTGCGGTTCCCTCTGTATGTAAAATTGGAAAAACAAATATTTTTCTTTGTCTATTTTCTATGTGATCTCTTTCTTGTCTTTGTTCCCTATTTCTACGATTTTCTTCTCCTACTTCAATTTCAGCGTCTGCCATACTTGAATATAGGAATTCAAGAACTGGATCAGGTATAGGATCAGTGAATATTGAAGAATCTATATGATCGTCAAACTCAAGACTTGGTAATAAGTATGTATTGGGATCTTGTTCTAGGATTTTAGCTTGATTTGATGATGTGGCTCTAGTGTTTTTTGTTTTAAAAATCCCAAGCTGTCTAAAGTTTCTTGGGGATTTTTCTATTTTATCTGTTTTTATAAATCTTCCTTTAGAGTCTCTCAATTTTTTCATGTATATTCTAAATATATATATATATATATATATAACAATATATATATATATATATATATATATATTGTTTTTTATTTTAAATATAACACCTAGTCTTCTATAAATAACTTATGTATATCATTGATTGTATCAAGTTGATATGGTGTCATAAAATGTTCTTCCTCAAAATTAAAATGATCTACCAACAGTTGAATCAGCTAACAAAGATAAGCTTTAATTGCTATAGAATTAGGAATTCCAAATTGTAGCTCGAAACATAAACCTTCGCATAATTATCTAAAACATACAGCTCTAGGAATTCTAAAATACCTTTTGTTGTATTGCAGGATTAACTCTCTTTTCTCTATTTCTACAAGAAAATTGTGAAAAAGGAGGGAATCGTCAAGGTACTGGTTCCAAGGATAAATTGATGGATTTACTATAGTTCGTCTATCCCAAAGCCAATTTTCACAAATTACTCCCAGATTATCATAAGGTGTAGGATGATTTACCCTTAAAGATTTTGTAATATTAACCCTTTTTATCTTTCTAAGTTCTTCTGATCTCTCATTGATAGAGTCAATTCTTACACACAGTGCTTCCCATTCTGACTTGGTTGTTATAAAGTTCTGATCAACAAGAAGATTAACCTATTGCTGAATCAAAAATTTCCTGAGATCTATGAATTCAATCTGACTACTTTCAACCATTTGTTTTTTTTTTCTTTTTGAATTTTTTTAAGTTTTTATTTTGTTTTCTGTTTTGATCCATTGTCTATTAAAACATAAAATTTATAAATTTTAACAGAAAAGAAATATGTATAATTTAGATAATCCTAATGTTATTAAAATTAGGATGCGACCCACGGAGCATGTAATCTGTACATCCTAATTCTAACAATATTATGGAAATTCCTAATGATACTAAGTTCAAATGTTACCCACGGAGCACTTAATCCGTACACTCAAACTTAATATAATTATAAACAAGTATACAACCTAGAATTACTATAATTGGATACGACTCGTGGAGCATGTAATTCGTGTAACCAATTAAGCAATAGTTCGGTAAAAATAAAATAAGAGTACTGAAATAACATGTAACTTTTTAGTGTTTATTTGACTAGGGGGGATTTCACTATAGTCATGTCACTCGTTGTAATCTAATTCCTACTCCCAAAATAAGGGGTTATTTTAAGCTACTACCTTTGTCTACTTCATGAACTTGCCCATAGGACCCTACATCACCTAAAAAATAATAATTACCCAAAATAGGAAATTGCAGAAAGCAAATTGTAGGAAAGCAAATTTTAATCTAGGAAAGCAATTAAAACAATAAATATTTATGAAAAGGAACCTGACAATGTCATAAGGCGGGGCTTTTTGTTAGCTATGGATGATAGGGAGGACTATTGTGTCCCATCTATGTCGATAACCACTCTGACTCGTATGCACACCAGGGGCTCATGTGTCCACAAGATCTCATGCGTGTAAGTAAGTCCTCTTGCTTTGCACTGCCAATGACTTCTCTGATCAACTACTACGATGCCACCTTCCCCGACAACGATGCCAAAATTATCGGCTGTAGAAGATTACATTTAATTTTATCAATCCGAGGCCAAATTAAGGTTAGATTTAAAAAGTAGCAATCCAGTATAGATATGATCATAGTAATTAATGCTTAAGTCTAGTTCAATTTCTAGTTCAGAAATCATGCGTACACATGTACAAAAAGAAATATAAAAATGTGCAATATGAATTATGTAGGAAATAGTAAATAAGTGCAATTTATTATGAAATTTAACTATTATGCAATTTTATATTTTATGTATTTTCTAATGCAGATCTAACTAATTCTAACCTAATGCACGGGGTGAAGATCTCAGGGATTATTGATTAGGAGTGGGCCCTTCCTCCTAAGTGGCAGTGTAAGTTATTTCCCCTAAACAACTCTATCAGTAACTAAATATTATGATTTATACTAACATTTATTTATAATTCATGAATGCAGGTTACAAAATTTACAAATTTCGAACAGATAATAAATAAATGCCACAAATGATACAAGTTACCATAATGAAGAAATGTTATTTTATTGATGAAGAGTAAACTATACAAGCTCCAAAAAATAATATGTAACATGATGTAATGAATAATGTAATTAGAGAAAAAAAACCCTAGAGGAGAGAGAGCCTCTGGTTTTTGCTGTATATTTTTATACTAAGACTAATACAAAGTACAATCTTTTCCACGTATGTATCTTTCTTAAAATGTGGAATGATTACTGTATGTACACCATAAGATATCCTAAAGCTAAAAATGTTTTATTTGACTTGGACCTGAAAATATTTCTATAAGTCCAAGTGGAATTACATGGAATATTTCCTATATAACTGACTCATAATAAGACTTTTCAGCTCCTGTAATATAGGAAGTCTTAACAAATTTGAAATTTGACAAATAATAACTTTACAAATCCTTTTCATAAGGTTTTATCAGCTGGAGAGAATCTTGTAACCAAAATGAGAAGGAAAGATATATTGGAGATATTTTAATTATCGTCATTTGGTTATGTCATCCATATTATGTTTTGTCGTCAATGGCAAGTCTTCAAAATGACCTTTTGACCTTACGTAATTATTGTTCATAATTACCTCCAATAACTGTCTTCCATAAACCAAGATCATCCACTTGACTTCTTCTAACTGCTAGTGGTTGTTCTTCACATCTGGAGTACAACTATAGTTTCTCCACTTATTACCTGCATTTAAGTTAGATCTTGGGCAAATTGGATGTAAGTTACTGATAAACATCAAATTACCATTACTCATTTTTACCAATAATTCATATTTAACTGATGATAACATGTAAACATATATTAAATACTCATGTAAAATGATTGAATTTGATACAAGAATTAGTAGTAAATAACCTCTCATAACTTGTCGTGTTTACAAATTATTGATGATACTATTGAATTGTTTAAGGTTTTCACCTATATACTCACAACAAAAAACCTAGTGATCAAGTCCATGCTATCATACCCACCAAGATATGGAGATGAATCCCATATTCAATCAGGGAGCATAGGTACTACTGATACTCACCCAACACACTGAGGTCAACGATACACCCTCTAAATAAGAGCACATGATATTTTCCATGAATAGGACAGTTCTTGGATCGACCTTGACCATGTCCGAATAACAAAAGCTCAATAAACAAACCAACCAAGTGGTAATGACATCCACCATTGGTCTTGATCAATTGGTTGGATGTGAGAGCCCAATGCAATTGATGTTTACACTTGAAATGTGGTGTGTGAAGTGTTCATTTTATTTCAAGCATAAAGTAAAATGCATCAAACATCATACTATGATATTTCAACTACATGTCATTAAAATGATATTTTAAATTCAAAAATTAATGCATGTAATAGACATTTTAGGTTTAGAAAATGTAGATGCAACTAATGTGAGTTAGCCTTTGAGAATGCTTCAAGCAAACCTAAACAAAGATCTAATAGTAGTTGCTTCTATGAACATCAGGCAACAATCATGGCTACTATACACAAGAGCAACTAGAATTCATAGCCATTGGCTTCTGGGGTAGATAACAACAATAGTTGTTATTCCCAATAGTAGCTAACAACAAAACATAGAAAAACTAAAAAAAATTCTTCTAAATTTTTTCTATGTAATTTGATTAATTTCTAAATCATTGCATACATGAAATAGTAATCAAAATTTTGTAGCTGAATGATTCCTTCCAAGGGTGGCTTTGATTTCATCCAGGAGGTCACATTGTGAAAGATGCTAAAAATCTAACACCTGATGTAATATGTGATCAAAAGAACAAGATATATCATATAACCAAATGCAAAGAAGAAAATATAAAATAAATGTGCCCATATTTATTCATATTTGACATATCTTCCTTAAAAAAAATGTTACAAGATATCCCTCTTAGGGATTAACCGTTTGATACATATTACAATCCATAATTCATATGGTAGGTGTCTTCAATAGATCCTTAGATCCTCAAAATTTGATTACATAAGGGATAATTCCTAGAACCTCCTCTTTGTGATGCTAATGATGATGATGCTGAAGGTCTTTAGCCTTGAAATGCTTTGTAATCTACACATAAATAACTGCAATATGGATTCGAGATGAGATCATTTCTTGATTATTGAAAAATAGGAAGGAAATGTATAAAGAAATATAAATATGTATGAAATAATGGCGAGAAAGCATCAAGAATGCATAAATATTGAAAGCAAAGCAACTAATCTACATTAGAAAGCAAATTGACACACTGTAAATGTAATCTAATGCTAAAAACAAAGAAAAAGGACATTATACCATAGCCACTAATGCTCAGAGCATTTAGATCCATTAGCCACTATCGACATCGATGATAGTGCCTATAAGGCACTATTGAAAAAGTGGTCGTGAGATAGGGGTTCTAATCTCTATGTTCTAGGTTTGGTGTCAATCAATTCCAATACTATGTGGATGTACGTTCTTGGTTCTTTCTTGCAAAATGACTTAGAGCATGAAATTGGTTCAAATTATGGTGAATTCGAGGCTTGTCCAGGTATTACTCTCCTCAAACTATGGAAATATCTATTGGTGGAAAGGCATGTGTTATTGTGTAATTTGGTAGGGCTTCGCTACATCTCAAAGAGATGTTAGTTCTCTCTCCAATTTGGTAGAGCTTCGTTGTCGCATTCGCATATGAAATTCTCCAGATTTTGCCTGTAAATTTGGGGCCTTAAGTAGACTCCAAAAATACTTGCTCTAGCTTCCCCATGAAGCCAAGAACAAGATTCAGTTATGCTTGGTTAGTTGAGGTGAATCTTCTAGAAACTTTGATTTGCCAAAACCATTGTAAATTTTTTGGATGTAACTAATTTTACTCAGCTTGGAAAGCCCAATTTTGTTATAGGGTTAGCTGCTATCGATAAGCACAACTATGGATCTAGCTACTATCGTTATCAGTGGCTTCCTATAGCTACTCTAATCATTAGCAGTGGTAGAGGTAGCTACTAATTTCATCAACGACTATGGATAAATAGGAGTAGCCTACCCTAATTGAGTGTTTAAAACCAATGTTGGGTATTCAAAAGGTCCAACATCCGTCATATGACCTGCAAAGGTGTCCATATGAGTAGTCTCCTAAACATGATGTGTTTTACGTGTCTACACATTGATCCATAGGGTGTTGTTTTCTACAAATGTAACACATATTAAAGGGGTATTATTGAAGGGCATGTTTCTACCTACACCTTGGACAATATATGGCCAATGGTTTAGTGGCCTTAACTTTAACTTGTAATTCATTCAATGTAGTGTTTCAATGTAGTAGAATAACAATTTTTAAATTAGAAAATTCTTTCATTGATTCCCCTATCTCATTGCCACTCTTTCCTACTTGGTGTTTATGAGTCCCTCCTCTTGTATAGGAAATATTTCTACATAGTTCCATAATATTAGGAAGTTATAGTTTGTTCACATCACCTTTTCTCATGAGGTTCAAGGCATCCCTTGATTCGTCTTGTAATCCCCATAAATGATTACTTTTATGAGCTCTTGGTCCATCCCTTATCCACATATTCTTAGGATGGACATAAATCTATTTAAATAGTATTCAAGTATTTCATATCCATTTTATTTCATCCTAAATAGTTCTTTCTTTCAGTCCTTAAGATAATAATATTCGTAGTATTTTTCTAGGAAGACCCTTTCTATCTCCATCCAACTATGAATAGAGTTTGGGGCTAATCCTATAAACCATTGCATCATTGAGTCTTAAAGCTTGAAGGGGAATAGTTTAAGTTTTTAATTATTGGTTCCATAGTTATAATTTTGGCATATAATTTTAAATTCAAACAAGAATTGATCCAAGTCTTATGACATAGTCCTCCTAAATATTAGCAAGATTGATGGAGTGATATTTTTCATAGGTGCTTGCATGTTAGGGTCCAACTAGATAGGATATATAAATGCTCTAGTGGTGTGACTAGCCCTTGCAATATGGTATGCATTTCTATGTCCATTCCCATATTCCTACCTCTCTGCCATCATATTTTTCGAATATAATTTATAATGAAACACTTTACGAGGTTCTAAATAATTTGGTTCAAGAGATGGTGAACTTCCTATGCTTTCGTCCCCTTCATTTGTATGGGATAAAACTCCTAATATTGCAGAACAATTTGCTATAACTTTAGGCATGATCGTTGTTACCTATGGATTATTGAGGGTTTTTTTTAACAAATCTACCATTTTATCTTCAGGTTAATTCATACACCCTAGCATTTCAAATAAATCCTTAATTCTTAATACCTCTACCTTTCCTTCTCAACACCACTAGTTCTTGCTTGGTTTTGGCTAATTAGTCTCTTATTGGTATAGGGCATAGATAAGGGCACTAGGTATCCTAGTCTAAGGGGTCAACCTTAACTTGTCCTAATGAACACTTATGTTAATAAATGGAAAATTAAGGAGGTATATTTTAACCTCAATGACTAGTCAACTTTTTAACCAAACAAAGAGGTTGTGATATTAGATATTCAACAAGTTTAAGAATTATCCTAGTTACACTGTGATCCCCGACAATGGAAAAAAATATGATGGGGTTTATATCAGCCATACTTTAATTAAATATTAAATCTAGGATTTTTTCCAAAGGCTGCATGCACTAGGAATAGTTTAGGTAAGTTCAGGTCTTGGTTTTCTACTCTAAAGAAACTAAAAGACAACAAAGAAATAATTTTTGACAAAAAAAAGAGATGATTATGCTAAGAAACATCAAATACTAGAAATAAATTTGCATGTGATAGAAAGAAAAGGGAGTGCAATCTTAAATTTGAATTTAAAATAATGTATTATTTAACAACACACTTATAGCAATAACAATATTTTCCTATTCCCAAACTAACTCACTATCTAACCCTCCCATGAGATTAATTCAAATAGTTATTTAACTCTTATGATTTTCACAAAGTAAAAGCATACAACATACATAAAATACATTTGAAAGAAATACCTTCCACCTCATTTGGAGTGGGTCATTGATCCATAGAAATGGAGAGGAAAAGGTCTAACTTAGCTCACACCAACAAGCACTTTCCAGCAACTTCAAATCCAATATTGCATTACAATTTTTAAATTTTAATAGGTCTATTATCTAGTAAAATACAAAAAAAAAACAACAATAATAATCAATAATAGTATCAACCAATTTATTACATAGGCTATATCCCTATTTATAGTTGATGAGGAAAAGACACCTTTACATTACATTATCATACCATTACAACAACATATTTGGTGGATTTATAGGTTCTAAATTAGTGTATTTGTCTGCATTAGATCCTAACTAGTACAATTATAAAGATACAAAGTAGATTTTTGTTATAAAGTAGTTTACCATGGTTATTAACAAAGAATAAATTTCCAACATTCAAATATGGGCTTTAGTTGTGCTGAGTCAAAAAGTAGTTGACCAGTTGTTGAAATCATCACCAAGAGGATAGTAGAATGACATATCCCTTATCTATAATGGTAGGGATATGTCCTATAGGTATACAAAACCAATAGTCCTCAACCATGTCCTTTGTCACCATCTATTTCCATGTTTGGAGCTAACCCATCAACTCAATTTTCAATGCTAGTAGAGCACTATCATATCTGATGTTAGTCAATTGTTGTCATGTCTAGCATTTACTGCATAGTTTTTCATTCAATACCCATTGAAGTTCTTATTTTTAGTGTGACATGTATGGTTTTTTCTAGTGATAGCTTCTATATTATCTTTGGTGCTCTTATTGCTACCTCCCAAACCTAATGATATTTTCTATCCTCTAAAGCTTGGTATTAATAAACAAAATATCTTATTTTATTCCTCTTAACACATAATATCATGCTTCCTATCTTAGTACTACATTAATACTAATTACTATGTTTCATCAAGTACTAATACAAATGATAAAGCAAATCATGGTCAAATAGTGCAACAAGAAAGAAAAAAGGTTGTATAAAAAGAGGCTTCTAAGACTCAATAGGCTTAAAGTATATGTTGGATCCTATATGGGAGGATAGAATCCTAGGCCAATAATATACCTAATATAGGATGCTAAATTTGGTACAACCCCAAATAGGACTGAAATTTTGATTATGTTCTTGATTAAAGTTGATTGTTGTGTGCTAATCTACACAAACAAAGATTATGGGGTCTTGTATAAAAAGTTTAACAAATT
The DNA here is from genome assembly GCA_028583015.1 of Wollemia nobilis. NCBI lineage: Eukaryota > Viridiplantae > Streptophyta > Pinopsida > Araucariales > Araucariaceae > Wollemia > Wollemia nobilis. The sequence continues at coordinate 1,185,068 of JAQPPZ010000128.1, read as the reverse complement.
TTTATCTATGAAATTTGAGGTTAAGGTCAAGAAACTTAGGACCCATAGGGTATTCATGTTGGGTTCACAAAAATTTAAGAATGAGGGTCAAAAATTTGCCCCTCTTGTTCTCACCTCAAAGTTTAGAAGGGGGATACATGTGTTATATTATGTGCTATGTTTTAGTGAGTTAAGTTAAACAAAAACCTATGGGTTCCTAAGGAGTAAAATATTCTATTTTTTCTAAATAAGTTTCTATGACCTAAACTAAGCATAATGGCAGATGAAATGCAATAAAATAATTTTGATGCGAGAATACAAGAGCTATTCTATGTGCTTTTTTCTTTTGAATGAGTACAATAAAAATAAAGGTATTTCCTTTTATTTTTATAGCAAGGTTCAAAGGGAGGTTCACAAATAGTCTAGCCTAATATGTAAAATTATATGATTTTCATTGTTTGTACCTATAAAATAAAACCAATGGATATATCTTAAACTAACTTAAATTACTTGATTTCCATTATTTTTATTTGAAAATAGAATTTTTTCCATGACATACAATACACAAAACTACATTATATAATATAAATTAATGATACTAAAAAAAACTATTTGATTCGATGGCTATAGTAAAATGGCTTTAGAGAAACAAAGTCATGCTTGGACAAAATTTCTTAGTTAAACTTAAGCACCAATGATTTCTTAATCCTACATGAAACAAAAATACTAGGAAATAAATATTAGTTTTTGGTGTTTGCCTAGTTAGTTAGAGGTAGAGATTTGTCTTGTTCCTTTGGTCAGACCACTTTGATTCATTGACAAAATAAAATTTCATAGGAAAATGTTATATAAATGCATAAGTGGCAAAATCACTAGTAGTGAAATAGAGAATTTGTTGCTCTAGACTTTTGTGGTAAAGCAAAATGCAAAAAATTATGATTTAGTAAAAAGAGAAAACTAGGTGTGACAAAATCGTTGTTAGGGAAGGAGTGATTTCGTTTTTTTAAGTTTAAGAAAATGAAAAAATGCTAAAGTTTTATGACTAGCAAAATAGAGCAGTAAAAAGCAAAGGGCAAGATTCTATTTCTATAAATTAATTAGAGAGTCAGAGTGTAGGATTTAACAATTATAAATAAACAAATTTTGATGATGAAAACATACCTACAAGAGTAGAGATTTCATCTCTACAAATAGAATAAAAAAATAAAAATAAAAGTTATAGCAATGGATATGGCAAACAGTTACAAAAAATAAAATTTTTGCCTAGGAAGGAGTTATGTCATTCGGCAAGTGTGATGTGAAGTGAGCTCTGCTAGGGTTTGATGAGGAAAGCTGCTTTGCTGGAATTTTTTTGAGACCTATCTGGTGGGCTCTACGGGGATGGCAGCAGTTTCTGGAGGAGGTATGAACAACTGGAGGAATGTAGTGATGGCATCAGGTCCGTCACGGAGCGTGCATGCTAGGGCTGGTATTTCTTTTAAAAATGATTGGAAGGAATAGGATTTCCCATTGCATGCTAGGAATCGCTTGTTAAAGAACAATGGATGTTTGGAACGATGTGAAGCCAGACTAGTTCTAGTGGTTCAACTAGACTCGATGGCAGAAGATGTGGAGTATTTAACCAAACATGCGCTTATTGGTAAATTTATGGGCATCCGAATTTCTCTTCCCTTTGTGGAGGCTTGGGTTAGGAAGACTTGGAACCCTAAAGGTGATGTGGAGGTGATGCTGAGTGCAAACAACTATTTTATGGTGGTTTTTTCTTGTCTTGCGGATCGTAACAAAGCATTTGAAGGAGGTCCCTATTTCTGTAACCAAGCGGGACTCTTTCTTAAAACCTGGCATGTGGGTTTCAACCCATCAGAGGAGCGACCGTCACGGGTTTCAGTGTGGGTTCGACTTCTATGGCTCCCATTGGAATTTTGGAGAAATGACATCTTGCATATGATTGCCCTTCTACTTGGGAAGCCGGTTGGGCCGTCACGACAAATGCTGGATAAAAAGGTAATCTCTGTTGCCCGTATCTGTGTTGAAATTGATTTAAACAATCCTATTCTAGATTCTATTGAAATACAGTTCGGATCAACCAAATGGGTTCAAAAACTTGACTATGAAGCTCTCCCATTTTGTTGCCGAATTTGCCATGAATATGGCCACTTACAAAGAAAATGCCCTAACTTTGTCCTGCCTGTGGCTTCAAATCCTGGGCCCTCTTGAGCTGTACAAAATATGGATAAAGGAAAAGCCCCGATAAAGGAGGGGGATCAGGATAATGAAGGCTTTGTTACAATAAAACCTTGAAACAAAGGAAGAAAGGCAAAAAGAGACATTAAGGATAACCAGCCAGATGCTCAGCTCAACCATTTTGAAATTCTAGAGAATCTTGATCAGTGCGTGGAGATACCTGAAACATCACTACCTGTTATAGATATAACAGGACCAAATCAGTTGTCTCTTCATGAGGTGGAACCAAGGGAACCAAATATAGGGGGTTTAAATAAAGAACAGAGGCCTTTGGTTTTGAGTATAGGTGATATGGTTGGCCCTAGCCCTGGAAGTGAAGTTATCTTAGAAAATGGCACAAATTTAGACATGCCCTCTCCTACCCAGGAACTGATGCAGTCATCCATGGACTATAAAACTCCTACGGTGCTGGGATTGCAACATAAAATAATTAAAAAAATGCTTCAGATAAGAATATGAAGGTGGGTCGGAAGAAAGACCAGGATAAAATTAAGTTAATGGGGGAGACTTTGGTAGAGTCAGGTTTGGTGAGAACATTGGACTCCCATTTTTATAACCCCCAAAAATGATTGTACTTTCATGGAATGTAAGGGGGTTGAACAGCATCCCTAGACAAAAAGTTGTTCGTGATTTGATTTGTGTTCATTCTTCGGATGTGGTTTTTATTTAGGAGACTAAATTAGCTATTGATAGTTTGTTCAATATTGCTCCCAAGTTGTGGAGAAAGGGGCAATGTCAGTGTATTGGTGCATGTGGATATGCTGGTGGGCTTGCTTGTTTATGGGATCCAGTTAAGATCTCTCCTCTTACCTGGATTTCCAGCAGGTGGTCTATTTCGATGATCGGGCATGATAATGAATCTGGTGAGACCATCCTACTTACAAACGTGTATGCTCCTATTGATTACAATGGTAAAGTGAATTTATGGGAGCACATTGGATTTGTGAGAAGTCTGGCTCCCCTGTACCCATGGATTTTGGCTGGAGACTTCAATTCTATCACTTTTCTGGAGGAAAAACAAGGTGGGATTGATCGTCTTGAGCCTTTTTCTTCTGTCTTCAATGCTCATATTCGGGCGTTGAACTTGGTTGACATCAAGCCGGATAATGGGATATTTACCTAGCATAATAGAAGATGTGGGGAATATTCCATTTCAGAGAGACTGGATAGGTTTCTGATCTCTAGTTTTTGGATTGGCAATAATAGAAGCACTAGTTCCGTGATTCCGGAGGGTAGAGGATCCGATCATTGGCCTATCAAACTCTCCGCTCTGGAGTTAGGGCTAAAAAATAATCCCTCATTTAAGTTTCAACTTATGTGGCTGCGAGATCCTAAGCTTCATGATTTCATGCGAGGCTGGTGGACTAATGGCAAACCTCCTCATGGCATTGCTATGTACTCCTTTATGAAGCGGCTTCAATTTGTTACGCATAAATTGAAGAGATGGAAAAGACTAAATTTTGGGAACCTTTCCTTGTCTGAGCTGGCAGCTCTTAGGAGGGTGGAAGAAGCCTCAAGTAAGATTAGAGATCAGGGACTCACAGAGGAGCTTCTTGTTGAGGAATCTAAAGCTGTAAAAGACCTTACTGAATGGGAACTGAGGGAAGAAATTTTTTGAAAAAAAAGCTCGAGTAGATTGGCTTCAGGAAGGGGATAGGAACACAACCTTCTTTTATAACTTTGTTAAGGCTCGTCATAATGGTAACCTGATTACCTCTCTTGTTAATTCTTAGGGTGCCCTGCTTTCTTCTTTCAGGGATATTTCAGAAGAGACTAAGAGGTATTTTTCTTCTCTCTTCAAGGAGGATGCCCTTTCAGATGATGAGGAAGAAAAACTTATTCTAAACTGTATTCCCTCGATTGTTTCTAGAGAGATGAATGAGCACTTGATGGATCCAATTTCCCTTGAGGAGCTGAAAAGTGTTGTATTCAAGATGAAAAAGGGGAAAGCCCCGGGTCCGAATGGATTCCCGATTGAGTTTTATCAAGAGTTTTGGGAGTTAATCAAATTTGACCTTTTGGAAGTGGTCCGTGAGTCCCAAAAGAACAAATAGATGCTAAGGGCCCTAAATGCTACCTTTGTGGTGCTTATTCCCAAGAAAGAGGGAGCGAATTCCTTGGATATGTTTAGGCCTATTGCTCTCTGTAATGTTGTATATAAGATCATCACAAAAATTATTGCTGAGAGGCTGAAGATATGGTTGAGCAAAATCATCTCTGAGGAGCAAGGTGGGTTTGTTGCTGGCCGACAAATCATGGATGGGGTTGTTATTGCTACAGAAGCTATTCACTCAATGGAAAATTCTAAGAAGAAAACTATGTTCATTAAGTTGGACATGGCAAAAGCCTATGACAGAGTTATATGGTCCTTTCTTCAAAAAGTTCTTACTACTTTTGGCTTTGAGGAGGAATGGATTAGATGGGTGATGAGCTGTATTTCTTCTTCCTCATTCTCTGTTCTTGTTAATAACGAGACTACGGAGCTGTTTGAGGCCTCAAGGGGATTGAGGCAAGGAGATCTTCTATCTCCTTATTTGTTTATCATTATGGCAGAAGGGTTTGGCAGATTACTAAAGTCTCAGGTCAGGCATGGTCTCATTTAGGGGTGGAAGTGGGATAACAGTTTGCCACCTCTTTCCCACCTTCAATTTGTTGATGATACTGCTTTGTTGGGAGTTGCCACTATCAAGGAAGCTGGAAACATTAGACAGTCTCTTGACATATATCTTGGTGCTTCTGGATAGGTGATTAATGAGGACAAGTCCTTTATTTTCTTCTTCAATACCCCCCCTCTTATTCAAGCCAGGATTGCTGGCATTCTAAGATTCTAGGTCAAGACTCCCCCCTTCATTTATCTTGGGATCCCGATTTCATCTCATCCTCTACCTAGATCTTCTTGGTAGTCTATACTTGATAAGTTTAGAAGGAAGGTAAATCACTGGACTGTCAGATGGCTATCCTCTGTAGGTAGAGTATTGCTTTTAAAATATGTTATTCAAGCTTTACCCATTTACAGATTTTTTGTGCAAACAACTCCTCGTTTCATCAATGACATGGATGCTCTATCAAGACAGTTTTTGTGGTCTGGAAAACTTGATCAATCTAAATGGAGTTTGGTTAGATGGGATTCCATTTGTAGGCCAGTTCAAGAGGGAGGCCTTGGGTTGCGACAGGCAACTCTTTCCCAGGCGTGCTTTGGTCGCGAAACTTTATTGGAGATGGTGTACCTCTCAAGATCAGATTTGGGCTAAAATATTATCTTATAAATACTTGAGAGGTATTTCTGAGGCAGATATCCCCAGAGTCAATTTGGTTGGGAAAGGTTCTATTATCTGGGACACTCTGAAAAGATGAGCTAATCTAATTAAGTAGGGTTTGTTCTAGATTTGCAATCGGGGATCAAATGTTCTTTTCTAGGAGGATTCTTGGGATGGCCACCCTCCTATCTTGACTCAATATCCCAGGTTACATTCCCTAAGCATTTGTTTCTTGGAAGCAGGCTGGTCTCATGTGGAGGACTTTAAAAAAATATAGTATTTTGGAAATATGGAGATGTACAAATGGAAAGATCCATAGGAATGGCCCCAAGGGGGATTGGCGGAGGATAGAGAGGTGCTTGCTCTTATTCTTGTAGGGAGGTACTGTTCTTCATTGAGGGATAAAGACATTCTGGCTTGGAACCCTAATCCCAAGGGAACCTACTATGTAGCACCGTTTGGTAATCCTCTCATAACACAATTTACATGTGCTAATGGTCTAAATAATATATCAAACCAATGTGAGTGAGATAAAAGAAGAATCCCTCCTAAGAATCGATATAGATAAATATATTCCAAAGAAGATGAAAAATTAACCTTAAGATTTACCCCAAAAGCAAAAGGATAGTATTAGGCTTATTGTCCTCCATCTACAATCATTACAGTAACTTCAAGGCATACCAAGGTTGATAAAAAGGGTCCTTGAAGAATAATAAATAATTTAGATGCCTAGAAATAAATTAGCTATGTTCAAATCTATTTATCAATTTACTAGTGATGTCTTAGCTTAAGATGTTTTATCTTAAAAGACAAACTCATTAGAATGATAAAAATAAAGTAAAATGATCAAAGTCCCACCATCATAATGTTTGGTGTACACATCATGATCCACCTCATTACAAAATAAACTACACTCAAGAAAGAAGATATGCATATTATCATAACATACATATAATACCTAGTTAAGACTATACAAGGACTTCTTAGATGACAAACCAAGATTATAGGGCCATATTTAACAATACCTCATGGATTTTACATGCATAGCTCCTACTAAATATCCATATGGATAAAATTTCTTCTTATATCAATCTTATAAAATTCTCATTGTTGATAAGAAAACGAGAAAGGATTATATATGTGGATTTCATGATGCAATAAGGGAAAATTATTTATTGAATTCAACTACTTTCTAATAGAAACCTTTATAATTATATGATACTTATTCTTCTCAATATGATCATATGCACAATGCAGTCTTATAAAACCATTTGTATCAAATCATATTCTTACCTCTAAGAATGGAAACCAATTTCAATGTGTGAATATTTATAAGATAATCATATTTTACCTATATTATTACTTCCCATTATGGATAACCTTAACCTCACTTATAAGTGATGATACCTCCCTAAATATTTACCTTGTTGAGGAATGAACAAGGTGGAGAAATCTTGTGATGTTGTTCCTAATAGAAAAGAGGATCTACATATTTCAAGATGCTCCTAGGTCATTTGGGCATAAGTCAAACTAGAGGAATAGGTTGATAAAAGGGGGAATGGCATCACAAGAATAAAAATAAATAAGAGGTGGATCTTGTACATTATCAAAATCTAAAGAGACATCTATAATAAAAGTACTAGAATCCAAAGAAGCACTCTTTACAAAAAATCTATATGAAGATGAAATGCTCTCAATAGAGGATCCATAACAATAATAACTAAATGAATCATTTGAATAAATTGAAAAAATAGAAACTACAATAAGTATAGTGGCAATAAGTTCAAGTTGAGGACAAATATCAAGAAAAAAAAATGGGATAAAGGGTGATAAATAAGAAGAATGGAAAGTGATCTAAAAGGAATAGGACGATAGAAATCATAAAATTTAATGTGCTCCCTAGGAATAACCCAATAATTATTAGTATATAAAAGGTAATAAGCCTTTGAAATTTTTTTATACCCAATAAAAATACATATATGACTATTAGGTTCAAGCATGCTTCATAACTCAATAGCAATATATGCCTAAGATATACGACCAAATATCCAATAATTTCAAACAAAATTCTTATCCCTATTAATGATATACATAACATAGTGAGCTTCCTTAACCAAATATGAATAACCAATATCTAGCATGAATCATTGATGAATATGTGAACCCTTTCCATGATGGATTTGCTTTTTTCCCTTAGCCATGTCATTTTTGTCTAAAGTATATTGAACAAATACACTTCTTCTTTTTTGGTAATTAGATGCTTATATTATACGGGTTTTGACTGGGTCCCAATCCCAGATATACAAAAAAATTTGTAAGATAGAGAAGAAACACTACTAAAGGATCCCAAAATAGGGAAGACATTTGTAAAAAAACCAAAATTTCCTACGTAGGGTATGATAGAACTAGCTACCAAAGCAAGACTGCCTACGCAGAGGTAACCAAGAAAACTACATTTTGACAGGAAACAAATCAAAACCCGTGTAGGGAAAACCTTAAAAAAGGAAAGATAATAGACTTAGGATAGGCACCCATGAAGGGGAAATATGAGTAGCACCGTTTGTAATTAATCGTCATATTATAGGGGAATGAAATAGCAGTATCAAAAAACAAAAAACCCAGAAACCTACTTCGAAGCATGACTAATGAAGTCGGTCTTCCAGGGAGTTCTCCTTGGTATAGTTTGCACCATTTTGGAGGAACTACTTCAGGGTTGTACTAGCACTGTTGAAAGCTAAGATAAATATTTTGAGGAACATTCTTGAAATCCTATAAAAAATTGCAACATGAGGGTTCTAATTCCCATTGTTGTCCTTAAAAATGTGGATTGGGGAATTATGACTGATCTCTGCCTTGGTTTTTTTAACTCGAGAGGACCTTTGGACGTGAGTAGAGCTTTCTCCAACCTTTGATTTTTTATTCACTGGTAAAGGCTTACCTCCACTCATAGTAGGGGGCCTGATGGAAGGGATGTTGCAGTAGCCAGGGAGCCTTTCTTGGAATTTGGAGTTTGGAAATCTTGGGGTTCCTCGCTAACTAGGGAATTGCTAGAAAAGGAGTGGGAAGGACTATGAACGAAGAAGGGAGGGGAAGGATTGGAAATAAGGGGGGTGATAGAAATGGGAAGAGGGATGGAGGAAACGATGTGGTGGAAGATGACTACAAGAATCCCCTGTTGGATGGGGGTAGATTGCTTTTTGTGGGTACTAAGAATTGAGAGTTGGATGGAGCCATGAAGGAAAGTCAGGATATTCATGGGTTTGAAACCATACAAGTGACTGACCAGAGCTAGATGAAATTTGGATAAGGGGTTGGTAGGGTCATCACAAGAAATATACTGGAGCAGAGGGATAGTGATGATAGGCCACAAAAAGGGAGGGATTCGTAGTCGAGAGAAACTCTTATCCACTTGAACTCTTGATGGCTAGGAAACTCATCGAGCTCCTGGTCCCAATTATACATGTCCTACCAAACCAAACGACCTATCAAAGAGAGGCCAGCAACTTATAAAATTAGTTCTGCCATTACCTTGAAGTGTATTTTTCAAATAGAAACATGACCATTCAACCATGATTTCATGAAGTCTATGATAATATCTTGCTTGACACCCTTGAATTTGGAGAAAAAATGGATAAACACCTATGCTTGTAGGTCGATGGTCGAAAGGGGGTTGATATGGAGGTTACTAGGTTCGATAAAGGCCATGGTGGTGGATACAAGGCACTCAAGATTAGCAGCAAGAGAACTAGATAGAAGGCTAGGGTGGCATAAATGAACAATGTAGTGTTAGGAGGGAAAACTGAAGGGAATTCTTTTATTGATAAAAATGTGTTACATATATAGGCAGAAGGCCTATATGATGAACATGACACTTGTCAATGAAACTGACAAGTGTCAAACTGAAGGCATAGTGCACTTTAACTCTAACATTCCCCCTTTTGAATGCATAGTGCACTTTAACTCTAACATTCCCCCTTTTGAAGGCATAGTGCACTTTAACTCTAACATTCCCCCTTAAAGTGCACTATCCTAACTAAAGAAAAAACAAAGCAAGTCAACATTAGGTAACATTCCCCCTTAATGTTGACTTCTCGAAAACAACCTATCATCCTCGCTTATTGATGATTTGGTCTTAGGCTCTTGCTCTTTGCGCTTGGCTCTCCAACTATGAATAATGCTAGATTCACTATGTATACATCTTGGTCTGTTGCCTCAGGGTCAGCCACTTCCACGGGTCTATTGCCACTGGGTCAGCCGTCTAAGTGCCTCAGGGTCATCATGGGTGCCTCAGGGTCAGCCACTTCTGGGTCTATTGCCTCTACAGGTCATCCTTAGAGGATGTTGCCTCTCATAGGTCACTGACTAGATTCACCATGAGTATGAAATCCCTCCTCATGGTGAACTCAATCTAGAAGGTGTCGGTATCTGTCGAAAATGCACCTAATGAAAGGAAAAACGAGCCATATAAGAGTGTCGGTCTCTGTCGAAAATGCACTCAATACAATAAAATGAGCCATAGATCCAAATAGGAGGAGAGAAGAAGAAAAGAAGAGAATCTTCTGAAGTGTCTTCGTCTGTAGTCTTCAGAAGTAGATCTAGAAAAACCTCGGATAGAGTCTAGGGTGTCTTTGTCTATAGTCCCTAGTATAAGTGTCCTTATGGTGACCATGTCATCCCACCAAAATGCATGGGTAACCAGCCGCTGCATTCATCGAGTGTATAGAGAAGGTCACTAGGTACAAGGATCACATATAAAAATACCTTGGGAGTGTCGGGTACAACCGAGAGTGCACTCCAAGGTAGAAAAATTTTGAGGCTAAAAAAACTGAACTGAAACAGCCTCAAAATTACAATTTGACACCACCAATGTGTCCGTCGTAGAAAACCGTTTCCAATGACTATAAATACCCCTATATTCCACCATCAAAGGGGCCTTCATCATAATGAAAAACAACAACAACCTCTCTAGGCAGCAAAATAAACCTCAGGAATAAAAGATTCCTGGCATCGCACTCAGCAGAATAAAAAAAACAATCTCAATTTTCCCTTACAAGGGATTTACATAGGCCATACTGTTGGCCAATAAGCATGGGCACTTCCCTTACAATTTAAAATCAAATTTAAGATAATGATCATTAATCCCTTTATGAAAAGTGGACCCCTCAACTTTAAATGCTTCCTAAAATAAATTTTACCACCATTAATAATATTTCACATGTGCATCCCCTTTTAAATATTATTATCCCAACTTAATATAATGAACCAATGAACCAAATGTTGGGGTGGACAGAATGCTGCACTTTAACCAAAGATCACTCGAACACGTCTACCATCTTCTCCGCCAACAAGTCTGCACTCGAACACGTGTGTCGTAGCCAGTAATCATTCAGGTGCATGGTAAATTTCGAGGGGATGAGGGATTAGGGTTCGCAGCAATTGGATCTTCACCCGACGTAGATGAAGGCAGAGGCAGAGGAGGAGGCGGCTCTCGTCGATGTTAATTTTCCTCATCAAAATGAGCGCCTCATTGACATTCGTACCCTGGTAAAGCTATGCGGTGCTGTTCTCGAACTTGACACTCGCCTTGTTTTGATTCTCCATCGACAAGTTGAGGTTGAGGGTTACGTTCGCGTCCAACTTAAACCCCATGAGATCCACCTTCACATGGAAGTCATCAACTGCAACAGAATTGACGGTCACCCTCGAATTCTGCACCTTGAACACCGTCACCACCAGTATGATGCAAATTATGGCCAAAAAACAAGGGTTTCGGTGATGGCATGTGCTACTACTCTGCCTGATCTGGCACACGCATATGCGGATGAAGCAGGGAATCTCGAGTGCACAAATGCCGACGGGGTTCTCTTTGCACGGGCAGAACGTAGGAGTAGTAACCTTCTATTTCAGGCCAAAGACAAGTGTTAGCACCATTGCATTACATTAGCAGACTACGCGAACTTCTTTAATGCTTCATCAACCGGAACTCCTCTCTCATTCCTCACACGCCAATTCCTTCTTCGATGGGAAATCAGTTTAGGCCACCATCGAACGACTGCAAATGGTAATAGAAAAAAAATAGATCCACCTCACAGAGATCATCATTGGCATTTAGATTCATTCAACTGAAATCATAGTGGCTCAATCGATCACCCTTAATCACATATATCATAGCCACAATTTGAAACAGTGTCGCCCGCTTATCTGCCCTCAAACAACTCATAGAAACAGTCTTCGCTGGCACCACAGATATGGATGGGGTCGGGGCAAGGGATAATAGAAGTTACATGGCTCTTGCATCGGGCGTGCCCATTTCACTGGTGAAAGTGCTTCAGCTCTAGCCCAACATGAACACTGTCGTGGCGACGGTGGCGGACAGTTTGTTTTCCGTCTACAATTTCGTTCCCGGATTGAATTTTGGGTAGCAGCAGGTGATAAACGGGATGGTGTTCAACGACCCGGAGAGCGAACTCACCTACAACGTCTCTGGATCCGAAAAGAGGCCCAGAGAAGAAGAGTTGTTGTTATCGCAGCAACAGCGGCAGCAAATCTCGCATCTCATGAACATGAACATGAATATGAGCAACATGGGCGGCATGGCAGAATTTCAAAAAACTAAAAAAAATAAAAAATTCCCAAACTTTAAAATTTTTACCATCTGGTTTCTGATCCATCAAATGATGGAGAGCATACTCCCTCGGTAGAAAATTAAAAAAATATGGAAAAAAAAATTGAAGGGGGGAGGGAGGATTTCCATGAGGGAAATCCCCCCTCAAGGGTTTTCACAGGGCAGGGAAAGCCTGCTCTGATACCAAATGTCAGGAGGGAAACTGGAGGGGATTCTTATTGATAAAAATGTGTTACATATATAGGCAGAAGGCCTATATGATGAACATGACACTTGTCAATGAAACTGACAAGTGTCAAACTGAAAGCATAGTGCACTTTAACTCTAACATTCCCCCTTTTGAAGGCATAGTGCACTTTAACTCTAACATGTAGGATATTAGGGTAGACCATAGCTAGTTTAAATAAGCATTACATAAAATAAGACTCATGTCGATAAATCAGGAGTGACAATAGGTGTAGAGGTGGTGCTGATGGTGATGAAACTAGGGATTGGTGGGGGCCTCGAACGGATATCCACATGGGTGGAGATGAAGTGGTAGTGGTACTTGGTAACAACAAGCCTAGGTGAAATCTTAGGTGGGGTGGACTTTGGAAAAATCATAGTTGGGACTGCACGAGTTACCTTGAACTTTGCTACGATTTAAAAGTGAATCTAAGCTCAAAAACACAAACAAAAGGGCTAAGTATGAGGCCAATCATATGATAGCGAGGAGGCACACAGATCAAAATTCTGGCCATGGGAACTTTGCACCATGGGACCTACAAAAAAATTATTAGGAAAACCATAGAACAATGAGGAAAGAGCTAAAGGCACCTGGTCTGTCTCAGCCAATCAGCTAACGCTATATGAAGAACACTTTGTGGAACCATGTTGCACCAAATGGAGATGGTAGGTTGGGTGATTCCCAAATTTGCAAGACCATCAACAAGCTTGTTGGCCTCTCGGTACACGTGAGCAGCCATAACCTAATTTTGCTGGCCAATGAGAATTTTGGTCTCTTGGATGAGAGAGCAAATATTCTAGGATGGACTTTTGTCACTGTTGATGTACCCAATGATGTTGAGGGAATCCCCTTTGATTTGGAGATTTATTTTTGAATCCCTGATTAGATGCATACTTCTCCATAGGGCCCAAGATTCAACCACATTGTTTGTTTGATGGTCCAAGTTCTCAAAAAAAGCTATGACAACTTCACCCTTATGATTTTTGACAACCCCGCTAGCTCTTGCTAAACCTGGATTCCCCTTGGAGGCACCGTCAAAATTTAACTTCAACCATCCTTCCAGGGGTGGTCTCCATCGAGCCTCCTTCCTGGGATGGGGTAGGGGAGGGGCCGCATTAGAAGGGATGGGAATATTCAGAGACCGAAGGATCTCAGTTTCAAAGCCACTACTAGGAGGTTTGGGGCATGGAAGTAATTGGGAATTTTCAGCAGCATAAGTGATGGCTTTAGTAGCTATGGACACAAGGTCATTAGATAGGAGGGAGAAAATTTTGTGGTTCCTCTCTAACCAAATTTACCATATAAAATTATGGAGGCAAATTTTCCATAGAAAGGAGACTTTGGGATTGCTGAATGGGTTTGGCCATTGGATAAAGAGGTCTAGTAAGGAGTTGGGAGGAGCCCATTGAATCTGAAAGGTAGTCAAGATGTGACACAAACCTTCTCTAGTAAAATCATAATCTAGGAATAGATGATTGATGGATTCCCAATTGGAGAGACATAGGTGGCACCTATTCGGCATACCTCTTTTCATTAGATTATCGATAGTGAGGGATTTGTTTTGAATGGAAATCTAGGAGAAGAAGCCAACCTTGGGGATGAGGTGCTTGACCCACACCAGACTGAAGGGAATAGTGGGGACTTGGGAATTGAGCAGGAGGGAGTAAGCTGATTTGATGAAGAAATCCCCATTGTCATTCCCTTTCCAAATGGGGTAGTTCGGGGTAGCTATGGTCAAGATAATGGTGGTCTTGAGTAAGCGAGACAAGACATTCCTTGCTCTAGCCACTTCATCACTTTCATTGGTAGTGGGAATGGCTTTCCATCTGTGTTGAATGTCAATGAAGTCCCTAACTTGGCTGTCGAACCTCCTATCTAGAATATGCCTGAGGATGGAGACTTTAGGGACCTCTGAAAGAGGTCTATCTTTTATCCATACATCATCCCAAAAATTTATATTTGATCCATTGCCTAACTGCCATTGGGTGCCTTTGATGATGAGGGATTTGGCTTGAATAATAGCCTGCCAAAATGCAGACCCATTAGTGGGAGTGTTGTCATCCAACAAAGATAGGTTTTGAAGATATTTGCCTTTGATGATGGATACCCACTCTATTTTGAAGTTGGTGAAGATCTTCCATGCTTGCTTGGTGAGAAGGGTGAGGTTCATGTTGGCGATTCTTCTAAGCCCGAGGTCTCCTTGGGATTTGGGGTGGCAAACTCTATCCCAGCTGACTAAATGGAATTTTTTCTTTTCCTCTAGGCCCGACCAAAGGAAGTTCTTTTGTATTTGTTCAATATTGGAATGCACAATAGTAGGAGCTTTGAACACCAACATAAAGTAAACTAGGATGCTCTAGAGAATAGCCATAGTGAGAGTTGCTTTGGTCACCTGAGATAGAAGAGAACCTTTCCATCCTACAAGTTTTCGCTTGATCCTTTCTATAACATTGTCCCACATGGACTCTTTCGGGTTTTTGATAAACAAGGGAAGACCCAAGTAAGAGGTAGGGAGATCAACAATGCAACACTGAAGGATATGGGTAATTTTATGTTGTCTATTATAGGAGTGTTGAGAAAGTAGCATTTGCTTTTTAGATAGTTAATTTTTTGACCGATTGCTAATTCATAGGTATCAAGGATAGACTTTATGGATTTAGCTTGAAGAACAAAGGCCAGGGTGGCGATGATAGTATCATCTACAAACTGTTGATGGGACAGGGGTGGGGAGTTAGAAGAGGCCTTGATACCTGAAACACTTCCTGTTGCACAAGCATATTTGAAGGCTCTTCCTAGGGATTCAACAAGAATGATGAATAGGAAGGGGGAGAGGGGATCTCCTTGTCTGATGCCTCTGGAGCTGGGGAAATATCCTGCTGCTGATCCATTAACCAAAATAGAGAACCAAGGGGAGGAAATGCATCCCTTGATGAGGTCGATCTAGTCCTTGTGAAACCCAAACCTAGAGAGGACCTTTAAAAGGAAATCTTGGTTAACCCTATCAAAATATTTGCTGATGTCCAACTTCAAAAACATGGCTACTTTTTTGTTGCACGAGATTGAGTGAAGAGTTTTGTGAAGAGAGATGATGTTGTCAGTGATGGATCTGCCTTCTACTGAACTTCCTTGATAGGGATCTATGATCATGGGAAGGATTTTCTTGAGCCTCATAGCTAGAGATTTGGTTAAAATCTTGTAGATGATGTTGCATAGGCTTATTGGCCTGAAGTCCACCATGGATTTGCATTGAGGGGTTTTGGGGACCAGGGCAATGAAAGTTGAGTTCATCCCTTTGGGAATGATCTTGGTTCATTGGAGCTCTATGATGGCATTGTAAATGTCTTCCTCTATAATATCCCAGAATATTTGGAAGAATCAAGGGGAAACCATCTGGCCCAGGGGCTTTGTCAGCCTGCATGGAGAACAAAGCGTGCTTGATTTATTTTTTGCTTAGGGGTTGGATAAGGGAGGAATTCATTTTAGGAGTGACCAAAGGGGGAATGTTCTATAGGAGGACCTCTTGGGCTTCAGGATGTTCGAGGGATATGGTTCCCATCAAGTTGCTAAAATAGGAGGAGGCTTCATCTCTGATTTTGAAAATATCTTTGGAGCAGGTGCCATCAGCCAGAATGAGCTCTTTAATTTTGTTCATGCTTCTATTCCATAGAGTGGAAGCATGGAAGAACTTTGTATTAGCATCCCCATATTTTAGCCAAAGGGCTCGGGATTTCTATCTCTAGTAGGTCTCTTCCTTAGCCAGAATGTTGTGGTATTCTGATAGAAGTTGCTTTTCTTCTTCTCTAATCTGGGGAGTCAACTGGTCATTCTAGATTTGTTGCTCAATGGTTTTGAGTTTGCTTAAGATCTGATCTTTGTTTTTAAAAATATTTTTGAACACCTCCTTATTCCATATTTTGAGGTTTTCCTTGATAGCCTTCAATTTTTGGGAAACTCGGGATATAGTAGACCTAGAGTAAGGGTGCTGCCACCATTCAGATATCCTCTGCCTCAAGTTAGTGTGTTGGATCCACATGTTCTCAAATATGAAGGGGGTTTTGAAGGATGGGGCCCTGTTAGCTTCCAAAAGAAGGGGGTAATGGTCGGAGCCAATTCTAGGAAGAGAGATGAGAGAGGTGTCTCCAAATATGGGAATAGCCTTCTAGGATAGGAAGATTCTATCCAATTTGACTTGTATGTGTTCGAAACCCACTCTTTTGTTGCTCCATGTGAATTGGCATCCCTTAATTTGAACATCCATTAGCTCATTCTCAGTAACAAAGTCTTGGAAATCTTGTATGCTCTTGGAAGGAATGGAACTGCCGCCCTTCTTATCTGAGGGAAAGAGGGGGGAATTAAAATCACCTGCTAACATCCAGGGGAGGTTGGAGAAGGCATCCTTCATGTTGGAAAGGGATCTCCAAAGAGAGCATCTTTCAAGAGGGTTATTGGGAGCATAAATGTTGGATAAAACCTAGGTGAACTGATTTTCTTTGTAGAAAAAGACCAGGTTTAGAGTCCTTTTGAAAGATGAAATTACCCTACCTTCAACTTTTTTTGGATCCCAAAGGCATAGAAGGCCTCTAGATGAGCCTTCGGTAGGAGAGGAAGCCCATTGGTAGTTCTTCCACACTAAATTGGTAATACTGTTAATTCTAGAAGCATCAAATTTCATTTCTTGCATAATGAAAATAGTGGGTTTATGATATTTCCTTATAGTTCGAGCTAATATTTGTTTGGCTAAACTGTTGAGACCTCTGATATTCCATGAAAGAATCTTCATTTGGATACTTTGGTGGATTTTTTGCCTCCCTTAGATTGTTGAGGGGGAGGTTTGGGATTTTTTGTTTCATCCTTGGCCTGGTTGAACAGGTCTGGGAACAAAGTTGTTTGCACTCCATTGGCCACTTGATTTTCGGTGTCTTTTTTGTTTTTATTGGATAAGGATGTTCTTCCTATTTTCTTCTCACTCCCTATGTCAATAGGGGCTTTTTTGTAGCTTCTTGTGATGATAGGACTGTGATCTGCTTTACGGTGGGAGGGACTCACCGCTTCTCTCAGGTATTCAAAAATGGATTTAGTTGGGGAAAGGGGCCCATCCGAGGGGGAAGGGAAGGTCCGGATTTGGATGGGGATTGGGGAAGGGGGAGGGTGGTGATAGGATTGTGATCCATTTTGAGGAGGGAAGGACTCACTACCTCATTCAGGGATTTGAAAAAACTCTCAATAGATTTAGTGGTAAATGCCAAGTCAAAGGTAGTTGAGATGTGGGAAATGAACCAAGAATGTTAGGAAACTAATATTAAAAATAATAGTCTCACACAAATACTTGAAAATAAAAAAACATGCTCACAACACACTTGGAAATAAAATGCACAATACAAAAGTAAATTGTAGAAAAAGAACAATCTCACAATAACATTGAATCGCAAGCCTCTTCGAGGGGGAAACCTCCTTCAATACTTCATTCAATTATGCAAAAATATACATACAATATTACCTCTTACAAATTTAAGGAATTCCTCTAGCACCTATTGGATTACATGCAAGATGCCACCCGAGCTAGAATATCCTACCTACAATCAGTTACATTCTTGAAAAATGGTTACATAGAAGGGTATCATTTGGCATAGGCACTTCTTAATACAAAACTATAATAAAATATTACAAAATATCAACATAGGTACTACCCACGTTTTAAAAGGACTACTACATAAATTGTTAGGATGAGGTCCTAATATGCCTTTCTCCTTCAAAAATATTTGTCCTCAAAGCTGAAGGTGAGGAAATTGTTATTGAATTTGGTGAAGAGGTTTCCATATTCTATCTTTTGGTTGTAAGCCATGCAACTAGACCAAGACGTATATGATAACTCACCAATTAAGGGTACATGATCTTCAATCAAGAAAGTGGTTCAAGAATGATGGACCCTTCCTTGTCCAACTCTAGAAGTGTAGACTGCACCTGCATATTTTTGCCAATAACCTGCTTGAGATAGGATGCATGGAAGACTAAATGAATTTTGTAACTAGCTGGAAGGACTAGTTTGTATGTCATTGACTTTGAAACACCCACATTGTTTTCAATTTCCCTCTCCATTAATTTTTGGTGAGTTCCCTCATCCATAATTAAAGGTTTGGATGCCTTTTGTGGGACTAACTAAAAATATATAGGTAGATTTTAGGAGTTACTATTTTTAGTAAGGGTCCAAAAATTAATTTGGAAAATAGGCTGCAACAATAATTTTAGGATAGGGTCCACTTCAGTAGTCACTTGATCTTAGCACTCAATGAGGATATATACTAACTTCTTTGATTTTTTGTGGTCTTTCGGTTCGTTGCAAGTCGATCTCAAGGTAATTTCTTCAACTTGGACTTAAAATTTTACAAGTGATTCCTTGAAGGTCTTTGGTGCAAAATAAAGTAGCTTTTGTTCCTAAATTTTGGATCAATTTGATTGATCGTTGAGAATTTATGACCTTTACAATAAAAATAAAAAATTGCCAATTTTGGAAAATCGGTGCAAAATTTGATCAAGGGCTGCCAAGGACAATTTTGTTTGGAATAGAATGTAGAATTATCTGCTAAACATTTGAGTCAATATGAGCTTTGAGTGGAGAGATATCCCTATTTTAGTAAAAATTCATTTTTTTTACTCGTGAGGTCAGGTTTGCCTTCAGAGATTAGTTCTAAGAACTCTATCAACTATCTTTGTCCTATATGTTCTTATTACTGACACTATTATATTCCATTTTTAGACTATCTGACCACTGACTAATTCTTAACACTATTTTGTTCCCTATTCAATTCTAATTTTCATATACATTCCATAACTATTTTTACTGGCACAAGTAATTGTTCTGATTGTGTAGGTGACTATTATGATATTGTTATCTTGACCACCCTATATTCACTGTTACTGATGGAATTTTTTTTACTATAACTAACTCTGACCCATTATTTTTGACTCTGAATATTCCTATCAGGTTTTTATTATTTATGAGTTTGTATTGCCTGTTGTGCATGCAAGAATTCTGGAATAGGGATGTCTTCTTCGTATGCTCAACTTTTGTGTAGGATACAGTAACAAGTTTGGACTTTTGGTTGTAGGTTAAGTAGAACATAAGACTTGTAGAATAAACCTTTTTTACAGGTTTAAGCAGAACCAAAGTACTCTAGGCAAGGGTGTATGTAATATCCATAGGCAGTCTATTATACTACAATGATGAAGAATAGTGCTCAAACCAATATTTTAGGCCACTACTCAAGGAGGATTCCAAATATACCCTTGAGCATACTATCTGCCTCTCTGACAATACAAGAGGGTAATCTTCCAATATGTTGTGTCCCGTGCACTATGGACAATACAAGTCCAAAAAATCTTCCTAGGGATAAAATTTTGTTAAATTCTATATGGTCTTTTGATACACCCAAATATGCATGGGAGCTCAATTCCATGCGTGAGTACTATTTGAGGCTTGGGTATTGGAGCCTGATCACCCCTCACTTCACTAGACATTGTATGGGCTATCTAGCTTAGCCAATAATGATAGCTCCTTCATGCTATTTTAAAACCCTCAACACAAGGTTTCTAATATACTTAAATACTATAAAAATAACTACGATTTTTTTACCTTTTGTTGAGTATAATAATTTTTTGCACTTTTTTAATAAGGAAAACTAGCAAAAAAAACTTAACTTAGAAATTGTATACCTAACAGTCAAATTGGCAGAATCTGTCATAGTCACAGTAGAACATAGCCCTATAAAGTGCTCTAGTACCACTTTTTAGGAATCTAATATTAAAATTAACACTCACAAAAATACTTGAAAATAAACATGCATGCTCACAATACACTTGGAAATAAAATGCACAATACGAAAGTAAATTTCAGAAAAAGAAAAATCTCACAATAACACTAAATAGCAAGCCTCTTCGAGGGGGCAACCTCCTTTAATACTTCATTCAATTATACAAAAAGATACATATAATATTACCTCTTTCAAATTTAAGGAATTCCTCTAGCACCTAACTCCCAAGGTTGGATTACATGCAAGATGCCACTTGGGCTAGAATCTCCTACCTACAATCGGTTACATTCTTGAAAAATAATTACATAGAAGTGTGCCATTTGTCATAAGAGCTTATTAATCCAAAACTATAATAAAATATTACAAAATATCAACATGGGTTCTACCCACGTTCTACAAGGACTATTACATCAAGTGTTAGGATGAGGTACTAACAAAGAGATATTTCTGAAGTCCATGGAAGTGAATTGGAAGAGGGTATTATTGATTTTCAAAAGTGTCTTATTGGATTCATGCCCATGATTCCACAATAATTTATAAAATAAGGGAGGTTGAGTTCCCTTTGATCTTTAAATTTAGGTTGGTTCCCCACTAATCTAGCTAATTTATGATAATAAAAATATAGAAAAGTAAACTTATGAATATAAGGGTGCAAGATATAAAAAATGTAAGTAAATAAAAACAATCAAAGCCAAAATAAGATTGTTGCATGATCAATTAAACCATTTGGAATTGACCATAGAGCATTAATATTAATTATCATTTGAGCAATATGCAACAATGGAAGAAATGACTAATAGGAGGTGAGAACACATTGCCATAAATACCATTTACTTATGAGTCAAAAGATCAAAAGATATAATTAATTCATAAGTACCATGCATAGTTTTTCATAAATTATTAATAGTTTAACAAGGTATGATGCATATCATAAAGCATTCTCTATTATTACCAATATTTCCAAAAGATATTTAGAAATGAGCCCATGGATCTTGTAGTGAAATCTCACTACACTCAAATGTTGCCTTAATAAAATCTTAAGTGGAGGGGAAATAAGTAGGAAACATAAAATTGAATGTCACAAAAAGTGCAAACAAAAATTTCAATTAATAGGATCTAAGAATAAAAAATAAAAGGTTTCAAAAGGCACAAGTAAGCAGAGTGCCAAAAAGTCAAAATTTATAAAAATTTCAACAGAAGAGGCTAAGAAAAAGTTTTAAGGTTATATAAAAGTACTACGATTGAAGGATGGTAAATCCATCAGATGGAAATAAAAATTAAGGTCATGCTCCATAATTTTAGCAAACCAAAAATTTCTTTGAGGGATCTCACCCTCAAATTCCTATATGAAGGGCCATTGGCCCTCCATACCCCTAGATAGGGTTGCGACCCCAAACCCTATACATTGTGTTTAGGTGTACAATATTTTAAGATGAGAAATCCTTTCCTAAAAGGAATACATGGCAACTTAGGAAATCAGGTCACACATTAAAGTAAAAAGTGATAGGAGACCCAATGGGAGAAAGCCTCAAACCAGGTGATATTAATTTCCTACATATAGACACTAGGAATTTTCAAAAAGAATATATTCCAATAACAAAGGCAATTGAGCATATGAGGACTCAAAAACCCAATATTGAAGATTCTAGATTTAGATAATTTAGAACATAGCGACTTTAATCAACATATGATTTGACACATAGAAGAATAGCCATTCTTGAAATCTATGCATAGTTTTAGAGGAAAATTCTTCCTTATTGTAATTTATAAATAGTAGTAGTCTAGGCGTTAGAAAGGATCAACAAGTTTGTAGAACTTTCCTTCATTTCTCCTTGTATAGTAATTTGCAAAATTTTGAGTGGCCTTGTGGGTAATCGAACCCCTACTCTAGGCATAATCTTATGTAATATATTTTTCTAAATATATCTATATCAATATCTATCTATTTATCTATCTATCTATCTATCTATCTATCTATATATATAGCTAGCTAGATAGATAGATATTGGAGGCCATGTGTTTACTTTAAAGTCCATCTATGGATGTCATGCTCAGAACTGCTTCTCTTATGTGTGTGTATGTGCATAATGTTATTTATATGCTTAGTTTTACAAGGATAGGACAACGTTCATGTTGGCACATTGTGTTCAAACCTATTATGCAAGGAGATCTCATTTTATCTTTGGTGCATCACCACACTTTTTAGGTTAGATTTTTACTTTTAGTTGCTTTTGCTTTATCTCTCTTACCCTTTTCTCCCCAATATTTTAGAATAGAAACTATGCTAGATATCCCAATATTATAAAGTAGTTGGGATTTGCTAAAATTCCAAAGGCCTCTGACTGAGCCAAACCTCATGTTTTCAAGATTAGCCCTGTTGTGTTACTCCACAAGGTCTACCTTGTTCATCTAGTCCAAATTATGTCTAACAACTAGGAAAACTAATCTTATTTATCATAGGGATTTTATCTCATTTTTCACCTAATTAAAAATAATTAACTTTTGTTCATTATCAAAATACAAGAAACATTGCTTTCAAGAGATGCCTAACAATTCTATCATCAAAATTACCACTTTGTGTCTACTTCACTTAACATGCGACAAATTGCTTGTATTGCTAGTGAATTGTTGACCTATTGATAATTATGATTTGTTAAGAAATCACTATCATTTTCAATGAATCATGATGTTTCATACTTAGTATTTTTTTTGGTTTTCTTATTGATCTCCAACCTAGGATTCTAAAATTGGCTATGACCATAGATTTTGATGAATTCAAAATTTTGAATTTGGTGATAGTTAATAAGATCCTCCCTTCCTATTGCCTAGCATCACATACTTATGCTATAAATTTTGGGATATCAAATAGAAGAAAGTACCTTATACTTAATCTCAATTTATAATGAATACTAGATTAGCCTTACTTCATTGGGTAATAGAACCTTCAAAATTTTAAGACTTTTACAAAATGCAAATGTGCCTTTTAATTTTTATGGTAGATTCTATAATGCATTCCATTTATCATAGGAATGGGTTTGAATTCTTTTCATATAGGTAAATACTATAACTAGGTTCTCACACTCTTCTTTTGCTAGGCCCTCCTCTATCTTGGGAGTTGAATTGTACCTTCTAGTTATGATCCTAGGTTTGAAATGATATTTGGATAATTGGATGTAGTTTTGGGAAAATAAGTTTTTTTCCCTACATAATCTTCTTCCTTTCTTTCTCAATGAAGCTTGCATACTGATCATTAGATAAGTTATCTCCTTGGCCCAAAAAGTGATTTAAGACTCCTCCTTGAACCAATTGAGCAATGTCACCCTTTATAATTTCTACTACATCCTTTATATTTAAAAGCTTACTTCTTTAGTGACATGTTCTTGAGGTAAACCTACTCATTAGTTTACTAGGGAACCTTAGCTATTGGAGCTATTGATTTGAAACTTTATCAGTTTACCTCATCATTTATATATGGTTTATTTAGAGGATAACTTGTATTAGGTATGACTAGTGGCATCTTGAGATTTAGCTAATAGCTTGTTGCACTCTTGGACATCTCTTGGACATGTTGGAGATATATCCTAATTTTTTTCACTTTGTCCAATAGTTGGTCCCAAATAACTCTAATGAGGTTAGTAGCTTAAATATTGGTCTTCATTATTTTTGTCTATTTCTTGAGGCATTTTTTACCAAATTGAGACTCTTAATTTCAACATTCTTTTATTTCAAGAATTTTGGTATTTTTTTCTTTTGTATTTCTAGCTTTCTTGCCAACTTATCCTTCTTTTGTTCTATTTGTTGTATGTCTTGCTTCCTTCCTCTACTTTCTATTGTAACCTATCATATTTCAACCAAATAAATTTATATCCTCTTCTAGTTTGAAGATGTTTTCTCCTTTTCTCATAAATTCTATCTTTTTCCTCTCTAATGCCATAACCAGTTCTTGATTTTACTTCCAATATCTTGGTTTATCTAGCTAGTTGGAGGTGATTCAATGACATTGCCAAACTTAGTTGCTCAGATAACTACATAACTCCAAGTTATTTTCCCATTATAGGTATAATAAGGTGAGCCTAGTGAGATAGTTAGATGTTGTTGTGGTTGCTTAACTAGTTTCTAATGGATATTCTTTAGTAAATAACATCTATTTATTCCCTTCACCCATATTTGTACTTAACATGAGTAGTCCTACTATTTTCCTGAAACCACCCACGATAATATTGTTAATATGCTACTATATCTTTTGTAGGTGTTCCTTTACTAAGTCTATGGCTTTTATCCTTGGAGGCTTGATAATTTAGATTGGAAGGTAGGCCACAACTTGCAAGATACAAACTAGCATATTTGTCCCTATTACCATATGTATGGTACTCAAAAATGTGTTAGGACATGAGGTAATCTATGACCCAATCCCAAAACTTTACCTCACTTCTATGGTAATCTCTATTTTAGTGACAAGGGTTAGACTTTCCTTTATAGTACATGGTAGAGTGGTGATAAGAGTCAAATTTGATGATGAGGCTTCCTAGAATTCTTCTTGACTAGAGGATTCAATGACCTCTACTTACTTTAGCTTTTCCAACGTACAATATTGTGTATTGAAGGAGGTGGACCACATGTGGGAAATCCATAGTTGAAGTGGTTTGTGTGGGAATGGAAGTAATAGAGAGGGGTGAAGTGGGTATAAATTAAATTTGTGGAACTAGATGGAATGCTAGTGAATAAAAATATGATAGTAGATGTGGCAATGATGGATGATATCAAGACAATACCCATGAATCCTATAAATACAATTAAGAGGAAGAGTAATTTTTACCTAGTGGTAATGGTTGTAGTTGATTGTTGTGGTGGATGTGCATTAAAAGAAATAAAAACAATAGAAGATAGAATTTATAAAGATATGATGGAGTATAGAAGAGAGATGATATAAAAAGAACATGGAAAACAAGACATCATAGTGGACATGATGGCTGTAAAAGCTTTAAGAGCCTCTAAAATTACGGCTCTTATATATGCCACTTCATCCTTTAAGGGATTGGATGTTATCTTCTAAGAACCTTAATCAATAATCATATGTTATTTTTTGATCAGATCCAGGCTACCTTTTATTTCTATCTCCATGCTTGAGATAATTTTTTCTCCAATATGGAATTCTCCTTCTCCTACTATAGCTCTTGGAATTCTAGGAGGGGCTTGTATTTTTTTCAAATTCTAATTGTTATATTTTCATTTTTATACTAGCCTACATGGACCCTTTCTGATCTATTATCCTCTATGGTATACCTTTGTGGTTGTTGGCTTAGCCATTGAGCTTATTTTGATAGTTATTTCCTAGTTGGAAAAAATCTTGGGGGTTAAGATTTGAGGTCAAGTTAACTTTACTTTTGTATTGTTCCTACCTCCTATGGGTGTTATTCATCCCAAATTTGGGATAAACCTCACCAAACCTTCCCTTCACCAACCTACCATACCCTTCATTGCTTGTTTTATATCTCATCTTAGAATATATCATCACTTTGTTTAAACTCCCACCACATATATTCCTCGTAAATGAGCTAATAATTTTATGGTCCACATGCTTTTTTGGGTCATATTTTATTTTAATATTTATTACTTCTTGCTTTAAAGTTTTCCTATAGAAGTGAAAAATGAGAAAGGGATTTTCTCTTAGGACCGTATACCTATTCTCCTAGGCCTAATTATAGTTTAATTGTTTATCAAGTCTCCACTTACCTCAAGTTTTTCATGGATTCTATATTAAGACAATGTTATTAAATATATATGGTGGAGATGGCCCTCCCTATCAAATTTTGGATGAACACAACTTTAGGATCATAGGCCAATTTGTCTTAGATAATTTTTTGCTTGTAAATTTTTTTCTTTCTTTCAATATGCTCTACACTTTTATTGCTCAATACAATTACAGTAGGTAGCTTTTCTCATGATAAAAAATGCCATTCTTCCTTTGTCCTTTGTCAAAATATATATCCAAGAAATCTAGATATATCACTACCTTCTAGTAAAAATTATGTATGGGATATATGCTTGTAATCAATATGCTTCTTTATAAAAACCATATAGTTTTGCAAAGGATAAGTACCTATTGGTCAAGAGTCTGCCCTAGGATGAAATGTATGTATGCGCCCTAGACCCAACAAACATTGAAAGGCTGAAGGAAATAAATGTCCTTCAAGCCAATATCCAGATGGGGCTAGTTCTCTTGCTACTCTAAAAATTTGTATAAGGATTAGGGAAAGAAATTAATAGAAAGGAAGAGAAATATGACTATAATCCAAAGAGATAATGTGGGGATGAATTAACAACAATATTAACAACCTATTTTAAACTAATAACATTCAATAGAAGGATAGAAAAGAAAATGAACTTAGATAATATTATAAAGCATGAATTCCAGGAAGCATTCCAACATCCATTACCCATTGAAAAACTAAATCTACAATCAAAATTTTAAACCACCAATGATGATATAAATCTAATAGAAATGTAGAGTAGAAAGTATAAACATACATAAAATGATCAAGAACTCAGAGACAAATAGTCCTTGAATCAAAGAAAATGTTTAAACTGCAAGAGTTTCACAAGCAAATGTCTATCCTTTTTTTACATCAAGTTTCATAGTATTTATAGAGGAAATCACTTGAAAAATTGAATGATCATTAAATAAAATTATGGTAATTCAAAGATTGATCGACATCAATTTCTCCTCGATAGAAGCAATGAACCAATACAGTGGTACATTGGGAAGCAATGACAATTTCAATAGATTGCATATCAAGACTTAGCCAAAATTATCGTTAAAATTTTCATCTTCATGGTGGTGCCTAAAAAATGAGCATTCATCACAGTGGACGGTGCCTCAAAATTAGTAGGATCACACTAGAGTCAAGAGCGAAGCATATTGAGAACCAAACAACATTTAATTTGGGCAATCCTTTGGTTATCTGTTGAATCGAATTTTCATTAGCAATAATTTTGGTAACATTAACTTCTCTGCCCAAAAATAAAATTTGTTGGCCTTCAAAATTCCCCCCAAAATGATCTTCACTCAAAGTGCCATTGAAAAAAACTTTCACTTGGAGGAAATGGAAAAAAATAATTTTGCCAAGGTGAGGCCCAAAATGCTCTTTAGCCAAGGTGTGGCCCGGAATGGGCTTTTCACCACAATTTCACTCGAAATGGGCTTTTCACCAAGAATTTCACCCAAAATGGATTTTTGCTAGGAATTTCGCCCGAAATGGATTTTTACCAGAAATTTTGCTCGAAATGGGTTGTCGCTACCAAAAATGAATTTTGCCTAAAATGCAATTTTGTTAGAAAATAAATTGTCACCTATCCAAACCTGAATATTTTACCCAAAAATGGTATTTCGCTTAAAGAATTACCTAAAAATAGATTTCGCTAAGCGAAACTCACTGCACACTTGGAAAAAATTTTAAATCTAATTTTAGTGTGGCAAAAATACCAACACTTATAGTGGCTCATGGGGTATTCAACTTGCCTGAATGTAATTGATCCTAGGGCCATTTATCATTGGGTTTAGAATCAAAATCATTGGTTGCATCGAATTGTTTGTTGCTTGCACAAGTCTCTTCTTGCCCTTTGATTTGCGAACATGTAGGTTCATATACTGCTATGAATTAGATCCAAGCATTAATACTAATTATCTGATGAGTTTGGAGTGTATCAACAATGTACTAAAAGGTCTGAACCTACTCTAGGTCAATGTAGTTGGCCCTTTGGCTAAGCTCTAGTAAACTAGACTCAATGCGAGTAAGCCTCTTCATTAATGGTAGCACATGCTCTTTGGTGATGGGCTCTTCCCAACCATCAATATTTGAAGTGTTATTTTTGAAAGCATCCCATATTGCATCCAGGTCTTTCTTCACTAGAATATTCCCTTGGTCATTAGTGAAACTGGAGAAATTATTGTTTGCTACAGTCTCAAAATAGACCAATGAAATGTGTCTCTCTTGTTCAAACATATCCAATAACTTTCAGGCTTCCTTGATCAGATCCAAATTGGAAAAATAAGTGCATGGTGTTAATTTGGCATTTGCCCATGCTCAGTTATATCACTCATTGGGCAAAAATTGAAATCCATTTTTACCATTATTTGGATTTTCATTGCCATTTCTAGTTTTAGTTTAAAATCCTCTTCCAATTACTCCACTATGTGCAAGCCATACGAAACAACCTAATGCATATCCTAAAGGAACATGAGAACCAATGTTTCTTTTGAAACCATTTTCAAACAATTAGTAAGTAGATGACTGCAAGCCTCCTTGAATTTTTTTCTTTGTGAGAGCTATTGATTGTGTTGCCTTGTTTTCCAAATGATCCTGTTGGCTCTAGATTTTATTCTTCAAGGTTTGAACTTGTTGCTCTACTTCTTGCCATGTTTCTTGATGTTGTTTGGCCACTTGATTGTATCATTTAATTTTTCCCTCTAGGCTTATCATATTCTGCTACCATTGTTGAATTATGACTGTGTAGTATCCAGTTGGACCTTCTGCTCAGCTAAAGTGTCTTTTAGTTTTGCTATCTTCACTTCAACTTGGAAGAAAAAATCCCAAAAATTTTCATCGTGCAAGTATATTGAAGTCGTATCCACCTGTATGTTACTCATTTTCTTAGTTCTATCAATTTTTGTGAGGTACTTGATGATGAACTGATATGAATAATCATTTGATGTTATTTCTCCTTGGAATTTTTGGACCTAATAGACCATATTCATAGTGTATGCCTCCATAGCCTCTGGATCAAAAGTCACCTTATTCACTATCTTAGTCAGGGCTTGCACATCCTTCTACTTGTAGCTTTTCAACCATCATGAAGAACTTTGTCATGATCATTTGCTCTTATCTACTATGGGGTGCTTCTATAAAAGTTTTATTTCTAAACCTACTGGCTCCTGTGATGCAAAAATCAAGGAAAATAGGAAGAGAGCCTACTAAGGGTTTGGCTTAATAGAGGATATAGAAATGGAATGTGCTATAGTTACACTTACCCTTGGAGGGGATTACATACTTATAGTGGCAATGGGGTTGATAGGAGTGGAAGATGTAATGAAGGATAATGGAAGAGAAAATGGATTAGGGATAGATGCAAACAAACTAAAAAATAGAGGAATGGAAGGAATGAAAGAAGCCTGAGGAGCATTGGTGACCTTCAACTATGAAATGGATAAGGGAGCAGGAGAGATAGATATGATAAATGGAAGTAAAGTGGAAGTGGAAATTATAGGATGAGAGGTAGTGGTCACCAGATGCTTATTATTGAGATAAGAAGAAAGAAAATGCATACCTGTAGGCTCCAACATTGTTTGAGCCAATGACGAAGGCTGCTACATGACTGGATATTTCTCTTCCTTGTCTTAAACTACCTCTACTTTAAGATCTAACAAATTCACCATATAGCTTGGTTATCCTTGCTGAGCTGAAGAGGGTGCATCCCTATAACCAATCTGCTTAACCGTAAGTGAATAAAGAGGGTTTGTGCTAGAAGCAAAAACTGCACCACTTATGGGCTTATTTTTAATTTTAAGGAAATATAGATTTGTACCCACACTCCTTTTTCTGAGTGAAAGCTATTCTTTGGGTGGTAGGTGTTCTTATTTTTCTTCGATAACTGGCTCCTCTTAAACCAACAACTTTTCTTCTCTTCCTGCGACCTCTTCATTGTTAGAACTTTGAATACTTCGAGGCACTAGGTTAATGAAAGATATGGGCTGGTACTTATCACAATGCCCATCATAAATTTACAAAAACACTTCTTCCTTAGCCAATGGCTAAGCTGACCCAAATTTTCTTAGGTAAACCCTCATGATACACCAATTGGTGATATTCTTGTCAGACCATTCTATCAATTTATTTTTCATTTGATTAAAAAATCCTTAGGAGGAACCTTCTTCAGATGATTTGAGGGATCATACTCAACTTCTATCTCGTAAAAATCATGCCAAGGAGGGAGTGATATCATATTTTCAATATGCCACTCAAGGTCACATCCCTTGGGATTGTTCCTCTATTGCAAGATATCTTCTTTGGGGTAGCAACAAAAATTATTAGCCTTGATAAACTTTCCTTAAATATCCAGAGTCGCATCTGAAGAACATAGGCTTATACTGAGAGGGGGGGTGAACAATATAAGACCAACTTTTACTTTTCTTTCCCAAACAATATTATCCAATATTATCAATGGCAATATCAATAGTAGTAATCAAAGCAATGCACAAATCATCACACACATGAGAGACACAAATTTAACATGGTTCACCCAATGTGGGCTACTCCATGGAGAAAATATTTCTTCTAATTTTTCTCAACAAATCTCTTGGGAATCAATTCCCTATTACAATGTTTATGGACCTCTATCCAAAGGAGACACCAATCCCCTATGCTCTGATTTGTGGATCTCTCTCCATAGGAGAACTCTTTCCCCTTTTCTCTGGTTCATGGAACTTGATCCAGGAGAACTCTATCTCCTCAACTAGTTTGTGGATCTCTCTCCATAGAAGAACTCTATCTCCCTAGTTGGTTCACAGATCTCACTCCATAGGAGAACTCTTTCCCCTTGCTCTAGTTCATGGATCTCTCTCCATAGGAGAACTCTTTCCCCTTGCTCTGGTTCATGGATCTCTCTCCATAGGAGAACTCTATCCCCTCTACTCTGGCTAGTGATCTTCTAGAAGACTTCTACCCCACTTCTCTGGCTTGTGGATCTCTCTCCATAGGAGACCTCTATCCCCACTACACTAGCTGATGGATCTCTATCCATTTGAGACTATTGTCCTCTTTGCTCTATCACCTCCAAAGCCTACTCTCAACTCTATCTCAAATCTACACAAAACTCTATCCCAAATCTGCCTCAAGCCTTAACACAAGACTTGAAAAAATTAACAATCAAACCTACTCTCAATTATGTCTTCAAGTCTTCTCAAATACTTGCTCAAATCTGCCTTCAAACCTTCTCAAAAGACTTGCTCAAATCTACCTTCAAGCCTTCTCAAAAGACTTGCTCAAATCTACCTTAATGTTGCTCACTTAACCTGCTCAAATATTTCCAAACTTTGCACACAAACAAAGCTTATATATTTTTCAGAAATACTTTCTTCAAACAGATATATTCTACTCAAAATTTATTTAACCTCTGGAACATATAGAGAATGATGTACACTATCAAAATCCCAATATGTTCTTCACATTCATAAATCTTGCATTCAACTAATTCAATCTTTATCTCTTGCAAAATTCCTTTCAAAACAAATCAACATAGTATATATATTGCTTCACAAAATTGGTCTATCTCTCTTGCAAATTTTCTCTCAAAAATCAATCACACTCATGCACAATTTCCCTTCATAAAATTGATCTCAACTACTTCCACAATTTCAATCAATATCTCTCAAACCAATGCTCAAAATCTTCACACAATCATTCAAACAATGAAGCACAATCTACTCACAAACCCTAACATAGGTGTTTCACTTTCTTTCAACAAAGATGCTCAATGTAGGTCTCAAACCCTAACTCAAATATTTCCAACAATGCTTACCAAACAACCCTTTTAACTCCACCTTATATTCCAGAAAACCTTGCTCAACAACACACCTCAAAGAAAGAGAAAAATGCCCATACCTCTTATTTGCTTTGATGAAGATATGTCACAAAACCTGTCTCACAAACAACCAATCCTTCTTGTGCCACTCCAAGAGTTAGATAGCAAGATTCTATTTCAAAATATCCACATGAATTTTCCCTCAAAAAGGTGCTCAATGAAATCTGAAAATAATGTTCTAGGACTCTTCTTTTGTTCTCAAGGATAATGCATTAAAGCTCAACAAAACCCTCTCAAAAATTTCCTTTTCATAAAGCAAGAATTACAAACAATAAAATTATCTTTTACACCTTTTATCTCCCACTTTCATAAAATAATTTTCAATCCACTTTAATGTCCAAGAACAAATATTTACAATTTTAAATAAACCATTTACACCTTATTACTCCAACCTTTGCATATATAAAATAAATGACAACAATGCCCTTAAAATATTATGCAAAAATTAGTTTCCCCTTATACCTCCTATATGCCAAGACCATACACCAAATCACATCCGCTAAACACCAAGCATAGCCAAAATTAATCAATTTAGAGCATACCTTATAAAAAATTAATCTCCTTGTTGGCACGGACGGGAATCGACCCTCCGACCTCAAACTCCTAAGCGCAGTGCTTGATCGCTTGCGCTAGCCAAGCGGTTGAGACCTAACATGCGGCCTCCACCATTTATCTCCTACCACATCCATCGAAAAGGATAAAATGCTTCAACACCGATGCTAGGGAGAATCAAACCATGAACCTCTTCCCCACTATGCCTTAGCGCAATACTAGCTTCCACTGGGCCACCTGGTAGATGATGTCACTCCATAAACAAATGAAATTTTTTCATTTTGTTGTGCGCTCATCGAAACCAATCACTATCCTCTCTTTTTATTCACTATCGCTCTATGCACGGGGTATGCAAAAATTGATCGAGGATTTTCCAAAGAATTTTGAGGGGGTATTAATATGTTTCATGCATCTTTCCAACATCGGCCCTCCTTTGAAACATGCTCGAAAATTAGATGTCGGCGCTTCTTTGACTTTAAAAATAATAATTTAATTTTTCTTTGGTGCCTTGAAACATTAGACTTAGGGTTTATAATATTTTAAAAAATATTATAATAAACCCTTTTATTTTCCTTGGGTCTTTTTCCACCAATATGTAAACTTAGGCTTTCCTTTGCAAATTGGAAACCCCCTTGGGTTTTTATTTACCAAATAAAACCTTTGTCACTATCAAGCTTCCTTAATAATATTTAAATATTAAAATTTAAATATTACAATCCTTTTGAAGAATTCTCTTTGCTTGCTTTCTTAACCATGGAAAAATATTTTGTCTTTGCCACCATAAAATATTTTTCTTTTGCAAGTACCACCATGGTAAATGCCTCATATTTTCTTGCTGCCATATTGCCTTAGACCCTTAGAAAAATACCATCAACTTATGACATCAATCCTTTGACATCAATGACAACTCATTATTCTCAAATTTCCAACAATCTCCCCCTTTGTCATTGATGGCAACCCTTTCTAAAAAAAAAAAATTTCTTACCACTGGATTCCAAAATTGCTCCCCCTGATTCTGCTCTCTCTGAGAAGTTGCTCCCCCTAACTGAATGCTCTTCCCCTTACTCAAATATCTCCCCCTTTGACATCAATGGCAAAGGGACTCCTTTGGGGCTAAATATAATACTCTTAGCTCAACCCCCTCCCCACCTCCTCTCCTTGAGGTGATTAATTTTGGGGTGGGAGTATCTCTACTCCCAGCATACAATGCTCTTTTTCTTTTTCAACCTTCTTTCTCAACATACCCTTTTGATTCTTTTGAGTGTCCATGTTCTTGCTTGTCTCTGGAAGCTCTGGAAAATTTGTTCTACACCACTTGGCCTTATGCCCTAGATTATTGCACTTGTAACACTTAATGTTGTAGTTCTTGGAAGGTGCAAATATCTTGAAGTTCCTCTTGGTGAAGCCATACTCATTCCTGTTATGAACCCTGTAGTGGATTGCTTTATGACCAAATCGATTACAAGAGTAGCAATACCCTTGAAATAAATGTCCATCTTTGAAGTTCCTCTTAGTAAAACCATATTTCTTCTTTTCATGAACCCTGTAATGCATAGCCTTGTGACCAAACCTATTACATGAAAAAAAATGTCCTTTGAAGAAATCTTGTCTTGAGCCCACTGGTCTCTTAGTCCTTTCTTCTCTGTGATGATCCCTGTTCCTTGTTTGTGCATTATTTCCTTTCTTAGTGAAGCTTTTATTCTTCAACTTATCCTCATTAGTGTCTCAATTTCTTCTTCACTCTCTTCCTCTGAAACTTCTTCTTTTGAGCTTGAGCTTGACCCTTCTTCTTGTTTCCCTTGTCCTTCTTCAAAACCAAGTCCTATTTTGATAGATGAAGATCTTTGTGCATTGATAATATTATCCAAAGTCTTTGAACTTTTCCCAAACTTGTGTAGCTTGTCCTTAGAATCTTTCACTTCCATCCTTAGTGAAATTACCTCATGTTCTAATATTTCACATTCTAATACTTTTACCTCTAACTTTTCTTTAAATCTCCTTGTCTTAGCTATTGAGTTTGTTAGGTCTTGTATAAGCTTTTATTTTTCTTCATCACATTCTTGAACTTGAGCCTTGAATTTTGAATTTTTCTTTCTAACCTTTTTCAATTCTCTAAGAGCAGCAATAAGTTATGCTTCTAGATCTATTATGCCTTCCTCTTCATTTTCTGAATCTTTTTCTACTTCTTGATCTTCAAGAGCATCTTCATACTTTTCAACTTTATCTTCAATAGGAGAATTTTCTTCCTCTTCTATTGCCAAAAATAGAATCTCTTCTTCTTCACTATATGAGGGTCTTTCATCACTATCACTTGAAACCTTGCTTCTCTTATTAACATAGAAACTCTTCTTGTGCCTTTGAAAGAACTTATTTTTATGCTTTCCTTGTCCATACCTATTTTTATTTTCATACCTAGATTTTCCTCCTTCCTTTTTCTTATGATCATGTTTCTCTTCATTGCTACTACTTCCATCTTCTGGACAATTAGATGCATAGTGACCAAAATTACCACAATTGAAACATTTCACTATTTTCATACCTTTGTGCTTTCTTGAGTCCTTGTTTCTTCTACCATAGTTAGCTTCTTCATCACTGCTTGACTCACCACTTGATTCTGGTTTCTTATCTTTTGTCTTCTTTGATGCTTTGAAAGCTACCTCTTTCTTGGAGTTGGGATCCTTTACTATTCTCATCTCATAAGTTGTGATAATTCCATGTAACTCATCCATAGTCAAATTTTCAAT
Organism: Wollemia nobilis; assembly: GCA_028583015.1. Taxonomy (NCBI): domain Eukaryota; kingdom Viridiplantae; phylum Streptophyta; class Pinopsida; order Araucariales; family Araucariaceae; genus Wollemia; species Wollemia nobilis. The sequence continues at coordinate 1,149,996 of JAQPPZ010000128.1, read as the reverse complement.
ATCTCTCATCTCTTCTATAGCTGAAACTTTTCCATCATACCTCATAGGAAGTGACCTTAAAACCTTTTGAGCAACACTGGAGTCTTCAATTTCAAATCCAAGTCCATGCATGGTATTAACAACCTCATCCACATGAAGTAAGTATGTAGCAATGTCTTCTTCACATCCATTTCAAATATTCAAACCTTTTCTTGTGATTTTGTAGTTTTTCCATCTTGACCTTTTTATCTCCCTCATATGTTTACTTCAATTTTTCCCAAATCTCTTTTGCTGATTTGCAATGCATAACTTTCACAAATTCTGCTTCACATAATCCACTTAATATTTCATTCATATCTTTGGCATTATTCACATGTAATAGCTTACCATATTTATCTATGGGAGGATTAGTTGTAGGTGTGAACCCATCCTCAACTACTTGCCATGTCTCATATCCTTGTGCCATCAAGTAAGTCTTCATTCTTATGCTCTAGAAAGCATAATTGTTCCCATAAAATAATGGTGCCTTATTTGATGAAGATCCATTCTGAGATGCCATCTGTGTTCTTGTAACCTCTTCCTTCAAGTTGTTAGACTCTTCCGAAGGAACCCACTCTGATACCAATTGAAGAACATAAGCTTATACTGAGAGGGGGTGAATAGTATAAGACCAACTTTTACTTTTCTTTCTCAAACAATATTATCCAATATTATTAATGGAAATATCAATAGCAATAATCAAATCAATGCATAAATCATCACACACATGAGAGACACAAATTTAATGTGGTTCACCCAATGTGGGCTACTCCATGGAGAAAATATTTCTTCTAAATTTTCTCAACAAATCTCTTTGGAATTAATTCCCTATTACAATGTTTATGGACCTCTGTCCAAAGGAGACACCAATCCCCTATGCTCTGATTTGTGGATCTCTCTCCATAGGAGAACTCTTTCCCCTTTCTCTAGTTTGTGGAACTTGATCTAGGAGAACTCTATCTCCTCAACTAGTTTGTGGATCTCTCTCCATAGAAGAACTCTATCTCCCCAATTGGTTCATAGATCTCATTCCATAGGAGAACTCTTTCTCCTTGCCCTAGTTTGTGGATCTCTCTCTATAGGATAACTCTTTCCCCTTGCTCTGGTTCATGGATCTCTCTCCATAGGATAACTCTATCCCCTCTTCTCTAGTTGGTGATCTTCTAGAAGACTTTTGCCCCCACTACTCTGGCTTGTGGATCTCTCTCCATAGGAGACCTCTATTCCCACTACATTGGCTGATGGATCTCTATCCACTAGAGACTTATGTCCTCTTTGCTCTATCACCTCCAAATCCTTCTCTCAACTCTATCTCAAATATGCACAAAATTATATCCCAACTATACCTCAAGCCTTAACACAAGACTTAAACAAATCAACAATCAAACCTACTCTCAATTATATCTTCAATCCTTCTCAAATACTTGCTCAAATCTGCCCTCAAGTCTTCTCAAATACTTGCTCAAAACTACCTTCAAGCCTTCTCAAAATACTTGCTCAAATATACCTTCAAGCCTTCTCAAAAGACTTGCTCAAATCTGCCTTAATGTTGCTCACTTAACCTACTCAAATATTTCCAAACTTTGCACACAAACAAAGCTTATATCTTTTTCAAAAATACTTTCTTCAAATAGATATATTCTACTCAAAATTTGTTTAACCTCTGGAACATATAGAGAATGATGTACACTATCAAAATCCCAATATGTTCTTCACATTCATAAATATTGCATTCAACTAATTCAATATTTATCTCTTGCAAAATCCCTTTCAAAATAAATCAACATAGTATATATCTTGCTTCACAAAATTGGTCTATCTCTCTTGCAAATTTTCTCTCAAAGATCAATCACACTCATGCACAATTTCCCTTCATAAAATTGATCTCAACTACTTCCACAATTGCAATCAATATCTCTCAAACCAATGCTCAAAAGCTTCACACAATCATTCAAACAATGAAGCACAATTTGCTCACAAACCCTAACACAGGTGTTTCCACTTTCTTTCAACAAAGATGCACAATGTAGGTCTCAAACCCTAACTCAAATATTTCCAACAATACTTACCAAACAACCCTTTTAACTCCACCTTATATTCTAGAAAACCTTGCTCAACAACACACCTCAAAGAAAGAGAAAAGTGCCCATACCTCTTATTTGCTTTGATGAAGATATGTCACAAAACCTGTCTCACACACAACCAATCCTTCTTGTGCCACTCCAAGAGTTAGATAGCAAGATTCTATTTCAAAATATCCACATGAATTTTCCCTCAAAAATGTGCTCAATGAAATCTGAAAATAATGTTCTAGGACTCTTCTTTTGTTCTCAAGGATAATGCATTAAAGCTCAACAAAACCCTCTCAAAAATTTCCTTTTCATAAAGCAAGAATTACAAACAATAAAATTATCTTTTACACCTTTTATCTCCCACTTTCATAAAATAATTTTCAATCCACTTTAATGTCCAAGAACAAATATTTACAATTTTAAATAAACCATTTACACCTTATTACTCCAACCTTTGCATATATAAAATAAATGACAACAATACCCTTTAAAATAATATGCAAAAATTAGTTTCCCCTTATACCTCCTATATGCCAAGACTATACACCAAATCACATCCGCTAAACACCAAGCATAGCCAACATTAATCAACTTAGAGCATACCTTATAAAAATTAATCTCCTTGCTGGTGTAGACAAGAATCGACCCTCCGACCTCAAACTCCTAAGTGCAATGCTCGACCGCTTGTGCTAGCCAAGCGGTTGAGACCTAACATGTGGCCTCCACCCTTTATCTCCTACCATGTCCATCAAAAAGGATAAAATGCTTCAACACCGATGCTAGGGAGAATTGAACCATGAACCTTTTCCTCACTATTCCTTAGCACAATATGAGCTACCACTGGACCACCTAGTAGATGACATCACTGCATGAATAAATGTAATTTGTTCGTTCTATTGTGCACTCATCGAAACCTATCACTATCCTCTCTTTTTATTCATTGTCACTCTATGCATGGCGTACATAAAAATCGATCGAGGAATTTCCAAAGCATTTGAGGGGGTATTAATACGTTTCATGCATGCTTTAACCAACGTTGACCTCCTTTGACCCATGCTCAAAAATTAGACGTCGACGCTCCTTTGACTTTTAAAAATAATAATTTAATTTTTCTTTGGTGCCTTGAAACATTAGACTTAGGGTTTATAATATTTTAAAAAATATTATAATAAACCCTTTTATTTACCTTGGGTGTTTTTCCACCAATAGGTAAACTTAGGCTTTCCTTTGCAAATTGGAAACCCCCTTGGGTTTTTATTTACCAAATAAAACCTTTGTCACTATCAAGCTTCCTTCATAATATTTAAATATTAAAATTTAAATATTACAATCCTTTTGAAGAATTCTCTTTGCTTGCTTTCTTAACCATGGAAAAATATTTTGTCTTTGCCACCATAAAATATTTTTCTTTTGCAAGTACCACCATGGTAAATGCCTCATCTTTTCTTGCTTCCATATTGCCTTAGACCCTTAGAAAAATACCATCAACTTATGACATCAATCCTTTGACATCAATGACAACTCATTATTCTCAAATTTCCAACAATATCGCCATTATTAGGGAAGATCAATTAATCCAAGGGTGTACAATGTTTCGGTAATAAACTCATTCTATCTGCATTGAGTCACTTCCATGTCACAAAAGTGAAAAGGCATGGTGCATATGGTTAGCTTTCTCTTACCTAATCCATATGTGTCATAGGTAAAGTCATTCTACCAGGCTACTTCCAATGCAAATAGACGCTCTGTGGTAAAATACAGCAAAATAAAAGGCTTATCGGAGAAACCAAAAATTCTAACGATAACTCACATCAAAAAAAATATGTCACATTTCTCCTTTTCAACAATCTCCTCCTTCATCAATTTTGGCACTCTATCACATGTGTCATAAATGAGTTCAAGGGCAGGTCCCAAAAACATCCGATTAAAATTATAATAGGATTCCTTCTTCGATAAATTTTGGGTCCATGAATAAACCGGTAATATTCCACCTGCTTCATCTATTTTCTTCATTGCTACAATGGAAAAATGATGATGCATATAATAAAATAAGTACCAAACCAAAAAATAACAATGTTTGAAGGTGATGTCTTCCCCACTCTACACCTTCTTGAACTGAGTGTGCATCCTTTGAGCTACAAAATTTAACCAATCAAAGAAAATTGCATTTGTGTTCACCTTCATGATTGTTGGGGTATAAAAATCAATCTGTTAAATGCATTATGTAAGTGATGATTACCACTTATATACTATGGATTCTATGGACAGTCTGAAAATCCAATGCAACATTGAATGTAGATCTATGCTTTTAAAATATTTCAACGGCTTTGGCAAACCTAGAAATTCTCCAAACTGAGGTGTTTTTGAAATTGGTTTTCCATGAACTGTCACATGGATATTGTAGAATGGTATATTTCCTCCTACTCTGCAAGATTAAGCTTTTTAAAAATGATGTCAAAAGGAGGTATCACACCGCAAGTGAAAGCTTCTCTGATAGAATTGACTAAAATGCTAAACAACCTGTCTCTATTGGTATTTCGAATGACTCTTGTAGAAGAGTCATAAAACTAAGAAATTGCCCACACCAACTCTGGACATGCATGCATTGATGTACAAAGATACCAAGAAACATGAGAATAAAATATATTGGTGCGCAAAATTTCTACAGATACCTTATGAAGACCAAATTTGACATCTTGCTACAATTTCTCCACACCTTTGTTCATGATTTCACAATTGCTAATTTTTACAAGTCGGTCATAATAAGGTGCTAGTTCTTCTTCTTCATCCTTTTTGGCTTTTCGCTACTTCTTTCATGCATCAAATTTCTTTTGGGCCTTTTCTTTCTTGGCTTTCACGTTCTTCCTTACCATATTATTCCTTCTTTATTTAGCAGACATTAGATAATTCTACACCTTCGAGCAACGACTCTGCAAACAGGAGCTCTACAATTTTCTTTGTTTATTTAGTTGAGGTGTTCACCCTTTTATAGCTTTCTGACCACACCTACTGGATATAATACATGCGACGCACCTGCTAAATTTGATATGAACGTGTGCCTAGGTCTTGGGGCATGTCACGTTCTCCCATGATTTTGATGGTTTTGCCCATATATTTTTAGAGCACCATTATAGGTTATTTTATTTTTTCCTTTTTGGGATGCACAAACTATCATTAACGGTTATCCTTGGAAATATGATTACCTATTTTTCACCTTGAACTGTATGATAGGTGATTTTTTTCACTAATGTGGAGCACCGACAACACCTTTTTTGACTTCACTAGTGGAAAAGCTATGAATCTGGGAGTTTCACTAAAAAATAAGGTGTAAAGCACTTTTGCTGACTTAGACACTAAAAATAGATTTTGCCAACTTGAGTGCCCGAAAAGCATGTAAGTGGAAGTATCTCTTGCCAACTTGGTCGAATGCCAAAAATACTCTTCGGTGGTGCGAAGATGAGTTTCACTAAAAAAAAACAAGATATGCATGGGCAAATTTCTTTTTGGTGGTCCAGTTATTAAAAATAGGTGCAACTTAACTCCATGCACCAAAAAAGCAAAACCTTTTAAAACATGCATGTGTTTTCACTGATTTTAAGCGTCAAAAATACCTTTTGATGTCTTCACTACCAAAAAAGTAGGGCATGTAGGCGAGAGAGCACTTTCAGGTAAAATTTCCAACTTGGGCGTGAAAATAACGCCTTTAAGTGAAATTCACGTCTTTGGCTCTAAAAATAGAAGGAAGGAGCGAAGAGGATTTTTACTGGCAAAAAATGATTTTTGCTAGCAAAAACACTCTTGCCCAGTGAAAATGAATTTTTTTTTTTAAATCAAGTAGACTATATACATATTTACAACTTGGATGTTTTTGCATTTCCTTACTGATAATAGGCCTTTAGATGAAGACCATTTACTGGAATCAATAGAACATGACATTCCATGTCCTACAAATAGAACAAATTAACTTGATTACTATTGGCGATCTAAAAGGGACCTTCCCATATTACCTTGAATTTATTATGATTTCTCGGTTTGGCCTTATTTTCATTCCATTTCAATGCAAGATCACCAACACTGAAAGCTTCCTCTAAAGTTTTCTTATTGAACCAGTTCTTAGTCACCTAGATATGCTTCATGAATGCAGTATATGCTTTCTATATTTCATCTTCCAACTTCAAGAGTTGAGATAACCCTATACTCATAGTATAGAACTCCCCCTCTTCATTGTCAAGCAAGTGTAAATATTGGAGGGTCGATAACTCTATATGAATAGGCAAAACCGCTTCTTTTCCATACACCAAAGAGTATGGAGATGTTTTGATAGACTTCTTAATTGAGATGCAATCAACCCATAGAGCTTGATTCAAGAGAAAATGCCAGCTTTGCTTGTTATCTTCTAGAGTTATTTTCAAAATCCTTAGCATATTTTTATTTGTTGACTTAGTTAATCCATTTCCCTATGGGTAATAGTTTGATAAATTATTCAAATGTATTCCATACTTGCTTGCAACTTCATTAGTTTTAGCTTCAATGAATAGAGTCCCATTATCTATCACAATGGTATTTGGTACACCAAAGCGCGTTATCAACCCTTCTAGGAAAGAAATGACAACTTATTGATGTGCTTTCTTAGTTGACACTGCTTCTACCCACCAGGTGAAGTAGTCAGTGGTTGTTAAGATATATTTATGCCCAACAGATGAATTAGGGTTAGTAACCCCAATAAAATATAAGCCCCATTGTTAAAAAAATGCTTCTACTTGAATTGGGTGAAGCAAAAAAGAAGCATTTCTGCTTCAACCAACATATCTTTGGTATTTATCATAAATTTGGCTAACATTGAATGCATAAGAAAAGAGAATAGGCCAATAATAATCCACCTTTATGATTTTTAGAGCCATGGGTCTACCTGCATAATGTCCTCCTAATAATTCAAAATGAAATTCTTCCAGGATTTTCTATTTCTCTAACTCTTTGACACATCTCAAAAGCACTCCATCAATGTTCTTATGGAATAGCCCATTTGTCAACATGACATATCTACAGGATTACAGCCTAAAAATTCTTCTTTGTGAAGTATTAATATGAGAAGGACACCTTTATGTATTGAAGTATTTGACAAGGTCTTCTAGCCAATCTTGATTAATTACAGGCTGATTAGCAAGATTACTTTCTTGCACTGGAACTTCAAATTGAAATGCTATTGTTTTAGAAACAACACTCCTTACAAGCTCTTGGCACAATGCTCAACCATGAACCAACTTGGTTGTTTGAATATCGATATCATATTCATGGATCTTGGAGACCTAACTAGCTCTATTATCTCCAAGTTTTTCCTAGATAATAAAACTTTGGACATCAAGATGTACAACATGAATTATTATTTTGCTCTATGAAATAAAATTCTAAAACTTCTTTAGATATTTCATCACTACATACACTTGCTTCTCAATGAAGTTATATTTTTCTTCATGTAGTTGAATCACTTGACTTAGGAATGCAATAGACTATTTATTTCGATCTTCTCCCCTTTGTGTAAGGACATCCGCATAAATTTATTACCCACCAATAACATAAAGTATGAAATCCTTAGAATAATCAAGATTCACCAAGACAAGATCCTGAGCAATTCTCTCCTTAATCTCTTTTAATGCCTTTAATTTCTCTATCTATTTAAACTTAGGATTATTTTTCAAGAGTTTAGTCATTGGCTTCACTACTTAAGAAAAGTTTGTAGTAAACTTCCTAACGAAGTTGATTTGGGTGAAGAAATATTGCAAACTTTTCTTGTTATCTAGTAATAGGAGCTTTAAGAGAGCTTCGGCTCTAGCTGGATCAACAACTAATCCTTTCTCAAAAATTACATGGCCCAAGAGCTTTCATTATTTTATTGTGAATATGGACTTCTTCGGGTTGATGGATATCCTAAATTCTTAACACTTCTCAATTACCTATCATAAATGCAAACCATGTTCCTCCCTTTTATGGGAGAAAACTATCATATTATCCAAATAAATGCTAATGATTTGTTTAGTAACTCATCAAAATATAGGTCCATTGCTCTCTAAGGTTGTTGCAGTGTTTGAGAGATCGAAAGGCATTTGATGGTAAGCGATGTTCCCCACTTTGTGGTGAATACCATTTTGTATTGGTCTCCATCCTTGACCCAAATTTGATTATACCCAAAGAATCTATCAAGAAGAGAAAATATCTATGCTCCTGCAACCACGTGGAGGATCTGATCTATCTGAGGCAAAGGATAATGGTCCTTTAGAGAAGTCTGATTAATATTTTAAAATAAATGCATAAGCAAATATCTCTATTCTTCTTCCACACATGAACCAAATTTTCTACCCAAGAAGAGTGCTTGATAGGATAAATTATCTTAGATTCGAGCATCTTCAAGAGTTCTACCTTCATCAAGGTCTTGATTTTGGGGTTGACTGGCCTTTGATTTTACTTAAAAGGTTTTACTTCTTCATGAAGTTTTATTATATGCTAGATATCATTCTTGTTGTACCCTTTGAGGTCTTGATAACTTTAGGTGACAATATCTAGGAATTCCTTGCATAGTTCCTTGATTTGCTCGAGATATTTAGGTGTGCAATAAATTCCAACCTTGATTTATTTTCTAGGTTCTAACTACAACTCTTTTTACTCTTTTTTGTTCACCTTGATCTTATGCTTTATTGTTCTGTCATTTTGATCAAAGAGACTTTTGAGCAAAACCAATCCTTTCAAGATGTGATTATTTTTCAATTGGAACAATCCCTTAGGTTCTTCTTCATAAAATATTCTCTCTTCAATACTGCTAGCTTCTTTTATTAGGAAGTTTACAATATGCTCATCATTCTAAAATACTTGCCAATAAATATCCTTATCAAGAATTGAAGACCTATAAATAAGCTTTACAATCATTGGTTTTTACATGGTGTTCATCTGGGGAAAAATTGGCACTAATGGATGCCAAGAGATCGATATGCTTATTTTATATTTAACACCATGTAGGCTTCGAAAAGGTCCTAAAATTTTTTGTGATATACCTTCAAATAATTTTTTTTGGTTATACACTTGTTAGTCACTTGATTGAAAATCAAATTTGATTCTCTAAAAATTTGGAGTTGTTTGATCCCGAGTTTCTTTGCTTTCTTCAAGTCTAAGCACAATGCTTCATACTCGAAAGTATTATTTGTACATATCCATGTCAATCAATATGAATATGTCTTCTATATTCTAGAATGGGAGATGAAGATAATCCCTGCTCTGATGCCATTTTTACATCTTTCTCCACTGAAGAAGAGTTTCCATAACTAACCTGAGATAGGATATCCATAATTGGATATCTTCACTTCCACATTTTCAGGCTTGGTAATGGCATAACAACCAATATCAGTTTCAATCGTTGCATTGAAATAATTCATGGAGAATTCATATTCTATGCAAAGTTCACCCAAAGCTTCTTCCATTAAATTTGCACCTTCGGATCAGCAGGTATCTTTAGTGGCTCCATATCAGTTGGGTCCACTATAATCAAATTTTTTCTAGATCTCATAAGAACTGAAACTTGCTCTATGGAAGGAATCATAATGTTATGATTGGCTTCTCTAATCATGTTGATATGACCATTGGAAGAGCTATTTTCCAATATTTTCATATAGTTCAGATGAACCATGCAAGTTTCTTCACCGTGTAGATCATTGCATGTAGAACACCAATATATTTTGTCTGTCGAGCTAGCTTTTGCATTTTTCAACATGGTTGCATTCCTTTTAGGAATATTGCCAGTCGAAGTTGCTTTCTCTCTAATTATTGGTGGATGTTAAAATCTCCTAGGCTAGAAACTTCTCTTAGCTTCTCTTTTCTTCAGGGTTGTGATCTCATTTTTCATCATTCTCATTGTTGATTACATCTCTTGTAGCATATTCATCTGAGGATTAGTATTTGAGGGTGCTAGAGGAGATGGTAATGGTAATGGTACTGGTGGAGACGATAATTCTGGGAATAGGATTGGAGCAGGCATTTGTGGAATGGAAGGGGTAGGCAATTACAAGATAGAAACTATTGGGGTTTGAGAGGAACTAGAATTCCATGATGGAATTGGATACATGGGTAACATTGGTAAAGAATGAGAAGATGCACTGGGATATAAATGTTGTGAGAGATCAAGAAAGATCAACATCATTATTTTTGGTGGGAGCTTACCAATAGCAATTAAATCATCTTCAACCTTTTTCACTTGGGAGTACAAGGCCGAAAATATATCAACATTGGACTAAGAGAGGACCATGCTAATGTCAGAATTAAAATCTTGAAGATAATAAAATGTAGCTTGTTTCGAGTTGGTTAGAGACCATCAGGGACTCTTTTCCAAGTTCGAGTGAACCTAACATTGAAGTCAATGATTTCTTCCTATGGATACCTCTAAATATTAGTGAATTTATGCAACAAAGAAAAATGATATGTTTGTTCATTGAAGCCTTTTATCATTAACTCATCCAACTGGTCTCATGTGGTTATAGTGGCAAATGGTAAGGATCGGTACTAATAAAGCATCTTCTCTTTGAGAGAGAGCACACGAAATCTAACCATGACACCTTCATTTGTGATGTTATGAATAGTTTCCAAAGAAGCCACATCTTGAACATGCTCATAAGCTATTTTTCTCGTACCATTGTAAGTAGGAAAAGCCTTTAATGCCACTATCAGGATGGGATTCTGAGCTCTTAGCAGAGTCAGATTTTTTGAATTTTTGGTCTTCAATATTGTGATCATGAAGTAAATATTTCACCAACTTCACATTCAAAGGCTTTTGGGTAAAACTGAGTTGATAGATGTTCTAATAAAACAACAAAATATGAGCATCAAATATTAATACTACTTAAGGTGGACCTTTTGTGTCCCACTAGGCATACCAAAAATTGTTGGTCAAGAGTCTGCCCTTGGATAAAATGTATGTATGCACCCTATACTTGGCCAACATTAAAAGGCCGAAGAAAAGAAATATCCTTCGGGCCAATCTCTAGAGGGGGTTGTTTCCCTTGCTACTCTAAAAAATGGTATAAGGATTAGGGAAATAAATTAACAGAAAGGAAGGTAAATATGGTTGTAAGATAAAGAGATAATACAAAGATGAATTAACAAAAATATTAACAACCCAATTTAAACTAACAACATTCAATAGAAGGACATAACAAAAATTGAACTTAGATCATATTATAAAGCATGACTTCCAATAGTATTCTAGTATCCATTCCCCATTGAAAAACTAAATCTAGACTCAAAATTTAATCCACCAATGATGATATAAATCTAATAGAAATGCAGAGCAGAAAGTATAAACATATATAAAATAATCAGGAAGTCAGAGCCAAGTAGTCCTTGAATCAAGCAAATGTTTAAACTACAAGAGTTTCACAAGAAAATGTCCATCCTTGTTTTACATCAAGTTTCATAGTATTTTTAGAGGATTTTACCTTAAAAATTGAATGATCATTAAATAAAATGATGGTAAGTCAAAGAATTATTGACAACAATTTTATCCTCTGTAGCAACAACAAACCAATCTAGTGGTACATTGGGAAGGAATGAGCAATTTTAGTAGATAACATATCGAGACTTACCCTGAATTATTGGTAAAATTTTTATATTCATGGTGGTGCCTCAAAAATAAGCATTCATCACAATGGAAAGTGCCTCAAAATCAACAGGATCACACCAGATTCAAGAGCGAAGCATATTGAGAAATGGAAAACATTTAATTTTACCAATCCTCTGGTTATCTATTGAATCTGATTTTTGTCAACAATAATTTTGGAAACATTAACTTATCTACCTTAAAATTAAATTTGTTAGCCTTGAAATTCCCCCTAAAATGATCTTTGCTTAAAGCACCATCGAAAATAACTTTTGCTTGGAGGAAATGGCTAAAATTAATTTTGCCAAGGTGAGGCCCAAAATGCGCTTTTGCCAAGGCGTGGGCCGAAATGGGTTTTTTGCCATGATTTCACTCGAAATGGGATTTTCTCAAGGAATTTTACCCAAAATGGATTTTTGCCAAGAATTTCACCCAAAATGGATTTTTGCCAGGAATTTTGCCCAAAATGAGCTGTCATTGCCAAAAATGGAGTTCGTCCAAAATGAAATTTTGTCAAAAAATAAACTGTCACCTACCCAAACCTGAATGTTTCACCCAAAAATGGTATTTCACTCAAAGTGTTACCTAAAAATAGATTTCATTGAGCGAACATCATTGCACACTTGGGAAAAATTTTAAATCTAATTTTAGTGTGGCAAAAATTCCAACAGTACCTCCCCGGGTAAAAATCTCTAATCTTATTTCTTTTATTTGTATAAGTTCTCTACATATTAGAAAAAATATCAAGAGTCCATCTTGCATTGTTGTACAATGGGAACATACACATCAAAGCTAAAATTATTGTTGACTAATTTTGTGTCACTATAGGGTGTATGCATTTAAAAACAAGTGATGAATGATAATTACCCTATTTTTGTTTTAATCCAATAGTGAGTAACTAAGCCTTTCTATGATGCATGATAAGCCATACCGAGTATAAAGAGAAATTGAATACCCTATAATCCTTAAAGTTTTCCCATCACAAGCTCATAATTTTTGTTATATATGATAGTTTAGTAGCTCTAGGTATCATAAAATATCCCTAATTGTGTCGACCATACACAATTGATCCTTCCTCATGTCATATTACTGTTACATTTTGTGTTACATTATTGTATATGCACCATAGAGCATGTTAAGGTTAATACTATATAGAAGAAATATTAGCAAGAAACTTAACTTCTTGTGAAACATAGGTGTTTGCAAAATTACCACTCAAACTAGTTTTAAAATATCACAACATCCATTAATCCTAAGGTGAGAAGAAAAAAATGGAAGACATGTTGGATCCCATTTGAGGCCCCTCACGATCCCCTTTTTCCTTCCCACACACACCTACAAGTTCCTCATAAAAGCAAATGTATACTTAAGGTATGAAATAAATTACTAGAGAAGGTTATGTAGATGGTGATCATGAGGATCATGATGATCCATTGCAAAGGAAGATCAAATTATTATTAGATAAGAGAAAAAATAAGTTGAAGGTGATTGATGATAAAAAATAGTTTTCAATGACATTGCCTAACCTACATAACACCATGTAATAAATACAGTAGTAGGAGATAGAGGAAAAAAAACCTTGTTTTTTGTGGACCAAATTCAATATGATCTTGAGGACTTTCTTATAGAGATTTTGAGAGAATTTTAATTCTTATAAAAGAAAGTAATAAGACTGACCTCTCTAATTTACTCAATGATGCTTTAATGAATCTTGAGAAAGAGGGGGTCAAGTCGAGCATAACATATAATAAGGAGAAGAAAAACCTAACAATTGAACAAGCTATCATGAAACCAAGCATCCCATATACCCAAAAGTTTACAAGGGAGGACATCAACATCATCATGCATAAATTTCCCATATTATACTTTCAAAGGAATTTTAGACTACTAAAATCAAATTTTGAGCTTATAAAAGATAACATCAGAGACCTAGTCACCAAGAATGCAAAGCTTGAGGTAAGTAAATAGTAGATGATAAGATACTTGATAAATTTGGGTTGACTAGTATTAGAGAGGTTACTGGGTCTTCTAATTCTAAAATATCATATCTTTAGAAAAGCATAAAAGGTTTTGACATCACCAAACAAATTACATATATAAGAAGAGAGAAGAAGACCCTAGTGGTAGAAGAATAAGAGATAAAAAATACCACCATGGATCTTGATAAAGTCTATGACATTACAACAATTGGAAAACTTATTATAGATAAAATTGATAAATTGCACAAAGAATTCAAGGTAACGGTGGAGAAATCCTAGACAATGTATATAAGGTAGAAAATGTTAGAATTATTGAGTTGTCATTGATGTAAAAGGTTGATTTGCTTGATAGCAAACGGTGCATGATTGGGTAAATTATTCAAGGCAGATATATCTTCAAGGATGATTTAATTATAAGTGTATGCTTTAATATTTAAATTAAATATTTAAATATTAAAGTGGTGTATGCTTTAATATTTATTTAAATATTAAAGTGATGGTTCAAATATATTATAAAAGTTTGAATATTTAAATCAAAGATTTAAATATTTGTAAGGAGTGGAAGTCTGAAAGTATGGATCGACTAATTAAGCACCAAAAGTAAGGAGGTAAAATAATGCATATAAATGCAAGACTAATGTTCATTTCAAAGAATCAAATGTGTGATTATCCGAACATCTTCATTGAGGGAGTAGCGTCATTGTGAAAGACATAGGGCAACAATGATGATTAAAATGTCTTCATTGAGGGAGTAGCACCATTGTGGAAGACATAGGGCAACATTGATGTTTTGAGTATCTTCATAATTGAGGAGTAGCACCAAAATATATCCCTTTGATGAAGCCCTATAAACGAAGATAGTGAAGGAGATCGTGTAAACAGAGGCAGTGAAGGAGATCATGCAAATGGAGGCAATGAATGAGATAGTATGAACAAAGGTAGTGAAGAAGATCATATAGATAAAGGTATCATTGTAGGAGAAGACAAAAATAATCTTGTGTGACTTCCACCATGGAAAGAGAGTGACTGAGTGGTATTGCAAGGTGATAATTTGGACAAACGATTCCAGTGAAGTTCCAATAAATTGAATGCATGTGCTGTGTTCACAAAAAATATAGATAATGGTATTGGACATAATATTTTGTGTCTACTAAATATAGTGTGGTGAAAGCTCTAAACAAGATAAAAAAGTCAACAAAACAAAGGTTTCTAGCTATGCAGATATGGTGAAGCATTGAGAAGAGCATAGAGTACATGGGACATGGTTGACAATAAACGTAGGTTTGATACAGTAAAAGGAAATCAAAGTGTGCAACTGGTGAAGATGTATTAAAAGTATGCAATGCTCTCAGGTGAAGGAGGCACACAACACGCAGGTGTGATATTGGTTCAATATTGCTCTCAGGTATGTGTTTTAAATATACTTTCTGCTAAAGTTCAAAGAATGTGTAAGGTGTGAAACTAAGAAAGTAAGGTAAAAATATATCTTGGTGAGAATATTATATTATTTATGGTGTTGGGAGTCTTTACGCTCACCTGAATGTAGAAAAACATGATAGAGTAGTGGACGTAATTGTCTAAATCTTCTTGGATAAAAGTTTGATTAAATATTTATATAAGACAACATTTAGAACAATTTGTTGAGGTAGGATAATACTCAATACAAATGCACCTAAATTGAAGAGTCAAACCTTTGTTGGAAGATGATGCACAAAACCCTCTCACTTAAACACGCAAAGGAGACTCACAATAGAAGGAACATATCATATTATTGCATTGGTTTCTAGGTTTAAGAGAGACATTGAGGCATCGCATTTATGGTATTTTTTAGCATATATCACCACCATATATACCACACACTATTTGAGAAAGCACTATGTACACCACGTTAAAATAAATCATTGCATTTTTAGTTCAGATATTTTTAATCCCTCCAAGATCCAAGTGCATAGCGCTCATCCAAAATATATGCAGAAGTGAGTTAAAACAATAGTAAGAGCAGGAAGAGTAGCACAAAAATCTAGGGCACACACTTCTTTATGGCAAAGCGAATGCAGGATACCAAGGAGACGAGCAAATATTGAGGATCATGGATGAAGTTGTGAAAGCAAAGGAGGTTCATCCATTACAAACAAGGTATGATGATCCATAAGGCATAATTGCATGCAATAATTTTCAAGTTGTCATCTATTTTGAAAAATGAGTCAAGTGAGGAATCGAGTAAGTGAAGAGATACATCAGTGATAGAAAGGCATTACAAGTTTGCGCAAGCAATGCTATTCATCATGTAGGAGGTTAAACAAATTTTGGGTAGAATATATTTGAATTACTTTTAGCTGAACAAGGTAAGCAATGTTTGTGATCAGATTTGGAAGTAGATTTGATCAGTATTGTTGATCATATTTGGAAGCATATTTGAGCAGTGTTGTTGATCATATTTGGAAGCATATTTGAGCAATGTTTGTGATCAAATTTGGGAGCATATTTTAGCGGTGTTTATGATCAAATTTGAGCATTGTTTTGGACCAAATTTTTGAGTAGAAGGTTAGTGCCTTCAAATTTGAGGTTGGTTCCTATAGGGGATTGGTGTCTCCTATAGGTTGGTGCTCATGAATTGACATAAGGGGATTGGTGTCTCCTGTGGGTTTGTGCCCATAAACTTGTATAGAGAATTGGTGTCTCCTATGGGTTGGTTCCCATAAACTTGTTTAAGGGGATTGGTGTCTCCTGTGGATTGATGTCCATGAACTTGTATAGGGGATTGGTGTATCCTATGGTTTGGTACCCACAAAATTGTATATGGGATTGGTGTCTCCTATGGGTTGGTGTCTACAAGAGGGTATTTCCATGTAAAATATTCATCTCTTGTGTGTGTAGTGATTTGTGCATTAATTTATTATTGCATTCATATCATTGCAATTATTGATTGGAAAGAAAAGTTTTATCTTATATTGTTCACCCTCCCTCTCAGTATAAGCATGTGTTTCTTCAATTGGTATTAGAGTGGGTTCCTTCGTAAAAGCCTAACCGCTTGAAGGAAGATCTTACAAGAACACACATGGCTTACCAAGAAGGTTTTTCATCAAATAGGGTTTCATTGTTTGATGGAACAAATTATGCTTTTTGGAGCATGAGGATGCAAATCTATTTGATGGCACATGGCTACGATATACGGCGATATGTTGTGGATGGATTCAAACCACTTGTAACCCCTCCCATGGATAAAAATGGTAATAAAACATTTGAAAACAATGCCAAGGCAATGAATACAATATTAAGTGGGTTATGTGAATCAAATTTTGTGAATGTCATGCAATGCACCTTAGCAAAATAAATATGGGATAAACTACAAAGAACATATGAAGTATATGACAAGGTTAAAATGGTAAAACTTCAAACCCATAGGAGGAAGTTTGAAAACTTGAGGATGAAATATAAGGAAAATATTACTAGATATCTACTCCACGTTGATGAAATTTTCAATACCATTCATGGACTTGGAGAAAGTATTGATGACTTTAAGATTGTTCATAAAATATAAAGGTCACTTCCAATGAGGTTTTATGCAAAGGTCTCGGCGATTGAAGAAATGAAGGATCTTAAAACATTAAGCATGGATGATCTACATGGAATTCTTACAGCCTATAAAATGAGGATTAAAATATCAAACGTACAAATGAGAGGCTGCATTTAAATATTCAAATAAGACAAAGAATAAAGAACTAAATTCAAGTGAAAAATCAAGCAACAGAGAATAACCTAACTTTGTGCAAAGAAATAAGAAGGTACTATGAAAATACAAAGGTAAGCATATTGTAAAATATTTTAATTATGGCAACATTGATCACTATATAGCTCAGTGCCCACAATATGGAACTAGTACTACTAAAGAAGAAGAGGAATACAATAAAAAGAAGGAAAGAATTTTTTATCATGAAAATAAAAATAGACACGGTCAAAGAAAGCATGAGAAGAAGATCTTTCAAAGGCATAAGAAGAGTCTTTATGTTGAGGAAGAAAGCAATTCTTCCAATAGTAGTGATTAAAGTCTCTCCTATAGTGAAAGAGAAGAAATCCTATTTTTGGCCATGGAGGTGAAAGAAGATACTCCTGTTGTTGAAAAACAAGGAGAGGAGAAAGATCCAAGAAATGAAGAGGAAGCCATAGTTGACATAGAAGAGGAACTTGTTTTTACTCTTGAATAGTTGACAAGACTTAGAAAGAACTCAAGATTGAAGACTCAAGTACAATAGGATGAGAATATAAAGTCAAAGCTTTCACAAGATCTCATCAACAAAGTGAATATTGAAGAGGCAAAGCAAATTGAAGAAGGTATCGATGAGCAGTTTAAGGAAAAAGAGTTGGAATGTGAAAAATTAGAATATGAGGTTGTCTCTCTAAGGAAGGAAGTGGAAGAATCTAATGATAAGCTACATCAGTCTGAGAAAAGCATAAAATCATAGATGATATTATCAAAGCACAAAAATATTTAGTTATAAATACTGGACTTGGTTTTGAAGAAAGTCAAAAGAAACAAAAGGAGGAGTCAAACTCAAAAGGAATAGAGGCATCAAAGAAAATAATTAAAGAAGAGCCTAAGACCTATGTTTATGTGTTGAGAAGTGGAAGCATCAAGGAGGAAGAAAATAAACCATCATCAAGGAAAAAATCCCATCACATAAATAACAATGAGAAACCCATGCAATAATATCCTCCAAGGCAATCAGATTGGTTTCAATTTTTTCCATGATTATTATTTCTCATGTAACTAATTTTGTTATAAAGTTGTACATTGCAGGGTTCATGCTAAAAATGAATTTGGTTTCACCAAAAGGGGTTTCAATTAATTTGTACCTCTCATAGACTACAACATCATATGTTACAAATATAATAATTTTAGGCATAAAGCTAGATGGTGTAGAATAGTTTTCCTTGAACTTCCAAAGTCAAGAAAAAAGGAGGATGGTAAAAATGTTCAAAAGGGTATGCCTTCCAAAGTTTGAAAAATTACAATGAAATAATAAAAGGAGCATTTTAATCTAGGAGTGGTTTCACTCCCATATCATCGTTGAATATCTCAAAGAAGAGCAGGTAGTAAGGGGGCATTGTCAAGTGTAATATCTTTCAGCCCTAAAGAGCCTTTGCCATTGATGTCAAAGGGAAGAATTTTAGTTAGGGGGAGTAGCTTGTTAGGGGGAGCATATTGTGATACTGTTGCAGTAAAGGAGAGTTTATTTGTAGTGTTGCCATCAATGACAAAGGAGGAGATTGTTAGAATTAGTAAGTTGTCATTGATATCAAAGGTTGATTTGCTTGATAGCAAATGGTGCATGATTAGGTAAATTATTCAAGGTAGATATATCTTCAAGGATGATTTAATTATAAGTGTATACTTTAATATTTAAATATTAAAGTGGTGTATGCTTTAATATTTATTTAAATATTAAAGTGATGGTTCAAATATAATATAAAAGTTTGAATATTTAAATCAAATATTTAAATATTTATATGGAGTGGAAGTTTGAAAGTATGGGCTGACTAATTAAGAACCAAAAGTAAGGAGGTAAAATTGTGCATATAAATGCAAGCCTAATGTTCATTTCAAAAAAAAAATGTGTGATTATTTGAATGTCTTCGTTGAGGGAGTAGTGTTGTTGTGGAAGACATAGGGCAGTAGTCATTGTCTGAACATTTTCATTGAGGGAGTAGTGCCATTGTGGAAGACATAGGGCAACAGTGATGTTTCAAGTATCTTCATCATCGAGATGTAGCATCAAAAGATATCCCTTTGATGAAGCCCTATAAACAGAGGCAATGAAGGATATTGTGCAAACAAAGACAGTGAAGGAGATCGTGCGAATGAAGACAGGGAAGGAGATCATGTGAACAGAGGCAGTGAAGGAGATCATACAGATGTAAGCATCATTGTAGAAGAAGACAAAAACAATATTGTATGATTTCCATCATGGAAAGAGAGTGACTGAGTGACATTGTGAGGTGATGATAATTTGGATAAACAATTCTAGCAAAGTTCCAAGGAATTGAATGCATGTGTTGTATTCATATAAAATACAGATAATGGTATTGGACATAATATTTTGTGTCCACTAAATTTAGTGTGGTGAAAGCTCTAAACAATGGAAAAGAGTCAACATAACAAAGATTTTCGGCTATGTAGAGATGGCGAAGCATTGATAAGAGCACAAAGTACTCAGGACATGGCTGACAACAAACATAGGTTTGAGACAGCAAAAGAAAATCAAAATGTACAACTGGCAAAGATGTCTCAGATATATGTAGTGCCATCATGCAAAGGAGGCACATAGCATGCAGGTATGATATTGGTTCGAAAATTCAATTCTTATAAGGAAGAAGCTAGGTATGTGTTTTAAATATGCTTTCTTATAAAGTTAAAAGAATGTGTAAGGTGCAAAACTAATAAAGTAAGGCAACAATATCTCTTGGTGAGAATATTGTATTATTTGTGGTATTGGGAGTCTTTACGCTCACCTGAGCATAGAAGCACATGATAGAGTAGTGGACGTAATTGTCTAAATCTCCTTGGATAAAAGTTTGATTAAATATTTACATAAGACATCATTTAGAACACTTTATTGAGGAAGGATAACACTCAAGACAAATGTACCTAAATGGAAGAGTCAAACCTTCGCTAGCAGATGATGCACAAAACCCTCTCACTTAAACACACAAAGGAGACTTATAGTACAAGGAATGTATCACATTATTGTATTGGTTTCTACGTGTAAGAGAGACGTTGATGCATCACATTTGAGGTATTTGTTAGCACATATCATCGCCATATATACCACACACTATTTGAGAAAGCACTATGTACATTGCGTCAAAAGGATTCATTGCATTTTTAGTCTAGATATTCATCCTTCCAAGCTCCAAGTGGATAGCTCTCACCCAAAATCTATGTAAAAGTGAGTTAAAGCAATAGTGAGAGTAGGAAGAGCAGTGTGGTAAGCTAGGGCACATACCACTTTATGGCAAAGTGAATGCATGCTACTAGAGAGACGAGCAAATATTAAGGATCATGGATGAATTTGTGAAAGCAAAGGAGATTCATCCATTACAAACAAGGTATGGTGATCCATAAGGTATAATTGCATGCAAGAATTTTCAAGTTGTCATCTATTTTGAAAAATAAATCAAGTAAGTGAGGAGTCGAGTAAGTGAAGATATACATCAGTGATAGAGATACATTACAAGATTGTGCAGGCAATGCTATTCATCACGCAGGAGGTTAAATTAATTCTGGGTAGAATATATTTGAATTACTTTTAGATGAAGAAAGCAACCAGTGTTTGTGATCATATTTGGAAGCATATTTGAGTAGTGTTGTTGATTAGATTTGGAAGTAAATTTGACTAGTATTTGTGATCAAATTTGGGAGTAGATTTGAGTAGTGTTTATGATAAAATTTAGGATCATATTTGAGCAGATTTTTGGACCAGATTTGTAAGCATAAAGTTGGTGCTTCTAGGGGATTGTTTTCTCTTGTAGTTTGGTGCCCACAAACTGACATAAGGGGATTGGTGTCTCTTGTGGATTGGTGCCTATGAACTTGTATAGGTGATTGGTGTCTCCTATGGATTAATGCCCATGAACTTGTATAAGGGGATTGGTATCTCCTATAGACTGGTGTCCATGAAATTGTATAGGGGATTGGTGTCTCGTGTGGGTTGGTGCCCATGAACTTGTATAGAGGACTGTTGTCTCATGTGGGTTGGTACCCATTAAATTTATTGAAGATACATATAAGCAATATTTTTTCATGGTTTTCTCTCGAGAGGGTGTTTCCACACAAAATATTTGTCTCTTGTGTGTGTAGTTATTTTGTGCATTAATTTATTATTACATTCATATCATTGAAATTATTGATTGGAAAAAAAAATTATCTTATACTGTTCACCCCCCCTCTCAATATAAGTGTGTGTTTCTTCAGAAAAAATGCTCATCAAATTATAGGTCCAAGATGAAGCAACTCACACAAAATGGTCAATATTTTGAATTATGGAGAAGACATGCAAGTGTTGTATAGTTTCATAATGTTCATTCTAAAAAAAATATTTAAATAAAGATATTTTGTAATCTTCATAATTAGATTTATAATAACAATATGATTACAAAAATGACATAAAAATATAAACCAATACTCGATAATGATTTCACTAGTATATGATAGAATATTAGAAGCATAAGGAGAAAATTTAATGATTGAGCTATGTTTCAATTTGTGATTGTAGTTTATGTAATTCAACGTAATTTCAATAGGTTTTTCAAAATTCATTTATGATAAAAAATAATAAATAAAAGTAAATAATTATAGCTGTCACATGTTGATATTTGATAATATAAGTTTTTACTTTTATTTTATTCATGTAGGGTACTCTAACACATAATTATAGCCTATTTTATGCCACCATATTCTTAAATATAGCATTTTTAACTTCATCAAGGAACAATTCGTACCTTAGTTGAGAACTAAAGGAAATTGTATGTTGAAAAATCATTCTAAATTTGGTACCTTAGTTGAGAACTAAAGGAAATTGTATGTTGAAAAATCATTCTAAATGAGGATTTAAAACATGAATATAATTTTTGTTTTCATTGTATGTACAAATATTCATTACAAATTTCTTATTTTTAAAGATTTATTAGAGAATAAATAAAGTGAAATGCATAGATAATTCTGGACAATAGGAATTTTTTAATAAAGTATTCTAAAAAGATATCTTTTAGACAAACAAATCTAGTGTAAGGTTATGATTTATAAGTATTTTGGAGACCACAAGGGTGAGGTGCTTGTAGCTTTTGCAGAACATCTTGGAGCTCAAACTAACAATGTGGCTGAAGCAAGGGCAGTTTGGAGGAGCCTCAAGGTGGCAGAGAATTATCCAGGGAAACTGTTGGTGGAAGGTGATTCTCTTATTATTATAAATCTTCTAAAGAACACTAAGAGAGCTCCTTGGAGATTTGATGACTACATCCATGAAGCAAGGGCTCTAATTCATGACCGACCTGAGGCCATAATTTTGCATACCTTCCGGGAAGCAAACATGGCAGCTGATAGGTTGGCAAATGAAGGCATTGTAGCAACAAATTTGATCACGTGGACTGAAAATCTTCCTCATGCAGTCTCAATGGTGATAGATAATGAAAAACTTTAGATTGGAAGGCTCAAAGTGGATAAATGACAGAAAATGGGGGCATTTTTAAAAAAAAAAAATTGAACCTTATAATGGATTTTGTCATATTTGTTTTTTTTGTTCATGTGACTAGTGTTTTTTGCAGCTGGTGGGGCACTGATATAGGTTTTTTATCTACAAATTCATGCATGGGAAAAATCTGCTTTGGCCTCAAGTATTTCCCAAGGTGTGTTTGGATTCGATGTCGCAAAAAGGCCCTAGCAAGAAATAACAAAGTGTTGGAGATCCCTGACAATGAGGCACCAGACCCCACCATAATAGTCTTGGAGAAGATGACAATTTCATCAGCCTCCAACAGTATCAACCAGTTGAAGAGTCTGTCTGGCCTCATCAGTGCAGCTGTTGATTTGTGTGATTCCTTAAATCTTCTGTTTTATAGCCAGCAGTTCCAGGGGCACAAGGAGTCAAAGGCAAAATCTAAATATGATGGCAAGAACGATGATAAGAAGTTAGATGAGGACTACAAGGAAGACTGCTTGGCCTCTTGGCTGTCCATTCTATGGGATGTTTTTTTTTTTTTTTGACCATATTCTATTATTTTTATATGGGCACAAGCTACTCTGCATGGTGCTTGCATGATTAGTTTTTGTCTTTGTTAGTTATTTTTTGCGTCTTTCTTTTTTGATGGCCATAATATTAGGCTTCCATAGTTTAGTTTGGCTGTATTCTAATGGAAGAGTAGGTCTTGGCCATTTTTGTTGTCAGTTTAAACTTTTAGGGCTTGGCCTTTGTCCAGTTGGTCAGTGGACCCTATTTTGTAAAATGGTTTTGGGTCAACCAGTTAAAACCCGATGTTAATTATAATATTCTCTTACCAAAAAAAAAAATAAGTATTTTGTATGTTTTTTATTTTTTGTTATGTATAAAAATAAAAACTTATTTTTGATTTTAGACATATTAGTTTTTCTTGTGCTAAGTGGGCTCTGGTTGGTGGCTGCTTGGTCTTTTGTTACAGTTTGTTTTTGGATAGTTGGTTTGGTGGGATACCCTAGCTCTAGGGGTTGTGGGTGGTTGCTAATTGCTTGTCCTAGTCAGTCTGGTGTTTCTTTGCAGCTTCCTTGGTTGTTCCCCTCCAGTACCAAATTCGATGGAAGACCTATGCCTCCTTTGACTGCAAAGTTATTCATGTGCTACTAGGGCATCCAAGTTGGTATCTGCTTGGATTTTGCTAGGGTTTATTATTGGATGTGGGAGTCATGACGGGATGCTTTCCATACAGGTCTTTTGGGTATTTCTCCCTACAACCCCAAACCCTAGGGAGAGACCTTGGGTTGAATTTCCATGATAGAGGTATCTTGCTAATGGCTCCCTAGTTTGGTGGTTTTCCCTAGCTCTAGAGGATAGTCGTGTGGCTAGATCCAACTTTTTGGGTGTTTCATATCTATAGGTTCCAAAGCTCTCTTTATTTTTTTTGAGATCCTTATTTTCTCTCTTAGGTTCCATATTTGGTTGTTTCCTGTAATTTATTCTCAAACGGCCCTAAGAGTGGTTGGCTCTAACGAAATTTATGGGTTTCATAAAATTTCTTGTGCAGATCTCCTGGATGGTTTTTTATATTGTGGATTTTGTTGATCAGTATTTTTTAGTGTTGTTTTCTTAAATCGGTTATTTTTATGAAGGGTTGTCATATTATATGCTTTGTTGGATGGATTTGTTGATCCTGATGATAGGATTCCCCTGTTGTCTTTTCCTGTTAGGTGGCAAATGCTTTTGTTTGGGCGGTTTTTATTTATACACTTATTTTAATCGGTAGCATTTTTGTTATTCTACTATTTTTCTCTGGTTCTTTATATTCGTGAGCACATGGTGGTTTGACCATGGGGAAATATTTTGTATATGCTTTCTAAAATCTATGACTTATTTTCTAAGAGGTTGCTTCATAGAATTTTTGGGTTTAATTCATTGAATCCAACTCAATATTTCTTGATGTCTTATTGCTAGATCTAAGGTTTGAAGTGCCTTTCAAAATCCTACTTTTAATAGGTTTGTGGACCCTTTAAAACCCCTTCTACTATCAATCAAAAAAAATATTATTGTCAATCAATAAATAAAAACATTTAATTATGATAAAACTCAATGAAATCTCTATGCTTAAAATCTACATTCCAACATCTATTTTTGCACAAATGTAATTATAAATTGATATAGTTTAATCCCTTATGAGTCTGTATTAGTAACTCTTTCACCACACACAAATTGATTTAAATATAAATATATAATCATAATAAAACTAAATAAAATTTGTGTGTTGTGGTTTACCAGCAAGGACACCACTTGCATTATCGGTGATGTGACCCGGGTTCAATCCCCACGACGGATATGTATATATATACGAAGTATTTACTCAATAAAAAAAACTAAATAAAATCTATATATTTAAAATTTATATTGTAATACCTACCAATTTTATTTAAATGCTTGTAAAATTATACTAATATTTTATAAAAATAATAAAATATATAGCTAAAATAAATTAAATTAACCTACATTTACAAAATAAAAATATTTATATTAATTAATTATTATGTAACAATACTTTATACTTAATATTAATATTTTAACTAAATTAAATAAAAAAAAGATATTTAATATAATCCAATTACAATTTAAACATCGATTATGCTTTTCAACTACTAGAAGAACATCAAATAAATATAAAGATTAGTAGAAAAAAAACATATTAATAACATGATAGATATTTAATAAATATTATTATTATTTTGAAGAGATAGGGGAATCAGTTTTTAGTCTTCGTCATATTATTCCTAAAGCAAGGTTCAAATATTGAAAACTACCACTATAAACATCATGCCACCATCTTACTTTGAAAAGATTTTTATTCAAGTTGGCAAACACTCAGCAAAAGTTGGTTGGTCTACTAACTCCACCCAAATATTTTTATAATATCAATATTTAAAATATATATTTAAAAAATTAATATTAGATTTTTTTAGAAATAATAATTTTTTATACATAATAGTATTAGACAATTTTTTTATAAAACCTAATCCCATTGGGTAAAGAGAATTCAATAGGACCTTGACACTCTAGGACATCGAACTAGGGTAGCCAAATGTCAAATACTCGTCTATAAACCCTAAATACATTGTATAAAGTGAAGTCAATGGAACCCCAACCCTTTGAGGCATCAAATTAGGACAACCAATAAAAAACTTATTATTAATTTTTATAGAAAGAATAATTTTTTAAAACATAAAAATAAATCAGTAACATCATTGGATGTTGTCTCTATAAACCCTAAGACCATTGGATAAAGTAAAGTCAACAATATTCGATTCTCTAGGGTATCAAAATCAGGTAGCCAATCCACAAACACTCATCTCTATAAACTCGACAAACACTCATCTCTATAAACCCTAAGTTTGCTAGGTAAAACAAAGTCAATGAGATCCTCGACCCTTCAAGGCATCAAACTAGAAAGAATATATTTTTTTTAACATTAAAAAAATAGTAACAACATTAGATGTTGTCTCTATAAACCCTAAAACTATTGGGGAAAGTGAAGTTAACGAGACGCTAACCCATTCATCTTTGTAAACCTACACTCATTTCTATAAACCCTAATTCAGTTAGGTAAAACAAATTCAATGAGACCTCAACCCTCAAGGGAATCAAACTAGCACAACCAACCAACAAACACTCAATCATTACCATCCAACCTATCGCCTTTTGAGTATGTTGTGGTTTGAACCTTGGACCTTCCAAAAAAGAGGCCAAAGGTCTAACCAATGCACCATCCTTATGGACTAGAAAGAATAATTATAACACTCTTAAGTTATTCTTTGCACCTAATCATGTTATGTTTTTTCAATGAGTTTAAAAATGTTTTTATATGGGGTCATGGTTCCCTCACACTAAGTGGAGTTTGAACCTTGACCTCTTAAATAGAGGCCAAAGCCCTTACCACTACAATAAGATTACAACTATTCAAAATTTAAATTTATACAAGTTTTTGTGAGGGATCCCAATCTCCTCATACTGAGTGTGGTCTGAACCTTGAACCTCTCCGAGGAAAGGCCAAAACCTTTACCACTACATTAACCTAGTCATGTTATGTTGTACATAATTTATTCTTCTTTTTAAATTACTATATATTTTTTCCACTTAGGATAGGACTTTGGCCTCTATTTGAAGAGGTCCAAGGTTCAAACTATGATGCGCCCAAAAAGGATAGGCTATATGGTAGCGATAGAATGTTTATCGATCATATTATCTAGATGGTGTTACCCATTTATCTATGAGTAATATATATTAATAATAATGTTATGTTGCACATACTTTATTCTTTGTTTTAAATAATTGTAGATTTTTTCCACCTAGGATAGTGTAGTGGATAGGAATTTGGCCTATTTTTAGAAATTTCCAAGGTTTAAACTATGTTGTACCCAAAAGGGATAGGCTAGATGGTAGTGATCAAGTGGTCTTATCCAATAGGCTAAGGTTTATAAATGTAACATCATGGTGTTACTTATTTACCTATGCTATAATAATAATAGATTAACCTTATTTCTTAAAAGATTTTATTTATATTTTATATTTATATTTATATATTGAACATTTTAATTATACATTTTAATTTTTTTTAAATGGGATTGGAATGATTTTCACCCACATTATGACCACAAAGTGGTATTACAACAAGTTGATTGTTTAGTATTTTTTTTAATATATAGGGGAGTTGGGTACATCCTATCATGACCCTTTGAGATGGATCTTTTTGATATGAAAAACAATGTATTATCTGATGATGCTTTAATAATTGATTTTGTGCAATTAATAAGCTGTGTGATATTAATAAGATATTGAAGAGCATGATACTGCTAACAAATTTCCAATATATAGGATTAGGTTCACTCGTAAGTGGAATAAGTTGAGTCATCCATCGAAGATGAGGGTACTTGAGGTTTGGGAAGTGATGATAAGGCAACTCAAAGGTAACAAGGATGGATAACTTCATATAGGTATGCATTCGGTTAAGGGATAATCGTCAATAGCTAGCCACCTTGAGTCCTAGACTGATATCTTAGTAGCTATTGTAAGTTCTAGAGGTTGATACAAGTGACTAAATTGATGGAAAGACTCCCTCTTTGTTTTTTTGCACATGCATGATTGTATTTTACTTCAACACTATTTACCTTAATAATATGTGAGCTAAGAATGAGTAGGTTATCTTCATAACTCCTTGTATGCCTCGGTAAATAGAATAATAAAGAGATCATTTTAAATAAATGATTTATTTATTTGAATAAGAAAGAAATATCATTTTAAATAAATTATTAATTTATTTTAACAAGAAAGATATATCATTTTAAGTAAATGCTTTATTTGAATAGTGAAAATATATCATTTTGAATAAATAATTGAGTTATTTAGAATAACAAGGAAATCTCATTTTAAATAAATAGTTAATTTATTTAAATAGTAAAGAGATCTTATTTTAAATAAATTATTGATTCATTTTAAGAATGTTAAGGACATCTCATTTTTAATAAATGATTGATTTATATTTTAGTAATAAAGAGTTTTCATTTTGAATAAATATGTGATTTATTTCATATTGATAGAGAAAACCTTTTTAAAAGAAAAATAAAAGAAATTGTTGTTTTATATTAAGAAATAAAAGAACCCCATTAACCAACTGACTTATCTATTTAAAATGATAAACACAATTCATTGAACTCATAGAGAATAGACTTTAACTAGTTGAATTAATGGGGAATTCACTTAATTAAACGACCAACCAATGTTCGTTTAAATATTATAAGACCGCCCTTTAGAGAATCGGATAGGCCATCCTTTGGAAATTTGATCAGACCAGCTGTGTGAGCCTCCCTCTAACTTGAAGGGATGGATCCTTAATGGCAAGTGTCTTGGGAAGGTGAAGGAGGGAACATTCTCCCTACCATCTGATGAATGTAGATGGGGATTTATGGCTAGTAGGCAGTGGATGAAAGCCAAGGAGAATGAGGTGAGAGGAGTGCTAGAAAGAGGACACGAATGGAGAAAAAGGAAGGGGATTCTAGGTAAAATGCAAAGAGGAAAAAGGAGAGGAGAGCACGAAGAGGCACCACAAAGCAAAGGGAGAAGCCAGTGAGAAGAAGAGGAAGCAAGCAATTTCTTTTAATGCAACCCAAATAGATGACCAGTGATGAAGGAAAACCAGGTTGGACTCATGAGACTTTATATTCATTTAATGTTTTCATGCATTGGTTTAGACTATTTTCAAGTTTGGGTTCTTACCGGTTATGTTGGCTCCTTTAGGCCATGGTAAACCCGCTTCCTTAAGGATGTAAATTTAAGGTTGGTGAGGTGGTCCTCTGACCATCCTCCTAATGAACCCATCATGAGCTCGTGGTCATAATTAATCTCCTCAACCAAGCATTAGCATCCTTGTCTAGTCATTTGGATATGGTAGAACCATGTTTAGTCTATCACCATGGTTGTTGCTCCAAATGACCATCTATTGTTGGTAGCGTAGATGATACTTAGTCTAGGTGTGTCTTAAGCAAACTCTCTACTTGATTTCTAGAGTGATCCCTTCTTTGACATCCACAATCGTACATGGATTGCATTGTAGGATTTAACCCTACTTGATAGTAAATTTGGACATAAAGCATAGCACCGTAGGCTACGCTGATGCTGGGATAACCGACCACATCGTAGATATCATTTGACATCGTGGAGACTCCTTTAATATCCCACATGTACTTTGGTTTGTTGTGGGATAGAAATCATCTTGATCATACCTTGTTATTATCTATGTCGTAAAACACTCCATGATAATCTATTCTCCCTTCGTTATAGCCAGTCACAGGTTAATCGCTACGTAGGAGAGAGCTTAGAGTATGTTTGTATGGACCGAACCTTTAATGTTGTTTCATTATCTAAAATGGTATATTTTAGGGTAATAAAAGGAAATAATCTTTAATGTTATTTTATTATCTAAAATGGTAGATTTTAGGGTAATGAAAGGAAAGAATATTTAATGTTATTTCATTATCTAAAATGGTAGATTTTAGGGTAATGAAAGGAAAGAATATTTAATGTTATTTCATTATCTAAAATGGTAGATTTTAGGGTAATGAAAGGAAATAATATTTAATGTTATTTCATTATCTAAAATGGTATATTTTAGGGTAATGAAAGGAAAGAATATTTAATGTTATTTCATTATCTAAAATGGTAAATTTTAGGGTAATGAAAGGAAATAATATTTAATGTTATTTCATTATCTAAAATGGTAGATTTTAGGGTAATGAAAGGAAAGAATATTTAATGTTATTTCATTATCTAAAATGGTAGATTTTAGAGTAATGAAAGGAAAGAATCTTTAATGTTATTTTGTAATATAAAATGGTAGATTTTATGGTAATTAAAGGAAATAATCTTTAATGCTATTGTCATATAAAATGGTAGATTTTAGGGTAATGAAATGAAATAATATTTAATGTTATTTCATTGTCTAAAATGGTAGATTTTAGGTTAATGAAAGGAAATAATCTTTATGAAGAGATCTACAAAAACTTATTCCAAAAATAATGTAGAAATAAATAACTTAGAAGAAATGACACCACACAATGCACATATGACACACGAGATTTACCTTGGTTCACCCGATGTGGGCTACTCCAGCAAAACAAGAGCCACTCCTTGATATTATTATTCTCTTTCTTACCTAAAAATGGGACATTACAATAAAATATAAAGGAAACTCTCACAACCCTAAACCACTATGTGGTATTAGAATACAATGGGCACAATACCATGGGCTAAACCACCCACACCCACCAACCACCCACCAACTGTGGGAATCTCAAAAATTGCTCAGCCAATCGCTCCAAAAAAAGGGGAATTTTTTTTTTTGGCGTTGCCAGAAACTGCCTTCTGCATGGCTGGGGGGGCTACCGCCTCCCCCCTGGACCCCCTCGACACCTTCAGGGATGGCTTCGCCCTCCTCATGAGGATCTCCACTCCTATTACCCTCTCGTGCCTATCATACAATATTTCCTCAACAAAGGATGAGACACATCCAACATTCTCCCACTTGTTGAATACTTTTCCAAACCCATTTCAACTATACATAATCTAAACTTTTCTATGCTAACTGCCTTGGTTAAAGAATCTGCAACATTTTCCTTTGCATCCACTTTCTCCAGCAACACTTTCTTCTGTTCAATCATGTCCTTGCTGAAATGGAACTTTGTATCAATGTGCTTCATTCTAGAATGGTAAGTAGGGTTCTTTGCTAGAAATATAGCACTCTGACTATCACAATTTATCTTCATAGCTCCTTGAAAGAACCCAGTTTTAGCACATAGTCTTTGTAGCCATACTGCTTCCTTACTAGCATCGGTGGCTGCCATGTACTGAGCTTCAGTGGTTGAAAGAGCAACAATAGTTTATCTTTTGCTCATCCAACTAAAAAATCCTCTAAAAAAATTGAATACATAAGCACTAGTAGATATTCTATTGTCTAGATCTCTAGCCCAATCTACATCAACAAACCCTTATATATCCAAGGATCTATCTTCTTTACCTGTATCCTCATAACATATTGAAAAATTAGAAGCACCATGCAGATACCTAAAAACCCTTTTCATAGCAGTCCAATACTCTTTACCAGGTTTGGACATATATCTGCTCAAAACTCCCATTGCATGGGCAATGTCCAGTCTAGTACTGACCATGACATACATTAAACTACCTACAACATTTGCATAAGGAACATGGGACATTTCTTCTACCTCTTCTATTTTTGGAAATTATTCAGCAGACAATTTTTCCCCCAAAGAAATAGGTACCTTCACTAGTTCGCAATCCTGCATATTGAATCTCTTTAATACTATCTCAACATATTTTTTTTTATCCAGCCATAGATTTTTTTTAGAACAATCTCTATTTATTTGCATGTCCAAAATAAAATTTGCAGGGTGAAGATCTTTCATAACAAACTGTGATACTAACTGAGACTTCACTTCCCTGATTATTTTCTTATTGTTTCCAATTAGTAACATGTCATCAACATACAATACTATAATGACAAGTACATTACCAATTTTCTTTGAATATACACAATGATCAACATTACTATGAACAAAATCAATTCCTAAGACATAAGTAACAAATTTTTGATACCACATTCTAGGTGACTATTTCAGTCCGTACAGAGATTTCTTTAACTTACATACAATATCCTTCTTTCCTACAATAATGAAACTTTCAGGTTGTCTCATATAGATTTCTTCCTCCAAATCTCCATGAAGGAATGCAGTATTTACATCCATTTGCTCTATTTCAAGATCAAAAGCAACAACAACAGATAATAGAAATCTAATTGAGGTTAGCTTTGCAACAGGATAAAATACTTCACCATAATCAATTCCCTCTACCTAAGAATAACCTTTAGCCACCAAGCGAGCTTTGTATTTCTCCACTTTACCTTCAACATTCTGCTTCTTCTTGAAAATCCATTTACAACCTATTATTTTTCTTCCACCAGGTAATTTCTCTAAATCCCATGTTTTGTTCTTTTATAGGGCCATCATTTCCTCATCCATGGCCTCCTACCAAAGGTTTACCTCTTCAAAATTTATAGCTTCTCTAATAGTTCTAGGATCTTCATCAGTAACAAATTATACAAAATAAGTAGGAAATCGAGATGGACTATACGTTTCAGGTTGCCTTCTTTCCCATGTTGAACTCCTTAACACAGGTGTATGAACCTCTTATTCATCCTTATATAGATCCTCATCTATCTGCTCCTCTTCCAGATCCTCTTTTGTGTGATCTTCTTCCATGAAATAAAATTGGACCTTTTAAGGTTCTTCTTCTATTACTTCCTTCCTGTGCTCAATTTTAGTTTCCCTAAACACCACATATCTACTGTACATCATTCTTTTAGTTTATGGATTCCAAAGTTTATATCCTTTAACACCATATTTATAACCAATAAAGATACATTTAATAGCCTTATTATCAAGCTTACTTCTTTTCTCCTTTGGAATATGCATGTATGCATCACAGCCAAAAACTCTAAGATGTAAGAGAGAGGCTTTGTTGAGCAAGGTGCAGCAAAAGTATTGTCATTGTTGTCAACACAGACAGATAGATCAGTTGATGCAGATGAAGCAGGATCAGTTGATGCAGTTGAAGCAGTGGACAGGAGTTCAGAGATCAGTCAGATCATGTACAGTGAAATTCCAAGAAAACAGAAGTGACCCAGATCCAAAAAATCCAAGAAAAAGACAAGTAAGAAAACTGTCGCGATATCGCGACATGTTTTCTGTCGCGATATCGCGACAGGTTGAGAAGTTAGAAGGCGCAAAGAAAAATGTCGCGATTTCGTGACATGTCGGAGGAGAGAGAAGGCACAAAGAAAATTGTCATGATTTCGCGACATGTCGGAGGAGAGAGAAGGCGCAAAGAAAATTGTCACGATTTCGCGACATGGACAAGGAGAGAGAAGGCGCAAGCAAAACTGTCACGATTTCACGACATGTTGCAGGCAAAGAAGCTAAGTGGAAAAATTGTCGCGATTTCATGACATGTTGGAAGCAAAGAAGGCAAGTAAGAAAACTGTCACGATTTCGCGACAAGTTTGGAAAGAAAGCGCCAAGGATAGAAAGTGTCACGATTTCGCGACATGTTCGAAGAGAAAGCGCCAAGGAGAGAAACTGTCACGATTTCGCGACATGTTCGGAGAAAAAGGGCCAAGGAAGAAAGGTGATTTCGTGACATGTTCAAAGAAAGTGCCAAGGAACAAGAGTGTAGCGATTTCGCTACATGTTGAAGTTTCAGGCCGAAGCAAAGTTTAGATGCCAAGGAACAAAAGTGTAGCGATTTCGCTACATGTTGAAGTTTCACGGGCTGAAGCAAAGTTTAGAGTGCCAAGGAACAAAAGTGTAGCGATTTCGCTACATGTTGAAGTTTCGCGGGCCGAAGCAAAGTTTAGCGCTAAGGAACAAAAGTGTAGCGATTTCGCTACATGTTGGATTTTGAAAGGAGGAAAAGTCGGAGGTCGAAGCAAAAGAAAGTGCAAAGGAAAAGGTTTTTTCTCATTTGTTTTTTGGAGGTGAAGCAAAAGAAAGTGCAAAGGGAAAAAGGTGTAGCGATTTCGCTACATGTTGGATTTTCGTGGGCGAAAGGCAAAGAAAAGCGCTAAGGCAAAAAGATGTCACGATTTCGTGACATGGTCCGATTTCGTTGAGACTTGCGAAGTAGAGTGTACGACAGTGAAAAGTGTCACGATTTCATGACATGTGTTTTCGCTGGCAAGAGACAGAAAAGAGATCAAGGCAGCGAATGCGTCACGATTTCGTGACATGTCAAGTTTTCGCGGTTGCATGCCGAGAAGAGTGTACGAAAGCAGAGAACGTCACGATTTCGTGACATGTCTAGTTTTCGCGGTTGCAAGCGAAGAAAAGAACAAGGAGGCGAAGAATGTCGTGATATCGTGACATGTCTTGTTTTCATGGGTAAAAGGCGAAGAAGGGCAGAAAGAGACAGAAGTGTCACGATATCGTGACAAGTCGCAACTACACGTTGAACAGGCAGTTAACTGGAACAGAATGATAGTTAAAGGGGCAGTTGTAGAAGAAAAACATGCAGCCAATTTTAGAAGATTCAACTGGAGTAAAAGCGACAGTTACAGGTGCAATTTTAGTTAGAATTCATGCAACTTTTTAAAGAACAGTCGTAGAAGGAGAAATCGAACAGTCGCATAAATAGAGTCGTAACATGCAACGTGTTTGACAAAAGGCCTACTCTATAATTAGACAAAAGTAGTTACAGTTAGAAAGCGATACAACTGACAAGTGGCGCATGAGAAATATTAAAAGCAGTTACAGTTGACAAGTGGCGAAAGAGATCTTTTATAAAGAAATAGTTACGGGTTGCATGCGAATTTATGAAAGCTAAAAATAGAGACTTTCATGCTATAAAAATAGGTCTGCGTGAAGAATATTGTTGCCGCTGTTATTGTGAAAAGTGCTGCCGTAAGAGGGTGAAAAGAGTGTTGTAAGAAGAGCAATAAGCTGAGCAGTGAGTAATTACTGTGTTTTAAATTGGAGACCAGTCAGGGTCTTGTTATAGTGAAGGCATTTGTATGTCATTGATTTAACTTTTCTGTGATTCAAGTTGGTGCTTGGATAGGGGTTGGTGCTCCTTTCTGTAGGTGCAGATAAATCAGGGGTTGGTGCTCCTTCCAGTGGGTGCTGGTAAATAGATTGTAAAATTGGTGTTTTGCAAAGGCTGGATTTGGACCGTAGTCCAAGCAGTCATTCTTGAGGAGTAGCCAAATTGGTGAACCTCGTTACATTGTGTGTTGTGGTGTGCTCTCTTGTGTTTACTGCTTTATTTGTTTTCAGTTTTCTTTGCTTCAGTTTTAAGAATTGTAGATCAGAATTTTTAGCTACATTGATTCACCCCCCCTCTCAGTGTCATTGTGAGAATATCAATTGGTATCAGAGCAAGGTTCCTGAACAAGCTTAATCAGCTAAGGTGATCTTGGAAGGAACACAATGGCAGGTAGTGAAGGATTTTCATCAAACAAAGCTCCTCTGTTCAATGGAACTAATTACTCATTCTGGAGACTCAGGATGCAGACATATCTGAGTGCGTTAGGATACGACATTTGGGAGTCAGTAGAAAGTGGATACACAGCACCCACTACTCCTCCAACAGATACTGTTGAGAAGAAAAAGGCTGAGAATAACTCCAAAGCAAAGAATGCCATAATGTGTGGGCTTGTAGACAGTGAACTGATAAGGGTCATGAGCTGTAAATCAGCAAAAGACATGTGGGATAAATTGAAGAGCATCCATGAAGGAGACAACAAGATCAAGGAAGCCAAGCTGCAAACGCATCGAGCTCAGTTCGAAGCATTACAAATGACTGACGATGAAAACATAGAGGCCTATATGCTGAGGGTAAATGGAATCATTAATTCAATCAGAGGACTCGACGAAGAAATGGAAGATGCGGTTGTCATGAAAAAGGTACTTAGAACTCTTCACAAAAGATTTAATTCTAAAGTTTCTGCAATAGAAGAGGCTAAAGACCTAAATAATTTTAGCATGGATGAGATGCATGGTTCTTTAACTGCATACGAAATGAGAATAGGACAAACTAAGCCCATAGACAGAGAAGCTGCTTTCAAAGCACACAAGAATATAAAAGCTGAACAAGAATCTGAGGATGAAGAAACATCGGATGAAACTGAAGCCAACTTTGTTCGAAAGCTCACAAAGGGAAAAGGAAAATATAGAGGAAAATTACCTTTTAAGTGCTTCAACTGTGGAGGGGTCGGTCACTTTGCAGCTAAGTGTCCCATGAATGAGAAAACTAATAGTAATGAAGGGTCACACAAAGAAAGAAGTGACTGGAAAAAGAAACCAAACTTCAAGAAAAGCAATTTCAAAAAGAAAAGTTTCATATCCAAAAATGTCAGCTCTTCTGAAGAGAGCTCAGGAGAAGATTCTGAAGAAGAAACAGGTGAAGCTCTGTTCATGGCATTTGAAGAAGCAAAAATAGAAGAAAAACAGGAAGATGATACAAAAAATAAGGATGAGGCTGAAGTTTATCTGGAAGGTGAGTTGGTTGCGGCACTCAAAGAGTTGAAGTCAGAAAGGAAAAAGAATAATAAAGTCTCAAGAAAGCTTGAAGATGCGAATGACATAATAAACAGTTTAAAAGTACAGACAAAAGAATTTAAGAAAATGTCTGAAGAACTTGAAGTACAGTTAACCATGAGAATAGATGAGTGCAGCAAATTAGAAGAAGAGATTGTCATTTTAAGAATGCGGCTAGAAGAAAAGAATCAAAAACTGAGCTGCTATCACAAACTTGAAGGAAGTTCTGCAAAGCTTGAAAAGATTATAAATAGTCAGAGGACTACGGACATCAAGTTTGGCTTGGGGTTTGTCGAAGGAGAATCATCAATTGAATCAAAGGCCATAACTGTAGAACCAGTAAAGAAAGAGGATAAAATCAAGGTTGACCAAAGAAAAATGAATCTTGCAAAAGAAAGCAACAATGGCAGGCATGAGAAGACTGTTGACAATGAGGGATTCACAAAAGTCACTCATCAAAGGAGAAGAAAATTTGTGGCTCCTTCTACAAATTGGCAAAGACCAACTCCCAGGTTCAATCATTCTTTTTCTGGTTATTGTTTTAAATGCAATACTTACGATCATAAGATTTCAGACTGCATTTATAATATAGGACAGAGAAATTTTTCCAGTAGAAATGTATTTTCACCCTTGATAGATTATGCAGTAGAATGCTATAACTGTCACAACTTTGGACATATTGCAAGAAACTGTAGAAGCACATATGCAGCAAATAAATATCAGGGAAGAAGAACTCAACCAAACAATGTAAAGCAAAACAAAAAATTCCCAGATAAACATGCACAGGCCACTGACAAAGAAAAGTCTAAACAAATGACCAAAACTACAGCCAAATCAGAATGGAAAGAAAAAGAGCAACTCAAAGAAGAAAAGGAATCCTTGATTGTCCAGACAGCATTCAAAGCACAGAACAAATCAGCACCATGGATATTGGACAGTGGATGCTCCAGTCACATGACAGGAGATAAACAAAAATTTGAAAAATTACAGAAATATGAAGGGGGCTCGGTAAAGTTTGGAAATAATGATGGAGCCAAAATAGTTGGAAAAGGATCAGTCAAGATAAGTGATGGAAAGATCAATTCCAAAGAAGTTCTGTTTGTAGTTGGTTTGAAGCACAACTTACTGAGCGTAAGTCAAATCTGTGATAGAGGTCATGAAGTCATCTTTAAAAAATAGGGTTGTGAAGTAAGAAAAGCACACAGTGGGAAGCTGGTAGCTACTGGATTGAGGACTTCTAGAAATCTGTACACTCTCTCAGAAACTTCAGAAGGATCATGCTTGATTGGACAGGAAGATGAAAACTGGCTATGGCACAAAAGGCTCGGGCATATCGGCTTTGACAATCTGGTAAAAATAAGTTCAAAAAGGCAAGTAAGAGATATACCCACCATTGGCAAACCGGTAAATAGCATTTGTGCTTCATGCCAAAAGGGGAAGCAAACCAGATCCACATTTAAAGCAAAGGAATATTTCACCAGAAAACCGTTAGAGCTGATTCATACTGATTTATGTGGACCCATGAGAACACAAAGCATAAATGGTGACAAATACTTTATGCTGTTCATAGATGACTACTCCGAATGACATGGGTACTATTTTTAAAGCTTAAATCGGATGCCTTTGAAATGTTCAAGATTTTTAAAAAGCGAAGTTGAGAATCAGATTGGAAAAAGAATTAAATGCCTAAGATCAAACAAGAGGAGGAGAGTTTATCTCAGAGGAGTTTGCAGAATACTGTCAAAAATATGGGATTAGAAGACAGTTTTCAGCAGCAAGGACACCTCAGCAGAATGGTGTTGTTGAAAGAAAGAACAGGACTGTGCAAGAAATGGCACGGACAATGTTGGCTGAGAACAAAATAGCCGACAGATTCTGGAAAGAGGCAGTACATACTGTAGTTTACATTCAAAACAGGTGCATGCTAAGAACACATGAAAGCAAAACACCGTATGAACTGTGGTTCGGTAGGAAAGCAACAACAAGATACTTCAAAGTGTTCGGCAGCAAGTGTTATATCAAACGAACTGAAGATAATCTCGGTAAGTTCGAAGATAGAGCTGACGAAGGTATTTTTCTCGGTTACTCAACTAAAAGCAAAGCCTACACATGTTACAACAAGCGGCTAAAGAAAATTATTGAAAGTGCTGATGTTAAAGTTGATGAAGGTAGAGAAAGAGAAGTTACATATCAAGAAAACTACCCTATTTATGAAGACGTCATTGAAGGAGATGAAGAAATAGAAAAAGAAGAAAATCAAAAAATTGACACAGCTGATTTAAGAATCGACTCAGAAGAAGAAGAGAACAATAAATTCAAAACAGGCAGCTGGCAGAAAAATCATCCCAGAGAACAAATTATTGGGGACCCAACAGTTGGTATTCAGACAAGAAGAGCAGTAATTCGAAACTACTCTTTATTATCCAGCATTGAACCCAAAAATATTGCTGAAGCAAGCACAGATGAAAGTTGGATGAAGGCAATTAATGAAGAACTAGATCAGATTGAGAAAAACAAAACCTGGGAATTAGTACCACGGCCAACAAATAAAAACATAATTGGCACTAAATGGATTTTTTGAAATAAATTAAATGAAGACGGACAGGTTGTCAGAAATAAGGCAAGATTGGTCTGTAAAGGCTATGCTCAGGTTGAAGGCATTGATTTTGAGGAAACATTTGCACCAGTTGCCAGACTAGAAGCAATCAGAATGTTTCTGGCTTTAGCAGTCCATAAAAATTTTAAAGTATACCAAATGGATGTAAAATCAGCATTTTTGAATGGAAAACTGGAAGAAGAGGTGTACATTGAACAACCAGATGGCTTCCAACTCGGTGACAATCCCGATTTTGTTTGCAGGTTAAAGAAAGCGTTGTATGGTCTGAAACAGGCACCCAGAGCATGGTATGCAAGGCTGGATAACTATCTTATTAAACAGGGGTTCAAGAAAGGTATGGTGGACAACAATTTATATATCAAAATAGATAATGGCCATCTTATTGTACTTGTTGTTTATGTAGATGATATAATATTTGGCAGTAGCATGGATGAATATTGTAGAGACATAGCAAATAAAATGAAGACAGAATTTGAGATGTCAATGATTGGTGAACTTTCTTATTTCCTTGGACTGCAAGTCAATCAAAGTAAAAAAGGGATTTTTATCTCTCAAGTAAAATATGTGAAAGAAATGCTGAAAAAGTTCACAATGGAGGATAGTAAACCTGTCAGCACTCCCATGACAACAGGGTGCAAGTTGAGCAAGGATGACAAGTCTCCAGATGTAGATCAAACCATGTACAGGTCTATGATTGGAAGCCTACTGTATTTGATAGCCACTAGACCAGATATATTACAGGCAGTATGCATGGTAGCAAGATTTCAGGCTAGTCCCAAAGAGACTCATGTGACAGCTGTAAAAAGGATTTTTAGGTACCTCAAGGGCACTATGGAGTATGGGTTATGGTACCCAAAAGGTAAGGACTTCACTCTGATTGCATATTCTGATGCAGATTGGGCAGGATGCATTGATGACAGAAAGAGTACCAGTGGAGGAGCATTTTATCTTGGAGACAAGCTAGTAGCATGGCACAGCAAGAAACAAGAATCAGTCTCTCTATCCATAGCAGAGGCAGAATACATTGCAGCAACAACATGCTGTACTCAGATATTATGGATGAGACAAACTCTAAAAGATCTTGGCATTCACTTCAATGAGCCCATTTCAGTTAAATGTGATAACACTAGTGCTATTAACATATCAAAGAATCCGGTTATGCATTCTAGAACCAAACATATTGCAATCCGGTATCACTTCTTGAAGGATAAAGTTGCAGAAGGAGAGGTCAAATTGGATTTTGTTCCAACTACAGAGCAAGTAGCAGATATATTCACAAAACCATTGCCCAAGGAAGTTTTTGAGTACCTTCGGAGTAAGTTGGGAGTAGTCACATTTCCAAAGAACTGACTATTAATTGGGATCACATTCTCATGGGGAGTACTTATGCCTATGTTTATAGTTTTGCTCATATTCATTATTTTTGCTAACTATAACAATGTGTATCTGAGAATGTTGTGCATAGACTCAGGGGGAGTCTGCAGCAGCCCTTTGGTATTATTGTCAAAGGGGGAGAAAGTAATAATATAGGAGAGTGCATGAGTGTTGCCAACAATTCCAAAGGGGGAGATTGTTGAGCAAGGTGCAGCAAAAGTATTGTCATTGTTGTCAACACAGACAGATAGATCAGTTGATGCAGATGAAGCAGGATCAGTTGATGCAGTTGAAGCAGTGGACAGGAGTTCAGAGATCAGTCAGATCATGTACAGTGAAATTCCAGGAAAACAGAAGTGACCCAGATCCAAAAAATCCAAGAAAAAGACAAGTAAGAAAACTGTCACGATATCGTGACATGTTTTATGTCACGATATCGCGACAGGTTGAGAAGTTAGAAGGCGCAAAGAAAAATGTCACGATTTCATGACATGTCGAAGGAGAGAGAAGGCACAAAGAAAATTGGAGAGAAGGCACAAAGAAAATTGTCACGATTTCGCGACATGGACGAGGAGAGAGAAGGCGCAAGCAAAACTATCACGATTTCGCGACATGTTGCAGGCAAAGAAGCTAAGTGGAAAAACTGTCACGATTTCGCGACATGTTGGAAGCAAAGAAGGCAAGTAAGAAAACTGTCATGATTTCGTGACAAGTTTGGAAAGAAAGCGCCAAGGATAGAAAGTGTCACGATTTCGCGACATGTTCGAAGAGAAAGCGCCAAGGAGAGAAACTGTCGCGATTTCGCGACATGTTCGGAAGAAAAGGGCCAAGGAAGAAAACTGTCGCGATTTCGCGACATGTTGAAGTTGGAAAAAGTTAGGCCAAGGAACAAGAGTGTAGCGATTTCGCTACATGTTGAAGTTTCGCGGGCCAAAGCAAAGTTTAGATGCCAAGGAACAAAAGTGTAGCGATTTCGCTACATGTTGAAGTTTCACGGGCCAAAGCAAAGTTTAGATGCCAAGGAACAAAAGTGTAGCGATTTCGCTACATGTTGAAGTTTTGCGGGCCGAAGCAAAGTTTAGCGCCAAGGAACAGAAGTGTAGCGATTTCGCTACATGTTGGATTTTCGAGGTCGAAGCAAAAGAAAGTGCAAAGGGAAAAAGGTGTAGCGATTTCGCTACATGTTGGATTTTCAGAGGTCGAAGCAAAAGAAAGTGCAAAGGGAAAAAGGTGTAGCGATTTCGCTACATGTTGGATTTTCGCGGGCGAAAGGCAAAGAAAAGCGCTAAGGCAAAAAGATGTCACGATTTCGCGACATGGTCCGATTTCGCTGAGACTTGCGAAGTAGAGTGTACGGCAGCGAAAAGTGTCACGATTTCATGACATGTTGTGTTTTCGCTGGCAAGAGACAGAAAAGAGATCAAGGCAGCGAATGCGTCGTGATTTTGTGACATGTCAAGTTTTCGCGGTTGCATGCCAAGAAGAGTGTACGGAAGCAGAGAACGTCACGATTTTGTGACATGTCTGGTTTTTGTGGTTGCAAGCGAAGAAAAGAACAAGGAGGCGGAGAATGTCGTGATATCGTGACATGTCTTGTTTTCACGGGTAAAAGGCGAAGAAGGGCAGAAAGAGACAGAAGTGTCGCGATATCGCGACAAGTCGCAACTGCACGTTGAACAGGCAGTTAACTGGAACAGAACGACAGTTAAAGGGGCAGTTGTAGAAGAAAAACATGCAGCCAATTTTAGAAGAGTCAACTGGAGTAAAAGCGACAGTTACAGGTGCAATTTCAGTTAGAATTCATGCAGCTTTTTAAAGAACAGTCGTAGAAGGAGAAATCGAACAGTCGCATAAATAGAGTCGTAACATGCAACGTGTTTGACAAAAGGCCTACTCTATAATTAGACAAAAGCAGTTACAATTAGAAAGCGATACAACCGACAAGTGGCGCATGAGAAATATTAAAAGCAGTTACAGTTGACAAGTGGCGAAAGAGATCTTTTATAAAGAAACAGTTACGGGTTGCATGCGAATTTATGAAAGCTAAAAATAGAGACTTTCATGCTATAAAAATAGGTCTACGTGAAGAATATTGCTGCTGTTGTTATTGTGAAAAGTGCTGCCGTAAGAGGGTGAAAAGAGTGTTGTAAGAAGAGCAATAAGGTGAGCAGTGAGTAATTACTGTGTTTTAAATTGGAGACCAGTCAGGGTCTTGTTATAGTGAAGGCATTTGTATGTCATTGATTTAACTTTTCTGTGATTCAAGTTGGTGCTTGGATAGGGGTTGGTGCTCCTTTCCGTAGGTGCAGATAAATCGGGGGTTGGTGCTCCTTCCAGTGGGTGCTGGTAAACAGATTGTAAAATTGGTGTTTTGCAAAGGCTGGATTTGGACCGTAGTCCAAGCAGTCATTCTTGAGGAGTAGCCAAATTGGTGAACCTCGTTACATTGTGTGTTGTGGTGTGCTCTCTTGTGTTTACTGCTTTATTTGTTTTTAGTTTTCTTTGCTTCAGTTTTAAGAATTGCAGATCAGAATTTTTAGCTACACTGATTCACCCCCCCTCTCAGTGTCATTGTGAGAATATTATGCTTTCTTACCAAACCATATTTCAAATGGAGTTTTAGCTGGCAATGCTGATGTAGGAGATTGATTTCATAAGTAGCATTCCGCATTCATTGCCTCAGCCCAAAATTCATGTGCCAAACCTGCACCACTAAGCATACTTCTAGCCTTTTCTATCAAGGATCTATTCAATCTCTCTACAACTCCATTTTGTTGAGGTGTATATGGAGTAGTATTCTATCTTGCAATACCACATTGCTTACAAAAATCCTCAAAATTATTTGAACAATACTCTCCTTCATTATCAGACCTCAACACCTTAATCCTTTTATTGGTTTGATTTTCAACAAGTGCTTTAAATTCTCTAAATTTATCAAACACTTCATATTTACTCTTAAGAAAATAAATACATGCATATCTTGAAAAATCATCAACAAAATAAGCATAATACCATGATTTTTCAAGTGATGCTATAGGGACAGGACCAAATATATTGAATTAGATCTAATATCCCTCTTGCTCTAGCAGCACCAGATGGGAAACTCACACAATTTTGCTTTCCATAAATGCAGTTTTCACATAAATAAAAAACCATTGAGCAATCAAGGATACCATGAACCATACCTTTTGTGTGTAGGGTACGCAATCCCTTTTCTCCAATATGTCCCATTCTTTGATTCTAGAGTGTTGATATTTTATCTGATTCAACCTTATTGCACTCATATATC
This sequence comes from Wollemia nobilis, assembly GCA_028583015.1. Lineage (NCBI taxonomy): Eukaryota > Viridiplantae > Streptophyta > Pinopsida > Araucariales > Araucariaceae > Wollemia > Wollemia nobilis. The sequence goes on along the minus strand of JAQPPZ010000128.1, from coordinate 1,106,128 downwards.
ATAGTTCTTCCCAATAGCTTGTACAAAGTTCCAATACAACCTCCTCTTGCTAAAACCATTGATCCTCGAACCATTTTGCATGAATATTTGCTGAAACTAATATTTACTACTGCATCAGCCATTTTTCTTATAGAAATTAAATTTCTAACAAGGTCCAAAATATGCATCACACCTGGAAGGGTCTTAACCCTACCATCCTGCAATAGTATTTTTACCCTTCTATGACCAATGATATTAAGTGGTGAAACTCTCTCCTAACAGTACCTCCCCTGCATCATATCTTTCATATTCACTGAACCACCTTTTGTGAGGAGTCATATGAAAAGAGGCACCAATATCAATCAACAAATAATTTTTATCTGATTGTGTGGAGAAGGATGCCATATATACATCCCCTCATTCATCAGTAGATTTATGTGTCCCTGTGGAAGTGGATTCATCAGGCATCTTTGTATAATCAACATTATTTGATATGCATTCCTTCTTCATGTGACCAGGCTTTCCACACTTCCAACACTTTCTCTCAAACTTTCCATGAGACTTGGATCTACCTCTAGACTTAGATCTATCATCGTATCTTGTTTTATCCTTTTTCTTGGCACGCCCTCTCACTGTTAGGGCTTCCTTTGAAGTGCCCTCCATGGATTTTCTCCTCATATCCTCTGATATTAGATATGCCACAATATCTTCAAACTTCAATGTAGATGAAGTTGTACTACCAATTGCTACAACTAGGTTATCCCATGAATCTGGTAAAGAGCATAGCAAAGTAATACATGTATCTTCCTCACTTAACTTAATATCAACAGATGTAAGCTAACTTACCACTATATTGAATGAATTTAGATGATCTATAAATGAATCTCCTTCTTTCATCCTAAGATTGTATAGTTTCTTCCGAAGGAACAATTTGTTCACCAAGGACTTATATTGATACAAAGCCCCTAATTTCTCCTAGAGATCCTTTGAAGTAGCTTCTCTAGAAATGATGATTAGGACTAAATTTGCAAGACAGAGTCGAATCAGACTCCTTGCTTTCCGATTCATCTTTTCCCAATCTTCATCGGATGTTCCTGTAGGTTTCATTTGTTCAAAAATAACAACCCATTGATCTCTATCCATGAGCAGATCCTCCATCTTCAACTTCCATAGCTCAAAGCTTTTTCCATCAAATTTATCGATCTCTATCCTTGAATGATTTCCTATCATTTTCCTTCAAGCTCCTTCTATGAAAAACTCACACTCCAAAATAGGTTTTGTCTCCCTCCTAGAAACCCCAAAAACCCTTCAAATGAAATGAAATCCTAGCAATAAAGGCGTCCCCCTATGACTAACAACTTGGATCTGATACCAAATGAAGAGATCTATAGAAACTTATTCCAGAAATAATGCAGAAATAAATAACTTAGAAGAAATAACACCACATAATGCACATATGAAAAACGAGATTTACCTTGGTTCACCTAAAGTGGCCTACTCCAAAAAAACAAGAGCCACTCCTCCTTGATATTATTATTCTCTTTCTTGCCCGAAAATGGGACATTACAATAAAATATATTGGAAACTCTCACAACTTTAAACCACTATGTGGTATTAAATATAATGGCCACAATATCGTGGACTAAACCACCCACACCCACCAACCACCCACCAACCATGGGAATCTCAGCAATCGCTCTGTCAATTGCTCTGGAAAATGGGGAAAAAAATTTCCAGCATTACCGAAAACCGCATTCGACGTGGCCGGGGGGGCTACCGCCCCCTCGAACCCCTCTCGGCACCCCCGGGAAGGGCTTCGCCCTCCTCGTGAGGAGCTCTGCTCCTCTTACCCTCTCGTGCCTGACTTACAATGTTTCCTAGGAAAAGGATGAGACACATCCAACACTTTAAATTTATTTCATTAGCTAAAATAATGGAATTTAGTTTAATGAATGTGAAATATGGTTTGTTTTGTAAATTAAGGGTATGGAATTTTAATTTATGAAATAAATAAAAAGGTTTATTTGAAGATTAAAGTAGTTGGATTTAATTGGATAATGAATGTGAACTATGGTTTGTTTTGTAAACTAAGGGTATGGAGCTTTAATTTATGAAACGAAGAAAAATGTTTATTTGAATATTAAAGTAGTTGGCTTTAATTGGATAATGAATGTGAAATATAGTTTATTTTGTAAATTAAGGGTATTGGACTTTAATTTATGAAATGAAGAAAAATATTTATTTGAAGATTAAAGTAGTTGGTTTTAATTGGATAATGAATGTGAAATATGGTTTGTTTTGTAAATTAAGTGTATGGGACTTTAATTTATGAAATGAAGAAAAAGGTTTATTTGAATATTTAAGTAGTTGACTTTAATTGGATATTGCGTGTTAAATATGGTTTATTTTGTAAATTAAGGGTATGGGACTTTAATTTATGAAATGAAGAAAATGGTTTATTTGAAGATTAAAGTAGTTGGATTTAATTGGATAATGAATGTGAAATATGATTTGTTTTGGAAATTAAGGGTATGGATTTTTAATTTATGAAATGAAGAAAAATGATTATGTGAATATTAAAGTAGTTGGATTTAATTGGATAATAAATGTGAACCTAGATTATTTAGCAATTAAGGGTATGAGACTTTGATTGTTAAATAAGGGTTAGACCATTTATTGCAAGTAGAGCATATGGTTTGATGTATGGTTGAATATCTCTCATGAGTAGATGAAAGGGGAAATAGAAAGAGTAGTTTTCTATGATATCAACTATGCATTAAAAGGTAGAATTGCTTGGGTTATTTTTATAGTTACAATTTGGCAATAAAATAAATAAATTTATTTAGAAGCATATCTATCCTGAACTATGAGTGTCTTGATCCCGTATTATCCTCACTTGATCGATGGAAGAGTAGGAGGACCAAAGTCATGAGATGGACCAATGCACAAGTTTGCTCTCTACCTTACATATTGCTTATTTATGCAAATAGATTAGATTTGTATGGAGGTTTCCTCTATGAAATTATACATGTAATGCATTTTTTGAAGGTATGGGGTTTATACATACTTATGTAATAAATGAACAATATGATTGATGCACCTTGTATTCCATTAATTGAATGTAGTTGTATTTAAATCCTTTCTATTGCATGTTTATCCTTTAATTATTGCTTTATGTTTTAGTTATCCTTTGCTTGTTAATGATTCATGTTTTGTTAGATTTAGTATCTAGATATATTATTTATATTCTTGTGTTAATAATTATTATAAAAACAATAGTAAGTTCTAGGTGAACTTAGAGGATGACCTAAGGGCTTAAGACCCCCTTAGAGAGATTGGTAACTAGGTTTAGAATATCATACCAGAATTAAGATACCTTGTCAAAGGACAAGATTGATAGCTTAACTAGTAATACACATAGCATACCCACACATAATAGATTGTATGGAATATGGATATGCATGTATACCTTCTAATGATTAAGAGTGGTAAGTATAGCTCATAAATATTGATGAGATGGATGGAATTATGTGCATAACATGAGATATGCCTACGCAAAAGGAACTTGTGTGAAAGGAATCTTGTGTGGTATATTTCTTCATAAACTTAGGGATTGTTAAACATTAAGTCGATCTAAGGTTGGTTAGGGGTTTATGAATCCATCTCCTTAGTCAAAAAAAAATTCTCTCTTTCTGTGTGTTTTATTTAAAAATGTTTTGGGTCATTACATTTGGTATCAAAGCTCTAGGTATGATGGTATAGAGCTTCTTATGTGCTGAAAGAGATTCAGGAGCCTCTAATGAATACTTGCTTAAGTTTAAGCTAAAATTTGGGATGCCATAGGTTATTTGCTTATTAGAATATAATGGAGTTGATTCCAAGGGAATATGAATGTTATGATACCTCAGTATAGGCTTTGGTATTATTGATACATCATAATATTAGAACATTACCCTAGTTATATTTCTAATTATTTGGAAAGAAGAAATCTATAATGTGGTTTGAGTTAGTGATTTAGTTTAAGATGAACTTTTAATCTAATTTATTTCTTGGTTGAAACCATAACAAGATGCCACTAAAGTCCAAGAGAGAAAGGCCTCTGCCTAGACAAACTCGACAAAGTCATATCAAAGAAGGGATTTAGAATGAGGGTCTAGAAATTCCCAATATGAGAATGGGATATCTCACTACCATAGTTTCCACATTGCAAGATCAGTTAAGAAAAGTGTTAGAGACTATTGTAAACCAAAATTTACAAGCTAGAGATTCCAAAGTTAACCAAGCTGAGGGGCTGACTACGGAGAAAATACAAGATAGAACCCTATTATAGAAGAAAATAGTAATATAATTGAAGAATATATGTATTTTCAAGTTTTATGGAGAAGGAGAGGGAGATGTAACTGAGGTTTGGTTAAGAAAACTGGAAGTTTTCTTCATGATAAAGGGATACTCTTCAGCAACCTAAACTATTTGGGCTACTATATATCTTTAAGGGGGTTCCCTAGATTAGTGGAAAATTTACTATGAGGAAACTAAGATTTAACCGTTAGACATTCCATAGAATGAATTTAGTCATCTTCAAGAAGAGGTTCCTCATAGACCATTTCTATGCTCTAAAATTTGAGGATGGATTGGTTACAGGCCCACAAAGTTGTAATAAATTTCCATGATAGATGGATCAAATATTCTTAAGGAGGTAAGGAAAGGCTATGAATTCATAGTGAATAAGGGGTATTTAAACCCCAAATGTTGTTAGCTATGCAGTTGAATAAATCCCTCAAAAAAGGAGGTATATCCTATACAATCAAACTAAATGAAGTTAGAGAAGGCCAAAAGAAGTAAGTGTTGGAGACACATCCATTTTTTTAGGATTTCAAGGATGTATTCCATGAGGATTTACTTGGTATCTCTCCTATGTGATAATTTGATTTCACTGTTGATCTTATGCCAGGAGCGGAACCAATTCATAGATCTCCATATAGGATGTCACCCATCGAGATGCAATAAATAAAGGTATAGTTGCAAGGGTTATTAGAGAAATGGTGTCACCTTAGGGTGCACCTATTTTATTTGTAAAAAATAAAGACATATCTTTAAGATTGTGTATTGACTACATGATGCTGAATAAAGTTACAATTAAGAACCGGTATCCCCTACCTAGAATCAAATATTTATTCGATAAATTAAGATATGTCATGGTATTTACCAAGAAATTTAAGGTTAGGGTATCACCAGATGAAAATACATGAGAAGTATACTCACAAGACAACATTTACGACTAGGTATGGGTATTATGAGTTCACATTCCTACCTTTTAGACTGACTAATGCCCCAACAACCTTCATGAATTTAATGAATAATTTGTTTAGAAGGTACCTAGACTAGTTTGTCCTTATATTTATAGATGATATCTTAATATAATCTTGGAACAAGGAAGAGCATAATAAGCATCTCAATATCGTGTTACAGTTACTAAGGGAAAATCAACTCTACAGAAATCTAGCCAATAGTGAATTTTATATTTCAGAGATGCACTATTTAGGGCATATCATATCAGCAGAAGAAATTTTTGTGGATCTAAATAAAGTCGAGGCCATACTAAATTGGCCACCCCCTACTAATATTATAGAATTAAGGAGCTTCATGGGGTTAACAGGCTATTACAAACGTTATATAAAGGATTTCTCAAAGAGTACCTCGACAATAACTAAAATCCAGAAGAAAGGAAAGGAGCTCAAATGGATAAAAAGTGTGAAACTACTTTTGCCTTGTTGATGCAAAAACTCACTACCATACAAATATTGAATATTTTAGACGCTCAAGGAGATTTTTTTGTATGCACTGATGCATCATTGGAAGGGCTAGGAGGAGAACTCATGCAATAAGAGTTAGTAGTAGCTTATACTTCAAGGAAATTTAAAAATTATGAAGTCAATTATGGTACTCATAATTTAGAGCTAGTCATTGTAGTGCACGCTTTGAAGATCTGGCACCATTACCTGGTAGGAAGACCTTTCATTTAAAATCAAATCATCAATGTATAAGGTATATATTTACCCAATCGATACTCAATGCGATACTGAAAAGGCGGATCAAGTTTATCACTGAGTATGAATTTGAAATTGAGTATAAATGGGAAAGATAATAAGGTTGTGGATGTCTTGAGTAAAAGGAGATACATAGCAGCCGTAACTAATATTGACGTAAATCTCATGGACCAAGTAAGGCAAGAGCAAAATTAGGATGAATATTGCCAAGAAATTCGAGCTAGAATAGACAAAGATCCTAAGAGCAATAATGAGTTGGCGTGATAGATAACCTTTTTTGCTACAAATGTAGAATGCTCATACTAAAATTAGGGGATTCAAGGAAGCTAATAATGCAATAAGCCCATAAATATATTTATACAGCTCACCTCGGAGGGGTAAATATAAGGAAAAATCTGAAAAGAACCTTCTTCTAGGTAGGAATGAAGAAGGATATTACCTATTTTGTCATTTGATTCCTTGAATTTCAGAAGGTTAAGGCAAAGCACAAGCATCCCATAGGAAAGTTGTATCCACATAATATACCTACATAGAAATGGTAGGTCATATCAATGGATTTCATAGTAGGTTTACCTAAAACCAGGTACCAACACAATGTAATTCTAGTAGTAGTCGACAAATTGACTAAGGTTACACATTTTATACCTGGGAGCACCAAGGATGATGCTTAGGTGGTGGCTAATATATTTTCCAAGGAAGTATTTCAATTGCATGAATTTCCTAAGATAATCATCTCAGATCGGGATTCCAAGTTCACTTCTAAATTTTGGAAAGCCCTTCATCAGGCAATAGGCACAAATTTGAACATGAGTTCAACATACCATCCTAAAATAGATGGTCAAACAGAGCGGTTAAACCAAGTACTAGAAGACATGCTCTCCATGTATTGTATGGATCACAAGTCTCATTGGGAAGACTACCTACCGTTGGTAGAGTTTACCTACAATAATGGGTATCACTCATCTTTGGGAATGGTAGCTTTTGATGCCTTGTATGGGTGAAAGTGTAGAACACCACTACCATGGGAAAACCCCAAGGATAGAATTATGATTGTACTAGAAATGGTCAAATAAATAAAAGAGCAAGTAAATGTAATTAGGCAAAGACTCAAGGAAGTTGCTGATATGCAGAAGAGTTATGTTGATTTAAAGATAACTTCAAGAGAGTACTTGGTGGGAGATAAAGTGTTCCTAAGGATTAAACCAATGAAAAGTATGATAAAGTCCATAAAATTGGATCCACAGTTTTTAGGACACTTTGAGATTACTAAAATAATTAGTTCGATTGCATACCGACTCACTTTATCTCCTAATCTATCAAAAATCCATGACACCTTCCACATATATTTTCTTAGAAAATATGTTGCTGACCCTAAACATGTGTGGGATGTTTCTAATTTATATATGGCTAAATTCCAGTCAAAATTCTTGAATTCCACTCTAAGGCTATGCGAAATCGGACCCTTGAGCAATGTAAGGTTCAAAGGGACCGTTTTTCAAAAAGGAATGACACTTGGAAAAAAGTGGTAGATATGTAAAAATATTTTCCTTTTTTGTTTGATGATCTCTAAAAGTTGTAATAATTTTCTTTTGATTATGTATGCTTGTGTAAAATTGAGAAACACTTAGGATGATGTTTAGTCCTAGTAGGGGTGGATGTCATCACCCTCCCATATGGATCTTTTTGATATGAAAAAACAATGTATTATCTGATGATGTTTTAATACTTGATTTTGTGCAACTAAGAAACTATGTGATATTAATAAGATATTGAAGAGCAAGATACTACTAACAAACTACCAATGTGTAGGATCAGGTGCACTCGTAAGTGGAAGAAGTTGAGTCATCCATCGAATATGAGGGTACTTGAGGTTGGGAAAGTTATTATAAGGCAACTCAAAGGTAACAATGATGGATACCTTCATATAGGTATGCATTCAGTTAAGGGATAATCATCAATAACTAGCCACCTTGAGCCCTAGAATGATAGCCTAGTAGTTATCGTAAGTTCTAGAGGCTAAGGTATGTGACTAGATTGATGGAAAGATCCGCTCTTTGTTTTTTTCACATGCATGATTGCCTTTTACTTCAACACTATTTGTCTTAATAATCTATGAGCTATGAATGAATAGGTTGTCTTTATAACTCCTTGTATGCCTTGGTAAATAGAATAATAAAGAGATATCATTTTAAATAAATGATTTATTTATTTGAATAAGAAAGAGATATCATTTTAAATAAATGATTTATTTATTTGAATAAGAAAGAGATATCATTTTAAATAAATGATTGATTTTTTTTAAATAATAAAAAAGATATTATTTTGAATAAAAATTGAGTTATTTAGAATAACAAGGAAATCTCATTTTAAATAAATAGTTAATTTATTTAAATAGTAAAGAGATTTTATTTTAAATAAATTATTGATTTATTTTAAGAATATTAAGGACATGTCATTCTTAATAAATGATTGATTAATCTTTTAGTAATAAATATTTTTCATTTGGAATAAATATGTGATTTATTCCATATTTATAGAGAAAACCTTTTTAAAATAAAAATAAAAGAAACAATTATTTTATATTAAGAAATAAAAGAACCCCATTAAGAAAATGACTTCTCTATTTGAAATGATAAACATAATTCATTGAAATTATAGAGGATAGACTTTAACTAGTTGAATTAATGGGCAATTTGCTTAATTAAATGACTGACCAATGTTGGTTTAAATATGATAAGACCTCCCTTCAGAGAATCAAATAGGTCACCCTTTGGAAATCCATTCAGACCAACTGTGTGAAGCTCCCTCTAACGTGAAGGGATGGCTCTTTAATGGCAAGTGTCTTAGGAAGGAAGAGGAGGGAATGTTATCCCTACCATATGACATATGTAGATGGGGAGTTATGGCCAGTAGGCAATGGATGAAAGCCAAGGAAAATGATGTGAGAGGAGTGCTAGCAAGAGGATGCGAATGGGTAAAAGAGAAGGGGGTACTAGATAAAAGGTAGAGAGGGAAGAGGAGAGGATAACACGATGAGACACCACAAATAAAAGGGAGAAGCCTATGGAAAAAAGAGGAAGCAAGAAATAGTGTTCGAATGCAACCCATATAGACAACCAATGATGAATTAAAACTAGGTTGTACTCATGAGACCTTAGATACATTTAATGTTTTCATTTATTGGTTTAAATTGTTGCTAGGCTTGGGTTCTAGCTTGTTACATTGGATCCTTTAGGTTATAGCAAACCCGCTTTCTTAAGGGTGTAAAATTAAGGTTTGTGAGATGGTCCTCTGACCATCCTTCGAATTAACCTATCATGAGCTCATGGTTATGCCTAATATCCTCAACCAATCCTTAGCATCCATGTTTATTCAATTGGATATGGTAGAACCATGTTCAATATATCATCATGGCTATTGCTCTGAGTGACCATTGGTTGTTGGTAGCATAGACAACACTTAGTCTAGGTGTACCTTAAGCAAACCATCCGCTTTATTTCCAGAGTGACCCCTTCTTTGACGTTCATAGTTGTGCAATGATTATACAATAGGATTTAACCACATTCGATAGCCACTTTGGACATAGAGAATAACATCATAGGTTACATTGATGTTGGGATGGTTGACCATGTCATGACTATCGTTTGACATCATAGAGACTCCTTGAATATCCCACCTATACTCTAGTTTGTTGTGGGATATAAATCATATTGGTCATTCATTGTCATTATCTATGTCATAAACCACTCCATGATAATATGTCCTCTCTTCAATAGAGCCAACCGTGGGTTAATCGCTATGTAGGAAAGAGCTTAGAGTATGTTTGGATGGACCAAACCTTTAATGTTATTTCATTATCTAAAATGGTAGATTTTAGGGTAATGAAAGTAAATAATCTTTAATGTTATTTCATTAACTAAAATGGTAGATTTAGGGTAATGAAAGTAAATAATCTTTAATGTTATTTCATTATTTAAAATGGTATATTTTAGAATAATGAAAGGAAAGAATATTTAATGTATTTCATTATCTAAAATGGTATATTTTAGGATAATAAAAGTAAGAATATTTAATGCTATTTTGTTATCTAAAATGGTAGATTTTAGGGTAATGAATGTAAAGAATATTTAATGTTATTTCATTATTTAAAATGGTAGATTTTAGGGTAATGAAAGTAAATAATATTTAATGTTATTTTGTTATCTAAAATGGTAGATTTTAGGGTAATGAAAGGAAATAATATTTAATGTTATTTCATTATCTAAAATGGTAGATTTTAGGGTAATGAAAGGAAATCATATTTAATGTTATTTCATTATCTAAAATGGTAGATTTTAGGGTAATGAAATGAAAGAATATTTAATGTTATTTTGTTATCTAAAATGGTAGATTTTAGGGTAATGAAAGGAAAGAATCTTTAATGTTATTTCATTATCTAAAATGGTATATTTTAGGTTAATGAAAGAAAATAATCTTTAATGTTATTTCATTAGCTAAAATGATGAAATTTAGTTTAATGAATGTGAATATGGTTTATTTTGTAAATTAAGGGTATGGGACTTTAATTTATGAAATGAAGAAAAATATTTATTTTAAGATTAAAGTAGTTATCTTTAATTGGGTAATGAATGTGAAATATGGTTTGTTTTGTAAATTAAGGGTATGGGACTTTAATTTATGAAATGAAGAAAAAGGTTTAGTTGAAGATTAAAGTAGTTGGATTTAATTGGATAATGAATATGAAATATGTTATTTTTTGTAAATTAAGGGTATGGGACTTTAATTTATGAAATGAAGAAAAAAGTTTATTTGAATATTAGAGTAGTTGGCTTTAATTGTATGATGAATGTGAAATATGGGTTGTTTTGTAAATTAAGGGTATGGGACTTTAATTTATGAAATGAAGAAAAAGATTTATTTGAAGATTAATTGGATAATGAATGTGAAATATGGTTTATTTTGTAAATTAAGGGTATGGGACTTTAATTTATGAAATAAAGAAAAGGATTTATTTGAAGATTAAAGTAGTTGGATTTAATTGGATAATGAATGTGAAATATGGTTTGTTTGTAAATGAAGGGTATGGGAATTTAATTTGTGAAATGAAGAAAAAGGTTTATGTGAACATTAAATTAGTTGGCTTTAATTGGATAATAAATGTGAACCTAGTCTGTTGGCTTTTGAAACCTTTTTTTAATCAGGTTTTGGGGCCCTGCTAAAACCCGTTTGTAATCTAACTTCTTTAACCGATCAAAAAAAATAAATGTGAACCTAGATTATTTAGAAATTAAGGATATGGGACTTTGATTGTTAAATAAGGGTTAGATCATTTATTTCAAGTAGAGCATATGCTTTCATGAATGGTTGAATAACTCTCATGAGTAGATGAAAGGGGAAATAGAAAGAGTAGTTTTCTATGATATCAACTATGCATTAAAAGGTAGAATTGCTTGGGTTATTTTTATAGTTGCAATTTGGCAATAAAATGAATAAATTAATTTAGAAGCATATCTATCCTGAACTATGAGTGTCTTGATCCCCTATTATCCTCACTTGATCGATGGAAGAGCAGGAGGACCAAAGTCATGAGATGGACCAATGCACAAGTTTGCTCTCTACCTTACATATTGCTCATTTATGCAAATAGATTATATTTGTGGGGAGGTTTTCTCTATGAAATTGATGTAATGTATTTTTTGAAGGTATGGGGTTTACCATACATACTTATGTAATAAATGAACAATATGATTGATGCACCTTGTATTCCATTAATTGAATGTAGTTGTATTTAAATCCTTTCTATTGCATGTTTATCCTTTAATTATTGCTTTATATTTTAGTTATCCTTTGCTTGTTAATGATTCATGTTTTGTTAGATTTAGTATCTAGATCTATTATTTATATTCTTGTGTTAATAATTATTATAAAATCAATAGTAAGTTCTAGGTGAACTTATAGGATGACCTAAGGGCTTGAGACCCCCTTAGGAAGATTGGTAACTAGGTTTAGAAGATCATACTAGAGTTAAGATAGCTTGTCAGAGGATAATATTGATAGCTTAACTCACAGTACACGTAGCATACCCACACATAAAGGCTTGTGTGGAATATAGAGATGTGTTTATACCTTCTAATGATTGAGGGTGATAAGTATATCTCATAAAGATTGATGAGATGGATGGACTTATGTGCATAACATGAGATATGCCTATGTAGAAGGGACTTGCATGAGGAAAATCTTGTGTGATATAGTTCTTGAGAAACTTAGGGGTTGTTAAACATTAATTTGATCTAAGGTTTATTATGGGTTTATGAATCCCTCTCCTTAGTCAAAAAAAATCTCTCTTTCTATGTGTTTTGTTTCTTGATTTTTTTGGTTGTTACACATCCACACTATTTTTTTTAACTACCAAATGTAGGGTTCAAACCATAGGGGTTGCTCCCAAAAATCCTATACCACCTCATTATTGTTGACCCAACGTGAGGGGGACCATCGATCGCTTGATATTCATACTATCATTATTAGTCTAACGTGCACTTAGAATATTTATATCAAACTACTACCTTTGCAATAGGTATACCTCTAAGGTTTGAACCTGGGTCTCTTCTTGGTAAATGCCTATCCAGACAGATAATTATCAATCCACCTAGCCTTTGGGGGTAGCTGATTGGTTGTTTAATAATAATTTTAAGCTTACTACAGTGGTAAGGGCTTTGGTTTTCCTTTGAAATATCCAAGATTCAAATCCCTTTCATTATGAGGGGATCAAAACCTGATTGAATTAAATCAAGTGGTATTAACTTAATTGGTTAGATTCCTCAACCTTTAAGAAGAGGACCAAGGTTCAAATCTTATCAAGCGATACATGGATAATATCCAAACTTTGTTGTAATACCACCATGTGGTAATGATGTAGTATGAGTGGAGCTTGTTTCAATCTCATATAAACAATAAAAAAAAGTTGGTTTTTTAATCATATATCCTTTGCCAAGATTTGAACCTCGATCTCTTCCTTCAAAGTTGAGGAATATAACCGATTAAGTTAATGTCATTGGATAATTTTAAGGTAAAAACGTGGGTTTTTAAAAACCTCGGTCTCATTCTTCAAAGTGAATAAATATAATCGGTTATGTATTTTTCAAAGGGGTCCCAATCCCATCACACTAGAGTTTGAAATTTGGTCTCCAAAATGAAAACTCAAAGACATACCACTATAATATCCCTCACAGAACAAAAAAATTAAGGTAAAGATGCTAGTTTTTAAGGGGATCCCATTCCCCTCATTGTAAGTTTTATACTTGAGTCTTTAAAATGAAAACCCAAAGACATACAATTACGGTATTCCTCATGGAAAAAAAAAATTAAGTTAAAAATGTAGGTTTTTGAAAGGGGTCATAGTCCCCTCGTAATGGGGTTTGAACTTTGGATTTCTTGAATGAAACCCAATGACATACCAATATGATATACCTCATAGACAAAACATTTATCTATACCTCTATTTTTAATTTTAATTATTTAATAGTTTACATTTTAAAAGTAAAAAATTATTTAATAAAATAAAAAATTAGATCAATGAAGCCTTGTTGTAGTACCACTATGGGAGCATGATGTAATACAAATTAAATCCCTTTCAATTAAAAAATATATAAAATATTTTACAAAATAAAAAATAAAATAATTACATAAGTATACCTTCTACCTTTGCATAATATAGTTCTAATATTTTATTCTTAGACATATAATAATGTGATAGAATTCTAATTCATTTTTTCTTCTCAAAATGCTTGTAAATATATATTTTGAAATAAAGGTTTAAAAAAACAAAATGATTACCATCATGTTATCTATAGAAAGAGCAAAGGATATACAATTATTTTAACAATTTTAAAATAATAATCATTTTTACTAGAGTGGTGAGTGTAACAACCCACTCCTTACCCAACTCAAATCAACCCAAGAGAGGATTTTTTTGTATTACATAACATATTTATCTTTAAGGTAGAATTCATATTCATGGATCCTTATGATCAAGCTAACTTGTTCTCATTTATTAAGGTAATAAGCTACCAAGAGGTTTACTATATGGTTAGTGTCAACTCTTGTGATAGGAGTGACCAACTCCTATCAAACCCTGTGTACCTCTATGAATTAGGAAAGCCAAAATATTTATCAACTTATAATTACTTCTCTCTCATTTAATTAATCCCACATACTTAATTGAATAATCAAATTCCCAACCATGAACATATTCCTTAATTGATACCATCATTAGTATCATTCCCTAGCAACATAACCCATACATTATTACACAATGTAAAAAATTAGTCACATTCATCCATATATGATTATAATCAAATATTATCTCTTGAATATTGCATGTGAATATAAATAATTACATCCTTATTCAAATGAATACCATTTTAATTACCATATCATGGAAATGTAAATACAATATCCATACTAGATCTATTAAACATCAATTGCAAGATCACAAGATAAAGTGTCATAACACAACATATATCCTGGGAATCCTCATGGGGAATAAACCTAGTCTCAAAATATCTTCTTAAATTTCATAAATTCATTTGTTTCAATATACATTATGTAAAAGGGATCCTAAAGACCCCTTTTTCAAATCATCATAAATATCATGACTACAATGAATCACATAATAATCTCCTAATTATTATATCTCCAAATTATGAAATGATCATTGGATTCATGAAGGGAACATCATCATTCCCTCAAGAATGAATCTCACATTCCCTCTTCAATTATAGAGGTTATTTTATCAATCAATCCAATATGGAATGAAAGTCTCCTTTCATAGGATGAACATCATATAAAACAAGAAGAGACCCCATCAAGAATGAATTCCACATCCATTCTTTCTATAACATTCATTTTTCCAAAAAATGAATTCTTAAATGTAATCATGCATTCCTTTTTAACGAAATTCTAAAGAAACCATGTATTTATCAACTTAATTTTTAGAAGCACATTAAAAGAGGAATCTCCATAATTTTCTCTACAATTTCTCCATGAACTGTACTATAATACCTCAATAATTTTTACACTATATTTTCCATAAATTTATACTATAGTTCTTCAATAATTTTCCCATAAAATTATACTATAGTTCCCTACAAATTTTCCACAAATTTGTACTATAGTTCCTCAATAATCATTCCGTAAGATTACACTATAGGTCCTACAAATTTTTTCTCAAATTTGTACAATGATTCTTCAATAATATTTCCACAAGATTACACTATAGTTCTCTACAAATTTTCCACAAATTTGTACTATAATATTTCCACAAGATCCTACTATAGTTCCTACAAATTTTCCATAAATTTGTACTATAATCTCTCCACAAGATTATACTATAGTCCTTACACATTTTTCCATAAATTTTTACTATAACCTTTCCTCAATATTACACTATAGATCCATGCAAATTTTCCACTAATTGTTCTATAATATTACCACAAGATTACACTATAGTTCCTACAAATTTTCCATAAATTTGTACTATAATATTTCCACAAGATTACACTATAGTTCTTACAATTTTTTTTCAAATTTGTACTATAATTTGTCTAGAATATTACACTACAAATCCATGCAAATATTCCATAAATTTGTACTATAATATTTCCACAAAATTATACTATGGTTCCCGTCAAAATTTTCACAAATTTGTACCATAGTTAATTAATAATTATACTATGGTTCCCTACTATTTTTTCACAAAATGGTACCATAGTTCTTCAATAATTTATTCCACAAATCATACTATAACTTCCTAAAAATTCTCCACAAATTTGCACTATAGTTCATCAATAATTTTACCACAAAATTCATACAATTGATTTCCAAATTATTCTCCGATATATTTCCAAAAATCTGATCCAAAGGTGCACATGTTTGTTTCACATATTAATATCAAATTTCCTCCTAAAATTTGAGCTAAGAATACATTTATCATATCACAAAATTTTTCACACTTTGCTATCAAGATTTCCATAAGATTAGATCTAGGATTATATCCAATTACTCTACTGTATTGGATGTCTTTAGAGAACTTCAAATAGTTCATTAGACAAAAGATATTATTTAAAAAGAATATTCTAATTCCAATATAGTTTACCAAAATTATATTTTAGAAACTTAAACAACTAGGTTTTAATCTAGCCTATCAAACTTTCAAGTCTCCACCAGAAAATAAGTTAACCTAATCAGTCAAATCTTTGCTTAATGAACCTCCACTAGCACCTAGAATCTTATGCCGTAGCCTCCTTGGCTAGGCTGACCACCACCATGTGGTAAGTAGGGGAGACTTACCCTATGTATTTTCTATGAATGCTCCTATAGGAGAAATGTGGGATAAATCCTACAAGTTAATAATATAAAATATGTTATCCCAATTTGGCCTTAGGAAAACTGGTGCACAGTTGAGTACCAACATTCCAATATAGATCGACTAGCATCCATTCCACACATGCCATATGACAATCAATAATAAGTGATTCAGCACGTCAATCAAGATGTCTTGTTAGTTGTACCTCCAAATGGTACTTGATCAACCACCAATGGTTTGTTTCTCGACCACCACCATGTGGTCAATTACCTTATGGAGCTTCACTCCATTTAAAGGCTATTAATCCCCTAGCACATCCCATGTGGGATAATGCTAGAGGTTGTCTTTACATAGACTTTCGCCCGGGTAGTAAAAAATAAACTAATATATCTCGATTGTTCAAGGGTCAGACTTTGAGGTTCTAAACTTCACAAGGATAATCCATAACACATCCTAAAGGTATCTAACATACCCTAAACTAGATTTAAGGGTAGTAGGGATTCTACTATCTATTTAATCGATCAAATTGATGCATATCAAGATTGTAATAGGGAGGATGCGAGTATCCATTACAGGGTGGCTCATAGAGTATACGTCAGACCAATAGATGCTCATTAAATGAGTAAGTTGTACCTATGATAATGTATCCTATGTAAGGCATAAAATAGTCACCATATAGGTGGATTGCAGGTATCCCTAGCAAGTCCAATTTTAGAGTCGAATCAAGAATTCATATTTTAATCATTAGGTATTTGATATACAATGGTATTGCAGGTATTATAACACCTTATTGGGTGGATCTAGGGTTAAATAGCTTGGTACCACCACATGTTTGATAAATTCTATCAACATAGTATAGGGAGGGACTTCTATAATTGGTCAAATCGAGTGAATCTTGTTCTAGGTCAAATCCTAACTTCTCAAAATGAGGATTAAGGTAGAAATCCTTCATTGGGGAAAATAGACTTCTCATAGGCATTAAGATATAAATTGAGACTCTCATAATCACTTAATAATAATAAAACCTGCCCATTATTCATATAGCTTTCAAATATATAATACTAATTTCAATCGAGTCTATTTATTATTTCAAGTTTTAAAGGAGCAATTCATACTATAAATATAAAGAATAATCTTATGAAAAAAACATATATCAACTTCATTCTATGCATAAAATTAACAAGCAAATAATAAAAGGAGTTCTTCCAACCTAATATTCCAACGAGGTAGGGCTCCTTGAGCTTTCTTCTACTCGATCTCAAAATTTTTTCTTTCTTCCTCCTTCATATTTGCCTCCTAGTGCTTCCCCCTTCCCCTTGGTTCTACGTATGTATTTATAGACCTTTGATACATTATCTATGTTAGATTTTGAGGATATATGCAGTGGGAGAGATCTAACATAGGTCCTAATAATATGCAATAAATATGAGAGAAAGTGATTCTGCAATATGACTAAAATATACTATAAATAGAAATGACAAAAATACAATGTAGTATGGAGGTAATGGTCACTCCATTAATATAAGCTAAAGAACTACATTGTACTCCATACAAGAGTTCTACTACTATCTACTACTCTCTACTATAATGCACTTGATATCTTGATATGTCTCTATGAGGCCCTTTATATAGGAAGATAGATTCCTTGGCCAACACTCTACCTAGTTGTACAAGGGGACACCTTGCACATTACAACTTGCACATTGACACTTGTGCATTTATTACATTTCTTGAAGTAACTAGCTAACTTCCCCCTAAAGTAATATCCTACTCTAACTATGTACCAAAGGTGGTACATTTACATGACCCAAATGATGTAATATACTCTAACTCTAACACCCCCTTATATTACATTATTTGGGTATTGAAGATTTCAATCTTCAATATGGATCTTCTTCTTGAGGATGCTCTTTGGCTTGATCAGGTTCTTTGTATTCTCTTTAATTCACATTGCACTATATGCCTCCTTGAATTGGTTCCTCTTCTTCTTCTTTATTGGAGTTAGTACTTTCATAGGTGGATGTACTATCACCCAATTCTTGCAAGAGTATTTTCTCTTTGCTTTTGTCCTTGTCATCATTCTATGTGTCCTGTATAGAAGCTTCTAAACATACACTTAGAGCATCATGATAAGACTTTGAGTTAGTAGAACTTGAAGTACTAATACTACATGAGGATTGAAATATCTTTTCTAGAGATGATTCATCCATTTCTATTTTTAGTTTAAGTATTTCTATCAATCCTCTTTGTTCCACATTTTCATCCTTATAATATTTGAATGTAAGTAGTGCCATGTATAGTATACTTCCATATTCTAAAGGAATTTGAATGTCATTATTTCCATTATCAATTGCTTTAGTGAGTCGAGCATGTAGATAATGCTCCATCATTTCAAACCTATCTTTTAAAGCTTCATTATGTATCCTTTTTGAAGTAGGATCTAAGTTTCCTTTAGACTTTATAAGTGAATTCTTGATTCCACTTTTTATGACACTTGCTCTTTCCTTTCTAATAGTGTTGTTCATATCATTGTTTATTGTATTACTTGAGGTAGACATCCTTATAGCTCCCTATATTAGAGTATAAAGTGCTTTGATAGAGCCTATATCTTATGAGATAGAATATTTCTAAGTGGTCTACCTTATGACTCCCTAGTTTAGAGTGTGTGAGCTTGATTTGATAAAACCTTTTTATATCTTAGGTTTTGTAGTCTTCCTTATATCTCCCTATTTAAGATATGTGAATATGATTTAATAAGGTCCCTATAGAATTTATTTTTGTAGAAACTTTATGACTCCCAAATGGATTGAGTACTTGATAAACTTTGATGAATGCTATTATTATCAAGTTTTGTAGAATTTCTTATGTATCCCTAGTGATTTTGGATATGCTAAATGATTGATAAAGTGCTTTTGAGAATAGTAGTTCAATTTTGGGTTGATTTTGTAAAGTTTTGTAAATACCAAAATCAACTTTTATTACTCCTTATTTCTCCTATTGAACTAAGCACTTTCTAATTTGATGAGGTTCTAATGGTTGGATTTCTTTTGTCCCTTTAATGTGATTTTGAGACAAGTATACCAATTAATTTCCAACTCTTGATAATTCTTAATGAACCTCCTTTTATAGATTTTGATATTTGATATTTAATGTTTCTAAATTCCAATATCCTACTTTGGTGTAGTATTCCTTATAACTCCCTAATTTGGAATATTAGAAAAAAATAATATTTGCAATAATAGATATTTAAATTTTCCAGGTAGAAATCCTTATTTCTCCTATGTTTTAATTTGCAAATATTAAGCTATAATTCTCCTTCAATTTTTCTTTCAAATATGGTTGATTTCCTTATAGTTTCAACCTTATATTATACCCTTATTACTCCTATTAATGAAAGAAAATTAGAATAAGGTAAATTCTTACCTTTATAATGCTGCAAACCCCTACGAACTTGGCACTAATTTTTATATATAGATGACAACAATCTCTAGTGTTCCTCCTAGCTATTATGACCAATGGCAAGCCTTGTATTCTCTAATGTATGGGCTTAGATGAAATTTGCAATCTTTAATACTTACTTTGAACTCGGATGACAAATAAATTTTGATTTTGTTTTTACTGCAATACTTGGATAGTGAATACCTTAAGTCTGACCATATTGACTAAGAGATTTAAATGCTCTATACACTGCTACGAATGCTGATACATATGTTTATACAAATACACTATGAATGTGCTCCTCCTTGGTCTTTGGAACCTCAAATAAGAATTGAATCTTGTAGTGGGTGACAAGTGTCATGACAGTTTCACTTTAACACCTAGGAGAGAGATAGAACCTTGTTGATGCTTGGATTTTTCTATAGAATGGAAGGTGAGCATTACAATCTTGTATGAGCACTTATATTCCTCCTTCTATGTAACACCTTCTTGGAATTTCTTTCAAGTATGCAAAGGGTGAGTGCTCATGTGGGAGACGTTAGGGTTTCCTTCAAGGTGACAAGTGTCACTTTCCCTTTTTGCATGGGCCTTTTCTTCTCAACATCTCTCAATCCTTAATGTATACTTTGCAAGGTTATTTTATCAATGTATTGTGGTTAGATTCTCCTTTACTGTATGCTTTCAATGGTGCTTGGTGTGAACTGGTTCCATTTGTAATGGTGAGCAATGCTTCGATGGCTATGGGTAATGCTTTGGTGGAGTTTTGAGATACTCCAATGGTGCCCTTGTGTGCTCCTTTTGGATGCACATATAGCTTATTCTTTCAACCTGATATATATTTACCTTTGTAGATAATACTTCCCCTTCCTTGTATTTTCTTGCAAATATGTTTATACGACTATCTAGAATCATGGATGATATAAGCTCTTTACCTTTCTTGGAGAATGCTCTTTACCCAACCGCTTTGAGCTAACTTATCCTTGTGAAGAATGTGCTTTTGTCGCACTTAAACCCGATCCTTTTTCCTATGTAGGGCAGATTAGTATGGTGCAAGATGATGTAAATGAATTTGTAAATACAATACCTTTTTTGCACCTCCTTTTGCAACCTTATTTTTGATGGTTTTAATGGTGGCTTTCTTGTAGGTAATGGCATATTTTGAGGTTGTCTCCTTTGCTAGACACCTCTCTCCTTTACTTGGTTTATTTTGGTAATAAAACCAAGCTAATAACCATGTAGATAGAAGCTTTTGTAGAAGTAATTTTTGCACTATTTTTTCTATAAATAGTTCTTAGTGCACCTCAAATCTAAGACTCACCAAGTCTTGATTTGTAGCTTTCTTTATTAAGTTTTGATGGTGGCTTTCTTCTCCACTCCTTAGAGGAATATGATTTAATTTTGGTGGCTTCTTTGGGCCACAAAATGTTGTAGGTTATGTGCACCAAATAGTGTCTCTAGACACTTTGATAATCTATTGGTTTTGTGCCTTTGATCTTTAAAAATCAACAAACACAAACTAACCCTTTTGAGAGTAACTAGTTAAAGATCAACTAGTATAGTGCTAATGGATTAATAATGCACTTTAATGGTAACAATAATCTCACCTTATTGCTCCAATAAAATCTCAAAATAATTTCTAAATGCACTTAATAATATTTTGCAACTTTTCAAGAGTAATCTGTAATGAACCCTTAATGAATATTCTACAATTTTCACTACAATCAATATTGTAGGATGTAGTCTTCTTTATTTTTAAATAGATAATAGGTAGATGATAATCTTATTTCTTTTGAAAATATCCAACTCCTATTTAATGTGCAAATATATCTTAAAATGAATTCTCCTTTTTGCACTTTCTTGAAGACTATAATATGGGTTCTTCTTCTTGCAACTTTTAATCCAAATATGGTGCTTAATGGAATTTGATAATGAACCCTAATTTGAAGTTCAACTAATTGCACCCAAGTTGCTTACCTTTAATGGTTTTTGTAGTAGATGTAGATCTTGGTGTTTTGATTCACCAAGTTGCTACCTTGTAATGGATGAATTTGTAGCTTCTTGTTGGTTGTCCAAAACAACTTCTTGCTTCACCAAACTGTGGTCTCGAACCTTTTGTCTTGAGCCTAGGGTTTGGTGGCTTGATCCTTCTAGTGATCTTCTATTTTTTTGTAGATTTAGAGAACTCTTATCTTTGAACTATGCCTTCTTTCTATGAGAGGCAATCTCCAAATCTCTTGGATTTGGTAGGCTTCTTCTATCTGAATCTTCCTTCAATATTCTTGTTGAATTCTAACTTCAAACAGGATCTTCTTCTTCTCAAGATTCTAAATATCTTGAGGTCTTCACTAGATTCTTCTTATGGGATTTGGCACTCCTTACCAAATTCTTCTTCTCTTGGGCTTGTTGTTAGATGGTGATAATTGTCCCAAGTCCTTCACTATCAAGAGCTTCTCCTTGGTAGTGGATTTCTCTAATGAGTTCTCCTAGGAACTCTTTTGATGATGCTTCTACAAGCTCTACAACAAGGCTCTCCAAGACTTCTTCTTTTTTCTTCTTGAGACCTCTCCAAGGTCTTCTATCTTGCAACTTTTCTGGTCTTCCAACTGAGACCTTTTCTTCAACCTTCTAGCTTCTGGAAGTATTGGTGATGAGATTTTCTTCTTAGATCTCTAAAATTTGTTGCTTCTGGATTCTAGAATGGGACCTTGTTGGTCCTTCTTCAATCTTCCAAGATTGGAAGTTCTTCAATGAGATCTTCTATGGATCTCTTTAGCTTCTTTTGGAATAGATATTCTATCTATTATTTCCAATGGGATCTTTTCTTAGACCTTTTCAATATTCACTAGTTATTCTTGAAACTAGTGGTATAAGTTCTGTGTTGAGTCCTGGTCTTCATAGTCTTGTGGAAATACTCTAGCTAATCTGCAATTTGTAATCTTCAATGGAGATCACCAATCTCCTATTTTCTATTCTTCATGGACTCTTCTCTAGAGTCTTCTTCTAAATTAGGAATTCTTATTCTAAATCAGGAACTCTTCTCTAAAGTCTTCTTCAAAATTAAGGCTTTTATGGCCTTCTTCTTCTAGATCAAGGCTTCTGTGGCCTTTTCTACTTCTACACTCTATAGGTATTGATCTTGAATGGAGATCACCAATATCTATCTCTTCTCCTTGACTCATATTCTGGAGTCTCTTCTTCCTTGAGTCTTTTATAAGGCTATTGTGACCTTTTATTTACTTCTGCAATCTACAAGATTTGCAACTCTTGTAATGGGACCTTTTTTTTAGGTCTTTGAAATCTTCAGTCTTCTCCTTGTTGTTGCAAGTGCTGGAATAATTCTAAGAAGATATTCTTCCTAGCTCTCTTGTAGGAAGCTTCCCAACCTTTTCTTGAATCTCCTTTTCCTACAACAAGTTGTTAGAAACTAGAATGGAAGAATTTATAATTCTAGAGATAATAATATTCACTAGTTGATTTTTCAATCTAGTGGTATGAATGTTGAGTCCTAGTCTTCACGAGTTTTTCTACAACTCTATGGAAAGACTCTAGCCAAATGTAATCTCATAATTTTTATAACTGAGATTTATTTCAGTCCTCACTTCTCTAATCCTATTGACTATTGTGGCTTTTTCTATCAATCGATTCCTAATGGCAATATTTGCATGCAATGGTGCACAATGGTAGATCTAGTTTGCAAATATGCAGACCAATAGTAGCAATGGTAACTCTCCTTATTCCTCTTGACCTACTAGACTTCTATTATGACAACTTTTGCAATGGTGGATGCCATAAGGCAAGCAGTTGAATTACTAAGAGAAGAAACTTATGATGGATGTAGGCCCTCCTATTCTTGATTCATCATGGCTCTGATACCATTGTTAGATTTTGAGGATATATGCAGTGGGAGAGATCTAACATAGGTCCTAATAAGATGCAGTAAATATGAGAGAAAGTGATTCTGCAATATGATTGAAATATACTATAAATAGAAATGATAAAAATACAATGCAGTATGGAGGTAATGGTCACTCCATTAATATAAGCTAAAGAACTACATTGTACTCCATACATGAGTTCTACTACTCTCTACTATAATGCACTTGATATCTTGATATGTCTCTATGAGGCCCTTTATATAGGAAGATAGATTCCTTGGCCAACACTCTACCTAGTTGTACAAGGGGACACCTTGCACTTACAACTTGCACATTGACACTTGTGCATTTATTACATTGCTTGAAGTAACTAGCTAACTTCCCCCTAAAGTAATCTCCTACTCTAACTATGTACCAAAGGTGGTACATTTACATGACCCAAATGATGTAATATACTCTAACTCTAACACTTTATTCAAAAATCAAGCTAGGGAAAGATAAAAGGAAGGATCTATGAGTAGAATAAATTGGCCTCATGAAGACTAAATTACCCACTTGGTTTAATTTTTCTTCCTCTTCTAGAACTTAGCCCAATTTTCTACCTCTTCTAGAATTTAGCTCCATTTTTCTTCCCCTTCTAGAAGTCATATTTTCTAATTTCTTTTTATTTCATTTTTATCATTTTGTAACAAAAAAATGACTAATTAATTACCATGTAGGTATTAAAATAATTAGTTAACAATAATCCATGCCAATTATTAACATTATACTTTTTAATGAATATTTTGTAGGAATTCATCTCTATAAAGCATCCCACTTTTGGTGGTTAATTTCCCTACCATCCTTGAGAGTATCTATTCCTGCAAATCAATAATATGTCAACATTACCTTTTTGAAAACATCAACTATTTTAACCACTCATTAAATTTACAAATACAAAACATGATCAATCATACAAACTCCAAGACCTACAAAGGGAGGGTTGTGACATACTCCCCCCTTATATTAAACATAGTCCTTTGTGTTTTCTTGCAAAAAAAATATATATGATTAAGAAAATAAGTTTACACAATCTCCACTTTTCCCAAGTGGTATATGTTAAATAGAGTGGTCCCTATGGATATTGCTTTGCTCTATCATCTGCATTATAGATATTTTTTAAACAAACATAGAGTTATCATCATGTTTTTTATTCATAGAGAAAATATTAAATCAAATTTACATAGTAGATCAAACAAAATAAGTCTAGGTTTATCAAAAACTCTCACAAAGGAGTTTCAACCAATGACTTGATGATCCTTTCCATGAGATAACTTCATAGAAATAGGTGTCACAAAAGAAAAAAACATAATTTCATAATTTTTACTTCAATAAATCTATATATATCTTGAAATCCTCTTTGGAAAACCTATTTACCATCACCATTGCACCATCCTGGATGTCCCCTGGTCTACATAACCTATTGACTATTATGTGTTATTTATACCTGAAGAGATACAAATGTCAAGTGAAGTCCTCAAAAGAGTCTAAGGTACATTGCTTAAGACCCACAAAATATGGAGGGTTCACTTAGCTCTTCCACTTTTATTCACCAATGGATTCAATAGTGGGAGGAAAAGACTTGAACATAAGTAGTCTCCAAGTATTTTATTTCCCCTACATAATTTTTTGATAGTAGAAATAGTCCTACTTACTCTACGTAAGATACCATTCCCAAACTATTATCATTTGCTGATATTATCTATGACTAAACTTACTCCACATAGGATATTATTCTAAGAATATTATCATCCACTGATAATATCTATGACTACACTTACTCTACGTAAGGTGTCATTCTAATAATATTATCATCCAATGATAATATCTATGACTACAATTACTCCATGTAAGGTGTCATTCCAAGAATAGATTCCCTATCTATTCCTTCCTAAAAAATGTTTCATACTTAACTAATATTAGAAGTTTCATCTCTATTCCTTCTCATTAATAGGGTTTAAAACTTATCTAATAATAGAATTTTCCCATATTTATCCTTTATTAAGTTTGATGGATCTCAATAGATGTATTCCAAATTTTCTTCTTTATTCTAAGGCATGTCACACTTGATAATAGGTCACTGCTGATAATATTTCAAGTGATCAGGATGTGGCCCCGTCCTAAATTTTTTGGGCTTTACCTCAATATACCTCAATGGTATGAGGATACCTTTATAACTCCATGGTACAAGGATACCTTAATGGTCTCCCAAAATTGTCTTACCAATTATTGTGAATGTAAGACCCTTTTGACCATAGTGTAGGGTTCTCCATTTTTGTCCATAAAAAATGAAACACCTTTCCATATACATACATAAGTATGACTATGTAGGATCTTGGTGTATTCACCTTGGGCCTAAGCTCCTTCGTAGAGAGCTATATAGGAATTTTAAGTGCTTAATTACCAACTAATTAAGGCTATTAACTAGCTTGGCATCCTAGATCCTAAGATGCCAATACTATATAGTTATAATAATTCATACCTCCATGGTAGGATATTTAGTCCAAGCTTTCTAGCTTAGGACCACCTAGAGTATCTGAAGAAATCTTGAGAGTTACTTACTGTATCTTCCCCTAAGTAAGAAGACTTGAGTGTTGCCACTACAACTCCCCTCAAGTATTGGGATCATTTGGTCCATATCTTAGTGAAGTTTAATTGATAATATCTATTCTTATTATGATAAAAAATTTCTAAAAGGAGTATTTATGTTTAAATAGATTATTAGTAACACAATAATCTAAGTCAAGCATGGTATAAATGTTCCTTTATATTGCTCATATGTAAAATTATATGTTTACAGTTTACATAACAAAGTCCACTAGACTATACAACAAGCTTTCATATAGCACATAAATGGTGGGTTTTCAACTATACATTATGACAACCTTCACTACTATTATCTTTCAATCCATACACCACTTTGTGTTAGAGCTAATTCTCTTATAGAATTTGTTCGAGGTCTTGCTTTACTTGCAGTAATCCTATACCTACGTGATATAATGGAAGTAGGTTGAGATGGAGTGAGAAAACCATGACTCAGTAATGCATCAAAATGTGAAGTTAGCTATGTAGATTTGTACTCATACCTTACTTGCCAAATTTGATAACTCTTATCTTGTATGGTTGTTATTGATTCCTCATAATTCCACTATGCTAGCTCCTGTTGGATTCTATCTCAATATGCCCTAGAGATATCCCTTTTTGACTCCAATCTCATATTTTACTGAGCCTAGAGGTACTCTTGTTCAACCTATTGTGATTTCAACTATCGAGCTTGCTACCTTAAGGACTCCACTCCATGTAGTCCATCCATCACAGAATCCCAATTATAATTTTCTTTATAATCTGATGGACATGCTTCTATCTCTAGTAGATGACATACATGTCACCCAAGGAGTTATTTCACTCCCTTTTCTATACGCTTAGGTATGAATTATTCTCTGTTAATGGCTTTTTTAGCACCATCCTCTTCCTCAAAATATTCTTCATTTGGATACTACTAAGTGGCCTACCATCTATCATATTCTATGATTGCAAAAATATTTTCCTCATATGGTACCCATATAGCCTCATCTACCTTAAAGGGTAATGATTTCATTTATGGTGGAACTACTCCTTTCCTCTATTTTTTTGTATAGATTATAGGGGTATCCAAAATTTCTTGTTTGATATCGAACTATCGTAATACTCGAGTATAATAAAAGTACTTATATTGTATGCTTACTCACCCAATCATCCGTTTGTTTGCTCAACCATATAATCAATCATAACCTTATTATCTTGAGTCTACTCAATCATCCTTCGTAGATCATGTTTTGATTGACTCCTAAGTCACTTATTGTTGATCTTATATTCATTATTTAGGGACTTATTATACTTCTTTGTACTTGAAACCCTATAATTTTTTCATGTGTGTCATACTCTAATGACTTCTTATCCCATTTGATGTCTCATCATCAATTTTTTAATGATTCCATTAGTCTATCACATTCAAATTTATTTATATACTAAATTCTTGGGTGCTATTGTCAATGCCATCCACAATTATTTTGTTGACAAAGATGTTTACCTTGATCCAAGCATTATTTTATTTTTACACTCATCACTTCTCGAAGTCATATATCGGAATCCTCTTAATTTAGAACTCCTTTCAAAAAATTATCTTTCTAATTTAATACATCAGGGTCTTCGAGTAAATAGGATTTTAAATAAATCAATGAATGTCTTTACACCGAGTACTCATAAATGGATATTAATACTACATGCACTATATAATGGTGTAATCCTAGATTTAAATAGTGTATATCACACTATAATACTCAACCACCACCCAAGTTGTCAGGTGGTATACTATTCTACGATGTCGGTGTTACTAGGGGAGGTTGGTTGTTTGATAGTATCTTAGATTTGGAGGACAATCACATCTTCAAATATGGTGGTTTTCCTTCCAAGATAAGGTTCACATTGTATTCATTCACCAATATTAGGATGTTCAACTCCTTGTTCTATCCATGTTTGTATTCAAAGACTTCTTAGTCTCTCCAATCCAATAAATAATAATATAAACCATTCTTTTGTTGATACCTAATCTGATAGTCTAAGACTTCCTACCTCATAGTATAAATTCCTTAATTTTCTCTATTGGGGTTTTTTCTAGACAACTATCCTAGAATCCTAACATTAATTTCAGGTTTTGAACCTATAAAATTTGGTTCACTAACCATAATATTGGTTAGACTAACTCCTAACTTTGATCGAGCAACCTTATGCTCTTGTACTATAGCTTATTGATATATTGAATCTTCTAGAATTATTTTGCTAACCTAGCTCTAATACCAACTGTAACGAACAACTCATTACCCAACTAAATCAACCCAAGAGAGAATATTTTTTTTCTTTCTATTTACTACATAAAATAGTTATCCTTAAAGTAGAATTCATATTCATGGATCCTTATAATCAAGCTAATTTTTTCCCATTCATTATGACAATAAGCTACCAGGAGGTTTACCACATGGTCAGTGTCAACTCTTGTGATAGGAGTGACCAACTCCTATCAATTCCTATGTACCTTTATGAATTGGGAAATCCAAAATATTTATCAACTGATCATTACTTCTATCTCATTTAATTAATCACACATACTTAATTGACTAATAAAATTCTCAACTATGAACATATTATATCTATGACTACACTTACTCCATGTAAGGTGTAATTTCAAGCATTTGAACAAAATTAAATTAATTTTAAGAGAAGATCCAATACTCCTCCCAATAATAGATTGCCTATCTATTTCTTCCTAAAGAATGTTTCATACTTAACTAATAATAGAAGTTTCATCTTTATTCCTTCTCATTAAGATAGTTTGAAACTTAACTAAGAATAGAATTTTCCCATATTTATCCTTCATTAAGTTTGATGGATTTCAATAGATGTATCCCAAATTTTCTTCTTTATTTTAAGGTATTGCACACTTGATAATATGTCACTGTAGATAATCTCTCAAGTGGTCAGTATGTGACCCCATCCTAAATTTTTGGGGTTTTACCTCAATATACCTCCATGGTATGAGGATACCTTTATACCTCCACGATATAAGGATATCTTAATGGTCTCCCCAAATTGTCTTACCAATTATCACAAATGTAAGACCATTTTAACCATAGTGTAGGGTTCTCCCTTTTGTCCACCAAAAATGAAACACATTTCCCTATACATACATAAGTATGTCTATGTAGGATCTTCGCATATTCACCTTGGGCCTTAGCTCCTTTGTAGAGAGTTGTATAGGAATTTTAAGTTCTTAATTACCAACTAATTAAGGTTTTTAACTAGCTTGGCCTCCCATATCCTAAGGTGCCAACACTATCTGTGAAACTTCGAACAGGAAATGCATTGTATTGAACTGGTTTAAATAAGAGTTACACAGCTGGGAATAGCACCGGCGGAACGGCTGAACAAGAACTGTTACGCAGTTGTAACAGAGCAACAACAAAGCTAAATATGAAATACAATATTGTTAAGTACGCTAACATCCCCATTTATTACATTATTTGGGTAATGTAATAACTAATAGCTATACTAACATCCCCTTACATTATTTTGCAATACATAGTGAGCTGCGAAACAATTCAAATTTGACACGTCCAAGTGCCTTAGTGAAAATGTCTGCAACTTGAGCATCCGTGGGAATGTCTTGAAGCTAAATTCGGTGCTTTGGAACTTCATCTCGAATGAAATGACATTGTGTGTCAATGTGCTTTGTTCTTTCATGATGGACTGGATTCTTGACGAGGTTCAGAACACCCTGATTGTCGCAATACAAGCGTATTGGAGATTTTGATGGATGGCCCATACTTGTCAGAATGCGATGTAACCATATCACTTCGCACACAGCTTCACGTGCGGTGCAATATTCTGCCTCTGTTGATGAAATAGCAACCACCTATTGCTTCTTGCTGTGCCAAGAGACAGGACCGGATCCCAGATGAAAAATGTATCCAGAAGTTGACTTGCGATCATCAAATGATCCAGCATAGTCGGAGTCCGTGTATCCTTGCAAGAAGAATTTGTTGTTCCTCTTGTATTCTAGGCCATATTCCATAGTACCACGGACATAGTGAAGAACACATTTTGCTGCTTTCCAATGAGTGGTCTTAGGCTCCTGCATGAACCTCGAAAGATAGTTGACAGCAAATACGAGATCTGGCCTAGTATTGGTCAGATATATGAGACTCCCAATCAACTGTCAATAGAGAGTACCATCTACCTAAGGTGAGTCATCATATCATGATAACTGAAGTCCATTCTCCACTGGAGTTGCCATTGGCTTGCAGTCAGTCATGCGATATTTATCTAGCAATTTTTTGGCATATTTTTTCTGAGACACTTTTATGGAGTGCTCCTTCTGGCTGAATTCCAGACCAAGACAATAATGGAAAAGTCCGAGATCTGTCATCTCAAAAGATTTGCACAAGTTTCTTTTGACAGTAGAGATCATAGTTTCTGAACTCCCTGTAATGAGCAGATCATCCACATAGAGTACAAGCAACACTATCTCAGAACCCAGTTTCTTGAAATAGAGGTTTGCATTTGACGGACATCTCTTAAATCCATGTTGCATAAGGTGATTATCCATTTTTATATACCAAGCTCGAGGAGCTTGTTTCAGACCATACAAGGATTTGACCAATTTGCAAAATTTCTACTGTTGGCCTTCCACTTCAAATCCTTCAGGCTGAGTCATATAGACTTCTTCTTGGAGATCACCATTTAGAAAGGCACTTTTGGCATCCATCTGGTGAAATTTCCACCCATATTGTGCTACCATAGCACACATAACCCGAATTGTGGTCATCCGAGAAGTAGGTGCAAAAGTTTCCTCATAGTCAATGCCTTCCTTCTGAGCATAGCCCTTTGCAACAAGACGGGCCTTATGCTTATCAATTGTTCCATCTGCCTTGTACTTGAATTTATATACCCATTTGCAGCCAATGGGTTTCTTTCCATGTGGCAGATCAACAAGCTTCCAAGTTTTATTTTTCATCAGAGACTCATACTCTGTATCCATAGCGGCCTTCCACTGAGGCTCACTGAGAGCATCTTGCACTGATGCAGGTTCAAGACTATCTATGGTAGACATGAATGCCCTGTCATCATCAATATCCATATCCTCAACTTCTGTACTTGGAGTCACAAAAAGTTCCTCAAAATATTGACAAAGATCATCAACCTCACCAGTTTCTCTGGATTCTCTTTCCTTTTGAGCCATACTGCGTGTACGAGGTCTATCCAAATTCAAATTGGGAGGAGTGGATAAATTTGCATCTCTGATTGTATTTGTACACCATTTAGGATTCTTCTTCGGTGGTGGTGAAGAAGATGTAGAAGGACCTCATGTCTGTGCTGATGAAGGAATCTTCTCTTCCTTAGTTTCCATAATATCTTGGTGTACTTTAGATGTGCTCTGTGATGTGAAAGCTTCATCAAAGACAACATCTCTCCTGATATGAATTTTCTTGGTCAAAGGATCTATCAACCGATATCCTTTAGAGTGCTCAGAATATCCAAGAAAAATACATCTCAGTGTTTTCTCATCTAGTTTCTTCCTTTTCTCTTTCGGTATGTGCATGAAAGCTTGACATCCGAAAATACGTAGATGAGATATGGAGGGTTTTCGACCACTCCATGCTTCCTGTGGAGTCATTCCTTTTAGGGCCTTTGTGGGTGCCCTATTCAATAGATACACTGCAGTGGTGACAACTTCTGCCCAATATTGTTGCCCAAGAGTAGCTCCTGTGAGCATACAACGAACCATTTCCATGATAGAACGGTTCCTTCTCTCAGCAACTCCATTTTTTTGAGGAGTATAGGCAGTTGTTAACTGTCTCTTGATCCCATGCTTATCTAGGAATGCAAACAATTTAGTAGAGGTAAACTCTCCCCCTCGATCTGAGCGAAGAGTTTTAATAGAAGCCCCTGACTCCTTCTCAACGGATTTCTTGAACTGCTGGAAGAATGCGAAAGCTTCAGATTTCAGTTGGAGAAAGAAAACCCACATCTTTCATGAGTAGTCATCTATGAATAACTGAAAGTACCTCTTCCCTCCAACACTGTTGGGTGTGAAAGGACCGCATAGATCGGTGTGAATTAGCTCCAGAGGTTTTCGTGCTCTTGTAGAGCTCTTCTCAAATGGTACTCTATGCTGCTTTCCTGCCAAGCAGTCAGAGCACACTGGCAATGTGGCAGAAAGAGAAGGAAGACCCTTTACCATCTCATACTTGCTGAGCTCAAGTAAGTAGCCAGAACTAAGATGCCCATATCTCTTGTGCCATAGGGAAGTTGCCTCCTTGGTAGAGACAGTCATGGCAACATGTGGAGTAGAGATAGCATCTAGTGCAAATAAGTCATGCTTATATGAAGCTGTTGCAATCTGCTTACCCTTCCTGGTAATTGTACAACACTTCTTTCCATTCTCAACACGAAATTTGA
The DNA here is from genome assembly GCA_028583015.1 of Wollemia nobilis. Classification (NCBI taxonomy): domain Eukaryota; kingdom Viridiplantae; phylum Streptophyta; class Pinopsida; order Araucariales; family Araucariaceae; genus Wollemia; species Wollemia nobilis. The sequence goes on along the minus strand of JAQPPZ010000128.1, from coordinate 1,073,393 downwards.
CAACCATATTTCTATCCAGGATTTGTGTCACTGATAGCAAATTGTTAGCCAATCCCGGAACATAGAGGACTTTGTCAATTTGACACTTGCCATCAGGAAGAGTGACTGAAACTGTACCCTCTCCCTAAACCCTGTAGGTTTTATCATCATCAATGGTGACAGGTTTGCCCTCTTTGGCCTCAAATGATTCAAACCACGATCTGTCGCCAGTCATGTGTTTGCTAGCTCCAAAATCGACATACCAAACAGGATCCCTCTGTGTGGAATCTGTGGTAGTCATGAGCACCTTGTGTGCCCATTCAGAATCTGAGTCAGATTCTTCAACAACAACATTCACCTGGGGTTGCTTGTTCTTATTTTGTGGTTTGTTTTGGCCTTTATGCTTGTTCTTATGCCAACACCTGTTGGTGTCATGGTTGTCTTTCTTACAGATCTTGCACCACCTCTTCTTCTGTTGAGGTTGTTTGCCTTTTCCTTTCGTATCCTGTTGAGAATTTCCTCCTTTCCGAAAGTTGCCTCCTTTTTGCCCATTACCTTTCTTCCTAGAACCTCGCTCGTTGGTGTATAGGGTTGTATTGGAAGAATCATCCTTGTGAAGTTGGCGTGCCTCCTGTTGTTGGAGCAGATTGACCAACTCGATGTAGGTAATTTGTCGTTGAGACACCTGGATGGAGGTTATCAACATATCAAATGAAGAAGGTAAAGCTCTCATCACAAGTGAAATGAGAAGCTTTTCGTCCATAGTATCTCCCGAGAGAACTCAATTTCTCTTTCAACTCAGACACTCTGCACGTAAAGAGTTCAACTGTTTCACCTCGACTCAAACTCAGGTTATGAAGTTGTTGTTGAAGATGAAGAATGGTGGATTCATTCTTTCCCTCATAGATGGTTCTAAGGGCATCCCATGCCTCTTTACCACTTGCTTTGTCAGCTATATGAGGTTGCACTTCATCTAAAACAGCAAAAAAAATGAGCACCTTTGCTCTACTGTCTTTCTTGTCAAAAGCTATCTGATCTGCTGAAGGACCTGTGGATCCTGCTGTTGGTGAATGCCTAGTTGCTACTATAGTAACAATATCCCACAAATCTTCCATTTGGAGAATAGCCTTCATCTTATGTTTCCATGGTGTATAATTTGGACCTTTCAATAACTGATGCGGATCAGTCATCAATTTTGCAACAACGGCCATAGTGAAGGTTCCTTATATCACCAATTGGTCCCCCTTTCGATATACCTTTTGCTAGGTCAATATACCGTACAAAATACCCGCCCTTATGTGAGGGAAACTATAGGTATTTAGAAAGATCAACAAAAATCACCCGCCCTTACATGAGGGAGACTATAGGTGAGTTTTAGAGATCATACGATACGTGGAACATAAGCGGTACTGAAAGGGAATCGCCTTGTTGATGACACCTACCATAGAAGATTCTTCTCATGCGTGGGGCGTAACTTCCCCTAAAAACTATGAAGAATACTTCGTCAGGATTTACGCCTAAACACAAGTGCGATAAAGGGTAGTGGATGGAGTAAAAAAATGCAAAAATGGCGTACTTATTCCTCCCCGACGATTTATAGAGAACAAGCTCAGACGTCGTTGTAGCAGCTATATTAGGCGGTGGATACAGTAGCCAAATCACGACAGCTTTACCTATAAGTGCTGGCCAGAGGTATCACAAATACCGAACGCTGCAGTGCAATAAAATTACACGGATGGGTTTTATATTCCGGGGACTTAGGGAGTGTTTTGATTTTAATTTTTAATGTTATAGTGCAAAAATGAAATATGCAACATACAACAAAAAAAATTGCCCACAAGAATAACCCACAAGGTGTCGGTCACAGCCGAAAATGCACCTTTTACAATTTGCCAAATTGCTATTTTTCGAAAAATTACTCACTATCCCCCTTTGATTTTTGAAAAAATATCCCCCCTTAAAAAAACTTTCTTTAACAAAGCATTTTAATAATTATTATATATTTAAAATTAAAATAAATAATTTTAATTTATATAGTTTTAAAACTTTAAGAAAAATAAATTAAAATTAAAATTTTAATTTATAAAGTTTAAAAAACTATATTACAAAAATTAAAAAATTTAATAAAAAAATAATAATAATTAAAAAATGACATTGCAAAAAAAAATTATACCTTGGGGGGCGTCGGTGGGATTCGAACCCCCGACCTGCAGGCTCCCTGAGCCTTACCGCACGGCTCACGACCACGTGAGCCAGCGGGCTGATCCGGGAGGATCAGTCAACCTCCTCCTTTATCAACCCGAATGGTCCTCCTCCTCGGCCTCGCCAACTTTTGCTCGGCGGCTCCCGGCGCTCCTCTCTGCGGCTGTTCACGGTTTTTCTTTCCAAAAAAAAATCACGGTTTTTCTTTTCGAGAAAAAATTTCACGGTTTTTCTTTTCAAAAAAAATCCCGCCTGCAATGAACCGCGGCGTCCCGCCCCTCGTGCGATCGGCTGCCATGGCTCGCGCTGGCTCTGCGCGCAGCACTCCCGGGGGGGGGGTTATACCCGGGGGGAGCGGGGAGGCGGGAATTTCAAATTTTAATTCCCGTCGGGTAGGGGAGGGGGTCTCGGGGAGCGCGCGTGCATATTGCACGTCGCGCACGAGGAGGGAGGGGGGAGACCGATTGAATTTTTTTTTTTTTTTCTCGTCCGGATCGGACGTGCGCAGCCTTTGCACGCATCGGCCCCCTCGACGTGGGGAGGGGGGGTTACCCTATGCAGACGTATTCTCTACGTGCACGGGGGTCCCCGTGCAGTCCCCTCTCCACCTCTGCGCATGGGACAAAACCTTGGCGGCTGATGTCCTCCTCGGGCAGCACGCAGGGGTCCGCGCCTTCCTTCGTGACGTCTGGACGGGGGAGGGGGGCTCACGTCCTCCTCGGGCAGCATGCAGGCTGCGCTGTCCGTCCTCCTTGGTGACGTCTACGCGCGGGGCCCGCGTGTCTCCGCGCGTTAGGGAGCAGACCAGACTCCGGTGGGGCTGTGCTTCACTCCCTTCTCTGTGCCCAAAGCAGAGACGCAGCAGGAAGTCCTGCGTTCACGTCGCGCAAAAAAAATTAAAAAAAAAATCACTTCCGCCTCCAGCGTTCCTTCTCACGCCTCCCTGCAGAAATTTTCCATCCGTGGCTCTGATACCATGTGAAACTTCGAACAGGAAATGCATTGTATTGAACTGGTTTAAATAAGAGTTACACAGCCGGGAATAGCACCGGCGGAATGGCTGAACAAGAACTATTACGCAGTTGTAACAGAGCAACAACAAAGCTAAATATGAAATACAATATTTTTAACTATGCTAACACTATCTTGTGATAATAATCCATACCTCCATGGTAGGATATTTAGTCCAAGCTTCCTAACTTAGGACCACCTAGAGTATCACAAGAAAGCTTGAGAGTTACTTACTATATCTTCCCTTAAGCAAGAAGATTTGAGTGTTGCCACTACAACTCCCCTCAAGTATTGGGATCATTTGGTCCATATCTTAGTGAAGTTTAATTGATAATATCTATTCTTATTATGATAAAAAATTTCTAAAAGGAGTATTTATGTTTAAATAGATTATTAGTAACACAATAATCTAAGTCAAACATGGTATAAATATTCCTTTATATTGATCATATGTAAAATTACATGTTTATAGTTTCCATAACAAAGCAGGGTTATGCATAAGCATGAAAGATCATAAATTGGCTCTATTTAACAGTGGAAATACCGAGCATTACATCATCATGAATGAGTGAGCTGAGGTTTAGTAGGTACGAAGGGAGTGAGGGTTTGAATTTTCTAGGTAGGAATCTTAGCCAAGGCGATAGAGGTAGAGTAGGTACGGAAGGGGTGGGTGGGAACCTTGAGCATGGATCAAGTGAGGATCTAGAGAAATGTGGTCAAGCTATGACAGATTTGGATGTGGGCATCACGCGGGGGCCTGACCTGCCTCAGAAAGGCCTCGACAAAAAAGATACGAAGGATAATGCGGGGCCCCAGAAGTGGTTGTCTTTTTTTGAGACTCTTAGAGGAAAAATAAATGAGGTTCTCTCTCTTTCACCCCTAGTTCCAATAAATAATAAAATTTTGGCCCCAACAAGTTCCATGAGCCCCTTTCCTTCAATGGAAGAATTCTCCCTAGTAGGCAAGTTTCTGGGAGGTAGGCTGAACATGGAGACTATTAGGGCTTGGACAACGGGTAAATGGTGGTAGGTAGGTAGCTTGGGGTTAGTAGCTCTAACTCAAGGGTTCTTAATTATTCATTTTAACAATATGGAGGATGCTAACCACATTTTATAGGAGGTCCTTGGTTTTTGGGCAAAAGGAGCCTTTTTCTCATATGATGGGATGAAGATTTTGACCTTGAAAAGCAAAATATTAACATTGCCCCTATTTGGGTTCATCTCTCGAGTCTACCTACCCAGTTCTTCAATGAATATTGGTTGTAGGGCATAGCCAAAACTATAGGGGACATGATCTCCATTGACCATGCGACCTTGGCCAGGACAAGGATGACTCATGCATGAATCTACATAAATGCTAATTTGGATAATGAATTGCCAAGGTTTGTGGAGCTAAAGTATGGACAATACTATCAAAAATAGCTGGTAGAATACGATAACATACTAGTATTCTATGTATAATGCAAAAATAAAGGACATCTATGTGATCAGTGCCCTAACCTGGCAATGAATAGAGAAAAGTAGAAGCAAGGAATGCTAGAAAAAGAAAATTTGAGGAGTTTTCTTGGTAGAGGTGATTTCAATAAGGAAAACTATGTCTACCAAAAAAATAAAAGAGAGGGTGTAGGGTCCCAACAAGATAAAGGAAAACAACAGGTTGTTGGCAACCAAAATACTCAGGTAAGTTCCAATCCTCTAGTTTCAAATAAATTTTCAATTCTATCCAATATGGGAGTAGGAGGATTATCGGAAGACATGGAATCCCAAAACCTTCAAGATAACCTTTTTGAATCTCTAGAATCCCCATCCAAGTCAGGATCCTCAAACCCTGATGCTAAAATTAATGTAAGCCCCGTGGGCATCACAAATTCAAACCCTAATTCTCGATCTCTAGAATCCTCATCCAAGTCAGGATCTTTAAACCCTAATGCTAAAAATACTTCAAGCCCAGTGGGCATCCTAAAGCCAAACCCTAATGTTGAAGAACTTTGGAAGAAAGTTGAGGTATTAGAAAATAAAAATCTCATCTCCCTAACATAATCACTAGGAGTCAGGTGAATCCTACTGAGGGGTCATCCCGTAGACCAAGGGAATACAAGAAAAAAGGAGAAGATTTGGATGTAGGGGTGGAGATATGTGAAACTCTTCAGACTAAGGAATATGGCAGTTTGGTTCTGCAACAAATTGTCTCCCCCTAGTTTAGTCCTAAATAAACTAGGAGCATTGTGAAGTCTCCTATAGATTTTGGCAGTGAAAAAAGAAGAGGGAGAATATCAAATGTTGAGCATCAAAAAATTAAAATTGATAATGACATTGCCAATGGAAAACAAAGAACCTTGTTTCAACAGGTTATTCCAGGTTCTGAAGACAAAAAATTAGGAAAACCCCCTCAAGGGAGGGGGAGAGGAAGAAATCCCAAATAATCTAAATGAAGTTCCTCTCATGGAACGTGAGAGGCCTCAATGGCCTGCCCAAACACAAGGAAGTTAGTGCAATAAGAAATCAAGTGAATCCAACTATTATCATGTTGCAAGAAACAAAAACTGATGAGATTCAGTCAAAAAAAGTAGCAAAAAAAATCTAGAATCAAGGGGAGATGGTTTGCAAATCATCCAGAGGAGCGTCTGGAGGCCTTATGACTTTGTGGGATCCCTGGATAGTAGAAGGCACCATTATTCAGAAATATGACAAGGTTCTTAGTGTTTTATTTAAGGAAATAAATAGCAACAGGTCATGGATCCTTTCAAATATTTATGCCCCAACTTCAATTCAAGGGAGAGCTCTACTATGGGAGTACTTAGGCAATCTGAGTGAAATATTCCATAATGTCCCCTGGATTCTGGTTGGGGATTTTAACACTCCTCTTTACCCTTCAGACAAAATGGGTGGAAATGGACCACCTATCAGGAGCATGGATGAGTTCAATGACTTTGTGAACTCCAACATGTTTATGGATGTAAAAATTAGAGGAGCAAATTATACCTAGAGCAATCGACGGATAGGGTGTCATCTCATTCAAGAAAGGCTTGACAAGTTTTTTCTATCAAAGGAGGCTACAACTCTGTTCGGTGATTCTACCCTGCAAGCCCTTCCTAAAATTACCTCTGATCATAATCCCATTTTTTTGGAGATCCCTAACTCTCTGTCCTTCAAGAAACCTTTTAGATTTCAATCTATGTGGATCAAACATTCCAGTTTTAGAGATAACTTAATTCAGTGGTGGCAGAAGCCTGTCAAGGGTAGTGCAGCTTTTAAACTTGCTGGCAAATTAAAGTTTGTTAAGGAAAAGCTTCAAACTTGGAACAAAGAGGTCTTTGGGAACCTCTTTGAAAATAAAAAATAGGTTGTTGAAATTTTGAAGATAATTGATCAGAGGATTCAACATGGTGATGCTGATGAAACTACTAGGCAGGAGGAACGGATAAAACTAGCAGAGTTTCATAACATTTTGGTCTGTGAGGAAATCTATTGGAGGAAAAAATCAAGGGCTCTTTGGTTGAAATATGGAGATTCAAATTCCAAGTTTTTTCACGTCACCATGCTTAGAAACATAAGCAATAACAAGATAATTTTTTTAAAAAGTAGATGGTTCTATTACTCAGGACTTAACAGAAATCAGAAAGGAGGCAGTAACTTATTTCAATTCTATCCTTGGTCAAGAATCGCAGTGCAATGAGGAGGCCAAATATATTCTCTTGCAATCCATTCCTAGCATAATAAATGAGGATATAAACCTTAAGCTTCTAGCTCCCTTTTCTGATGAGGAAATTAAGGAAGCCTTGTTTAGCATGGAGCCAAACAAAGCCCCGGGACCCGATGGCTTTCCCCCTCGTTTCTATCAAGATTTTTGGGACATCGTAAGTGAGGATGTAATTTCTACTATTAGAGAATTCCAAGCAAGCAATCATATCCCAAAAGGTCTCAACTCTACTTTTATTTCTCTAATTCCTAAGAAGCAAACCCTTGAATCTATGGCTGACTTCAGGCCAATCAGTCTGTGCAATGTTTCTTACAAGATCCTAACTAAAGCCATTGCAAATAGAAGTGAGATGTTTTGTCCCGCATCATAGATCCATGCCAGGGAAGCTCTATCCAGGGAAGGTCAATATTGGATGGAGTTATCATAGTTCATGAAGCTCTACACTCTGCTCATAAGACTAACATGTCTATTTTTGCCCTCAAGCTTGATATGAACAAAGCATTTGATAGGCTAAATTGGGACTTTCTGATTGTTGTCCTCCTTAAGTTTGGTTTTCACCACCAATGGGTTAATTTGATCAAATAATGCATTTCTAAAGCATGGTTCTCGATTCTAGTTAATGGAACAACTGTTGGTTACTTTCAAAGTCATAGAGGAATTCGATAGGGGGACCCTATCAGCCCCATGTTATTCATCATTATGGCAGAAGATTTAGGCAGAACCATAAAAAATGCTTGCATTTCAAGGCTAATATCAGGAATCAAGGCAACATCTCTCACTAGGGTTGTTTCTCACCAAAAATTCATCGATGATACCCTTCTATTGACTAAGGCATCGGTGGTTGAGGCCAAAATAATTAAATACATCCTGCAACTCTACGAGGATGTTGTTGGTCAGAAAGTTAATTTTAGTAAAAGCAAGTTATATTTCTTGAACACCCCCATTCAGAGGCAAGGAAGGATTGCAAAAATTTTAGGGTGTGATATAGCAAACCTCCCCACTTCGTATCTTGGTCTCCCTCTTTTCATTGGTTCTCCGAGAGAGTCAATGTGGGACAGGGTTATTGAAAGAATTCAAAAAAAACTTGTTGGATGGAAAGGTCATCTTCTATCTCAAGAAGGAAAGTTGACCCTCACTAAGGCCTCTCTTCAGAGCATTCCAGTCTATTTCCTCTCCATTTTCAAAGCCCCTGTGAAGGTTTTCCAGAAAATTGAGAAACTCCAAAAAGAATTTTTATGGACTGGATCAGAGGAGAAAAAAAGGATACACCTTGTAGGATGGACCAAAGTGTGCAGACCCAGGGAAAATGGGGGCTTAGGTCTGAGGAGAATTGCTCATATGAATTTAGCTTTACTAGCTAAGCAGGCATGGTGCCTCATTTCTGGTGAAGAAAATGAATGGACAACTATCATCAAATGAAAGTATCTTCAAAATATGGAATTTCTAAGTGACTCAGTTCCAATCAGAGGTTCTGCTTTTTGGAAAGCAATTCTCAATTGTAAGGAAATCATCAAAAAAGGTTTAAGATGGGTTTTAGGCAATGGTGAGAGGATAAATTTCTGGAATGACAGGTGGGCTAAGGATGAACCACTGACGCAATATCCTAACTTAGCCCGAATTAGAGATATCACGAAAGAACTCATTGGTAGAAAAGTCTCCGATTATATGGTTGAGGACAGAGGCAGAATGAAGTGGAAACAAATAAGGATTCAGGGATTTCAAGCGGAATCAAATGATCTTTGTAACATTCTCGGGCAATAGTTTATCCCCATGAGACCCAAGGAAGATCAAGTGACCTAGGCTCCTACGAAAAATGGGCAGTTCACTATTAAATCAACTTACAAGCTTCTGCTTGATGACGAGGATTTTGTCCTCCAAAAGGACTTAGTTTGGATAAAAAATTTAATTCCAAAAATTGCAGTCTTTTCATGGCTGGTTATCCAAGGAAGAATTCTAACCATTGATAATATGATGCGTAAAGGTATTTGTATCACTAATCGTTGTTATCTATGTAGGGCTAATTGGGAGACCATTTATCACATTTTCCTTGAGTGCCCTTTTTCCTTGACTGTCCTAAGTGGGGTTTTTTAGGCCTTCAATATTTCTTGGGTTAAACCAGCCATCGTACTTGATTTTTTCATCTAGTGGCCTTACCCCTTTTCAAGCCAAAGACTTAGATACATGTGGAAAATTTGTCTCAATCACTATCTTTGGTAGGTGTGGTTAGAAAGGAACCATAGAGTCTTTAATGAGTCTATCCATGATCATCAAACTATCATTGCCAGGATCCTATCCTTTGCCAACGAGAATGTGAACCTTATCCCTTTTGATAGTCGTAAACCTCATCTACAGGAGACCACGATTGCTCAATATTTAAGCTTAACCTTGTTAGATGAGTCTGTGCCTAGGGTAGTCAACCCCAGAGCCAATGTTAAGTGGTCCCCACCTCCTACGGGTTGGTTTAAGCTTAATTTTGATGGAGCGGCTAAGGACAATCCTAGCAGAGCAGGCACTGGCGGCATTGTGTGAGATCATAATGGGAATATGATGCTTGCATTTTTTGAATATTTGGGAACAAGGATGAACAACGAAGTTGAAGCTAGAGCTATGTGGAGAGGCCTTCAAATGACTCAAGACTTAGAAGGCAATTTGATCATAGAAGGAGACTCTATGCATGTTATAAATCTCCTCAATAATTGGAAAACACCTCCTTGGAGGATTAAAACAATTGTTGAAGAGGCTAGGATCCTTTTCCAGGGAAGACAGGACAGAAAATCCCAACATGTCTTTCGGGAAGCTAACAAAGTTGTTGATAAGCTGGCCAATTTGGGTGTCGATGGTGACAGACTTTTCAAATGGGAACACGGTGTCCCGAGCGAAGTAGAGGAGCTTATTCAACAAGAATTCCAAGAATGATAGTCGAATTTACCAATAGGGAAGGCATTGTAAGTTCGAAGGCTATGAGTATTCCCGTCTCTTTTTTGAAATGGACTCACAATAAAAATTATTCGAGCTATCAGTCTTGGTGGATGCTGCTTGGAAATACCACAAAGACTAATGGGGACAGTCACATGTCAGATAACATGGCTCCTAGTCATCTTAGTAATTTGAGGTTGGTTGATAATCATAGGGCAGGAAAGAAATGACAATATAAGACTTCAAACCAGAGCCACGTGGACCACCAGATAGCCACCGCCATAAATCTAGCCAGCAGGTTCACTTCTCCAAGGCTGATTGGCCAAGACGGGATGTGGTCCCAAAGCATGTCATATACGAAAGAAAGCAATTACCAAAGAATTATTAAGAGTAACTATCAATACAGAGCTTGTGGGAGTTTTTTTCAGTACTCTGCTATGTGTGTCTGCAGCTTTTTGTTTCTCCATTGTTTCAAGGAAGGGATCCGTGTCTGTTTCTTTTTTTGTAATTATGATGCAGGTGTGTTTTCTCGGGGTATACCCAAAATGTTGTATGGGAAGTTTCTTTTTGATAACAGGCTATGTGCCTTACCGGATGTAATGGCTTTGGTGGCATGTAGATTTTACATATATAGGATCCTTAGTAAGGACATGTTCATCAACAACCCTGGGCTGATTTTTGTAAAAGGTTTTGGGTCAACCTATAAAACCCGGTATTAATGCTATAGTATCTTATCTAGCAAAAAAATTTGGCTCTATTTAGGATTTTCAATATTTTAAATTGGCTCATTTTGGATCCTTTCACTAGGGCCCATTCACCTGAAATTTACGAGGTGGAAGTTTTTTTGGGGTAAATTTTCTCGTCATTGAAAATCATTAACCTAATTTTATTTTAATTCACCGACCTCAAATAATAATTGATTTTTATTTTCTTGACCAATTCGCCTTCAAAATATAAATGATTTTATTTTTCCTGCCCAAATCACCTTCAAATTATAAATGATTTTATTTTTCCTACCCAAATCGCCTCATATACTACCCATATATATACTGTAGTGGGTATCGATAAACATACATCTAAAATGCTCTAACTCTAAAATAGCTCTAAAACAACACAAATCTTGATAATATTGCAGAGGAGTGTCTATTGAAATAAATCGATTGGTTGCAGAGAAGTGTCGAATGGTGCAAGACGATCGGTATAAATCGATCGGTTGTAGAGTCGTGTCTATCAGTATAAGTCGATTGATTGTATAGCCGTGTCTGTCGACATAAGACAATCGATTGTAGAGGTGTCGATCGACATCAACCTATCGATTGCAGGGACTATGGATCAGCATTTATCTATTAATTGTAGAGGTGTCGATCAATATTAGACTATCGGTTGCAGGGATGTGTTGATCGGTATTAGTCGATCAATTATAGAGGTGTCGATCGGTAATCGTATATTGGTTATAGGGATGTGTCAATCGTCATTATTCAATTATTTGTAAAGGTAACGATCGACATAAGCCTATTGGTTGCAAGGACTATCAATCGGTATTTGACTATCAGTTGTAGAGGCGTAGATAAGTATTAGTCTATCGATTGCAAGGACATGTCAATAGATATTTGTTTATTGGTTGCAGGAATGTGTTGATAGGCATTCATGCGGTTGATCATCATGTCTGTAGTTGATCATCATGCCTACAACTGATCATCATGTTTGCAACTGATCGTCATGCCTGCAACTAATTGTTATGCCTATAGTTGATTGTCATGTCTAGCCGATCTTCATGCCTACAACAAATCGATATTTCTGTAACTAGTAATTATGCTTGCAACCGATCTACATTGCTATAATCAATATTCATACATGTAACCGATTGATATTACTGCAATCGATCGGCATACCTATAATTGATCGTCATGTCTATAATCGATCGTCATACATGTCATCGATCGTCATGTCGACCTAAAGCTTTTAAGTTTACCGTAAATTTTAGATTTTTGCAATTCGATATTCATAGCCCCCAACACAAAAAAATTCACCATGGTTCAAAATTTTTTGAAGATAAATTAAAGCAATTTGCCATGGTTTGAAATTTTTTGGAGATAAATTAATGCAATTTGCCATGTATACTTCTACAAATTTCATCGGGATTCCAAGACAATTCGCCTTGATTTTATAAATAGATTTTGAGTTTGATCCCTTATGCATAACCCTATAACAAAGTCCACTAGACTATACAAAAAGCTTCCATATAGCCCATAAATGGTAGGTTTTCAACTATACATTATGACAAGCTTCACTGCTATTGTCTTTCAATCCATACACCACTCTGTGTTAGAGCTAATTCTCTTAGAGAAGTTGTTTGAGGTCTTGCTTGACTTGTAGTACTCATATACCTATGTGGAATTATGGAAGTAGGTTGAGATGGAGTGAGAAAACCATGACTCAGTAATTCATAAAAACATGAATTTAGCTATGTAGATCTGTACTCATCCCTTACTTGTCAAATTTGAGAATTCTTAGCTTGTATGGTTGTTATTGATTCCTCATAATTCCATTATGCTAGCTACTATTGGAGTATATATCACTCTACCTTGGCGATATCCCTTTTTGAATCCAACCTCATATTTTCTTGAGCCTAGAGGCACTCTTGTTCAACCTATTGTGATTCCAACTATCGAACTTGCTACCTTAAGGATTCCACTCCATGCATTCCATCCATCATAGAATGCCAATTAACATTTTCTTGATAATCTGATGGACCTGATTCTATCTCTAGTAGATGACATACATTTCATCCAAGGAGTTTTTTCACTCCCTTTTCTATACGCTTAGGTATGAATTATTCTCTGTTAATGGATTTTGTTGCACTATCCTCTTCCTCAAAACATTCTTCATTTTTCCAATACTGAGTGGCCTACCACCTATTGTATTCTATGATTGCAAAAATGTTGTCCTCATCTGGTATCCATATAGCCTCATCTACCTTAAAGGATAATGGTTCTATTTATGGTGGAACTACTCCTCTCCTCTATTTTATTGTATATATCATAGGGGGATCCAACATTCCTTTTTTGATACAAAACTATTGCAATACTCGAGTATAATGAAAGCATATTGTATGCTTACTCACCCAATCATCCACTTTTTGGTCAGCTATCTAATTGATCATAACTCAATTATTTTGAGTCTACTCAATCATCCTTCATGGATCATGTTTCGATTGACTCCTAAGTCACTCATTATCGATACTATCTTCATTAATTAGAGACATATTGTACCTCTTCATACTTGAAACCCTATAATTTCTTCATGTGTGTCATACTCTAATAACTTTTTATCCTATATGACGTCTCATCATCGATTTTTCGATGATTCCAATAGTCTATCACATTCAAATTTATTTATATACCACATTCTTGGGTGTTATTTTCAATCCCATCCATAATTATTTCGTTGAAAAATATGTTTACCTTGAGCCAAGCATTGTTCTCTTTTTACACTCATCACTTATCGAAGCTATATATCAGAATCCTCTTAATTTAGAACTCCTTTCAAAAAATTATCTTTCTGATTTAATACATCAGGGGTATTCGAGTAAAAAGAATTTTAAATAAATTAGTTAATATCTTTACACTGAGTACTCATATATGGAAATTAATACCACATGCACTGTATAGTGGTGTAATCCCAGATTTAAATAGTGTATATCATACTATAATACTCAACCACCACCTGGGTGGTTGTGTGGTATACTATTCTACGGTGTCGGTGTTACTAGGGAAGGCTGGTTGTTTGATGGTGTCTCAGATTTGGATGACAATCAAATCTTCAAATATGGTGGTTTTCTTCCAAGCTAAGGTTCACCTTGTATTCTTTCGCCAGGATTAGGATGTTCAATTCCTTGTTCTAGCCATGTTTGTATTCAAATACTTATTAGTATCTCCAATCCAATAAATAATAATATAAAACATTCTTTTGTTGATTACTTGATCTGATAATCTAAGACTTCCTACCTCATAGTCTAAATTCCTTAATTTTCTTTATTGGGGTCTAATTCTAGACAACTATCCTCGAATCCTAACATGAATTTCAGATTTTGAACCTATAATATTTGGTTCACTAACCATAATGTTGGTTAGACTAACTCCCAAATTTTATTGAGAAACCTTGTGCTCCTATACTAACAGCTTCTTGATATATTGAATCTTCTAGCATTCTTTTGCTAACCTAGCTCTGATACCAACTGTAATGAACAACTCGTTACCCAACTAAATCAACCCAAGAGAGAATATTTTTTTTCTTTCTATGTACTACATAACATAGTTATCCTTAAGATAGAATTCATATTCATGGATCCTTTTAATCAAGCTAACTTTTTCCCATTCATACGATAATAAGCTACCAGGAGGTTTACCACATGGTCAGTGTCAACTCATATGATAGGAGTGACCAACTCCTATCAAGTCGTATGTACCTTTATGAATTAGGAAATCCAAAATATTTATCAAATTATCATTACTTCTCTCATTTAATTAATCCCACATACTTAATTGACTAATCAAAGTCTCAACTATGAACATATTATATCTATGACTACACTTACTCCATGTAAGGTGTCATTTCGAGAATTTGAACAAGATTCAATAAATATTAAGAGAGGATCCCATAATCCTCCCAATAATAGACTCCCTATCTATTCCTTCCAAAAGAATATTTCATACTTAACTAATATTATAAGTTTCATCTCGATTCCTTCTCATTAAGATAGTTTGAAACTTATCTAAGAATATAATTTTCCCATATTTATCCTTTATTAAGTTTGATGGATCTCAATAGATGTATCTCAAATTTTACTCTTTATTCTAAGGCATTTCACACTTGATAATAGGTCACTGTAGATAATCTCTCAAGTGGTGAGGATGTGGCCCTATCCTAAAGTTTTGGGGTTTTACCTCAATATAACTTCATGGTATGAGGATACCTTTATACCTCCATGGTATAAGGATACCTTAATGGTCTCCTCAAATTGTCTTACCAATTATTGTGAATGTAAGACCCTTTTAACCATTATGTAGGGTTCTCCCTTTTTGTCCACCAAAAATAAAACACCTTTCCCTATACATACATAAATATGTCTATGTAGGATCTTGGCATATTCACCTTGGGCCTAAGCTCCTTTGTAGAGAGTTGTAGAGGAATTTTAAGTGCTAAATTACCAACTAATTAAAGCTATTAACTAGCTTGGCCTCCTATATCCTAAGGTTCCAACACTATCTAGTGATAATAATCCATACCTCCATGGTAGGATATTTAGTCCAAGCATCCCAACTTAGGACCACCTAGAGTATCATAGGAAAGCTTAAGAGTTACCGTATATTCCCTTAAGAAAGAAGACTTGAGTGTTGCCATTACGACTCCCCTCAAGTATTGGGATCATTTGGTCCATATCTTAGTGAATTTTAATCAAGAATATCTATTCTTAGTATGATAAAAATTTCCAAAATGAGTATTTATGTTTAAATATATTATTAGTAACACAATAATCTAATTAAAGCATGGTATAAACATTCCTTTATATTGTTCATATGTAAAATTACATGTTTACAATTTACATAACAAATTCCACTAGACTATACAACAAGCTTCCATATAGCACATAAATAGTAGGCTTTCAACTATACATTATGGCAAACTTCATTGCTATTGTCTTTCGATCCATGCACCACTCTGTGTTAGAGCTAATTCTCTTAGAGAAGTTGTTCGAGGTCTTGCTTGACTTGTAGTGCTTCTATATGTGCTATTATGAAAGTAGGTTGATATGGAGTGAGCAAACCATTATTCAGTAATGCATCAAAACATGAAGTTAGCTATGTAGATTTGTACTCATTCCTTGCTTGCCAAATTTGATAATTCTTAGCTTGTATTGTTGTTATTGATTCCTCATCATTCCACTATGATAGATACTATTAGATTTTATCTCTCTGCCCTCACAATATCCATTTTCAACTACAACCTCATATTTTCTTGAGCCTAGAGGTGCTCTTATTCAACCTATTGTGATTCCAACTATTGAACTTGCTACCTTAAGGACTCCACTCCATGCAATCAATCCATCATAAAATGCCAATTATTATTTTATTAATAATCTGATGGACCTGCTTCTATAAATAGTCGATGACATAATGTCACCCAAGGAGTTCTTTCACTCCCTTTTCTATACCCTTAGGTATAAATTATTCTCTTTTAATGGCTTTTTTGCACCATCCTCTTCCTCAAAACTTTCTTCATTTTGCCACTGTTGAGTGGCCCACCATATGCCGTATTCTATTATTGCACTAGCATTGTCCTCATCTATTACCCATATAGCCTCATCTAATTTAAAGGATAATGATTCTATTTATTGTGGAACTAATATTTTCCTCATTTTTCTTTTATACATCATAGGGGGATCCAACATTCCTTTTTTGATACAAAACTGTTGCAATAATCGAGTATAATGAAAGTACTCATATTGTATGCTTACTCACCCAATCATCCACTTGTTGCTCAACTATCTAATTGATCATAACTCAATTATTTTGATTTTACTCAATCATCCTTCATGGATCATGTTTTGATTGACTCCTAAGTCACTCATTATAGATATTATCTTCATTATTTAGAGACTTATTGTACCTCTTCATACTTGAAACCCTATAATTTCTTCATGTGTGTCATACTATAATGAATTCTTATCTCATATGATGTCTCATAATTGATTTTTTTATTATTCCATTAGTCTATCGCATTTAAAATTATTTATATACCACATTCTTGGGTTCTATTTTCAATCCCATCCATAATTGTTTCATTGACAAAGATGTTTTCCTTGAGACAAGTCAAAGCCATATATCGAAATCCTCTTAATTTAGAACTCCTTTCAAAAATTTATGTTTTTGATTTAATACATCAAGGGTCTTCAAGCAAAAAGTATTTTAAATAAATCAATGAATTTCTTTACACTGAGTACTCATATATGGATATCAATACCACATATGATGTATAGTGGTGTAATCCTAGATTTAAATAGTGTATATCACACTATCATACTCAATCACCACCTAGGTGGTCAGGTGGTATACTATTCCACGGTGTTAGTGTTACTAGGGGAGCCTGGTTGTTTGATGGCATCTCATATTTGGATGACAATCACATCTTCAAATATGGTGGTTTTCCTTGTATTCTTTCGCTAGGATTAGGATGTTCAAATCCTTGTTCTAGCCATGTTTGTATTCAAAGACTACTTAGTATCTCCAATCCAATAAATAATAATATAAAATATTCTTTTTTTGATAACTTGATATGATAATCAAAGACTTCCTACCTCATAGTCTAAATTCCTCAATTTTATCTATTGGGGTCTAATTCTTGACAACAATCCTATAATCCTAACATGAATCTTAGGTTTTGAACCTATAAGCTTTGGTTCACTAACCATGATGTTGGTTAGACTAACTCCCAACTTTGATCGAGCAACCTTGTGCTCTTGTACTAACAATTTCTTGATATATTGAATCTTTTAGCATTCTTTTGCTAACCTAGCTTTGATACCAACTGTAATGAACCACTCATTACCCAACTCAAATCAACCCAAGAGAGGATTTTTTTTTGTGTGTGGTAGAATTCATATTCATGGATCCTTATAATAAATCTAACTTATTCCCATTCATTAATACAATATGCTACTAGGAGGTTTACCACATGGTCAGTATCAACTCTTGTGATAGGAGTGACCAAATCCTATCAAACCTTATGTACCTTCATAAAATAGGAAAGCCAAGATATTTATCAACTTATCATTACTTCTCTCTCCTTTAATTAAGTCCACATACTTAATTGACTAATCAAAGTCTCAACCATGAACATATTCCTTGATTGATCTCATCATTAGTAACATTCCATAGCAACATAACCCATACATTATTACACAATGTAACAAAGTAGCCACATTCATCCATATATGATTATAACTAAATATTATCTCTTGAACATTACATGTAAACATAAATTATTACATAATTATTAAAATGAATACCATTTTTATTACCATATCATGGAAATAAATATACAATATCCATACTCTATCTATAAAACATCAATTGCAAGATTACAAGACAAAGTGTCATAACACAACATATATCCTGGGAACCCTCATGGGTAATAAACCTATCCTCAAAATATCTCCTCACATTTCATAAATTCATTTGTTTTAGTTTACATGATGTAAAGGAAGTCCTAAAGACCCCTTTTTCAAATCATCATAAATATCATCAAAACAAAAAATCACATAAGAATCTCCTAGTTTTTATATCTCCAAATTATGAAATAATCATTGGATTCATGAAGGAAACATCATCGTTCTCTCAATAATGAATCTTACATTCCCTCTTCAAGTATAAAGGTTATTTATTCAATCAACCCAATTTAGAATTAAAGTCTCCTTTCATAGGATAAAAATCATATAAAACAAGAAGAGACCCCATAATCCCTTCAAGAATGAACTCCACATCCGTTCTTTCTATAGCATTTATTTTTATACAAAATGAATTCTTTGATGTAATCATGCATTCCTACTTAATGAAATTCTAAAGAAACGATGTATTTATCAACTTAGTTTTTAGAAGCACATTAAAAGAGGAATCTCTATAATTTTCTCTACAATTTCTCCATGAATTGTACTATAATCCCTTAATAATATTTCCACTATATTTTCCATAAATTTGTACTATAGTTCTTCAATAATTTTTCCACAAAATTATACTATAGTTTCCTACAAATTTTCCACAAATTTGTACTATAGTTCCTCAATAATATTTCCACAAGATTACACTATAGTTCCTACAAAATTTTCCTCAAATTTGTACAATAATTCTTCAATAATATTTCCACAAGATTACACAATAGTTACCTACAAATTTTCCACAAATATGTACTATAATATTTCCACAAGATCCTACTATAGTTCCTAAAAAATTTCCACAAATTTGTACTATAATCTCTCCACAAGATTATACTATAGTTTTTACAAATTTTCCATAAATTTGTACTATAATATTTCCTCAAGATTACACTATAGATCCATGCAATTTTCCACAAATTGTACTATAATATTGCCACAAGATTACACTATAGTTCCTACAAATTTTCCATAAATTTGTACTATAATATTTCCACAAGATTACACTATAGTTCTTACAAATTTTCCACAAATTTGTACTATAATATGTCCACAAGATTACACTACAAATCCATGCAAATTTTCCATAAATTTGTACTATAATATTTCCACAAAATTATACTATGGTTCCCTACAAATTTTCCACAAATTTGTACCATAGTTCCTTAATAATATACTATGGTTCCCTAAAAATTTTCCATAAAATTGCACCAACAATAATTTTACTATAAAATTCATACAATTTATTTCTAAATTGTTATCCGATATATTCTCAAAAATCTGATCCAAATGTGCACATGTTTGTTTCACGGTTTGCTATTAAATTTCCTCCCAAAATTTGAGCTAAGAATGCATTAATCATATCACAAAAAATTTCACACTTTGCTATCAAGATCTCCTTAATATTAGATCTAGGGTTATATACAATTACTCTATTGTATTGGACATCTTTAGAGAACTTCAAATAACTCATTAGGCAAAATATATTTTTCAAAAAGAATATTCTAATTCCAATATAGTTTGCTAAAATTATGTTTTAGAAACTCAATGACTAGATTTCAATCCAGCCTATCAAACTTTCAAGTTTCCACTAGCAAACAAGTCAACCTAATAAGCCACATGTCTATTAAATGAACCTCCACCAATGCCTAGCATCCGGAACCATATCCTCTTTGACTAGGTTGACCATCATCATGTGGTCAGCTAAGTAGGAGAGACTTCCCCTACTTATTTTCTATGAATGCTCTTGTAGGAGCAATGTGGGATAAATCCCACAATAATATAAAATATTTTATCCCAATTTTGTATTAGAACAAACGATGCACAATCGAGTACCAAAAATCCAATATAGATCAATTATCATCCATTCCACACATGCCACATGGTGATAAATAGCAAGCGGTTTAGCACATCAATAAAGGTGTCATGTCAGTTGTGCCTCCAACTAGAACCTGACAAACCATCGGTGGTTCGGTCCTTGACCACCACCATGTGGTCAATTACCTTAGGGATATTTACTCCCTTTAAAGGCTATTAAGCCCTGAGCACATCCCATGTGGAATAATGCCTAGGTTTGCCTTTACACATTCTTCTATGTGGGCTACCGAAAATAAACCAGAATCTCTTGACTGCTCGAGGGTTAGTTTTATGAGATTCTAAAATTTTCAAGGCTGATCTAGACAACCTCCTAAAGGCATCTAACACACTCTAAACAAGATTTAAGGGTAGTAGGAATTCTACAATTTATTTAACTAATCAAATAGATGCATCTCAAGGTTGTATCAAGGAGGATTTAACCGTTTGTTATAGGGTGGCTCATAGAGTATATGTTAGGTCAATATATGCTCATTAAATGAGTACGTTATGCCTGTGATAAGGTATCATATATAAGGTATAAAATAGTAACCATACATGTGGATTGTAGGCATCCCTAGCAAGTCCAATTACAGAGTCAAATCCAGACTTCATGTTTTAATAATTAGGTATAAATTATTGACATACAATGGTGTTGTAGGCATTATATCACCTTGTTGGGTGTATCCAAGGTTAAATAGCTTGGTACCATTGCTTTTTTGATAACTCCTATAAAATTAGTACAAGGAGGGAAATTCGTAATCAGGTATATCGGATGAAGTTTTTTGTACATCGAATCCTAACTTCTCAGAAGGAGGATTAAGGAAGAATCCTCCACTGGGGAAAAGAGACTTCTCACAGACTTCAAGGTTGAAATCAAGACTCATAAGCAATTGATAATAATAAATCCTACCCATTATTCGTATAGCTTTCAAACATATAATACTGATTTCAATCGAGTTTATTTATTATTTCAAGT
Source organism: Wollemia nobilis (assembly GCA_028583015.1). Classification (NCBI taxonomy): domain Eukaryota; kingdom Viridiplantae; phylum Streptophyta; class Pinopsida; order Araucariales; family Araucariaceae; genus Wollemia; species Wollemia nobilis. Next base: position 1,052,544 of record JAQPPZ010000128.1, on the reverse strand, counting down.
TTTAAAGGATGGATTCAAACTCTAAAATAAAAATAAGCTTATGCAAACAAGCATATATCAACTTCATTATACACATAACATTAACAAGAAAATAATAAAAGAGAAGTTCTCCCAACCTAATATTCCAACAAGGTAGGTATCCTTGAGCTTTCTTCTACTCGACCTCCAGATGTCTCTTTTCTTCCTCCTTCATAATTGCCTCCTAGTGCTTCCTCATTCCCCTTAGTTCAACATATGTATTTATAGACCTTTGATATGTTCTTTATTCAAAATTCAAGCTAGGAAAAGACAAAAGGAAGGATCCATGAGTAGAATAAATTGGATTCATGAAGACTAAATTGACCACTTGGTTTGTGTAGATTAAAAATACAACGCCAAACAGAAATAAAATCACAATGACAGAGTACAGAATAGTTGCACAAAACAAACGATTTCTATTAATCGATGGAGTTTAAAAACTCCTTTTGAATACAACTGGGCCTGTAACCCTTTATTCGTGATACACAGTTACAAGTTATGCTAGGGTTCTCCGAAACCCTAGGCGGCACAAATGGTGGCGCTTCCGAAGAATGTATCTTCAATCCCAACAGAGTGAGTGGGCTTCGTTGTATCCCTTGCTTCGACCACTCCATCTTAATCAGCTGCCATCAATAAACCGAATCTGCTGTCAAAAACCTGCACACATTAACACTATCAAGGAGTTAGAAATTAATAAGAGGGCTCCACTGTGTGAGCCCTCGAAAACAATATAAAACCCTAGAAAAACAAAATGCAAGAATTCAATAACAGATTAATACATAAAATATGAGTACTTGCTTTAAAACTAATCTATACCTCTTTTTCTGTTTAACGCGGCTAGACCAGGCGACACCTGGAAGTAATGTGGCTGTCAGATCGGCTGTAGAAGGCACCCTGGTGCACTCACTGAACGCTCGCGTGCTTCTGGATTAAGGTTTCAGACGTCGGTCTGAGTCTGTGGCTGTGGGTAAATGCCCGTGGGCACTTGGTAAATGCCCGTGGGCACTTGGTAAAGGGGTAAACGCCCACGGGCACTTGCGACAAGAATGGGGGATTCTACAGAATGCTGTAGAAGAGATGGCGGCGAAAGCAGCGACGGAAGCGACGATGGATGCGACGATGGATGCGACAAAAAGGTAGCAGAAGAGAGATAGAGGGGATCAGAAAAGGAGATAGAAGAAGTCCAGAAGATAGAAAAGATCCAGGATAGAAGTAGAAAAGATAGGGTTTGAGCCATCAAAGTGACTCAATTTATAATCTACTCTTAGGGCACACTTTAGGGTTTTAACGACACTTTGAACGTGTGGCTAAGATTAAAGTGGATCCAAGGGTACAGAATAAATCTTGGTTGTGAAACGGATTAAGATGGATGGACGGATGAGATTAAATGAAGGATGGACGGCTCAGATTAAATCACTTAAACTATTATTTAAATATATATATTAAAATATTAAAAAATATATATAAATATTAATTTAAATAAATTTGGGGATGAAAAATGGTGGGAAAGGTGAAATTGGGCCAAATAATGGCGGGAAAGTGTGGATTTGGGCCAAATAATGGCGGGAAAGATGGATGATTGACATGTGGCTGACAGGAAGGTATAGATGACTTGCAAGTGGTTGGATTTTGGTGTCTACAGTTTGATTTGTCTTCCTATCCTAGAACTTAGCCCAATTTTCTACCTTTTCTAGAATTTAGCTCCATTTTTCTTTCCCTTCTAGAAGTCCTCTTTTCTAATTTCCTTTTATTTTATTTTTATCATTTTGTAACAACAAAATGACTAATTAATTACCATGTAGGTATTAAGACAATTAGGTAACAATAATAAATTCAATTATTAACATTATCCTTTTTAATGAATCTTTTGTAGGAATTCATCTCTATCAAACATCCCAATTTTGGTGGTTAATTTTTCCTCCATTCTTGAGAGTACCTAATCTTACAAATCAATAATATGTTAGTAGTACCTTGTGCAAAATATCAACTATTTTAACTGCTCATTAAATTTGTAAATACAAAATATGATCAATCATAAAAACTTCAAGACCTACCAAGGGAGGGTTGTGATAGTGAGTTAAGGGTGCTTATTGTGAATAGGTCAATCATTAAAATCCCCTTGATACTAGATAATACTCATTGTAGTATCAAATAAAAATTAAGTGACTTATAAAATTTAAGAGATTAAATAGGACTAAAAAGAGTATAAGGTGAAGGCCATCTAATTCAAAAAGTAAGGTCAAGCCCATGAGGAAAAAGTGTAAAATATTCGAGGATAAATTGAAGTCAAAATAGAAGCTAATGGAAGAGCAAGAGGTCTCCACTTTGGCCAGGAGACCACCTATTCAAATTTTTTGCTCCCTCCCTTGCTCCTCACCTATGGTTCTCCTACAAATCTCCTGGTTCTCCTGGTCTGGGAGACCTTCTTCACTCTATTTTTACATTTTTGATCTCACATATTATCTTCTAAGGAGGTAACCTAACTTCTCTTTCTAGGTTTTTTAGTTTTGGTGCAGGCTGATTAGGTGGGCATGATGTTCTATATGCATCCTTCTCGCTATTTTCATGGAGGTGGTCCAATGAACCTATTTTTCTATTGGTTTCATTGGTCTTTAGCCAGGGAGACCAAGTTCTTTCTTGTCGATCTCAAAGAAGTGGTTCCTCTAACAACTTTCTGGTCTTATAGTTGCGTGTGGGGTTTTTTCGTATCTTTGGTGGATGGTGGCCTGGGTGACCCTATTTTCTATAGTTTTTTGGATCTTGGGGATGGGTCATGTGCTTTCATGATGACCTTAAATGCATAGCCAAGGGGTTGTAGTCTTGTCTAAGCTGCCTAGAAAACCCTGTGGTTGGTTGGATTTATTCTTATTGTATTAATGGAGGTGGTCTAGTGGACCTATTTCTTTGTTACTTTTGTTGGTCTTTTGGTAGGAATATCGAGTGCTTTCTTGTAAATATCAGAGAAGTGGTTCCTCTAGAAAATTTACTAGTTCGACCAATGGTTGTGGAGTTTTTTCTATCTTTGGTGGATGGTGATCTACGTGACCCTAATTTTTGTGGTGTTTTTGGATTTTGGTGATGGACCCTATGCTTTCATGATGTTCATAGATGTAGGGCCATGGGGTTGTCATCCTATCTAAGTAGACCAAAAATCCCCATGCACTATTTTACCTGGAGACTCTATCGGAGTCCTCCATGTTTTTTCTATGGTCTTAGGAGAGGACCCGATGCTTTTCTATCATCCACAAGTGAAGGTCTCTAGTAGCAATTTCTTGGCTAGTCAATCTTGACAGGTCTTTTCTTTTGAGGCTCTTCGAAATTTGATTATTCTTTCCAATTCTTCAGTTTTCATACCTCTTTTACTGGATAACCTTGTCTAAGTTTGGGCGGTTGGTTTGTTAGGTTTTCTCCTGAGAGGGAAAACCCTTTTAAAATTCCATGTTTGGGAAGGCATTTCTACGTGGATGTATTTGGGAAGATCTATTTCTTCTTTAGTTTACTTTTAGGTTTCCCTTGCATGGGAACAAGTTTCAATTTTTCTTTGTAAGTGGATCCATTGGAAAATATCATCCGAGTTTGGATGGTTGGCTTGTGAGGATTTCTCTCGAGCGAGAAAACCCTTTTTAAATTCCATTTTTTAGAAAGACCTCTCTCTATGGATGTATCTAGGAAGGCTTGTTTCTTCTCCAGTCCACTTTGAGGTTTATCCTGTGTGAAAACTTGTTTAAAATTTAATTTTTAATTAGAGTGGGAAGTCCACTTCCTCCTGTTTTTAGTGTTTTAGTTACCCTAGGTAGGTTGGTTTTCTTTTTTTGTACACAGGCATATCCTAGCATAGTGAGAGATATACTTTTTCATGTTTGTTCTTGTTTGGAGATGGTCCTGAGGTGATCGTATTTGGGATTATATTGCTTTCTATGGAGTTCATCTCCCTGTTCATGCTTTACCTCCAGGAGGTTGTTTCATTTTTTTCGTTGTTGTAAGCAATTTTGGTACCCTTCTAAAATCCCTTCTTTGTACCATTCAAAAAAAAAGAAGTTAAAATAGTTTACTAAGTAGCACAAACACTAAAATGAGTTATATCTATATATGCAAAGCAATTTTGTATTTTTACATTGAATATTTGAGTGATATCATTTTTTCTTTATGCCATCTGCCATGTAAATGCATGACAAGACTATTAGATCTAGGTAAAATATGCATTGATTTGATGTAATTTTTTAGGTTTTATTAAATTTGATATCTTAAATAAAGCCTTTTACAAATATAGATAAATTTAGAGTAAATTTGTGTAGACATAAAATCTAAAATGAAAGTAAGCTTGATTTCATATGAAACAAAGCTTATGATCCTACTAGGCATGCTAGAAAAATGTTGTTCTATAGAAATATTTGATTGACTTCATGCCCATGATTATGCATCAACTAATGGAAGAAGGGAGGTTGTATTCCATTTGACCTCCATTTTAAAGCCATCTCCCTACTAATATAATTAATCTATGCTAATCTAAATCTAAATAGGTAAACTTGTGAAAGATAATGGTGTAAGAGATGAAAACAAACTACAAGAAAACAAATATGGTCAAAACCTTAACAAGATTGTTGTGTGATCAATTGAATCATTTTAAAGTGTCTAAATAATGTTAATATGATTGAGCATTCAATAAATATGAAAAAATATAATAAAGGATTAACAAGAGGTGAAAATGTAATGCAATAAGAACCATTTACTTATGATTCAAAAGGTCAAAAGATATAATCAATTCATAAGCATCATATCTAGTTTTCAGTTAATTAAAACACATATCATAAAGTATAACTCTATTATTCTAAAATAACCAAAATATATTTATAAATGATTTCATGGATATTATTAATAGTAGGGGTTTTACCCTCTATTCACCTAAGTGAAACATATTAACTTTTATAATCACTTCTAAAAGACAAGAAAAATTACTTTCAAAAAATGCCTTAGGATCTATCTTCAAAAATGTTATTTTATGCTTGCTTTGCCTACCATGCAATGAATCACTAATTTCTTGATAGCTCATGATTCATTGATAGATCATCAACATTTTTAATGGATCAAGACCTTTAATACCTAATTTTTTGGTTTTCTAATTCAATATTCAACATGGGATCCCAAAATTAGTTGTGAACCAGTCTTCTAGTGAGTTCAAAATTTTAACTCTGACCATATCTTATAATATGTTTATACCCTTTTGTTTAGAATCACCTACTCATGTTTCCAATTTTAGGATATCCAATAAAAGGTAGTACCTTATACTATAGGTCCTAAACAAGAGCCTTCTCACCATAATAAAGACCCCCAAAATTGATATCAACAAGGAGATTGATGGTTCAATTGTATTGCCTAACCATGTCATAGAGGAGACCTAATATTGACATTTTATAACTTGGATGTTTCCAATTCTAAATATTGTGTTTAAAAATAATAAGATCATTGATTAGGAATATTTAATTCACCAAGAATTGATCAACCAACTTGGTATCATCTTGACTATTAGGTCATTTTATATGACCTATTATTTGATTCTTTTAAAATTTATGTCCAACACATTGAAGTTGGGAATAAATAAAAAATATCATTCAATGGTTGTTAGTTCCTTAGTGTCACCCATATTCGACATGAAAAATAAAAAAAGAATGAGAACCTCATTCTTGATAACTTACTCAAGAATCACTAGGGATAACAACATAATTAGAAGATATAATGAAGGCAATACATTTGTATGTATATTGGCATGTACAAAATATAACTCATTCATATATTCTAGTATTTAGAGACGTGAGTAATCTAGTGGAAGTTTCCATTATTCCCATAGATGACCACACCTTTTAGAAATATTATCAATAACTCCTTCTTTTCCTTCTTATGGTAAGTAGGAAGCACCTTAAGGGTCTAATAAAGCTTGCATTTAATATTGGTTGCTACACCTATGAGTCCTTTAGAGACATAAGAAACATGGAGGTACAATTCAATAGTTTAATTTCTCATCACTAGAAGAAGAAAATGTAATAGAAGAGGCATAATAAAGATATCATACTCAAGAAGGATAAAGTGACTTTTGACCATGAACCCAATGATGAAGACTTCTATGATAATTACAATGGTTATCAATGTTTCCATGAGAAATCAACCATAGATTTAAGTCTCTTAATATGGATTAAAATTCAAGATAACCAAGAATTAATTGATAAAATAAGGTCAAGAAAATTTGAAGATTCATTAGATAATGAATATATTGAGGAGAATTCTATAGAACCCTCATATGACAAGTAAGAAGCACAAAAATCCCTTCAAATTAAATATATTATCACTATGGAAAGATCCTATATAAGAATATTCTTCTAGATAAATAATATAAAACATAGAGGTTCTAACAATTAAAGTTGATATTGTAGGCATAGATTCTTTCAATAGCATACTCATTCAATATATTTATAAATATTTATATTAGGGTGTGTGTTTTATTTTTGAGTCTATAGTATGTGCTAAGTTATTAAGTTTGAGTGTGTTTCATGTATATAAGTGAGGAGTTATGTGTATGAGGTTTCAAGTGAGTAAATCCAAGTTATGTGAGTGACGTGTCATGTTTAGAAGTAGGGAATTATGAACAATCATTAGAGAAACTATCTTTATGTAGATATGTGAAATTATTACGTAAGAGAGAAAGGTGAAATTTGGATCTCCCATGATTTTAAGGAGATCAAACGTTAAGAGTTATGCAATATAAAGAGTATCATGTAAGTATATATTGAATACAAAGCTCTATAACATATATCTAAGAAGCATTGCATTTGTATATTCTTTAGTAGATGCATTTTTAATAAAGATTTTATTTTTTATTGTGCAATATTAGTTTTGAATGGTTGTATGATTTTTAGATATTATTTGATCATGGAGGTTATTATCCTATGACAATAGGGATAGTGGTATCAGAGCTACATTTGTTACCCATCTAGGATGGAGACAAAGCAGGTTTGATAGGAGTTGAGGTGAAGAGACAATAAATAAATGACTAAGCAGTGATTGGAGATTGAAAGAGATTAACATAGAAGCATTGAAGAGGAGTTTATAGGAGGAACATTGGAGATAATAATATTGAATAAAGGACTTGAAATAGCCAGTGAAAGTTTAACACCAAGGCTATATGAACATCACAGTATAGATGATAATATTGGAGAGAGAAAGACCAATTCACTACACGTGAAGGATGAGTAGTTTAGAAGGTTGAAGTACATATTCAACAATATAAGTTTTCAAAGAAACACAAACATGAGAATACAAAAAAATGAACTACATAAAATTATAGATTGAAAAGTGTAAGAATTTATGAAATGAAATGTTGGAGAGCACCTAGGTGAAAGAATGGAATAACGTATAAGAATTCATGAAGAGAAGCATTGGAGGAAAATATTTGAGCAAAAGAGTATCTCATACAATTGGAGGTTGCAACTGAGAAAGACATCAATATAATTGAATAACAGCTCCAAGGCTAAACACCAAGATCAGAGGCAAGTCTCATGCAAAGTAACTCCTCAAAAGAATGCAACAACAATGCTCAGAATAGTGATAGTTTCAAAAGAATAAGTTGCCCTAACATGAAGAAAAAGGCAAAATTTATGCATGCAAAAAAATATAGTAAAGTGAAGGATAAACAAGCAAAATATATTAAAAGTAATGTTTTAATATTTAAAATATTTGAATATTTAGCACATATTTTGGAAAAAAATATTTATTTGAACAAAAGTGAATTGATTTATATTTGGGATATATAAGAAGGTGAAGGATAGATAAATTTAAAAAGTGAAGAATGAAAATGAACATGGAGTTCTAAGAAGAAGAAAACTAATTAAAAGTTTGTATGAATAAAAATTTAATTAGATAATTGAATTGAAGGGAGACATAAGAAGTTAAAGAAGAAGAATAATATTTGAATTGAAATTGAAGACTAAAGAAGATTGAAAGAAATAATAAAAGAATCTAATGATTGAAAAGAATGAACTAAAGGAGAAATGAAAGGAAGAATTAAAATATTGAAGAAGGAAAAAAAAACGAAATTGAAAATTACAAATTGAATTGAAGAAATAAGAAAATTGAGGATTGAGCAATTGCATGAAAATATTGTAGAAGAAAATTGAATTGAAATTTTGCAGAAATAAAACATAAGAAAAATTTAAATGGAATTTGAGAACAATGAGGAATTCTAAAACAAAATGAAAATTGAATTTATTTGAACTAGAAAAGTTTGCAAGAAAATTACTTGAATATTTACATCATGAGAAAGTGAAAGAAAACAAAAATTCAACATGCATTAAAAAATTATTTACAAGTCATCTCTAAAAATACTACTTATGGTGAAAAACATGGGTCAATGGAATTAATGGAATATTTGTAGACATAGACATATATACACTCACAAGTGTAAACATTGCAACATATATAGACAGAGCCGAAAATTGAGCAAAAACTTATTGGGATCTTCATATTTGTAAAAGTTATGCATGCAATAATCATTCTCAAAGGTTTTTTTGGTACAAAGAGAATAATTATCATGGATGGAGAAGTGTAAAAGGAATATTGATGCTAGAACTAGATGAAAGTTTTAAGAAAAACATTTTTAAAGCAACCATAGAAATAGTTATAATTACAAAAAGTACCAGAGACAAATCAAAAAAATCAAAATCAAATTTAGTACCAACAATAGAACCAAATCCAAAGCTTAACAAATATAATAATTAGAGATTGAAGAAAAAAGGTATTCGTACCAAATAATATAAGAGGGGTGTTGGTGTGTTTGATATTTGAGTATATAATATGTGTCAAATTATTAAGTATGAGTGTATATATGTCATGTATATAAGTGGAAAGTTATGTGTTTGAGGTGTCAAGTGAGTAAATGTGAGTTATGTGAGTGATGTGTCATGTTTTCAAGTAAGGAGATATGCGCAATCATGAGAGACTTTATCTTAATGTAAATATGTGAAATTATTATGCAAGAGGGAAATATGAAGAGTTGGATCTCCCATGAGTTCAAGGAGAGAAAAGGTCAAGATTAATGTACTATAAAGAGTCTTATGTAAGTATATATTTAAGATAAAGCTCTATAACATGTATTGAAGAAGCATTGCATTTTTGTATGCTTTAGTAGATATATTTTTAATAAATATTTCATTTTGTTATTGTAAAATATTATTGTTGAATATGTGTATGAGTTTGAGAGATTATTATCCTACAATAATAGGGCTATTTTTTTATAGTGGTATTAGAGCCACATTCCTTAGCCATCCAAGGTGGAGAGAAAGCAAGTTTTATAGGAGTTGAGGTGAAGAGAAGGTGAAGAGACAAAGAAGAGATGACTAAGAAAAAATTGGATATTGAAGAAGATCGACTATGAAGCATTAAAGAGGAGTTTAGAGGAGGAATATTGCAGATAAGAAAATTGAAGAAGGAATGTGGAATAGCCAATAAAATTTTTATGCCAAGGCTAGACAAACATCATGGTAGGGATGAGAAGATTGGAAACAAAAAGTTCAGTTCACTACGTAAGAAGAACAAGTGGTTTAGAAGGTTCAAGTACATATTTAATAGCAAAAGTATTTGACAAAATATAAATTTGAGAATACAAAATAACAAAATGTATAGAATTACAGATTGAAAAGCATGAGGATCCTAGAATAAGAGTGTTGGAGGAGAGAACTTGAGCGCAAAACATGATAAAGTCTAAGGATTCATGAAGAGGAGCATTGGATGGGAATGTTTAAGCATAAAAATAGCTTATACAACTAGAGAATGCAGTTGAGAAAGACATCAATGGAATTTATGGAAAGCACTAGGGCAGTACACCAAGAATAGATGTGAGTCTCATGCAAAGTAACTCCTTGGAATAACATAATAGTAATGCTCAAAACAATGATATTTTTGAAAGGAAAAATTGCCCTAACACAAATGGAAAGGTGATATTTGTGTTTGAGGAAGAAACACAATAAAGTGGAGGATAAACAATCAATGCATATTAAAGGTTAATTTTAACCTTTAAAATAGATAAATATTTAAGCGCACATTTGGAAAATAATTGTTTATTTGATCAAAAGTGAATTGATTTATATTTGGAAGATATAATAAAGTGAAGGATAAATAAATTAAAAAAACAAATAATGAAATGAATAGGGAGTTATAAGAAGGCAAATGAAAATATCACCCATGGAGTGTTCTAATAAATTGCTTTCGATGGAAAGTCATGAGAAATGGCTTCTGATGGAGAGTCACAAGTATATTCAATTTTTTAGTTTAAGTTTGATTATGTCTGTCTAATTTCGATTACCATGGTTGGGTATGTTGTGGGATGCATTTCAAATGAATTAGCATTGTGGTCTTGGGTTAGCTCCATAGGAGAGAAGGAAAATGAAAATAGCATCCATGGAGTGTCCCAAGAAATTGCTTTCGATGAAGAGTCACAAGTATGTTCGGTCTACCTAAGTTTGATAACCCTCATTGGGTATTTTGTGGGACACATTTCTAATGAAGTAGCATTGTGGTATTGTATTAAGCTCCATAGGAGAGAAGGCAAATGAAAATAGCACCCATGGAGTGTCCTAAGAAATTGGTTTTATGGAGAGTCACGAGGTATGTTCAGTATCCCTAAGTTTGATGATGTTTGTCAATGATTGGAATCTTATACCTTGGTTGGATATTTTGTGGGACACATTCCCAATGAAGTAGCATTATGATCTTGGGTTAGCTCCATATGAGATAAGGCAAATGAAAATAGCGCCCATGGAGTGTCCCAAGAAATTGCTTTCGATGGAGAGTCACAAGGTATGATCAGTCTGCCTAAGTTTGATAATGTCTATCAATGGTTGGAATATTTTACCTTGGTTGGATATTTTGTGGGACACATTCCCAATAAAGTAGCATTGTGGTCTTGGATTAGGTCGACTTAAGCTCTTTATGGCTTTAAGCTTGAGTTGATTTAGAACATAACAAAGGATTTTTTTCTCTTTCAAATTACAGATGTTGCTCATACAAAGGCAATTTATGAGCACATGCCTTAGTCCATGAGAAGCTCCTTAGCGGTCTTATTTCCATGGACTTGGTATTTTTCAAAATTTAAGGAAAGAACCTCCAAGATCCTAGTCTAAGTTGAGTTCCCTTGTCTTCCTATCCCCCTTTGGCCCTTTTTGAATCACATGGCAATAATCTTATGGCATGTCTTATTAGTTGAAGCTAACAAGTTTTTCAATGCTTACCCATAGAAAAGGGTTTGTGTTAAGGTCAATCTGTCCAATGACCTATAGGATGTTATCGAGATACAAGTGGGGGAAACCACTATTTTTCAACAAGTGGTGTATATTAACCTATCAAATACCTGCTTTAAATGTCAAGCATCAGACTACAAGGTTAAGGATTATCCGTTGTGATATACTGAAGTTGACCCCCATACCAATTACTATGTCTCCTTGCTAGGCCAAAGAATATGGTTGGACCATAGTGGGTGGATGTAAAAAATCATGTACCCCTATAGCCATAGTGCAACACCCCCAACTAGCAACAAAAACGGTTTTTCGATTCCACAGTATTTGAAATAGTGGAAGAGCAACCAAGTGCAGGGCCACCAACGATGAAAATGGTGGTCACTAAGGATCCTTTGCCTCACCAAAGTTGCACACTAATAATTAATATGAAAATGGTGGTCATTGAAGATCCTCCATATTTTTCTCCTGTGAGTTCTCATCGTTCGTACAGTCCTAGGCAAGAGAAAATTGTAGGGGCCTTCCTTCTAGAGAAATGACGATTCTTTCCAATCCTAATTTGGAGAGCTCCAAACATAACAACTTTGGGGTGTTGTAGTTTCTTGAATAGAAGCAGGATGACGAGGAATCAATGAAGATGACATCTTTTACATTTTCTCATAGGGGTCCCCCTAAGACCGATTGGGTTGAATTCAAATACCCATAGATGACACGGGATGGTACATAATTTGTTAGCAATTTTTAGATCTAGATCTCATGCTACTGAGATATACAAATTTTTTTATTTTTAGTTTCACATATTAGGGTTTACAATAGCCTACTTTGTTTTAATTTCAAAATTATGTGTGTAAGCTCCAAATCCCTATTTTAGGTTCTAGGTGGAATCGTAGTTTGACATTTTGGGGTGTCCTTCCATACCACCAGCCTTTTTTAATAAGTAATACAAGGCACTTTTCAACAAAAAACCAAATATTGGAGAAATTCTTTTACTTATTTTTGGCTTAATGATGTTGATATCTAGCAATTATATCTAGAAATTCGAGAGAGTGAACAAATTATGAGTATAGAATTATATATACTCATTTTTGTTTGATGAGATACTGTTGATATCTCACAATTTGAGGCATTAATCAATTTATGAGTATAAGCTTATATATTCATTGTAAAACAAAATTTGAGGTTGATCTAGTGATATTGAAAATTTCCAATTTTGTGAGGGCTCGATGAGATACTGTTGATTTCTCATAATTCAAGGCATTGATCAATTTAAGAGTATAGGCTTATATATACTTGTTTAAAAGCAATTTTTGAGGCTGATCCAATGGAATTGAGATTTTCTAGTTTTGCGAAAGTTTAACATGGCTAGGGATACATCAAAATTCCTGTTATACAATTTCTAACTATTATGAGGGAATAATTATTTTTCTTGAAAAACTAAACTCAAAAATCAACTTGAGTTTGAAAAGTGTATGAAGTTGTAAACATGTCCATTACCTATCTTGACACAGATGATGAAGAACAAATAAAATTGATAAAGTAGATAGAAAGGCTTGGTTGATGATCATGTTTGATGTCTTTGATAAGCTTTAACCATATAGTTGTGACTCAACCATAACCAAAGATGCATGGGACAATATCCAAACAATATTTGAGGCAAAATACAAGAACCAAATCTTGTTCCTTCAAAGCCAACTTCATTGCTTAAAAATAAATAATGGAGAAAATATTGAGTTATTCTTGAGACAAGTTGCAGAGCTATGTGCATCACTATAAGCTTTGGAGAAACAATGTTTGATGATACACTTTTTCCCATTATTTTGAGATCTCTTCCTTCTTAGTATAAAGTATTTATGAAAACTATGAATGTCACTAAGCAAACACCAACATTTGAAAAATGGGTGAATCTATTTAAAAAAGTGGAGGCCTTTCATACATCACAAGATGAAGATCAAGTTCTCCTTTCAAATAAAGGGGAAAGCAACCAATTAAAAGAGGTACAAGATATCAATTATGTTTCCAACATTAAAGAAATATTTCTTGCATGCAAAAAATGTGTGAACTTTGTGACAAAATGGTTAAACATTGAAGGAATGTTGGTACAATCCTTTCACAAAATGGATCATCTTCTCAATCACAACAAAAGAATGCATCAATTAACAATAAAATTTCAAATTGGAAGAAGACATGTCAACAACATGGTAATGTTGTTGAAGATGATCACTCAAAAGAAGAAGAGTTTGTGCACCCATGAGAATAAGAGCATGTATATATTTCTCATGATCAACTAAGTCATATTAATGATGTTTGATATGTTAATTCTATTGAAATCAAACATATGACTAGTTGAAAATACTTGTTCCAAACTCTAGACCATTTCAATTACATAGGATAAATATTTCTAGGTGATGACACATCCTATGACATCAAAGATATAATGATCACCCTAAGCCACTTTAGAACTAGTAGGAGAACAATATAGGTGACTAAACTATAGTTACTTTACCCATGAAAGAGCAACTTCAAATGGAGTAGCTCGAAGTCAAAGAGGTCCATTTTGAATGTAATTCCTCTTCATCCATAGATTCTAGTCTAAATCGACTAGGAATAGAGGTCAATGAGAAGGACCACTCAACATTCAATTTATTTCATTGATAACACAAAACATCACATGACAGAGGAAGAATGAATACATCACTTATCACAGGTAATGACTTATTCATATGAACAAGGTTAAGATGCAGAAGAGAAAGTGGGAGGTGATTGACCTCACATATCTAGTGATGTTCAATACAAGAAATTATGACAATGTTATGAACCTCTCTTATCACTAACATAAATCATTCATTAATATATTGAAACATCAAACATGCATCCACGAATAAATTGCATAATAATAATGAACACAATAAAATAGATATTGATAAAACCTTTGAGGTAGGGCAACACTGTACAATGCTACTTATTTGATGGAAGTTACTCCACAATATCTCGAGCTCCATGAGCCAAGACTTTTACAAGAATACTTCATCTATATGAACTTTTACAATGGGGTTACATCTCTCTTTATACAACAAAGTGATGGTTCACCTTCCATGAGTTACAAAATGCATGATAATATTCCTTGACAGTTACATATGACAATATTCCCTAACAGTTATATATATGATTCTATGACATTATTCTGCTACATGTATATAATTTGATATGTAGCCTTCCTTACTAATGAGTAAATATTACATAAGTAGCATTTATATCATAATGGTCCACATTAGCCAATAATTCATTTATGATTCAATATTAATTTTGAATACCTATCTTGGGTACCTAGCATTCCATTTCCTTCCAAAATGTTTCGTCCTTGAGACATTATAAGAGGCTAAATAATATAATATTTTAAGCCATGTTGAGTATTGGTTCTAATCACGATCATACATCCATCTTAATGAAACTAGGATTAGTGACAGTATTCATTGATGCCAATTCCATTTCGAAGCATAAATTTCATTTTTTTCATCCATACCTGCTTGCATTTACGACTTGTAGCATATCCAAAGTTTTGGATCCTATGATTCCTTATATGTCCTTCATTATTTTTTATTGCCTCAAGCCCTGTCTCCATGATCATTGCCTCTCGTGGTGGTGTAGATGGCCATATACTCCAACCTTAGCCTGATGTTCAACCTTATTGGAATCTTAAACATCTTGTTCTTTTTTCAAGATCCCATCTTTGAAGTTGCCCTTGGATTCAGGTTTTACTTCTTCTTTGATCTTTGTTATTACCTCCTCCTTATACTCTGTTTCATGATCTTCTGCAACTTGCTTTACTACCATAACTTCTTGGTTTTCCCCTGATTCCTACATCTTAGACTGAGAGATATCTTGCAATGTTATCTTATTTTTACAGTACCATAAATTCATAAATTTCTTTTGCACATTAATATTAATAGTACCTAAGGAATTCAACCAAGGATAACCAAGAACAATATCTACATTCATCTCAATAGTAAAAAAATATGAATGTAAAACATATTTATCTATGGTGATTTTCAAATCTTTAAAAATTTGAACATTTTGACCCTCAATTGCTATGTCTTTGGTTTTATTTACCTGAACTTATAACCTCTTAGTCAAAGACATATTGATAAAATTATATTTGCTACTAGGGTTAACGAAAACAATAATTTGTTAATTTTGAATGCAACTATGGACATGTAAAATAAAAGTTTCGATTCAAACAAATCTTTTTGACCATTGTTTGACTATAACACACAAGGTGTGGTTTCCTTAGCCTGCACATATTATCATTTTCTTCCAATCCCCATTTTATTAAGAATGCAACTTCAAAGTCTTCTCATGCGTATATATTTTTATGAGCATACAAAAGACTGAAAACCAAAAATAAGCTTCCTCTTGTAAAGAAAACTAAAGGTTACATTTCAGTATTAGCTCAAAAAATCTAAAGTAAAATTTTTAAAGTTCTTCAACCATTCCTTAGCATCACTATCATCCCTTTTAGTGAATTTTAGCAAATCCATGTCCTTAACCCCAAAATTTCCCCAAACAACAAGGGTTTTTAAATAACCAAAATATCTCTAAAATTAAAATTTCTCAAATCTCATCTATTCCCTTCTTCAACAATTAAATTTACATTTTTTCTTCAAAACAAAACAAACAACTGATTTGCTTACCTATATTGAGAGCTTCAATTTTTTTTCCCTTTGCATAAATTTTCTATGCAACCTCAAAAAACAACACCCAAAAGTCCAACTTGCAACAATTGTAACCCCTCAATACTTAACAAAATTTAACAAGTGAGCATTCATTTTTGTAGTACTCAAAATAACCTACATGTTGATGCAAAAATAGTCCAAAAACGATTGTCAAAAAATTTAATACGAATTTTTTCTTAAAAAACAAAATCACACAGTCAAAAAACAACCTCAATAACCCAACTTCAAATAGCTATAACTTTCTCAATACCTATCATAATTTAACAACTGAGCAACCATTTTTATAGCACGCAAAATAGTCTACATGTTGTCAAAATATTTTGAAAATGACTATTGAAAATTTTAATACAATTTGTTTTAATTTTTTAATTTTTGAAAAAAAAAGCTTTGTAAAAAATAATATAAATAACCCAACTTCAAATAACCATGAATTTCTCAATACTTGTTAAAATTTAATAAATGAAGAATCATTTTTGTAGTACTCAAAAAAATCTACACAGGGATGCAAAAACCTTATGAAAATAATTGTAAATAAAATATATAACCTCTGTTTTAAAATTAAAAAAAACGTGCCCTAACTCTGCAAAAAAAAAAAAATCCATACTGATATAGACCACGGGTAAAAAGTGCCACAAAGTCGAGAGTACAATATGAAGCTCAAAGAGATTGCTAAGCAGCACGAATACTAAAACGTCATGAGTTATATCAACGCACATAAATTGAAGATTTGAGTGGACGTAATTGAAGATTTGAGTGGTATCGTACTTTCTCTCTGCCTATCCCTATCCAACAGGTTATATCTATGGACGTAATTGAAGATTTGACTGATATCGTACTTTCTCTCTGCCAGCCGCCATGGCAATTTGTGGTTGAAATTAGGCCTAGAGATTTTTGGCCTCTTAGCTTATACATTCCAAAGAGTAGTCTCTGAATGTACACAGCATTTCCAATCTAGGCAAAGGGTGGAAGCATGGACCACATTCTAAACAACAAAGAAATTGTATTGGTCTCTTATGCCGATGAAGGGCTTGTAACGGAAGATCATCTCAAAGTTAGAGAAACTCGGGTGAACCTTCATGGATGCAAGGAAGGAGAGGTTGCCCTGCAGAACATGTGGGTGTCGGTGGATCCATATCTCAGATTTCTTATGAAATCAGCCAACACGTTTCTCTATTTGGAGCAATTCAAATTAAACCAGGTTTTGTGTTCGTTTTCCCCTAGTTTACATTCACTTTTTTTAGTAGTGCACAGTTTTGTTAATGCTATCCACTTGACTGTGCTTTGTACAGCCCATTACTAGTTATGTGGTAGGGAAAGTAATCAAATCTGCTGATCCCGGATTTAAAGTGGGAGATATTGTTATGGGGATCTATCAAGTTTCAGAGTACAGCATTGTAGCAGGATCAAGCCTGAGAAAACTTGACATCAATATGGGAAAACCTTCGGATTATTTCGGGCCTCTCGGTATTTTTTATATATATTTTAATTGATTATATGAGATTGAGATAAGGACTTATTTATATTGCATTATTATTTTATAATATCTTATAACAAAGCTTGAACATTTTTCATGTATTTCATTTAACAAAATTTAGACTTTGGTCTCCTCTATTACATTAAACTATCAACCTATTGAACTAAAACAAACTTGATACTTAAAAATAAGTGCTCTAATGTTTTGTTCATGTTTGAGGAGGCAAGGCTTTCGGGATTGAAATTTTTGTGTGGAAACAGGGGTGGTGGGATTGACTGCATGGATAGGGATGTTCTTTATTGGAAACCCTAAACCTGGTGAGGAGGTATTTGTTTCAGCTGCTGCTGGGGCTGTGGGACTATTGGTTGGACAATTGGCTAAAATCAAGGGCTGTCGTGTTGTCGGCAGTGTTGGCAGCGACGAAAAGGTGATCATTTCCATTGATTTTTTTTAGCTTAATTCAGATATAGGTCTAAGTTGTTAGGTTGCTTAAGGATTTTGATGGATTGGCAGGTGAAGCTTTTAAAAGAAGAGTTTGGATTTGATGATGCATTCAACTACAAGACAGAGACTGATTGGGATGCAGCACTCTCCAAGTTAGTATTAGGATTAGGATTTATTTAGAATCAGCACTAACAGTATAACTGAGTGTGGGTGGTAACTAGTGAGATTTTAAAACTTGAAATTCTAAATAATAGGTCTAAAGATAATTGTCCTACTTTATAAATGGGAGTCTTGGGTGGTAACTAGTGAGATTTTGAAACTTGAAATTCTAAATAATAGGTCTAAAGATAATTGTCCTACTTTATAAATGGGAGTCTTCCATGGTTGTGGATGGGGTTGAGCAGGTACTTTCCAAAAGGAATAGACATCTACTTTGAGAATGTTGGAGGGCACATGCTGGAAGCTGTTCTCAACCACATCAATATGAATGCCAGGATTCCCCTCTGTGGAATGATTTCTCAGTATAACCAGGTGGGGCATGCGTAATTCTGTTAGTTTTGGAGTTGGTTTAAGTTTATGGGTAGTGTTAATGCCATAGATGAATGTGCAGGACTGGAAGGAAAGCTATGGAGTGAGGAACCTGATGAACTTGGTGGGAAGGAATGCGAAAATGCAAGGATTTCTTGTGAGCGAATACATAAATTATATGGAAGAATTTGTGAAGGAGATGGCAGGGTACATGAAAGAGGGGAAGATTAAATACAGGGAAGACGTGAAGGAGGGGATAGAAAACTTCTTGGAAGCGTTCAATTGTCTGTTTAGTGGAGGGAACATAGGCAAGGGTCTTCTTCAGATCACGCTTGCTTAACAAATGTATCGCTTCGCATTTGTATCGAATAAAAATAGTAATAATCGGTGGCCCTGCAATTTAGGATTGTTGGAATTCTGTTTAAGTGGGACGTGTTTTCAGGCACTTGTCTGCTTTCAAGATAAAGTGAACTTATTTTATATAGTATAACAAAAGGATGACTGTAATCATTTATTTGTTATATGGTAATTATAACTATCTTCCTAGCTATGCTATGGATCAATTTCATTCTTTATATTAGATGAGTAGATATTAGATGAGTAGATGGTTTCAGGAGAGGGCGCTTGTCAATGGATGAAACACATGCAAGCACGTTTGGGCTGGGGGTATGCTGCCAGCGATAGAACCACCCAAACATCACTTTTCATTGCCACCTTCTTGCATGAGTCTTGCACTGGATCAAACATGGGGAAATACAGTTTGAGAAGCTGGTATTAAAGTAAATGAAATTATATTATATTAACGTGTTATTTGAAACTTGGAGGGTGAAACAAAATTCTATTATAAAAATAACTGGCAAGAATTTTTTTTATTAAAATAAAAGATTAGAAATCAAAAGGGTTAATTGTTTCCTATACACATAACTCTAACTCTATAACTCTATTTTTATGGTGTTAGAGAATTTTGTACAAGTAATGTTAAAACGTGTACGCTTAAAGCTACTATCTGATTGATAAAGAGTTTAATGGATTTTTACATTTAAAGTTATTATTTTTTTTTGGATAAATAAAAGTCTTCATTAATTATCGGGTTTTGCAGGTTAACCTAAAACCTATTACAATATCCAACCTTGTCTTGAGATTGTAGATCCTAGTCATCTTTGAAACTTTCTTACCAGAAATTGTGTTGAATCCCCTACAACACCTTACTAACAAAGCACACCCATACCTAAACATAACTGTAAACATTACTTACATTGAAAGGAATTGAAGTTTGGAACTTTGCACTTGTGAAACCTGTTGCTTGCCCATTTCCTATTTTTTGTCGAAATCTTCCAAGGCTTACATCCTGTTACCTTCATTTCCAGTTTGGTATGATTTAGAGGGAAACCCCATAGTTATTACCAGCTCCATGGGGAAAGAACACCCATTCATATTTCTCCTTAACGGTTAGGTTTTTTTTATGACTAATAATGTTTTCCACTTCACGTGGCACACCTTGTGTCCATGTCACCAAACTACCAACATCAACACCTATGTTAGCTAATTTGTCAGCTGACCTGTTGGCCTCACGGTACACGTGACGAGCCCTCTTGTTCTGTCTTGCCGCAAAAAGGATCCTCACTTCATGGATGACTCCCTCGATTCTCCATGGAGGTTTTTTTCCATTGGTTAACATATTGATGATGTTCATAGAATCACCTTCAATAATCAAGTTACCTTGAGTTGCTTGGGCTACATGCAACCCTCTCCAAAGGGCTCTAGCTTCTGCTTCGTTATTAGTTCCGATTCCCAATGGTTTAGCGAAGGCCTTGACCAGATTTCCTTGATGATCCCTGATTATTCCTCTAGCTCCAGCTCTTCCCGGGTTCTCCTTGGTTGCACCATCAAAATTTAGTTTAAACCAACCCTGGGGGTGGCTCCCAAGAAATCCCATTTCTGGGATTGGGCAAAGGAATGGAAGGTTTGTCCTCAATACCTAAGGCCCGAGCTAATTGTTTTTCTTGGGGAAGAATTGAGTGGTTCTCATCCACTAAGGTGCTAAGGTTTTCTTTCACAAAGACAATAATCCTATTGAGGATGGTTTTTGGGTTGTGAATGGTATCCTTAAAGGCTCTATGGTTCCTTTCTAGCCAAATCTGCTAGAGAAAATGATGCCAACAAATTTTCCATAGGTACTTAAGTTTTAGGCTAACAAAGGGTTGAGGTCATTGATGGAACACTTCGGATATAAGAGCAGGCTTAACCCATGAGATCCTAAAGGCTTGGAAAAGCTCATCCAGGATGGACTCCGCTACCGGACACTCCAGAAACAAGTGTTGGGTTGTCTCCCATCCTGCCCTGCACATGTAGCAACGGTTAGCAATAACCATACCTTTGGATAACATATTGTCCATAGTGAGGATTTATTAAAGTTATTATTTGATTGATAAAGAATTTAACAAATAATGGATTTATTAATCACTTAAATTTCATAAGTAAAAAGGATTATTCATCTGTAGTAAAAATTATAAATATTTTTATAAAAAGAAGGATGAGATTGATGACAGGGTAGTGTTATTTTATGGGGTTGAAAATTTTGTACAAGTAATATTAAAACGTGTACACTTAAAGCTCAACAAATAATGGATTTATCAATCACTCAAATCTTGTAAGATTATTCATCTGTAGAAAAAACTATAGATATTTTATATATATATATATGTTTTTGAAAGAAGCATGAGATTGATGACAGGGTAGCGTTATTCAAAAAATTTCATTAAAGCCTTTCTACAAAAGGAATGAAGATTTTGGATGAAAATTTTAGGCTGATGGGAGAAGAAAACTACAATTTAGCTTTAGATTTTATTAGATTTTAAAATAATTTCACATCTTAAGGTGTATGGTGGGGCCTAGAAGTTTAGCTTTAGATTTTATTAGATTTTAAAATAATTTCACATCTTAAGGTGTATGGTGGGGCCTAGAAGTTGGGCATGATGAGGAAGGGGAAAATATCAAGTCCTTTTGAACATGTTGGGGAGGATAGCGAAAATTTGGCAAGAGCACACTTACACTATTGTTGGTTAGGAGTACCATGCAAATCAAATTTGTCATCATCATGTTTGCATTTCAAATATGCTTAAAACACAATCACAGAGACTTATACCATTTGCAAAGGATTACCATTAAGGAGATCATGAAATAATCAACCAGAAAGGGAGAATGAAATGATAAAATATGAGATGCTCTTAAAAAGGTATCAAACTTAAATAGTAGTAGAAGAACTATTACATTTCTGACTGTTCATAAAGATATCAAACTTAATGGGCGAGAGATCCTACATGGTGCCTTTATTTTTGGGTGACACCATTCTTCTTGTGGAACAGTTCTTTTTAAGAATTATTTTCATCATAGTTCAGCGGTATAGTAAATTGAGTGGCTCAAGTTTATTATAGTTTTTTATTTTTGGGCGAGACCAAGTGAGACAGTTTTTATGTTAAGAATTATTTTCATCCTAGTTCAGAGACAGTTTTTTATGTTAAGAATTATTTTCATCCTAGTTCAGCGGTATAGTAATTTGGGTGGTTATGTTCTTTTTCTATGTTAAGAATTATTTTGAACTAATTATTTTCATCATAGTTCAAATTGAGTGGCTATAACCATTCAAGGAACATGAAGTTGATGTCTTATTATAGTTTGTTATGTAGGCAAAACAAGTGTATATAAATATTCTCAAATCAATAATGCAAATCATCAAAGCATTTAATATGTAGTATTACAGCGGGAGTTCCCAGGTCTCCACCTGCCGGCCTGTGCCTGCACAGGGGCAGTACTTGGGACGGCCCAGTTAAGTACGTGGGTCTCTCCGGAGTTCTCGTATTTAATTAAGAAAAAAAAAATGCCAGCGAAATCGAACAGCCAGCCAGACAAGCAGGCGCACCGCGTTGAGCACCTGGTCAATACGCTTTGCCCGCGGGGCCCTTGTGGTGAAGAAGGTCCAGAACCTGCTTTCCACCTTGGGTTGACAAAGCCCGTGCGATACGACCGGTCAATTAATTGGCCCTCGGTGGTGAGGAAGCTCCAGAACCTGCTATCCACCCTGGGTTGACAAAGCGATACAGCCGTCGACGGCAGTAAAATAATTTGTTTGAAATATACCACATGGACTGTGAGGGGCTCGATGAAGCTTATACCTTCAGGTTCTTTTTTTATCACTAATAGTAGGTGAAAAAGGAGATTTATATAATAATTTAAAATACTATAACATTAAAGGTTTTGCTTTCCATGGCCCGAACCTTGATAGCCTTGCTAGGGTCGATAGCCTAGCAATTACCTCTAGTGCCATAGGAGAGAAGGTAAAAGGAAACAACATCCATGGAGTGTCTTAAAAAAATTGTTTTCGATGGAGAGTTACGAGGTATGCTGAGTTTGTCTCTGCCTAAGTTTGATAATGTTTGTCAATGGTTGGAATCTTTTAACCTATCGTTTTTGCTAGGGTTTTCCATGGCCTTGAATTTCAACGGTTAGCAATTACTGCTAGTGCCATAGGAGGGAAGGCAAATGAAAACAACACCCATGAAGTGTCCCAAGAAATTGCTTTTGATGGAGAGTCACAAGGTATATTCATTTTACCTTTGCCTAAGTTTGATAATGTTTGTCAATGGTTGGAATCTTTTACCCGATTGGATATTTTGTGGGACGCATTTCCAATGAAGTAGCATTGTGGTCTTGGGTTAGCTCAACTTAAGCTACTCATGGAGTGAAGCTCAAGTTGAATTTAGAACCTAACAAAGGTTTTTTTTCTCTTTCGGATTGTAGATATTGCTCATACAAAGGCAATTTATGAACACATGCCTTATTCCATGAGAAGCTCCTTAATGGTCTTCTTTCCATGGACTTGGGATTTTTCAAATTTTGAAGAAAGAACCTCCAAGATATTAGTCTAGGTTGAGTTCCTCGGTATTCCCCTCCCCCTTTGGCCCTTTTTGAATCACATGGTGGTAGTTTTAGGGCATGTCTTATTGGTTGAAGCCAACAAGTTTTTCAATTCCCACCCACAAAAAAGGGTTTGTTTTGAGGTCGATCTATCCAAGGATCTATAGAAGGTTATTGAGATACAAGTGTGGGACAACACTATTTTGTAATGATTAGTGTATATTAACCTGTCAAATACCTTCTTCAAATGTCAAACATTAGACTACAAGGTTAAGGATTGTTCGTTTATTCCTTGTTATAAACCAAAGTTGGCCCTCATGCCAACCAATGTGTCTCCCCCAAGCCAAAGAGGATGGTTGGACCACAATGGAAGGGCATAAAAAATCACGTGCCCCTATAGCCATAGTGTAGCACCCCCAACTAGCAACAAAAGAGGTTTTCTCAATCTCATAGTCCTCGAAATAGTGGAAGAGCAACCAGGTGTAGGGCCACCAATGATGAAAATGGTGATCACTAAGGATCCTTCGCCTCGCCAAAGTTGCACCCCAATAGCTAATATGAAAATGGTGGTCACTGAGGCTCCTCCACTTTCTTCTCTTGTGAGTTCTCGTCGTTCCTAAGAGAAAAATGTAGGGGCCTTCCTCCTAGAGAAACAATTACATCTTTCCAATCCTTGGATGGAGAGCTCCAAACATAATAGCTTTGCGGCATTAGAGTTGCTTGAAAAGAAGCAAGATGGCGAGGAATCAATGAAGATGACATATTTTGCTCATACGGGTCCCCCTCAGACTGATTGGGCTGACTTCAGATGCCCATAGACGACATGCAACGATACACAATTTGTTAGCAATTTTCAGATTTAGATCTCACGCCACTGAAATATGCAGTCTTTTTTTTTTTAGTTTCACAGCTTAGGTTTTACAATTGTCTGCTTTGTTTTAATTTCAAGATTATGTATGTAAGCCCCAGATCTCTATTTAAGGTTCTAGGTGGAATCTTAGTTTGACATTTTGGGGTGTTATTCCATACCACCCGTATTTTTTGTGATTAGTGTAACTACTATTCTTTTTAGTAATACAAGGCACTTTTCAAAAAAAAAACTTTTATTGGAGAAATAGATGATATTGATATCTAGCAATTTGAGGCATTGAAAAATTTATGAGTATAGGCTTATATATACTTATTTTTGCTTGATGAGATACTATTGATATCTCACAATTTGAGACATTAATCAATTTATGAGTATAAGCTTATATATTCATTGGAAAGCAAAATTTGAGGTTGATCCAATGATATTGAATTTGTTTAGTTTTGTGAAGGCTCGATGAGATACTGTTGATTTATTATAATTCAAGGCATTGATCAATTTATGAGTATGAGCTTATATATACTTGTTGGAAATCAATTTTTGAGGTTGATCCAATGGAATCAAAATTTTCTAGTTTTGTGAAGGTTTATCATGGCTAGGGGTGCATCAAAATTCTTATTACCTAATTCTCAACTATTGCGAGGGAATAATTATTTTGCTTGGAAAACTAAACTCAAAAATAAACTTGAGTTTGAGGAAGTGTAGGAAGTTGTAAACGGTTTCATTACCTATATTGACACAAATGATGAAGAACATATAAAATTGATAAAGCAGATAGAAAGGCGCAATTGATCATTATGTTTGGTGTCTTTGATAAAATTTGACCATACATTCATGACTCAACGATAACCAAAGATGCATGGGATAAGCTCCAGATAATATTTGAGGCAAAGAAAAAGAATTAAATATTGTTCCTTCAACACCAACTTCATTGCTTAAAAATAAAGAATGGAGAAAATCTTGAGTCATTATTGAGACAAGTTACAAAGCTACGTGCAACACTATAAGCTTTGGAGAAATAGTGTTTGATGACACACTTGTTCCCATTATTTTGAGATCTCTTCCTTATTTGTATAAAGTATTTAGGACAACTCTAAATGTCACTGAGCAAACAACAACATTTGAAAAATGGGTGAATCTATTTTGAAAAGTGGAGGCCTTTCATACATCACAAGATGAAGATCAAGTTCTCCTTTCAAATAAAAGAGGAAGCAACCAGTTTAAAGAGGTACAAGATATCAATTTTGATTTTAGCATCAAAGAAACATTTCTCACATGCAAAATATGTGTGAAATTTATGACAAAAATTGTCAAACATTGAAGGAATGTTGGCACAATCCTTTCACAAATGGATCTTCTTCTCATTCATGGCAAAATAAGACATCAATTAACAAGAAAAATACAAATCAGAAGAAGACACATCAACAACATGGTAATGTTGTTGAAGATGATCATTCAGAAGAAGAAGAGTATGCCCACCCATGAGAATAAGAGTATGTATATGTTTCTCATGATCAACTAAGTCATATTAATGATGTTTGGTATGTTAGTTCTAGAGAATTCAAACATATTATTGGTTGAAAAGACTAGTTCTAGACTCTAGACTATTTCAATTAAATAGGACAAGTCTTCTTAGGTGATGACACATCCTATAACATCAAATGCATAGTCAATCATCCCAAGCCATTTGAGAACTAGTAGGAGAACAAGATAAATAACTAAACTATATTGCCTTTACACATGAAAGAGCAACTTTAAATGGAGCAGCTCAAAGTCAAAGAGGTCCATTTTGAATGCAATTCATTTATGGCTCAATATTAATTTATTAAGTACCTATCATGGATACCTAACATTCCACCCCCCTTACAAAATTTTGCATCCTCGAAACATTAGTAGAGGATAAATAATATGATCTTTTGAGCCATGTTGAGTACTGGTTCCAATAACGATCATCCATCCATCCTAATGAAACTAGAATTTGTGGTGGTCTTCATTGATGCCAATGTCATGTGTTGGAAGCATAAATTTTATTTTTTTCATCCATATCTGCTTGCACTTATGACTTGTAGCATATCCAAAGGTTGGGCTCCTATGGTTTCTTGTATGTCCCTCATTTTTCTTATGTTGCCTCAAGCCCTGCCTCCATGATTCTTGCCTCTCATGGTGGTGTGGATGGTGATATACTCCAACCTTAGCCTGATGTTCAAGATTTTTAGAATATTCAACATATTATTCTTTTTTCAAGCTCCCATATTTGAATTTATCCTTGGATTTAGGTTTTGCTTCTTCCTTGATCTCTATTATTGCCTCCTCCTTAGACTCTGTTTCATGATCTTCTACAACTGAATTTCCTACCATAACTTATTTGTTTTCCCTTGATTCTTGCACCTTGGAATGAGAGATATCTTGCAATGTTATCTTCTTTTTGTGGTACCATAACTTTATAAATTTCTTTTGCATATTAATATTAATAGTATCCAACAAATCCAACCAAGGATAACCAAAAACAATATCTACATCAATCTCAATAGCATAAAAATTTGAATATAAAACATATTTCTATGGTGATTTTCAAATCTTTAAAAATTTGAACATTTTGTCCCTCAATATGTATGTCTTTGATTTTCTTTATTTGAACTTGCAACCTCTTAGTAAAATACATATTGATAAAATTATATTTGTTTCTAGGGTTAATGGAAACAATAATGTTTTATTTTGAATACAACCATGAACTTGCAAAATACAATTCCTTATTCCTATGAAATGACTCTTGGCCTTCCATATTCCTATGACACCTTACTATTATATTCTTAGGACTCATGTACATGTGGACTACATGAACATTTACATCATTGCACATTCTAAATATACTTTTGCATTTATAACATTGTTTTAAGCAAATACTTAAATCCTAATCTAAGGTAAACTCCTAATATAAACATGTACCCATGATGGTACATTAGCAAGCACCTAATAATGTAATATATTCCAACAAGTTTGTTCAAACTTTTTAAAAATAATAAACCTTATCATCTCTCGACATAAAATGGAAGAATATCATACAAACAAGGAGGTGTGAAGATCCTTTTAATAATTGAAGAAAGTTTGAACAACCACTCCCATTCTAGTTGTCTTCAAGCTAAAAAAGTAATATGTGGTTCCTTTCAACACTTTTATTAAAAGGGTTATGCGTATTTATAGGAAGGATGCACAATAGATTAGGAGTCCTACAAAATCAAGGACCATTTTAAAAAATATCTAGTACATGATTTATACAAACATTGACTATTTGGAGGCATTATATACTAGGAAAGATATTTAAAATCAAGATAGATCACTAAATTCTAAGATACATATTTGCTCAATATAACCTCAATGCTCATCAATTATGACAATGGAGTTCCTCAAATATTATTATTTTTGTTGGTTATGACCTCTATCCTATTATGACAAACAAAATAGATCACATAAAGGTAAGGACAAGCAATAGCTTAAATAGAATAAACTCAAACCTCAACTAGTAGTTGATCTTCTAGTTTCAGGACAACTAGCCCAATTTGAATATGTGTATCCAATCAATGAAAATTCATCACATGTTGTGTACATAATATCATGATGAGGGGTCTCGAAATTCTCCAATTAGGCATAAAATCCATTATGTGATAAGTTTGATCCGAGTGCCCCAATGTTGGTGTGTTTTGATTACGATGAATAGTAGTAAATTGTAGGCCACCCAAATCTGAATGCATTGTAGGCATTTCCATGTGCTTTGGAGGTTGCATGGCTAGAAACATGTGTTTTGTTCCAAATTTGGATACACTATAGACATTACCACGCACTTTAGGGGTTGCATAGATTAGGCTCACTCCATCCAAAGTTGTGGGTGTTTCTCCACTAGCATCATAGTCACCTCATGTACCAATTGGAGATAACCATGGTCGAAAACAATGAAATTCTAACCGTGTTCAAGGAGATTTTTTAGTTTTAACTTTTGTAAAACCAGTTTCATTCACGTCAAAGGGAGGCTTCTCTGAGTTCTTTGTTTGTTGTGTCTGAGTAGCCAAGGCATTTTTTTTTTAAATGATTGTGAAGTAAATGATTCTCAGCCGCATCAATTGTTTAGAAGTATATGAATAGCTCTTGACTGAGCAGCTAGTATGGGATTCAAGGCTGCAAGGGTGGCCAAAATAAGGTAAGCCAATGTAGACTATTTTTTTCCTTTGCCTGGAGGATAACTACTTTTCCTTATCTTTTTTCTACTAGAGGTATGCTATTTTCTTTAGCATATTGAGAGGCCCATTAGTAATCCAGTATAGCCTTATATATACTTGTTGGAAAGTGCTTTTTGAGCTTAACACATTGGTGGAAATATTTTTCTATTTTACAATTGTTTGATCTCCTTAATTATGCCTCAAAATTGATATTTTAAAATAGAGTGCAATCTCGATAGTGCCCAACACTCTTAAAACCAAAATTTTCCATATTTGGAGAAACTCTCTTCTTATGTTATTGGGGGATAATTAGGCCAATTTTTTCATTGTACTTGGAAAATTTGGAGGTAATTTTATCAATGGAGGTATTAAAATTATACCATATTTGGAGGTATTATTGGAGGCTATTTTTAGCCATATTCTCAATAAAATCATCATCACAAGGGTGTTTTAGGGCCCCTTACCTATTTCTTGTGGAGTTCTTTCTTATGTCATTGTCTTGGTCACCTTGGGTTTGGTGCTTGTATCTCCTTATTTATGCTTGCCTTAATTTTAAGTCTATGCTTGCATCTCCTCATTTATTATTACCTTAATTTTAAGTCTATGCTTGCATCTTATCAATTTTTCTTACCTTAATTTTAAGTCTATGCTTGCTATATCTCCACTTGCCTTTGGGGTTTATTTCACATTGTACTCAAGTGTAATTTATTTTGCATATACACACTTGAATTTCTATTTGACACATAAAATTGTGAAATTCACTTCTTAAACAAGCAAGAAAACACCCTTGTAAAAGCAAATATATTAACCCCCATTTAATTTTCCACATCTTCTCTCCTAGGTTGGAATAGGTCATTTGTGCTCAGGATTCCTCCCACTATTGGAAATACTTGTTGATTTAGAGTGGAAGAGCTAAGTGAACCCTCCACACACCATGGATTTTAAGCGATGAACCTTAGACTCTTTTGAGGGCCTCTTTCTTGGCACTTGTGTTCCTAGTTACGTTCTTGGTTGAGCTTCCTTCATTTTTTAATCATGGCAATAAAAAATCTCCTTAGTGGCCTCACAAAAAAAATTGAGGGAGCTAATTCATTTACAAATTGGAAATTTAAAATGGAATCAATATTAATGATTTATATCATGTGGGAATATGTGAGAGATAGACAACAAAATGAACCACCATTGAATCCACCTATATATGTTGCAGCTAGAGTTCCATTTGAAAATAATTCTAATATAGTGTTAGTCTTAATCAAACTATCTACTGGAACTCCGTGTAGAGAAAGAGTAAGGGCTTCCAAAAAACCAAAAGAACCTTGGGATGCACTTATGAGACTATTTAGGGTTATGCATAAGGGGTTGGACCCAAAATGTACTTGTAAAAAAATGGCGAATCCTAATAAAAATCAAGGCAAATTCTAAGAAAATCAAATAAATCATCTTCACACCAAAATTTGGGGGTATTTGAATCTCTAAAAATTAATATCATATTTGGGGCACATTGTGACCTATTAAATAACCTTACAACTTCATAAAAACACCACCATTATATCAGGATTGAAAATATCTTTCCAATGCATACAAATATACCTATGTTTGGATATATATTATGACGAATTGACCCTAAGAAAAAATTAGTCCCAAAAATTTTAGGCGAATGGGTCAACGTCGAGGGTCCTCATATTCACTAATTTCCAGTTTTGGAAATACTAATATTCACCCAATTTGCGAATATTCACCACTGTGCATAACCCTGAGACTATTTGATAGGCCTAGTCAAGATAAAATATTTTATTTGAAACATAAGTTGCATAATTTTTGTATGAAATACTCACTTACCAATTATCTCATGGAATTGAAGTCTATTAGAAATGATTTCTTAGCTGCTAGTTCAACTCTTCCTGATAGCGAGTTAGTTCCTATCACGTTATATGACCTCTCTTCCAAATTTCATGTATATTCTACCATGTTAAATTTAACTGGTAAAACATTGAGTGCTCCATTTGAGGAGATTGAAGTTCTTTTTAAGCAACATGAGAAAGCACCCATAAAAAATGAAGAGATTGATTCTACAATAGCAACCTTTGCCACCAAGGCAACCTTATAGCAGAGACCCAATAAGGATCTATGTTATCATAATTAGAGAGGTAGACAGAGGTCTCAACCTCATAAACAACATTAGCAGACATAATAGTACCATCAACAACCACAATAGTACCATCAATAGCCATAATAATATCCACATCAACAACTAAGATGACAATCAAGACCTCCCCAAGAGGGTCATCAAAATAAAATAGCTCAAAATTATAGACCTCAAAAATAACAAAATCAACCCAAAAAACAACAAGGGTGTGACTATTATGGAAAATGGGGTCATTTTGCAAATGATTTCTATCAAATAATTAGACATACAAATCAAAAAGATCGATAAGATCATAATATTGATACACTATATACAAAAAATAAAGTCAATATTGAAGATAAATATTATCTGTATATAGATGGGAAGCTAAACACATACTAGGAAGGCATGATTGATTGACCAAGATTCAACCTACCCATAACTAGTTCATTACTTTTAGAGATGAATGTGCTCTTCCCATTGAAGGTGTAGGATATTCACCTCTTACTTTACACAATGGTAAAAATCTACTTTCCAAAGATGTATTGTATGTACTTGGCCTCAAAATGAGTCTCCTTTCTATTGAGAAACTCATAGATAAGGGTTATATTGTATTTTTTGATAAATACAAGTGCTACATTTAGGAACCAGATGGATCTGTCAAAGAAATGAGAGTAAAAATGAATGTGTCTATTACCTCCTTACCCAATCTATAACTCAGTAATCCTCGCATAAAATTACTACTTTCTCTTTAGATTATATGTGGCATGAAATAATGGGTCACTTAAATTTTCATAATCTTCAAATTATGGAAATAATGGGTTTGGTCAAAGAAATTCCTCACTAAAAGGAGTCTAAATACTTTGTGAACCATGTACTATTTATAAACACCATAGACAACCTTTTGAGTCAGGAAAGGCTTGGAGAGCCAAGAGGCCACTACAACTAGTGCATTTAGACATTTATGGGCCAATATTTATTCCTTCTCATATAGGGGCTAGATATTACATCGCTTTTATTGATGATTACACCAAGATATTTTGGATCTATCTCATTCAATATAAATGGAAAGCCATTGATACATTCAATATATTTATGGGACTTGTTGAAATAGAAAATGGCTATCAAATATCCACCTTGAGGACAGATAATGGTGGAGAATACATCTCCAAATTATTTTTAGTATTTGCAAGAACCATGGGATAAGGAGGTAGTTCACAACTCCTTATACACCTCAAAAAAATGAAGTATCTAAGAGAATGAATTAGACCATCACAAATAGGGCCAAATCTATGCTATTTTTTGTTTCTTATCAAACATGTTTTGGGGGAGAAATTATCCTTATTGTTGCTTACTTGACCAATAGGTCATATATTAAGGATTTGCATGATATAACACCAAAGAAATTATGGAGTTGAAAAATGCCCTATGTGGTCCATTTCAAAGTCTTTGGATGTGATGTTAATGCCCACATGCCTTATAATAAAATAAATAAATTAGACGACAAGAGTCAACAATGCATCTTTGTTGGATATAGTGAAAGTATCGAGGCCTATAAGTTATACAAGCCTATTTCCAAGAGGATTTTTCTCTCTAGGGATGTTACCTTCAATGAGTATTCCCCACAAAACCCTTCTCCTATGGACCCTTTATTTCAATCAAATAAGGAAAGAGTTACTCCCTTGGCATCCACTCCCTCACTTGATCCTTCCTCATCCATGACAAGTCAAAGACTTCCTTAACATGAGGATCTCCCCACTCATGATCCTTTTCCTTCTTCCCTCATATAAATTTGATGGATCAGTAGATCACTACAAATATCACCTAGTAGCTAAGGGATATAAGCAACAATAAGGGATTGATTATGAGGAGACCTTTTCTCCTATGGAAAAAATGACTACAATCCACATTATTATTGCTTTAGCCACTTAGAAACATTGGCCTATGTATCAAATTAATGTAAAATGTACCTTCCTCAATGGTGCGTTAAACGAAGAAGTATATGTTGATAAAACACTAGGGTACATAGTTAAATGCTAAGAAAACAAAGTCCTTACATTGAAGAAAGCTCTATATGGGTTGAAGTAGGCACCCAGATTTTGGTATACCAAAATTGATTTTATTTCATCAACCTTGATTTCACTATATCTAAAGCAGAATCTACTCTCTATGTGAAACATTGGAGGAACCACATCATTTTGGTAACATTGTATGTGGATGATCTTCTCATTACAAGTGATGATATAGATGGAATAAGGTTTATCAAAGAGGACATACAAATTTTTTGATATGATTGATTTGGGCCTCCTTCACCACTACTTAGGCATATAAGTGTAGCAATATCTTGGCAAGATCTTCATCTCCTAGGCTAAGTATATATAGTATCTATTGGAGAGGTTTTGTATGTAGGAGTGTAAAATGTCCCCCAATCCCATGGAAACCCAATTGAAATTGATTAATAGTGATGATGAAGAAAGGGTTGATGGTACCCTTTACAAATAACTAGTTGGAAGTTTGATCTACTTAACTTCAACTAGACTAGATATCACCTATTTAGTGGGCCTTGTTTCCATATTCATGTAGGATCCTAAGAAGAGTCATTGGATAGTAGCTAAGAGGATTTTAAAATTCCTCAAGGGGACCCCTCATCATGGTCTTATAGACATAGGATGTGATTAATTTTCATTGATTGAGTACATAGATTCAGATTGGGCTAGTTATCTTGAAATTAGAATATCAGCTAGTGGTTATGGCTTTTAGTTGGGTCAGGGTACCATCTCATGGAGAACCAAGAAACATCATACAATATACTTGACTTCAGTAGAAGCAGAGTGTAAGGCAACATTTGGAGCAACTAAAGAAGAATTTTGGTTGAGGCAACTACTTAAGGATATTGGTCTACTCATAGATGGTCCAAAACATAAATATTATGACAATCAAACACATATTTTATGATAATCAAAGTACCATTAAGATGATGAAGAATATCGTCTTCCATTCCTAAATAAAGCACATTGAGATCCATCATCACTTCATCAGATAAATGGTCCAAGAGAACATCATACAATTGGAGTATGTACCTACTCAAGATCAAGTGGATGACATCTTCACCAAGTCACTTGGACTTGAAAAAGTCTCCATGTTTAGTAAATTGCTCTATGTATGTTGTAATGCAAGTCAACATTAAGATGGAATGTATCTAATGTTGACTTTTTTTTACGAAAGTGCACAAAAAAGGGGGAATGTTAAAAATATTATAATGTGTACTTTAGCCCTTGTTTTCCCTTGACATGTGTACATGACATGTGTTATTTTCTTTATTTCATATGGTGACATGTATCACCAACCTTTATCTTTCTTCTTTTCTCTAAAGGTATTGTAATACATGAACATTCTTGAGGTTTTCAGTTTATCTTTTCAGGCTATTGCCTATTGCCTCCATGTTTTTTTTATGTGTCTTGTTTTATCTTCATGTCTCCAAGTTGAGTTGTATCATATTAGGAAATAGTTCTAAACTAGCAATTTTGAGTTCCATACTATAAGGTTAAGCAAAATAGGGTATCTAAGGATCTAATAAAATGGACCAAGTATGAGCTAGGAGATGATGTATGGTTTTAACCTAGTAAATAATGGACTTTAATTAAAATAAGTATGATGGGTATTTATTTGATGTATAGAGTATAATTAGGTTGAATGGTGTTATTTATGTGCCAATAATAGGATATTTCATCAAGATAGTCCTAAATTAACTTCACAATCTATGATATATTTCTTATCATATGCTCAAGAAGATATATGCTGATTTGAAGGAATTGTTATTTTGTCAAGGGATGAAAAATATTAGGGTATTTATTATTAGGTTCTTAGAGTTTTATCAAGTAAAATTTGAACATCATCATTGTAGAGGCTTATTTTATCCTCACAAGACAGCTAAATGGAAGTGGGACATGGTCTTGATGGACATCCTCATAATTTTTATTTTGAGTTAATATAGGTATAATTCCATCCTAGTAGTAGTGGACAAGATTACAAGGTGACACACTTTATCTCTACTAATATTTTCTTTTATGCTAGAGGTGTGACTCATCTATATGTTAAAGAAATATTAAATCTTAAATGTATGCCTAGTATTATCATGTTTGATTGAGATTGTTTATTCAATTCAATATTCTATAAAATCTTTTAGGAATTATTAGGAACTCAAATAAGATTCCCATCACTTTGAGTCCAATTATCAAAAAGAGAGGATAAAAAATTACAAGAGGGTATATTTCAAATATACATGATTGATCAATAGGTATGGTGGAAAAAGTATCTTATCTATGCTTACCTAGACATGTCATAAAAAAATGCTAGTATCCAAGTTTAACATCAAGAAAATACTATGAAGATGATGTTACATATCTCTTATTATTATCTATTACCTACAATAAACCTATTTACGATAGAGAGAAGCTATAGCATCATTGACACTTTTTCTTAATTAGTTATCCACATGGTGGAAATAATTATTAAGGAATCTTAATGTCAAGATCAAGGGAAACCATGAAAAGGCAATTGATTTGTATTTGATTTACTATAGGTTGTCTCAACCATAAGTGAAGTATTAATTGATTCGATGCTAAAGGAAGTACTTTGTTTTTTTGATCTCCTTATTATTGAAGGAATTTGAATTCATGATTACAATATTAATTTGAAGAGTCAAGGAAGGATTTAACAAGATTGAAATCCAATATTAAGTTCAATCCTTATTAAAATCCAATCACTATAGAAGGTGGTATCCATCCATAGCTATTTTTATTGACTTAAAATCATATGCACATTATTAGTTATAAAATTATTAGAAGGTCTTATATCTTTACACTTGTTATTTATTAGGAATGTCCTATAACCTAAATAAATCCCTCACTTTATCTCTTGCAATAAGACCATAGAAACTTTAATATCACTTTATTAAAAGCATAACTTTGAATATTAAAAGCACCACTGATTAGAGAGGTGATAAATACTATTTCCTCCTTAGCCTAAGTTATAGCCATGTCATAGACCAAAAGGGTATTGCTTTGAACAAAATTTATCATTTCTAGTATCACTCCTAGAAAATTTATGTTCTTGGAAAATGTCATTTGATTTGACTAAAGCATACCTTATAGAATTAGTAACCATTTTGGAAATCCAAAAACATAGAAAGATATTGTAAAAGATTTTTGGGCCTTGTTAATTTTGATAAACACATGTAAAAGCAATATTCCTTGTGATATAAAAAAATCCTAAGAAACCTAAATCATGATAAAAATATATAAGAAAAATGTTATAATAGTTCAAATAATAGATAAATTATCATGGAGGTGGCTTGATTTCATCTATGCATGATTGTTGGATTTGAGTATATATGGAGAAAAGGAAAATATCCTTATGAGTCTATATTACTCTTCTCCATAACCACACAACTCTTTCAAATTCCTTTCCAAATAAGTTACAAGATACATTTTTACATCTTTGATAAATGATCAAGGGAGGGTGTTTGAGTCACAACACCTCCAAATCCCTAAGGCAATCGTAATGGAGGGTGTTTAGGGTCAATTTTGGTTTGATTTTTGTGTTTATTGAACACTTCATATGGTATTCCACTTAACATTACTTCATATTGTATACTTTGTAATATTTTATTGTTAAAAATCTTGTTTCACCTTAGTGATTGGGTAATTTACAACTGATATTAATTTGGGAGTACAACACAAATCATGCATTGGTTGAGTTAAAATATTTTATTGTGAATGACCTTGATTCTCCCTAGTTATTTGGAATTTTATGAGTGACATTTATTTGGGCACATTGACATAGATAATTCCTTTGTTAGATTGGTTATAAAAGAACCAATAACCTGAAATTTTTATCTTCATAGTGTTTGTGCTATGAAAAGTCATATTTGTGAATATCATTTATTTCTTTCATTTTTTTTATGGTGTCTCTTAATGTAAATATTCTTTTCTAAATTATAATTAATTTCTACATGTAAATGTAAACATAATTAAAACAAGGAAATAAGTTCGTGGGTAATTTAGCTGATGAGAGCTTATTTATCTTTGTCTTGGCAAAATTTAAATTTGAAAAAGTCTAGAAGGGATATCATATCTCTTAATGAAAATGATACTATGAATTTGATAGAAGAAACATTTTAGTTTGAGGTAGTTTGATAATATCTTAGATAAGGCAAGTTGGATATGGTGTAACTGACCTAATGAAAATAATAATAATTTTATATTCTTCTTGAAGTGGCTTTCTACATTATTAAAATGATAATACCAAATAAGTGATAATATTTTGTTAAATTCGTTTTTAAACATAATAAGTATTTAAATTATGTTAATAATGATTCGATGTGTTATGAAATTATAAAACAAATAAAATATGACTATTTTTTTACTTAATTTGTTTAAAAACTAAAATTTGCATGTAGCAATTAACTCAAATTTAAAAAATGAAGTCATTATAATATATAAACAAGAAGCAGAGTGCATCAAAGTTCAAGCATGATCCAGGAGTGACTGCAGCTGAAAGTGAGTATGATCATAAGTCGAGAGTGAGTAGAGTCGAAAGCAAGTGCAAAAATAATTCGAGAGTGAGTAAAACTAAAAGCAAGTTCGATTTGAGAGTGAGTGTAGCTAGAAGTGAGTGCAAGAATGATCTATGAGTGAGGAGGAAGTGTGAGCAAGGAAGAAGAAATTAGAAAGCAAAGTATGATCAAGAAACAAGTGTCACTTCTTATTCCAAATCTTAGGAGAATTTAAAGGATTCATTTGAATAAAATCTAGGTAACATGGAAAGAAAGTCATTTGTGAAAGTTCTTACTGAAAGTATGAATGACCAAGTTGGAAATATGGATGCCCTAGATAGCAATAAGAGGAAGAGTGAATCTATGGCAAACCTAGTCCAGGTAGCATAATCTATAGCAAAAGTGATTATCAAGTATGAGATGATTGATCATGATATAATGGTTCTTAAAAATAGAGGGCTAATATATAAGTTTCATGGATATTGGCCTCTAAGATTCAAAATTGGATCAAGTAGAAGTGAGGATTGAATTCAAATTACTCCATGACTTTTATTCCAAAATGTTTCCTCATTATTTTTTCCAATTAAAAATAAGGGATAAAATAATGGATAGAGGCCCATGGTTTAGGTGTAAAGATGTATTATATTTAAGACCTTATAGTGATAATTTTTTTGTGGATATATAAACTATTAAAATTATTTTGGTATGGATTAGGCTTTTTGGACTTCCTTATCAAATCATCAATAAAGAGATTTTGAAGAATATTGATAATGCTTTAGGTGAATTCATACAAGAGGTGCAAACTATTAAGGAGAAAAGGTATGTTGTTTACACTTGAATATGTGTTGCCATGGATATTTCTAAACCTTTATCATAGTTGATTAGGATTAAATCTGAATCAAGAGAATGGGATCAACAAGTGGATTGTGAAAACATTGTATTTTGATATCGTAAATGTCATGAAAATAGGCACATGGCAAGAGACTAAAAAGTGAAAATGGAGGAAGAGATAAAATTTGTTGGGCATGAGGGTAGATTCAATTTGAAACAAGGAGACTATATCATAGGAGAAACTAGGTCAAATCAAGGATTTTCCACTCCTAATAAAGTGGTTAGAAAAATCCCTCTACATCATCATATGGTAAAGGCCATTATAATTCACTAAAATCATCCATTAGAATAAAAAAGATATAAGGGATGAAGAAGTACAATGCACAAGTTCAAATATAGGAGCTAAAGGTGCTAAGGAATAGGGGAAAGCAAATTTTAAAACAAAAGAATATGGAGAGATGAATTTTAAAGCAAATGAGGTGAAGGAAGTCAAGCTTAATCTAGGTAAACCAACTTTATTATGCTCAAGTAGCTTAAAATATTCTCCTTACACTAAAAATAAAATTAGTACAAAGGGTATTCCTTGCACTTTAGGATTTCAAGAGCAGTATAGTAAAGAAAATCTTATGGAGTATATGCAAGGAAATTTAAGGTATTCAGGTTAACCTAAGAAAATTATGACTATGGATGATCATCTATGCAATTTAGAGTTTTCAGGGCAATATAAAGAAGAAAATGTTAATGAGGTTATTCCTTGAACTTTCAACTCTTTAGGGCAACAAAAAAATTTAGAAGATAAGTCTCATTTTAAATAATATAAAAAATAGAAGAGATTGATGAAGATGAGAGTGTTGGTAGGAATGGAAGGAGAGGAAGGCCATAAAAGTAAGAACAAAGAGAAAAATAAACTCAAAAGAATATTGATTTGGGAAGCCAAATAAAAATATCATAGATGTTAACAAGAAGTGGGGTTAAGTCCACTAATAAAAATAAAAAGTGTTGATGATGAAAATGATATCATGGAATATTAGGGGTATGAATAAAACCCCTAAAAAAAGTTATTAAGAAATTAATAGGTTGTTATAGCCTTTATTTTATTTTAATACAAGAAAAAAAATTAAGTAGTGAGGAATGTAAGGATGCCTTTAATAAGATTTGGAAGACAGATGATTGTTAGTAGTTTATTCTACATGAGCTTTAGGAAGTATTGCAATAATATGGGATAAATACAAATGGGATGGAAAACTATTAGAAGCAAAAAGTAATTAGGTTGTTGGATTATTTTGCAAGAAAGAGGAAAACATCAAAGTTGGGGTTATAAATGTATATACTCCAAATATAGTTACTCCTTGTGAAATATATTGAAAGGACCTTAGTATATTTTTATCAGATACAATGATGATTCATTGTGATTTATAGATTCTTGGGGGTAATTTTAATACTTTTCTATATCCTTTGGAAAATAAGGGTGGCATTCTAGGATGGTGGATTTTAGTCCCTTAAGATTTCAATATACATGGGATAATAGACGCATTGGGAAAAATCATATAGCAAAAAGATCAGATAGATTTTTTTATCCAATATATGATTGCAAATAAAGTATACACTCTCTTTAGATATTTTATTGTGAGTAGTATCAAATCATAAATCCATTCTTTTGAATTGTGAATTACCTAATAATGGTCATTCAAAGCCATTTCGCTTCGAGTCTATGTTACTACAAGACCCTAATTTTTACATATGGTTATGTTATCGTGGGATGAATCAAAATTTAAAGGATCATGTATGTACAAGTTTGTTCAAAAGTTGAAATATTTAAAGGAACAAATGAAGATATGGAATG
Source organism: Wollemia nobilis (assembly GCA_028583015.1). Lineage (NCBI taxonomy): Eukaryota > Viridiplantae > Streptophyta > Pinopsida > Araucariales > Araucariaceae > Wollemia > Wollemia nobilis. Next base: position 1,012,726 of record JAQPPZ010000128.1, on the reverse strand, counting down.
CCAAATCTTTTGGTAACATTGTTAAAGAAAAAAAATAAATTTAATCCAATAATGGAATGGATAAAGATTCTTATGTGAAAGAAAAACAATTACTTTCTGATTATCGTAATGCATTGAAAAAGGAGGAGTCATATTGGTTCCAAAAATCTAAAGAGAAATGACTCAAGGAGATAGAAATACAAAAATTTATCATGCTACAACAAAAATAAAATATTTTATTTGTCATATCAAAAATATTATAACTCAAAGATAATGAAATATATAATAAAATAGAAATGATGATATATGTCAACGAATAATGTATTAAGGTGGTGATAGTCTTTTTAATAAAACTAATAATGTGTAATTTGTGCTCCTTAAATTAATGCTCAAATTTAAAAGTGCATGTAAATATTTGGTAGTATATAAATTCATTGACATAGAATATTTTATTACATTTACTTCGACAATATTTAAAATAATAGCAAACAAAAATCACCTCATGAAATCCTCCAATGAAACAAATACAAATAATAAAAATTTCTCAACATACCAAATTGGAGTCTTGAAAACTTAAATTAGACAATCATGAAATAAATTTTATTAATTATTATTATCAATATGTTATAATTTTATTGCTCAATTATTGTTATAATTAGATGTATCTTTTTTTATTGAAAATATGAGGTGTTGAAAGGTCCCCAAACCGTTAACAAAGAGAAGAAGGAAAACCCATAGCAGAAGCCTACACCAAGGCAGAAGAGAAGGGAGGATACACATGAACTAGCCTGATGTAAAAAAAACAAGCCTAAAACAAAATGGGATCATCCTAAATAAATTCAGAACAACCCAAGACCGAAGAAAACCACCAACACCAGGGAGGATGAGTTACACATTACTCATTAGTATTATGGGTGCTAAGATCAACCTTAAGGTCCTTGATCACCTTGGTAATGGCTAGAGATCGTGTTAAGATCCTGCTATAAAATAAACTCAAATAACACACTCTCACACAATTGCTTGGAAATAACTCACATAAACATCACATTAATATAACAGAAATTTGCATAAAGAATAATCTCACAATAGATCTGAATCGCAGGCCTCTTCGAGGGGGCAACCTCCTTCAATACTTCATTAATTTTGCAAAAGATGGTTACATTGGTGCCTTTTCGGGTATTTAAGGAGTTTCCTTCCAAGGTTGGCTTACATGCAAAATGCCACCTGGATTACATGCATAATGCCACCCGAATTACATGCATAGTGCCACTTTGAATTACATGCACAATGCCACTCGAATTACATGCACAATGCCACTCGAATTGCATGCACAATGCCACATGAATTACATGCACAATGCCACCTATCTACCATGTGTTACATAAAAAGGGTGCCATTTGTCATAGGCACTACCTAAGCTAAAACTTAGAACATTACAAAATATTAATCATGGGTACTACCCACGTTCACTAGGAATTATTACAAAAGGGGAGTTATTACATTAAGGGTTAGGATGAGATCCTAACAGATCGCATATCCACCTTCTACTACTTAAGTTTGTGAATAACCTTCCCACCAAGAATCAACATAGACGTGGCCAAGGATCAACATAGAAAACCTATTGGAAATTTTGACTATATTGTTGTCATTTATGTCAAAGTCATTGAGGTTAAAAGGTTGAAGGCCCAAGTATAAGACCATGGTTCAAAAGAAAGCAAGTGACTACGGATTAAAAGAGACAATATTATAATATTTTAATATTATAATATTTAGGCCAAAAGGACTTATTAAAAGGAGGATTGAAAGTGCATTGGACAAAGGCTCAAAATGAAATTAAATAGACAAAGGACTCCAAGAAAAAATATTATTTAACACCAAGGTTAAATAATATAATAAATAATATTTAACTCCAAGGTTAAATATTATATGAAAAATAAAATAAATTCAAATTATCAAAAGGCACCAAGAATTCGAATTTAAAATGTGGCAAATAAAATATTGAGTCGACGTCCAAGTAAGGTAAGCAAAAGTGTATAAAAAGGGTTTAATTATTTGCATGGACTAAGGTTAAGTGACCAAGAAATAATCACATTCGTTCAAGCACGTTGTGGAGGCAAAGAATAAGAAAAGTTATTTTTATGCATTTCGAGGGCAATGAAGAAATTAAGGAGGCAACACACGTTATTTGGCATACGTGGGTGGATAGCCCAAGTGGTAGGTAGGGCTCACGAAGAGCGTGGCAGGCGAGAGGTTATGCGTTCGAATCATGATGAAGGTTTTTATTTTGGTCAAGAGAAAAATGTTGAATGTATAGGTAAAAAGGAGCGCGTGCTCCTTGGTGATCATGTGGGCACCTAGCCCACATGGTGTTTGCCCTAGTGCTAGGGCATGAGCCAACGAGGAGATGCAAGATCGAGTCACTATTGAAGCATGGTAGTAAGTGAGACAAGGAAATATTTTTGATTAAATTAAGATATGCATAGCACATGACTTAGGGAGATATAAGGGTTAAATTTTTATTGTTTGGTGTCCAATTTTATAGGGAGACATAATGTTGTAAGCTTTGCATAATAATTATTGTGTGATATTTTTGATTCTGTGTTTAATTAAATTAAGATATATTAGTAGGTATAAGGTATATTGAAGTGTGATGTAATTTGTGATATGCACTTAGGGTTTCTGGTTTCTAATATTGAAAATCACTTAGGAGTAATAAGGTGTTCAATGGTTAAGTATTGTGTGTAGTCCAACATTGTGAAAGATAATTTGAGAGGAGTTGTTTAGTGATTAAAAACCTTGCATTGGAAAAATAAAAGGAGTGGTAAAACAATATTTTGTGCACTATTTTTGAGGAAAGGTTTCTTATATGGATGGTTGAAAAATATTGTGCTAACTAACCTTTGAAGTGGCATAAAATGATAGAATAATTTTTGAGATAGGTTTTTGAGAGCTCATCTCCATAAAAAATAAGCTAAGAGGTATGGTAACATTACTCCTTATTTGAGGTATTTGGTTGGGCATATCTTGTGATGTCATAAGGAGGAGATATAAGGATTAAGTTCATATGCATTGTTGAAAATATTTGAGCTAGGGTTTGTGCTACATAGATGAATGAAATGGAAACCATTTGTGCTAGATTTTGAGATCTTCTTGTGCTTAATTATTGAATATTTTTGGAAACATGTAGGATAGAGTTTTAGAATAAGTTGTGCTTCCATTTTTGAAAGAGATTGAGACATTTATGCTAGAGGTTGTGAACTACTTGTCCTAGGTTTGAAGACAAATTAGTACATAATTGTGAAACCTTTTGAACATTGGTTTGAGAAATATTAAAAGCAATTATAAAAGTGTTTGAGATCCATATTATGAAGGAAATTTATGCATTGGTGTGGTTGATATTTGAGAGTAAATTTGCAAGAAAACTAGACTAGTTTTGTGAAGCAAGTTATACATTGTTTTGATTTGATTTGAAAGGGATTTTGTAAGAGATAGAGACTAGATTAATTGAATGCAATATTTGTGAATGTGAAGAACATATTGGTTTTTGATAGAGCATATCATTCTCTATATGTTCCAGAGGTTAAACAAATTATAAGTGGAATATGTTTATTTGAAGAAAGAATTTCTAAAAGAGTATTAAGCTTTGTTTGTATGCAAGATTTGGAAATATTTGAGCAGGTTTTGTGAGTAGTATTGAAGGTAGATTTGAGTAAGTATTTTGAGAAGGCTTGAAGGTATATTTGAACAAGTCTTTTGAGAAGGATTGAAGGTAGATTTGAGCAAGTATTTTGAGAAGTCTTGAAGGTAGATTTGAGCAAGTATTTTGAGAAGGCTTGGAGGTAGATTTGGGCAAGTCTTGTGAGAAGACTTAGAGCAGATTTGAGGTAGATTTGAGTAAGTCTTGTGAGAATACTTGAAGAATATTTGAGGCATATTTGATCAAGTCTTGTGAATACTTGAAATAGCATTGAGACAGATTTGTGAGCAGAGTAAGATCAAATTTGTGCTAACCATTATAATGAGGTTTAGTGTATATTTGAGACAAAGTTGAGAGCAGGATTTGGAGTAGACCAGAGTATAGGGGATAGAGTTCTCCTATGGAGAGAGATCCATGAATTATATAAAAGGGGAAAGAGTTCTCCTATGGAGAGAGATCCATGAACCAGAGCAAAGGGGAAATATTTCTCTTGAGGAGAGAGATCCATGATCCAGAGCAAAGGGGAAAGATTTATCCTATGGAGAGAGGTACATAAACTAGAGAAAAGGAGAAAGAGTTATCCTATGGAGAGAGATGCACGAACTAGAGAAAAGGGGAAAGAGTTATCCTATGGAGAGATATCCACAAACCAAAGCAAATGGGATAGAGTTATCCTATGGAGAGATATCTACAAACCAAATTATAGGGGATTGAGATCTCCTTTGGACTGAGATCCATAAACATTGTAATAGAGAATTGATTCCCAAGAGATTTGTTGAGAAAATTTAGAAGAAATATATTCTTCGTGAATGTAACTCACATTAGATGAACCACACTAAATTTTTGTGTCTCATGTGTGTGATAATTTATGCGTTGCTTTGATTAATGTTATTGGTATTACAATTGATAACATTGGATAATATTGTTTGGAAAAGAAAAGTAAAAGTTGATCTTATACTGTTCACCCCCCTATTAGTATAAGCCTGTGTTCTTCAATTGGTATCAGAGCGGGTTCATTCGAAAAAGTCTAAAAAATTGAAGGAAGATATTACAAGAACACAAAAGGCATCTCAAAATGGATCTTCATCAAATAAGGCTCCATTGTTCAATGGGAATAATTATACATTTTGGAGTATAATAATTAAGACTTACTTTATAGCACATGGATATGAGACATGACAATTGATTGAGGATGGGTTCACACCTACATCTACTCCTCCCATAGATAAATATGGTAAACTGTTACATATGAATAATGTAAAGGCTATGAATAGAATCTTAAATGGATTACATGAAGAAAAATTTATAAAATTTATGCACTTCAAATCAGCAAAAGAGATATAGAAAAAATTGAAGCAAACATATTAAGGAGATAAAAAGGTTAAAATGACAAAACTACAAAACCACAAGAAAAGGTTTGAAGATTTGAAGATGGAATATGAGGAAGATATTGCTACATACTTACTTCATATGGATGAGGTTTTTAATACCATGCATGGAATTGGATTCAAAATTCAAGACTCTAGGGTTTCTCAGAAAGTATTAAGATCACTCCCTATGAGGTATGATGGAAAGATTTCAGCTATAGAAGAAATGAGAGATATTGATAAGTTGACTATGAATGAGTTACATGGAATTCTTACAGCTTATAAGATGATAATAGTAAAGGATCCCAACTTAAAAAAATATGTAGCCTTCAAATCTTAAAAGAAAATAAAATATAAGAAACCAGAATCAAGTGGTGAGTCAAGCAGTGATGAAGAAGCTAACTATATGAGAAGAAACAAGGACTCAAGAAAGCACAAAGGTATAAATACTGTGAAAAGTTTTAATTGTGGTAATTTTGGTCACTATGCATCTAATTTTCCACAAGACAGAAGTAGTAGCAGCTAAGAGAAACATGATCATAAGAAAAAGAAAGAAGGAAAATCCAAGCATGAAAAGAAAACCATGTATGGTCAAGGTAAGCATGAGAAGAAGTTATTTCAAAGGCACATGAAGAGTTTCTATGTTAACAAGGCAAGCAAGGCTTCAGGTGACAGTGATGAAAGACTCTCAGATAGTGAAGAAGAAGAGATTCTATTTTTAGCAATAGAAGAGGAAGGAAATTCTCCTGTTGAAGATAGAGTCGAAAGGTATGAAAATGCTCTTGGAGACCAAGAAGTAGAGAAATATTCATAAAATTAAGAGGAAGGCACAATTAATCTAGAAGAAGAAATTATTTTTTCTCTCAAAGAGTTGAAAATAGTTAGAAAACATAATTTAAGACTAAAGGCTCAAGTTCAAGAACATGAGGAAGAAAAAGAAAAGCTTCTACAAGACCTGAAAAACTCAAAATATAAGACAAGGATATTTAAAGAGTTCATGGTTGAAAAGTTAGATGTAAAAGAATTAGAATGTGAAAGATTAGAACATGAGGTAGTTTCTCTAAGGATAGAAGTGAAATATTCTAAAGATAAGCTAAATATGTTTGGGAAAAGTTTAAAAACTTTGGATAAAAAAATCAATTCACAAAGATCTTCATCTATCAAAATAGGACTTGGTTTTGAAGAAGGGCAAGGGAAAAAAGAAGAAGGATCAAGATCAATATCAAAATAAGAAGAATATTCATAATAAGAGAGTGAAGAAGAAACTAAGGCATATGAGGATAAGTTCAAGAATAGAAGTTTCACTAAGAAATGAAAGAATCCACAAACAAGAAACATGGATCATCATATAGAAGGTAAAGAAAGGACTAAGAGACCGAAGGTTTCAAAATAGGATTTATTCACAGAACATTGTTTTTCATGTAATCAGTTTGATCATAAGGCTATGCATTGTAGGGTTCATGGAAAGAAAGAGTATGACCTCACTAAAAGGAATTTCAACTCATTCAAATATGGATATTTCTTTCAAGGGTATTGCTACTATTGTAATAGATTTGGTCATAAATCGATCCACTACAAGGTTCATGATAGAAATGATTATGGCTTCACCAAGAGGAACTTCAAGATATTTACACCTTCCAAGAATTACAACATTAAGTGTTACAAGTGTAATAATCTTGGGCATAAGGCAAAGTGGTGTAGAATAGAGTTTCTAGAACTTCCAGAGATAAGCAATAACATGGACACTCAAAAGGATGAAAAGGGTATGGGTACATAAAAATTTAAAAAGAAGGTTGAAAAAGAAAAAGAGCATTGTATTTTGGAAGTAAAGATACTCCCACCCCAAAATTAATCACCTCAAGGAGAGGATGTGGGGAGGGGGCTGAGTTAAGAGTCTTATATTTAGCCCCAAATGAGTCCCTTTGTCATTGATGTCAAAGGGGGAGATATTTGAGTAAGGGGGAGAGCATCCAGTCAAGGGGAGCAATTTCTTAGGGGGAGCAGATTTGGAATCCAGTGGTTGGAAAATGAATTTTTAGAAAGGATTGCCATCAATGACAAAGGGGGAGATTGTTGGAAATTTTGAGTATATTGTTGTCATTGAGGTAAAAAGGTTGAAGGCCCAAGTTTAAGACCATGGTTCAAAAGAAAGCAAGTGACTAAGGATTAAAAAAGATAATATTATTTATATTTTAATATTATAATATTTAGGCCAAAAGGACTTATTAAAAGGGGGATTGAAAGTGCATTGGACAAAGGCTCAAAAATAAATTAAATTGACAAAGTACTGCAAGCAAAAATATTATTTAACACCAAGTTTAAATAATATAATAAATAATATTTAACACCATGGTTAAATATTATATTAAAAATAAAATAAATTTGAATTATCAAAAGGCCCAAGAATTTGAATTTAAAATGTGGTAAATAAAATGTTGAGTCGACGTCCAAGTAAGGCAACTTGCATGGACTAAGGTTAAGTGACCAAAAAGTGTATAAAAAGGGTTTATTTTTTTACATGGACTAAGGTTAAGTGACCGAGGAATAATCGCATTCATTCAAGCACGTTATGGAGGCAGAGAATAAGACAAGTCATTTTCATGCATTTCGAGGGTAGTGAAGAATCTAAGGAGGCAACACACGTTCTTTGGTATACATGGGCAGATAGCCCACATGACAGGTAGAGCTCACGAAGAGCATGGCAGGTGAGAGATTATGCGTTCGAATCACAACGAAGGTTTTTGTTTTGGTCAAGAGAAAAACGTTGAATGTAGCAGGTAAAAAGGATCGTGTGTTCCTTGGTGATCATGTGGTCCCCTAACCTACATGGTGTCTGCCCTAGCGCTAGGGCATGGGGCAACAAGGAGACGCAGGATCGAGTCACGGTGGCAGCGTAGTAGTGAATGAGGCAAGGAATGTTTTTGATTAAATTAAGGTATGCATAGCGCATGACTTAGGGAGATATAAGGGTTAAATTTTTATTGTTTGGTGTGCAAGTTTCTAGGGAGACATAAGTTTGTAAGCTTTGCATAATAATTATTGTGTGACATTTTTGATTCTGTGTTTAATTAAATTGAGATATATTAGGAGGTATAAGTTATATTGAAGTAGGATTTTATTTTTGATATGCACTTAGGGTTTTTGGTTGCTAATATTGAAAATCACTTAGGAGGAACAAGGTGTTAAGTGGTTAAGTATTGTGTGTAGTCCAACATTGTGAAAGAGAATTTGAGAGAAGTTGTTTAGTGATTAAAAACCTTGCATTGAAAAAATAAAAGGAGTGGTAAAAAATATTTTGTGCACTATTTTTGAGGAAAGGTTTCTTATATGGATGGTTGAAAAATATTGTGCTAACTAACCTTTGAACTGTCATAAAAGGACAAAATAATTTTTGAGATAGGTTTTTGAGAGGTCATATCCATCAAAAATAAGCTAAGAGGTATGGTAACATTACTCCTTATTTTAGGTATTTGGTTGGGCATATCTTGTGATGTCATAAGGAGGAGATATAAGGATTAAGGTCATATGCATTGTTGAAAATGTTTGAGCTAGGGTTTGTGCTACATCGATGAATGAAATGGAAACCATTTGTGCTAGAGTTTGAGATCTTCTCATGCTTCATTGTCGAATGTTTTTGAAAACATTTGGGATAGCATTTGAGAACAAGTTGTGCTTCCATTATTGAAAGATATTGAGATATTTATGCCAGAGGTTGTTAATGACTTGTACTAGGTTTGAAGACAAGTTATTACATAATTGTAAAATATTTTGAACATTGGTTTGAGAAATATTAAAAGCAATTGTAAAATTGTTTGAGATCCATCTTGTGAGGAAAATCTATGCATTGGTGTGGTTGATCTTTGAGAGCAATTTTGTAAGAAAACTAGACGCGTTTTGTGAAGCAAGTTATACACTATTTTGATTTGATTTGAAAGGGATTTTGTAAGAGATAGAGACTGGACTAATTAAATGCAAGATTTGTGAATGTGAAGAAGATATTGGTTTTTGATAGAGTATATCATTCTCTATATGTTCTAGAGGTTAAAAAAATTCTAAGTGGAATATGCTTTTTTGAATAAAGCATTTATGAAAGAGATTTAAGCTTTGTTTGTATGCAAAATTTGGAAATATTTGAGCAGGTTCTGTGAAGTATTGAATGCAGATTTGAGCAAGTCATTTGAGAAGGCTTGACGGTAGATTTTAGTAAGTCTTTTGAGAAGGCTTGAAGGTATATTTGAGCAAGTCTTTTGAGAAGGATTGAAGACAAATTTGAGCAAGTCTTTTGAGAAGGCTTGAATGTAGATTTGAGCAAATCTATTGATAAGGCTTGGAGGCATATTTGGGCAAGTCTTGTGAGAATATTTGAAGCAACTTTGAGGTATATTTGAGAAAGTATTATGAGAAGAATTAAAGCAACTTTGAGGTAGATTTGAGCAAGTCTTGTGAAGACTTGAAATAGTATTGAGATATATTTGTAAGTAGAGTAAGAGCATATTTGTGCTAACCGTTATGACAAGGTTTAGAGCAGATTTGAGATAGAGTTAAGAGCAAGCTTTGGAGTGAACTAGAGTAGAGGGGATATAGTTCTCCTATGGAGAGATATCCATGAACCAGAGCAAAGGGAAAAGAGTTCTCATGTGGATATATATCCACAAACCAAAGCAAAGGGGAAAGAGTTCTCTTGTGGAGAGAGATCTATGAACCAGAGCAAAGGGAAAAGAGTTCTCCTATGGGGAAAGATCTATGAAACATAGAAAAGGAGAAATATTTCTCCTATGGAGAGAGATCCATGAACCAAATCAAAGGGGAAAGAGTTCTCATGTGGAGAGAGATCCATGAAATAGAGCAAAGAGGATAGAGTTCTCCTATGGAGAGAGATCTACAAACCAGAGTATAGGGGATTGAAATCTATTTTGGATTGAGGTCTGTAAATATTGTAATAGGGAATTGATTTCCAAGACATTTATTGAGAAAATTTAGAAGAAATATTTTCTCTGTGGATGTAACCCATATTGTATGAACCACATTAAATTTGTGTGTCTCATGTGTGAGATGATTTATGCATTGCTTTGATTATTGCTATTGGTATTGCAATTGATAACATTGGATAATATTGTTTGGAAAAGAAAAGTAAAATTTGATCTTATATTGTTCACTTTCCCTCTTAGTATAATCCTGTGTTCTTCAAAACCCAAACCCACAGCTGACACCAAGACCGAAGAATTTACACAAATAAAATTAGAGCATTTGAGATACATTTGTCCATAAAAAATTAGGGAAAATATTCCACCCATATCTTCAAATGTTCAATGCTTTGGCTCAAGTTGGCCATGATGTCAACCATTTGGTTGGATTCACGATAAACATGCTGAATAGAAACATTGGAAAACTCATGAACATACAACCTTGCCTCTTCTATCATATTGAACATACTCCATAGGGGGTTGATGTTATTCTTCAAGAGATTTATGGTGTTGAGGGAATCCCATCAATCACCACATTATAAATGTTGAGGTCACGGGTAGCCTTAATCCCCTACAACATTGCCCAAGCTTCAGCCATATTATTGGATTGGATTCCTATGAATTCACCATAAGCAAGTTGAATTTTATCATGTTCATCTCTGATGAGACCTCCTATGTTGGCACTCCTAGGGTTGCCTTTTGAGGCTCCATAAAAATTAATCTTAGACCACCCAATCGGCGAAGGTTCCCAAACAACACTATCTCTACTCAAAGGGATATCTCTAGATTATGGATCAATGAGGATATTAAATTTTGAAGAAATTTTAGACACGAAGTCAAACTTGGGATGGTTTGAGGAAGTGGTAATATTGGCATTATCAACAGTAAATAGCAGAACGTTGGTAGTAATGGCTTGATGATTTTTGAAAGATTGTTAAAGATTTTGTTGTTTTTTTCTAACCACAATTTCCAAAGGCAATGGGGAAGAATGAATGACCAAGCAATTTTGAGCTGGAAAAATGAAAATGGGCTGGGCCATTGAAGGCGAAGATCTTCAATAGAATTGGGACATGCCCAGGCAATGTAAAATTTTTGAAATAGAGATGAACAAACCTAACTAGAAAATGGGCTTGAGATAAACAAATGATTGATTGACTCCCAATCTGACTTGTAAAGAATGCATCTATTAGGGATGGTAAGGCCTTGTGATATGAGATTATCATTGGTTAAGACCTTGTTTTGTATGATAAGCCATAGAAAATGAGTAATTTTGGGAGTGAGTTTATTAAGCCATAGATTTAAGCAATTAGAGAGCCAGATTCTTGATGAGAGGCTGTTGAGAAATCCAAGAGTCTTCCAAAAACTGGATGGAGGAACTATTACCAACACACCGTCTCAATCCTTTCTTAATTATATGTCTAGTACGAACCACTGAGTGCCAAAAGGTAGAACCATTCAAAAAGGCATTATCTTCAGACAAGGAGTATTGCTGAAAATATTTGCTCTTAATTATGTCAACCTACAATGATTTGACATTTGAAACTACTTTCCACCCTTGCTTGCTTATTAAAGCTAAGTTCATCTTGTGAATTCTCTGAAACCCCAACCCTCCTTGAAGATTAAATTAACCTTCAATCAACAATAATATAAAATCTCTCTCTACATTAATTAAAAAAATAAAAGTGATGAAACACATTATAATATAACTTTCATATACTATGGGATAACATAACACTTAAAGAATCTAGATTTAATATTTTAAGAAAATAATTAAAAATGGAATAAAAATATTGATTGTCTCTTCGCTATGATTTTTTTTCTTATTATAACTAAAATCTAAATTATGACTTATACGAGAATACTATGTATATATGCATGGAATAATTCAACTCTATATAATTATTAAAGTATAATTCATTTATTTAAAATATACTTTAAATGATCACTTTGAAATTGAACCCTTGTAAAAGTGGATTTCTATCTGAGCTATTTTTCCCTTATAAGTTCATGTTATCTATTTTTACAATGACTTTCTAATATATGACAAATGATCATGAATAAGATTAGGCCCACCAATAAATAAATATAAGGCAAGGAAAGGTAAACAACAATTTTGAATAACTAACTCAACTTCATACGATTAGACCCACCAATAAATAAATATAAGGAAAGGTAAACAACAATCTTTAATAACTAACTCAACTTCATAATTACAACCAAAAAAAAATTTAGTACAACTAAATTTAATTAATAAATATTGTAATGATAAAAATTATTGAATTTTTTTAATGAAGATTTAAATTTAATTTAAGATGGTTTCTAACATAACCCAAATTCAATACAAGATGATCCTTGACTTATCTAATTTTTCAACCTCCTAATATTTATTTATCTATTTTTTTTCTTAAACATACCTCACTTTTCAACCTCTTAAAAAAACTTAATCAATATATTGTTTGACATCTATATACATGCAACACACTATTTACCAGTATTAACAAAATTAATTAAATTCAATCAATGTAACTTTATAAATCATCTAAGCCATGTCATTGTAAAATTTGTATACGCAAATCTTTTCATTATTGTTTTTTTAGTCACTTAGATGAATTGGTTACAATCACAATTTTTAATAACTGCCAAGGTTCAAACTATTAGTGAAGGCTTCCAACACACCCACCCTCTCGTTAATGGTAACTCGCGTGAGACACCGTCTCGGTTAATGGTAACTCTGCGTGAGATGAGGGCAACACGTGGCATAATGGGGACCGCTGAACAAGCAGGAAAGATATCCCCACACGTGGCATAAAGGGGACCGCTGAACAAACAGGAAACATATTCCCGTCATCAATCAGTGCAACATGCAGAAGTCGATCGGACTACTCACTATACATGTGACTATACATGGATACACCCCTAAAATTGGAACCTAAATCTCCTCTTGATAAGCACCACCTACCAATCTTTTCATTAATCTCACCTCACACGATTTTGATTTCTTATCTAAACCGTGATACCTAAGGTCTACCCATTTCTGTTTGAAGACTATGACTCCACCAACCGTAAGCCGTAAACAAGTCAGTGAATTATGCAGGGTTGCTCTACACGTGGTCTAAAATTGGTCGTACGTTAGTATTAATTTGCCTGTTCCTTTCTTTATCCTATTTATATCTTCGAGTTGGGAAGATCACGAGAGAGACAAGTAACTGCGTTGGCGTTGTAGGTCAGGTAGCTTTGAAGCCTTCAGGCATGGCTGAAATTGTTGTTAACAGAGAACTGATATTAGCATCTTATGCTAATGAAGAGCTTCTCACAGATAGTCATGTCAAAATCAGGGAAACTCCATTGGATATGGCATGCCTAGGCAAGGATGGATCTCATGGGGACGTTGTTGTGAAAAATCTGTGGTTGTCGGTGGACCCTTATCAAAAATGGTTCTTCAAAAATGAATCAAACGATGGGCTTTATTTCCCCAGCTCCAAATTGAACCAGGTTTTGTATTTCTTTTGCTTGGTTTGTTTGTATCTTGATCCTTTACTTGATATATATGTGTTTTTAATTCTTGTGTACAGCCTATCTCAGCCCGTTTGATAGGGAGAGTAGTCGCATCTGCCAATAAGAGATTTGAAGTGGGTGATGTTGTCACCGGGTCCTATAAGGTGGGGGAGTATACTACTGTGGCAGGATCAAGTTTGAGAAAAATTGAGACCACTGTAGCAAAGCCTTCTCATTATTTGGGACCCCTCGGTACTGGTTTTCTCTAAAACAAAAACATTAGACTCTTTTTTTTCGTTTTGTTTTTTTTTGAAATCTAAAGGTTTGTGGAGGATTCAATATTGAGAGAGGATATGAGCAGGGATGCCCGGAATGACGGCATGGGCAGGATTGCTCTTAATTGGCGATCCGAAACCCGGGGAGGAAGTGTTTGTTTCTGCGGCTTCAGGCGGCGTCGGACTTTTAGTTGGTCAGTTGGCTAAAATCAAAGGCTGCCGTGTCGTTGGCAGCGTTGGTAGTGACCACAAGGTTGTTTCTATTTTTCTTTTTATTGGCTGTTATATTGCTAACCCTAACCCAAAACGATCTTAGACATGATGGATATTGATGGGTTTTGCAGGTGAAGATGTTAAAAGAAGAATTTGGATTTGATGATGCCTTCAACTACAAGTCAGAGACCGACTGGGATGCAGCGCTGTCCAAGTAAGTATTGATGATATTAGGGTAGTTATAATATTTCATTGAGTTCTTTTATGATTGCATGTGGGTGGTTGAACAGATACTTTCCGAGGGGAATTGACATCTACTTTGAAAATGTGGGGGGGAGAATGTTGGAAGCTGTCCTCAACCACATCAATATGAATGCCCGGATCCCTGTTTGCGGGATGGTCTCTCAATATAACCAGGTTATACAGATATATGATTACCTAGGTTATTTTATGCATGAATGTTCTTTTGGTTCAGACATCGTACTTATATGATGTTGGGACGTGACAGAAATGGAAGCAACGTTATGGAGTGAGAAACCTACTCAACTTGGTGGGAAAATGTGGGAAGATGCAAGGATTCCTTGTAGGGCGTTACCTGCATCGTATGCAAGAATTCATAGAAGAGATGGGAGGATACATGAAAGAGGGCAAAATTAAATACAAAGAGGATGTGATGCAGGGTTTGGAGAGCTACGTAGAAGCCTTTAATTCCCTCTTTAGTGGTGGGAACACAGGCAAAGTTTTGATTCAGATTTGCCCTTCTTGAAATAGGTGAAGAAAAGCTGTCCAGGAATAGCAAGATGCATGTCCTTTCCATCAGAAAAGATCCCAAGCATTATTGCTGCCTGACGTTTCTCCGAGAACAGCAAGATGCATGTCCTTTCCATCAGAAAAGATACCAAGCATGACAGCTGCTTTATACCATACTCTTATATTGTCTACTAGCAATAGACCCAATTTTTCCGTTTGTCCATTAATTACTATATGTGTAGTCTACGGCAACATGATTTGGACATTTACCAAATTTTCAATAAGGAGGACATCTATCAATGTTAAAAATTAACTATCATATAATTATTTAGAGCATTTATATGCTTAGTATTGTCATAACTAATAATTAGAATCAATAGATTAATTAAAATATAATAATTAAATAAAATAATATTTTGAAAAAATAAAAACAATTTTTCAAAAGAGATGACTATGTTAAGACATAAAACTATTTTTTTCCAATTTTATATGGTTAAAAAAATAAAATTTTAATATTTAATTTTAAAAAACTTAATTGATTTTAAAGTGATATGTATTTTTTATATTTATAGGTATTTATAATATAATTTGTATAAATAATTTTTGCAAGTTTTATAATGTAGATCTAATATATATAATTATTTATGTAGAAACATTTTAAAAGCTTTGTAGAATAGGCTAGTTTTTAATCCTTTGTATGGAATTTGCATTCTTGACTACGAAGAGGAATAACTATTAAAATTTATCCTTTTCATTGCAAGTTGTCAATTAATATAGACAAGATTTAATGATTTACTACCAAAAATATCTCAAACAGTTAATAATGTATGTAAATATTTTTTGCACTATGGATGACACATGCTTCTTTTTGAATGCATGGAGTGCAATGCTAAAAGTCTAACATTATAAAAGAATTTTGATCTTTGTTGGAATATGTGGTGGTTAAACTTCTCTTGATACCACAATGGACTTTTGCATTATATTGTTCATATTAGCCCTTAGGGCCCTTGTAAATCTTGAAAAAGGTATTTTTGTATTATTTCATTATTTTATTCCTCAAGATCAATCTCACAATCTTGAGCTAAAAGTAACTTGTATTTGGGTATAGATACCTCATCATACAAACTATTTTGTTATCAATTTGACTGTAGTTCTATTCTTTGATTTTGAAATTATTTGGTGTCCATGGACACCCCCATATATTATATTCTTTTGCTTTGCTTGTATTTCTTGTCAAAAATATTGGGTAATCTGTTAACTATTTTTTATGGAAACTATTGTGAAATATAACATGATATGAGAGTGGATATGAATCACCATTACTCATTTGCATACTATTAATAATTATTATTTTTGACTTCTCTAAAGGGCAACTATGTTTGGAGCAATCAAGAAGATATATTTTTGTAATGCTGACAAAAGAACTTGAAGAAAGGTTTTCCAATAGAAAACCTACATAGACTTGGATTGTAAGGATCTCACACAATTCAATAGATTTATTCCAAGGAAAATATTCACCAACATGTTTATTTGTTCCTCTCATTGACACTCAATCATTTTGTTTCATTTGATTTCTGACCAAATGCATTATTCCAAGGAAAATATTCACCAACATGTTTATTTGTTCCTCTCATTGACACTCAATCATTTTGTTTCATTTGATTTCTGACCAAATGCATGCCCTACTTTCAGAATTGAGTTTTTTTGAGGTTTTTTGAAAACCTCATTTATCTTTTATGGATTTAAAAATATATATAGATTTTTTTTTTCCTTTTCGCTTCATATGTCTAATAATAATAGAAATGAGAGACCATACTACTTGGTCATTGTGAAGGAAGAAAATAAGAGGTTGAAATATTTTAGATAAATCCATGATACGAGAAGTCATGGGCAAATTTTCATGTTGAGAAAAGACCTTTGAGTTGTATGAAAAAGTTACAAAAATTATCTGGTAATTATTTTACTGTATAGACATGAGAGGATTTCCTAATCGATTGTGTTTGAAAAAAATATTACGTAAAGAAACCCATGATAGACACAAATGAACCATTAGAATTTTTGGATTCTTTGCAAAAAATTAAAGAGGGTTTGAGTTCAATAATTTTCTTAAACTTCCTCAAGTAGTATTTATTTTATCCTAAAAAATTTGAGTATTTTCCTCCAAAACTTAAAAACTCAAATTTGGTAATATTCATGAAATATTTTGTGGAGGGTGCAACAAGAAAAGTGCATGGACATGTACGTGTCAACATGATGCATGTTGAATTCATTCATGCATAGGGATGTATGCATTTGTTTGTAGGGTTTAATTAAATTATGTGGCTTTCCATTCATCTCCCAAGGAAGCCTTGGTGATGATAGCTAGCAAACCCCATCTCAAGACTTTTTATGAGAAAAGTCCTTGGTTCAATTTATAACATGAATTTATTTTTAAAAATGATGGTGCAAGCATAATGTAAAATAATGATGTAAGCATGACACACATTTATGATGTGGGAAGATGTGAATACATGGTACCTAATGATATCATTGCTTTTTAAAAGTCACATGCTAACATGGCACATGCTAATGTGGTACATGTTGACATGGCATTCCATATAATCAATACAATTAATATGGTGGATTATGTGGAACAACACATGTTAATCCATACAACTAACATGGAATTCAGATATTGCAACACATAGTAGGTAAGGTGGTCATCTATATAGTTGATGTGGTAGTCCATATAGTTGATATAATGAGTGAGGTGATGCAACGCATGGTTTCTAACACAAATTTTGACATGGAAAAGGGATATAGATCCAATCTGGTAGGTTGTCTATCACTCGATGCATATAAATACAATATTGATTAATCAAATTGTACTAATACATGAACTTAATAATTCATTCACACAATCAATTGAATTCTTGATAAAGAATAAATTCTAGAGCAAATTGGGATAAGATAAGTGATGTAGTATGGTTCGCAGATCATGTAGCCAACTAGAGTGTAACAAGTACATTGTGATTCACTGGTACCCTATCCAATTACATGGATAGTCAGTGCACATGTGGTAATCACTTAGTCATGATAAGTAGTGTCATGTAATTCATTAATACATTATTTAATTAGTGCACACTTGGCACACCTTCAGTCACTCATATAGTGACACATGGTGGCCTCACATTCTCTATGGGTATTAAATTTCTTTAAATATTTTGGAGGCACTTTGTGCAATTTTGGCATAAAATTGCTAAGGGCCACAACATTTGGATACAAAAGTGTTTTGAGTCACTTTTTTAAAATTGTACAATTTTTCAGGATCTTTGCATTAGTGGTATTATTTTTTTCATAATTACATGTATGATTTTATATTTTGGTAGGATAGTCATGGATCAACATGTGCCCTTATTGAGTGGTCTAAACTATGCTATCTAGAAATTCAAGAGTAAAGATTTATTATGGAGCAAGGGGTTACTCATGTATGTGAATGAGCAGCCTCATGATATTGATACTAAATAAGTAAACTAGCTCTACAAGAAAAATAATGATGAGGCTTATGGTATTATAGCCCTTCATTATAACAATATCTTTGACACACATGCTAGAAAATTCAAATTTAAGAATTGTGTGATTGTATTGATTCTACACAGATTGATAGCTTAGAGGTTGAGCTTACAAGTTTGTCCATGTACTCATTTGATATTGTTCATGGGTACATTAGTAATTTTAAGAAATTATAAGAAGATATATGGATTGTAAGAGGACTACCTAAGTAGCGAGAAGGAGGATAATAAGCTTTGGAGAAGGAAAATAGCATTGAAATACTGATTATTATCTTCAACAATATTTCAAAGATATATGGGCTAGTTATTTTTTTGAGATGCTTAACTTATACTTCTCAAATTCTCCTATATTGGCAATTGAATAGGTATTCAAGTAATTTTTGCATCGTTGGGTTAGAAAAGTAAGTTGAAAGGAAAATATTATTTTAAATCAGGCCCACCCTAAATAAGTTATTGCTAAATCTCAAAATGCCAAGAAGCTAAAATAAAATTACAAGAAGCCCAAGAAGTCCTTTAAAAATATTCCATGTGGTTTTTACAAGAGGTGAGATCACAAAGTAGAAATTTTTCAAATTTACACAAGGAAGCTTTAGGAATAAATAATAAAGAGGGTGTTAATAGTACTTTCTTCTATACATAATATGGGGACAAATTTGATGAAGAAATATCATAAGAACATGTAGTTGTTCATTCAACATATTACACATCCACTTTATTCAGATAATTGGATTGTAGATTCAAGGGTAACTAGGTACATGATGAAGCACAAACATCTCCTATAGGGGTACAATAAATCATATTCAAGGAAGAAAATTCTTATTAGAGTTGAATCTTCAATGTAGGTTATAGAATATCTAGAAATTAGCATTGGATATTCTTCTTTTGATGAGGTGTATCATGTTTCAAATTTTGGCCCTATCCTCTTATCTATTTATTGCACTACTCATACAAATAAAAGGTATATTTCTAGATATATTGATGGGTAATTAAGAATATATATGATGGGTCTAAAACTATTACTTGTATCTATTGTGATGAATCTAACTAGATATATAAATTAGGAGAAAGGCCAACCTCGGTTGTTTTCTCTTTTAGAATTTTTTTTTTGCTATAGTTTCACATGTAGTAGTAAAAGTTAAAAGTGGTATTATAGGCTTGGGCATCTCAACTATGAATTATTTAGATATAGGATGGCAATTTGACTTACATACATATCCCCTTTAAGTGGTGCATGAGAGGGATGTATTATAGGAAGGCATGATAGGGAGAATTTTTCAAAAGGGTTTATGAGATGGACCTACCACCCCTTGGATATCAACATAGTAATATTTATGGACCTATAAGTACACCATCTCTTTTAGAAAATAGGTACTTTCTCCTTTTCATTAGTGATTTTTCTTGATAATTCTAGCTGTATAATATTCCCACTAAGGATGAGTTTTTGGAGACCTTCAAGGCTCCTATTGAGAATTAGTTGGACAAAAAATTTAAATTCCTCAAGACAGATGAGGGGGGTGAATGCATCATTTATACCTTTCATGAATTTTTGGTTCTCATGGATTGTATATCAAAAAATTATTCACTATACTCCCAAGTACAATGGTGTGGTTGCAAGAAATAATAGGGTGATACTATAGATGGCACAATGTATAATTCATATCAAGGGGTGGAGCATAAATTATGATGTGATATTCTCACTTGTGTAGTATACATCATCAACAAGGCTTCCTTTGGGGTTAGTAAGGATATAAAACCTCTTGAGAGGTTGACAGAAGATAAGCATAATGTGTATTGATTTCATATATTTAGACTTTATTTGGATTCACATACCTAAGAATATTTAGAATAAATAGACATCAAAGAGTCATAGGTGTATCTTTATGGGCTATTATGATACCTCAAAGACATATCGTCTTTATGACCCTTAGAGTAATGAGGTTCTAATATGGAGAAATATCATTTTTAAAAGGTCCTTCCAAGTGATCCTCCTAGACCACCACCTAAGCTTGTGGTGAATGACTCTTTGATTATTTAAGATTAAATTGTTTCTTCAAATATTTTGGCTGCATCTATTTCTATTAGAGAATATTATTCATATTCATATTCATATGGAGGTCCATTGCCTATTTATTTGATCCTATCAAGGGTAGGATAACCAACAATACCTTTTCCAAATTTAAGGTATTTTTATTATGACACATCAGATCAAAGTGCTTTAGCTTTGTATGATGAGGTGATTGATGATTTTGAGTTGGATTCTATAGATTTAGTTTTTAATGTTGTTTTATCAAAGGATACATATGGATGTTTAATTTTCCCAACACCCAAGTGGGTTAATATGCTTCTAAAATATGCCAAAACTATTCTATCTCAAACACGATTTTAAAAAGCTCATTCTCAAGCTTTGCTCTTGAAGGCTACTCATCCTTAGGATCCTCTTGCATATTCTCAAGTTAAGGGCCAAACAAAATAGGAAAATGTATGCTAGAATAATATGAGAATATGATGAAGGACATGAATTAGGAGTCAGTTCCTCTTCAAGAATGGAAGAAATATTTGGTTATAAATGGGTCTACAAGAACAAGTATACTTTAAATGGTCAAATAGAGAAGTACAAGAAAAAAAATTATTTTTAAAGGATCTTCTCAATATGAGGGAGGGACTATTCAAATATATTTACACCTATGGCTAGGATGGAATTCTCAATATGATACTTTTTATTGCTACCTCATGTGGATGGAAAGGTCCACCAAATGGATGTGAAGAGTGCCTTCCTACATGGAGATCTTCAAGAGGAAATTTATATGCATAAATGCTCTATCTTTGAGTCTAAGGGTCCTACTCCTTTGGTTTGTCATCTAACTAGATCCTTGTATGGACTTAAGTAGGCTCCCTATGCACGGGATAAGAAAATTCATTCATTTTTTCTCAATTTTGGGTTTCGATGATGTGAGGTTGAGATTGATATTTACATCAAACATCAGGATGAGAAAATATTGATGATTATTTTGTATTTTATTGATCTTCTTGGTACTGGAAACTCTCTAAATTTGATTCAAGATACAAAGTCATAGCTTCATTCCATATTTGAGATGAAAACTTTGAGATTTCTACATTACTTTTTGGGTATTTAGATTGATTAGACAAATTCTAACTTCACTATTTCACAACCCAAATATGCTTTGGATCTTCTTAAATGATTTGGTATGGAGGATTGCAAGTCTACTCAAACTCCTTTTACTTTAGACCTACAGCTTAAGGTCGATTATACCACTTCTTTTGTGGATGATATATTGGATTGATTTCTTGTGGGAGGTCTTTTCTATCTCAATCACACTAGACCTGATATAGATTTTGTTATTAGTTATTATTCAAGGTACATACTAGATGAGAGAGTCATTGGAAAATGGCTAAGAGGATTATGTAATACATTTGAGGGATTTATAATATGGGTATTCAATACTCTATTAGCTCTCCTCTAGTTTTGATGTAATTTTAGATATTTATTAGGCTAGTGATTGGGATGAGTAATGATCTGCCATATGCTTTATATTCTATTTGGAAATCAATATTGTTTCTTGGTGTTCCAAGTGCCAATCCACTATATCTCTCTTCTATAGGAGCTAAATATTAAGCTACCAATGAGTAAACTAAGCATCTTAGATGTATTCTCATAATTTTAATAGAGATTGGCATTCTTGATATTTTTTCAATTACTCCTTGATGTGATAATCAAAGCAATATCCATTTGTCCATGATCTAGTGTTTCACTAATAGAGGAAGCACATACAAATTTGGATGTACTTTGTGATATGGCTTTATGTACATCAGATTATTGGTCTAATTTTACACCTCATCAAAGCAAGTGATAAACATATTGACCAAGATAGTTCTTGAGGTTACTTTTGTGTGCATACATGAGCTCCTTAGGATAGGACGATGTATTTTAAGGGGGGATCACAGGTGAATGTCTCTCTATTTCCCTTATTTAGTTTAAGGAGATATGATCTATTTGTGGTGGTTAATATTCTCTTGAGGCCACAACCAACATTTGTATTGTATTATTTATATTAACTCTTTGGGATCTTGTAACCATGACAAAGGTATTTTTATAATATTTTACTATTTTATTCCTAAAATTTAGTTTTGTAACTTTCACCTAAAGGTAACTTGTATTTGAGTATAAATACCCCATCGTACCAACCATTTTGTTAACAATTGGAGTGTAATTCTATTATTTGATAGTTAAATTATTTTGGTGTCTTTGGACACACCCATATATTGTGTTCTTTTGCTTTTCTTGTATTTCTTTACAATATGACTTGGTAATTTGTTGATTCCATTTGTTTCTAGAAACTACTATGAAATATAATAATTTTCTCAATATTTAATTTCTACATATGTAAAGCAATATCTATATCTATATATATATATATATATATATATATATATATATATATATATATATATATATATATATATATATATATATATGGAAAATCAAGTGAAAAAACAATAAGGATACCAAAATTATTACTCAAAGGAAATTAATGTTCACCACACCAAAAAAGAGCTTTAACGACACTTATAAACCGCCCTTAAATACCTTTAAAGGCAATTATTCAGTTGTCGTATATGATGGAATTGTAAAGTCTACGACATACGACGGTGGATAAAAACCACCTCAAAAAACCATATATATATATATGGAAAATCAAGAGCAAAAACTATAAGGATACCAAAATTATTACTCAAAGGAAATTAATGTTCACTACACCAAAAAAGGGCTTTAACGACACTTATAAACCACCCTTAAAGACCTTTAAAGGCGGTTATTCAACCGTCGTCTATGAGGGCATCGTAAAAAGTCTACGACATACGACGATGGCTAAAATCCACCTCAAAAAACCATCCTCTTAGGACTACGAGGGTGGTTGTGAACCACCATATTAGGACTAAGAGGGTGGTTTTTAACCGCCCTCTTAGGTTTAAGACCTCTTAGGCCTAACATGGCGGTTTATAACCACCCTCTTAGACCCTAATAGGGTGGTTTTAAACTACCCTCTTATCCCTAAGAGGGAAGTTTATCACCGCCCTCTTAGTCCTAAGATGATGGTTTATAACACCATCTTAGGGCTAAGAGGGTGGTTTAAAACCACCCTCTTATGGTCCCACCCTAAAAAAATATAAAGGAGGTGATCCATGTTGGAGGGACTAGAAGTTAGGCCAAACAATAATGTAATTTACAATTATACCACAAATTATTTAAATGCATGCATCAAAGATGCCAATTTTTTATCAAATCATATAACTAGAACTGAATTTACAAATGGAGAAATAAAAATTTTTGATGAAATGGAACATAGACATTAGTTCTTCAAAAATTTAGAAAACAACACATGCCTGCAATTGGTCTAAGAAATATTTTTCTAAAAATTGGGAAGAATTCTAAGGAAAGTTGCAAAAAGAGATTTGGTATAATAAGCTTCAATTCTATAATATAAATAGTAAACCAATAATGTAAATTCATGAGGAACACCTGTATGGATCGGTCTTTCCACAAACCAGAATATACAAGCCTACCCTAGCACCGATGGACTTTAGAAGTCTTGATTGTAGCTTATTAGAGTGAACACTATTAGATTTTCCAATCTACAAAGTACAGGGTATAAACACAAAAAACATAAGTATGTCAAGTGCTCAAGGAAGACACTACCAAATAATAGTGTATGTAATTCACTTAGCATAGACATGCAAGGGACCCCTATAAATAGAGAAAATTTGGTAAGTTCATTAGTTGTAATGAGAATTGAGAACTATCTAATCCAATGTTTAATCTTAGATAATGTTTGATGTGTGATTAACCTACGTAATGACATGTTTAATGCATGTGTAAGCTAGGCATGACATATATAACATAGCTTCCTGATTGCTCTACAAACCAAACCCCCTACACTCCCCTTATTAAAAGCAAACTCTGAGAATAAAGTATATGTTTGAATTTACTACTGTTGGATAGTTGTTGTTGCTACTAGAGTTGAAACTAGTTTAGTGTATAGTTGTTGAACCCAAAAATTGGCAATTGCAATTTGTGCCCATGACCACAGTTCAACAAATGGATGGGGAGGTTTCTACTCTCTCGAACTTCACGTCAAGCCTTGATGTCTCTAAATAGATAGGCTCAGGTTATAACACATCTAAAATCAACACCATATTTCAACTTGTAATTTGAACAATTGAGTGGTAGATCCATTTTTATTAGCATCCATATATAGGTAAAAAAGGATTGTTATTATAACTTATCGACCCTAAGAAACCAGATTTATTAGTCAAACTCAGATGTGCTTGGAGAGTTATAGAGCAAGCATTGCTTGGAGAGTTACAGATAACATATGCAATAAAAATGAAACTTGTGCAAATGTACTCTCTCAGATTAACTCCTACAATATGGTATAAACCGATGTAAAACTTAAATTCAACCTGTTGATTAAAAAATACAATTAGTAAAATAAATCTCTGTCCAAAGCATTTCAATTAGAAGCTATTAAATTGTTTGTTTGTTTTTTCAACTTCTAACTTTCTAGTAGAATAAAAGATATATATTTTTTAAAATGGCTGACTTGAGAGACGATTCTAGATATAAGGACATCTAACTGAAGGATGTAGATGAATCTAAGTGCATGATAATTTAGATTGTATAGGTTGTTTAGATGGTAAGAAATCTATCACATAAACTCAAATAATGCCAATTGGAGGGCCTAATAGTTTACATGTTTTTTAAGTTATCATTCAACCATGTTCCGATAACCGAAGTATGGTTGGTGACCTTTTCTAGGTCTACAAACAAAATATCTAATAAAGCTTGCTAGATAGAGTGAACTTGAGGATGATAGAAGGATGATTCCTTCAATGAAGAAACAAGCAATAGCATATGATCAGTTATGAATAGATCCCCTAGACTATTAACAAGTGGTAAGATTTTGCATAAATTTCCCATCTCTGAAGGAAGCTTGTCATAAAGCTTTAAAGCTAGCAATAATGCATCTGGATTTCCATTTCCATGTAAATTCCAAACACAAATTCAAGCAACAACCATTGTACAAATCTTCATGTCAAGAAAAGATAACCAAAATGATGCAAATACAAACAAGAATTTCACATTTAGAAAATTCTAATCACTATTTAGAAAAGGTATTCCAGTCATCTATAGTATGTGATTTCCTTAGTGGGTCAAAGTTGTAGGTCTACTCCCTAAAAATTTTCAGACATGGAAAAATCTTGTTTGTTCAAAATCCTCGGTTCTTGAACATCCTGCCAAGCATTCTCCATAATATATTAAAATAAAATTAACAAGATGAACCAATTATATATGTGTTTGAATAATCATGCAAATGTCAATTTGCATAAAAGAATATATGTATTATTTCTCTAGGATATTTTGGAGAACATAATAACAAGTCCACAGGTAAGTTTATCAAAAACATAAAAGATAAAAAAGATACACTTACAAGGTTTGTTCAATCCATCTAGCACCATCTTATCACAACCTCTATTAGAAAAATTTCCATCATCTTCAAGCAACATAAGAGAACACAAGGGCTATGAACGAGTCACTCATAAAGATAGATATCAACAACTAAAAGAGGTAACATCAAATATAGAGTAGAAGTGATTTTATCCATAAATAGAATATAAACCCTTTTGAAAAGGGAAGAACAAAACACTAATAAACAACTACATAAACCAAAATCAACTACAAAAACACTCAGTTCAATGCAAGCTTAAATGAAAATAAAATAATAGTTATGCAGATAGACCACTAAGGGAGAAGTAAATGGAGAAAATGTAATCTTTGATATAGGCCAGGCAATGAAGGAGCCCACAACATCCTTCATTGTGGCCATATCATCATTCCTTCTAAACAAGATTATATATGTAAATGGATAATTCTTATTTCAAGTGCAATTCTTATTTACAGATATAGGTGAATGGACAACCTGAGCCCTCCATATAATGGGTAGATGTCTAAACACCCCTACCCACCCCAACCATCAAAGATGAGGTGAGAGGGTATCCTGAGACTTCCATCAGATACATAAATATCCATCTATACAAATCAAGTACTTCTGCTAAGGACTAGGACTAAGAGTCAAACATGAAACATCAATTTCATAACTAACACACACTCAACACAATAAACCTTCATTTCAACACATTACAACATGCATGCATGATTAGACTCTTAATCCTATGCCCTATAAACACTTGTATTCTCTCTCTTTTTTACCAAATTACCTTCTTGTATCTGATTGGCCAACCTCATGCTTAGGATACCTACTTGCCTCACTCCTAGCTTGGCTGCCCATTAATTATCTACTAGTATTTTCTAAAAATAGAACAAAAAATATCTAACAACACTCATTAATTATTTCCATTAATTATAACTACTTTTGAAGTATAGTAATTAGGCTTCCAACCATGTACCCTCACATTCTTCATGGACATATTGAATGTTGCCATCATTTGCATTTTCATCTTGTGTAGTTTTAGGTCCAACAAAATCTGTTGCTCCAAAGACACTGACATATTCTACCTCGTATGCTTCAATGTCTTTGATCCTTCTTGGAGGTGATGTGAGAACCACATACCAGCTGGTATCAAGTGGATCATTTACATAAAAGACTTGTCTAGCTTGTGATGCTAGGATAAATGGATCATCTTGTAGTCTATCCCGGCCAAGTAATCTATTCATGTTGACCAGTGTGAAGCCCATTTCATCCTTTCTACATCCATTCCTCGTATCAAGAATATTTACCCAATCACATTTGAATAGGGGGTATCAAAATCGATAGTAATCCAACAAGATTATTTCCCTAATAACACCATAATATGTGATTGTTTGAAGCACTAGGTTTGTGTCTTTTGTGCTTGCTCTGCACAAAGTAGTAGCATCGACACACACACACTATTGTTTTGAGTTGTTCTTTGGTCTTCTTTGTCTTTGATATGAAATCTATAACCATTGATCAAATAGCCTGAATGTTTGGTTGTAACTTTCCTCGGACCATGTGCCAACCATTTTATTGTGTTGGAGTCATCATTATGTTGCATTTCATCTCCATGAAATTAAAATAAAGCATAATAGTTTAAAGATGATTGTAGAACATTACATGATGTTTAGTACATGATAATCAGTATAAATATCAAATATCATATTCAAGAGAGCAGAAAATAACCTGATCTCGTAGCCAAGTGATGAATGTCTGATTATGGATTTTTTGCAACACCCCTTCATCTCTCGTTGCATGGGGGTTGGATTCCTTGATACTCTTTAGGTGCTTCCTGATTTGACCCAAATTTTATCAAGCTTAGTTGGATCTAATTAATATTCTACCATATATAACAACAATAAATAAATATCTACTTACTCTACCCAAGGTTGAACTTCATCCATGTTAAAGAGAATGCATCGATGGGCTTGCTCGTAAGAAGTTTCATCTAAATCAAAATCTTCACCACTAGAAAAAGGCCTCCCATAGATTATAGTTTCTCTTCCTCATCACTCCATACCTCATTGCGACCAAGGTGATCACCAATTGCTTTTGTACCTCTCATGTAGTCCACACAGAATGAAACATATTCCTCGACAAGATAATGTTTGGCAATACAACCTTCGGGCCTAGCTCGATTCTTTACATACCCCTTAAAAATATTCATAATTCTAAGAAAGGAAACAAACAATTTTGATTATATGAGACACTACAAAAATTAGAAAAATGGTGGTTTATGAAACTGATGAATGCATACAAACCTCTCGAAAGGGTACATCCATCGATATTGTACAGGTCCACATAGACGTACCTCCCACACCAAGTGAATAGTTAGGTGCACCATGATATCAAAAAATGAAGGGAGGAAGTACTTTTCAAGCATAAATAATTCTCCATGACCTCTACCAATAATTTCTCTATTTTTATGGGATCCACCACTTTAGCGCATATATCCCTGTAGAACATGCACAACTGACAAATGGTTTATCACACTGGCTTATCAAGCAAATGTCGTAGTGCTACCGAAAGAAGTTATTGCATGAGAACATGGTAGTCATGTGATTTTAGGCCCTGGATCTTAAGTTCTTTCATAGAGACACATTTTCTAATATTCGAACTATATCCATACGGTACTTTCATATTGTATAGTGTACGACAAAACCTTTCTTTCTCAACCTTCGATAGATTGTAGGGTGTTGGTGGAAGATATGTCTTGTTTCCATCCATTACTAGCCATAATGTGTTCCTGATACCCATATTTTTTAAATCCTCATGGGATTTTTTGCCATCCTTTGACTTTCCATCGATACCTAGTAGTGTTTCGAATAGGCTTTCATAGATATTTTTCTCCACATGCATCACATCCAAGTTGTGATGAACTAGAAGATGTTGTTCATAGATAGCAACATTAAACAAAAATTACTCGACATTGAGAGATATAACAATAGATACAGAAAGAAAGTTGCATGTCATACCTCCCAATATGATAGATTGAAGAATATAGATTTCTTCTTCCATCCTGCTATAGGAACAAACATACTATCCTCATCCGTGTTGTGTTTCCTTTTATTTGAGTTGCTCTTTCCCCAATTTGGTGGGATTCCCTATACTATTTTTAGTATTTCCATCCCATTTAAAGGTTTGGGTGGTTTATCGAGCTCTTGTTTGCCATTGAAATATGCCCTCTGATGATGAAACAAATGATCTGGAGGAAGGAATCTCCTATGGCCCATGTAAGCCATATTTCTACTGCATTTAAGATATTCTACACAGGTGTTCTCCCTGC
This sequence comes from Wollemia nobilis, assembly GCA_028583015.1. Lineage (NCBI taxonomy): Eukaryota > Viridiplantae > Streptophyta > Pinopsida > Araucariales > Araucariaceae > Wollemia > Wollemia nobilis. The sequence continues at coordinate 983,599 of JAQPPZ010000128.1, read as the reverse complement.
ATATTGGACATGCTACCTTTCCCTTTGTCATACATCCTAATAGGTTTCCATAAGCAGGAAAGTCATGGATGGCCCACATCATTATTGCTCTCATATTGAACGTAGTATTGGAAAATGCATCATATATTTTTGCTCCTTTAGTCCATAGTTCATGCAAGTCATCAACCAATGGTTGTAGATAAACATCAATATCATTGCCTGGTTTCTTGGGACTAGGTATTAACAAGGTGAGCATTGAATATTTTCTCTTCATCCACATCCATGGTGGGAGGTTGTAAGTGACCAACACAATGGGCCAACAACTGTAAGTAGTACTAAAGTCAGCAAAAGGGTTGAACCCATCGGTTGCCATTGCAAGTCATACACTACGTGGATCCTTGGTGAAATATTTCCACTTAACATCTATAGTTTTCCATGTTGAGGAGTCAACTGGATGTCGCATATTGCCATATGAAATCCTATGCTAGGAATGCCACCTCATATTCTTCACAACCTTTGCAGAGCTATAGGAAGAAAGCAACTCACTTCAACCGCGTCTAACAATGTTGAAAGTCAAAACAAACACAACAAAGCTAATGATATAATAAAATCCCTTACCTATACATTCTCTTCAACCTTGGTATAATGGGGAAATACCTCAACACCTTTGTAGGAATATTAATGCATACCTTTTGTGAATGAGGGTCAACTTTCCATCGAGATGCACCACATGTTGGGTAAGCTTACTTCTTTTCATGATCTTTCCAATATAAAATATAATCATTGATGCATGCATGTATCATTACATAATCTAATCCCAATGGCCTCATCATTTTATTTATCGCATATGTGGACTCTGGAATTGTATTATCGATTGGGAGTATATCTTTCAGCAACTCTAGTAAGTCACCAAAGCTTTTTTTTGACCAACCATGTTTTGCTTTGAGATTATACAATTTAGTGATCATCGATAGCTTTGTGTACTTTGTATAACCTGGGTATAATGGTCATTTGGCATATTTGAGCAAGCTATGATATTCATCAACAAGAACTGCTCCATAAGATGATTGGAACTCAACATCATTATCTCACAGTTCTGGTCCACTCTCTAGGCAATTGACATTGAACAATTTGTATGCATCATTGACCATTCCAATGATGTCATCTTGTACATCTTCGGTAATTGGACCCTCATCAGTGGTAGAGCACATGTTCGATGCATATTTATCAAAACTAGAGGGTTGTTCTCCATGCAAAACAAACTCGGTATATGTCTTATCAATCCTATGATAAATCAGGTGGTCATGAACCTCCAAAAAACCAAGAGTTTCCATATTTGAGCACTTTCGACATGGACATCTAGTTCTTTCAGGGTCCATTGAATTCTTTCTTGTGAAATCTAGGAATTGTTGAACCCCACGATAATAGTCCTCACTATTTCTACAAACAAACCCCCCCAAAAAATAAGAAAGTATAGTTATATAAGTAGATCTGATCGAAAGCACAACTTTTCTTCATTAATGGAGATAACATAGTTGACATACCTGGCTGATCCTAGCCAAGATTTGTCCATGATACTTGATGGATAAAAAATATTGACCCAATTGACCTTGCTAGAGTTGGTGCTCTGAGTCTTGAGGATGATCCAGTTGTTAAAAATGAATATTATCTGCCCAAGCACAACCTGCACAAGGTAAGTGGAGTTTCTTGTGCAACTTATTACTACACAATACACTCCAAGGAAAGCTTTCCACCTTTACTAAAGTTGATGATGTAATAGAAAGATTTAATATGATTTAAAGGAGTAAGATTCAAATAATTTTACAATCACTTTGTGCATGGGATCCAAACAAGAGGCCAACCACAACTGAAGCACTCAAGCATCCAATGAGTCTCAAAACACATGTAATTGTAATATTAAAGAAAATAATGGTATAATTGTGTTGAAGGTGGTGTACATGTTACTCTGCTAATGCTAAATAGCAAATGCAGGAAAATGATAAGGATGCTACTTTGAAGCCAGCTACAATTCCTACTACAGATAAATGATGATAGTAAAGTTGATGAAGTGTTTAATGGATTCAAAGATACAAATTTTGTTGCAGTCTGGATTTAGTTAGGATGTCCTTTAAAGAGCTCTATGTTGTTGATACAACTTTATGCATGCAGATAATGATAATAAGCATGACAAAGATAATTGTTATAGTATGCAAAACTGGTCTTGAATAATAATGCTTTGAATCTTTATGGTTACATGGTAGCCTTTGTAGAAAACTAGTTGTAGATAGACCTTCACTTGTTTAAAATTTCAAGTCTCATCCCATGTGCAAGAATAGTGAAGGTGGAAAATGTAAATCTTGAAGACCAAAGGTCCAGGATGCAAAAACACCAAAGACCTTACCAATAGGAGTTTCACACATATGCCATTGTGTAGTATGCAAGTAAGTAAAACAAACCCTCAGGGATATTGAACTAGTTAAAATTATTGAGGTACATAGTCAAGAACTAAGAATCCCAAGAAAAACTTGGATAACAAAAGTTATTCGAGTATACAATGAATCTCAAGGATAGAGGCAAGAGTTGATTTGAGAGCCAAATAAATTTTGCAAGCACATATAAGCATGTTTTAATTATAACAATGACAAAGTACTCCTCTGTGGATAGAGAAGCAAGTCAAATGATAAATATTAGCCAAAAAAATGCAGTTGTAGTATTTCACATAGTAAGCCAAGGTTCCAATCCCATGAGTGAACCTTAATAGTTTTGCATAGGAAAAGGAGCTAATGCCCTACCATTGGCATAGCTTTAACACATACAATGCACAGGAAAATGAGCTAATTCAAAAGCACAACTCTTGGTTAAATGAAGAGTTGACATCTAAAGTGAACATAGTTCTACAATAGTGCCAAACTAGTGTTGAAGTGGAAGTAGAGATTTCTGCTAAACTTTCAAAGGTAAGATTTTAGTTTTGATTGCTCCTAACCATACTAGACCTTGCAAGTTTGTCTGAGTTATGTCTAACCTTTTCTAGGATGAGAAGAAAGGGAATGAGACTATAGGAGCATTATAGAGGAGTAAAGAAAAAGTGAAAGAACTAGAAGAAAAACTGGCATCAACAAGAGAAAGTCAAGCTTATAGGCAAGTCGTTGATCTAAATGAGGTATGTTTTTTATGCTTACCCTCCATTTTTTGGTTAAGGTCCAATTAAGGTCACTCATGGATCGTGGATGATCCAAAACCAAGTGTTTGAGTGCTTAAAACAATGCTTGTGCAATGCAGAACCAACTTCCAACCTCATTCACAACTCACTTCAGAGTTGGATTATTTTAGATATGGAAATAGAGCACATATGAATGTAAAAATTACAAACACAAAAATGTATATTGTCTGGAAAACATGGAAGAATCTGTGAGTTTAACAAGTTTTATGAGGTATAGTAATAATAGCTTGTAGTCCTAGCTCATATTCATGCAAAGCTATGGAGTGGGAACTATGAAATGAAGCTTTAAAAAATGTACTTCATTCCAAGGTTTGTTGGAATGATGAAGCAAGAATTCCTCCACTATTCTACCTTAGTTCTCCATTTGACATTTGTTATCCAACACTGAAAATGTCTAAATTCATAATTTGGATGTGGTCTAGTAGAATGATAGAGGATAGATGGATCTAAATCATAAAATATATTCAATCTGATAGATGAGAAGTCTCTGGCATAACCTAAGTCCTGATCTCAAATCCCATGTGCATCTCAATTTACCAAGTCATTTCGTTGAATGATTTTAGATCTAAAAAATCAATCATATCCCAATATCACCACTATGAAAAGATTCAAATAATCAAATATTGGCAAGTTTGTATGTATGAGCACGGGCTCAAAACTATTTTTACCCTTGTGAATAATTTTCAAATATTTCTATTGGGTTTTAGCCATATCATCACCTTTCATCTAGTCGACAATGGGGAATGGCACACATGGAATCTTCTATAGTCATAAGAATATGAGAAGCTAAAGAGAAGCTTTTTGTTTAGCTACAATACTTAGGATACCAAATCCATATCAGCTTTCTAAAATTGAGACACATGCATATCATTATGAAACTGCTAATGTAAACATCTTGTAACCTTCCATTTTGATACCTTCAAACAATTCAAGAGTGTTCCAATCATCAGAGAGAGTTGCATGCTATAATGGAAGTTGTTAAACACAAGCAGTAGTATACTTTGGGAAGAGATATGAGAATCCATACAGATAGATAATATTTTTTTTCTAGCATGTTGCATCTAGCAAGTTACAATCCAACAAGTAGTGAAATAGAATGAATTTTCTTGCAGTAGTTCTCTCGTTGTAATCAAGCACAAGAAGAGTGTTGCAAATAGGTCAAAATTATTTAGATGAATTGACAGTATCAATATTGGTGAATATAGAACACCAAATGTTGTTGCAGGAACTCCTAGTCAGAGCAAATACAATGAAGACACCCTCCTTTGTTGTAGTTTATGATCAATTTCAATCTGGTAATGCCCCTCCTGATTTGATTTGAAAGGTCTGATTTTAGCTATGACTATGTTGTATGCTTGAAGAAGAGCACAAGCAGAAGCTTTAATCTAAAATAACTTTAAACTAACAAAATGAACTTAAACTTTAAAAAGCTTCAAATAACTTTAAACCAAATTTAAATCTTCAAAACCTTTTAACTCCTCTACTTTCAAATAAAAACTTAAATAACATAAGTCTTCTAATCTTCAAATCTTAAAAAACAATTTAAAATTAAAAAACAACTAAATCCTAGTAGAAATCCTTTACGCTCCAAACCTTAAACAAATTTAAATATTTTCAAAAATAAACTTAAAAAACTATTAGGGTAGAAAACCTTATAACAAGTGAGAGATTCCATAGGGTTTTATTATAAATGGTATCTCTATCTCTGTTTTACTCCATGAATCAGACTTTGAATCATAAGTTTGTAGTAAAAGAGTTATGTTTTCAAAATCACGGTCAACAATTACAACGCCCAATAGCAGAGTAAAATGACAATTGGAAGGATGACAAGTCATTGTCGTAAACAACTTTACAAATTTTACAAATCCCAGACAAGAAGACCAAGATGCATCCAAAATAAAGTATTTCATAGAGTAATACAAAGTCCAAAATTTTATAAAAATACTAAGTCTCATTGCCAATCAAGGGCAGTAACAATCAGATGATTGAAAGGAAGAAAACTTGCATTTTATTTGAAAACTACAAGTACATAGACAAAAAGAAAATTTACCATAAATAAACTATAAAGATAACCAAACTACTAAAAGAAATGTAAATTTCAAAATAAGTCCATATAACATGAATAAAGGCCAATAAACAACAAACTTTTATTTCTAAAAGACATGCGATTGTTTCCCATACATGTCAAACAGAAAGGAATACATGAAATACATATAAGACACAACAACACCAGAACCAAGTAAAAAGGAATTCACATACTTTTTAATAGGGATCAATATCTCCCCTCCAAATAGTGCCAATTCTAGAAAAGAAAAGGGCATAAATGCCAAATGGAAGCATCCTGACCAAACCATATTTAGAAAAACAAAAATACAATTTGTTGCATGGGAACCATGGTTATCAAATACAATCTTATTTGGAATCACATTTGTTGTACTTGAAGTTTACTCTTTCAATATGGATTTGGTTAACGTTGTAGTTTGACTTAGAAAAATATGAAACTCTAATCCAATGTGACAGTCCAACATGAATGAAGTGGAATGCTCTAGTTCTAGTTTTGCTTCCAATAACAATGATAACAGAGGATATTTCATCAGTTTAACAATGGTATCTTGTAAAAATAACAATGAAAAGAGTAACTTATCAAGTCTATAAGAAGTGAAATGCTCTAAGTGTGCTTCCAATGACAGTGATAACAGAGAATATTTCAACAGGTTAACAACGATATCTTGTAGAAATAACAATGAAAAGAGCAACATATCAAGTTTCTTCCTTTTTCTGTATAGTACAGTTATGCAAGGATGTTGATATTGATAAACAAATTTTTATACATTTTTATATAATTTTTATCAATTATTGTTATTATATATATAATTCTACTTCCAATGATAGGATAACAAAGGATATTTCAACAGGTTGACAGTGGTATCTTGTAGAAATAACAACGAAAGGAGCAACATGTCAAGTCTATTCTTTGTTCTGAATATAACAGTTCTATAAGGACACTGATATTGACATACAAAATTATATATATATTATATATATAACTCACTTTGTTGGATTATTTGATATTTTTATAGCTTTTCTAGTGGATTGTTTTTTCCATACTAAATGTAACGCTTTGTACAAAGTTATGACCTTGACGAGAACAGGTGAATTTTTTTCCTTTAGAGTCCACATATGGAATGGAAATTTGTGAGCTTGATGGAAACCAAAAATGGAATTACGATGACCTGGAGAGGTTATAATGCAACTTAAACCTTTAAATTTCCATCAAACATAAACCATTTTTGAGCTTTTGGAAAGGAAGATCAACAAGAACAAAACAACCATGTCCTCTAGCAAGATGCACTCATTTTTACCATAAATAAAAGAGAGTCGAGTTTAGTACATTCTATTTATTCTTGGCAACTAGTTTATATTATAATAAAAATATTATTTAATGGCTAAAAAATATCAACATATTTAAAAAAAATTGATGGAGGTGGCCATTCTCATGCCTGCAAAACATAGAGCAAGCAATTCAATAGCCAACCACTTTTGTTTACTGATACGAGGTCTGAATTTAGACTGAGCCACATTGGTGAAAAGGCCAATGCTGCTATCTTGAAGGGTGCTAAAAATTAAATCTAAATGTGACTTTGAGTGGGTGTATAATTGGATGTGAAAATTCACACTAGCAGTAGAAAGAAAGGAACCTAGCATTTGTAAACACAACTTTACAAACTAGGGTTTAAATTTTACAAATGTAGGGTTTAAATTTTACAAATCTCATGCGTAAACACAACTTTACAAACTAAAAAATTCCAAACCCTAATCATAAAAATACCTAAAATAATGCAAAATTCATTGAACCTAACTAACCTCGTCTCTTCCAATATTAAATTCATCTTCATGCCCCATTCTGTACCTTTAGATTCTGCTTTGACCCTCATATCTCACCATTTTGGGTTACATATTTATTCAACGAAGTGAAGAACCAAGGGTAAAGTAGCAGAAGTTCTAGAGAAATTTTAGGGTAAACCCCAGCCAAAAAATGAATAACATGAATCAAAGCCCAGGAGCCCTAGTATGATAGATGAGATGAGGCTTGGTTCGAGCAGTGTGGAGGTTGTATCTATTCGTGCAGTGCTAGGCAGCTAAGCCAATGGACTACTGAAAGAAAAATGAAAGCTTTGAAGAAACAATAATATCAATGCGTAGTGTGGAGGTTGTATCTATTCACGTAGTGTCGGGCAGCTAAGCCAATGGACTACTGAAAGAAAAATGAAAGCTTCGAAGAAACAATAATGTTAGCATGCGATGTGGAGGTTGTATTCTATTCACGTAGTAGCTAAGCCAAATGGACTACTGAAAGAAAAATAAAAGCTTCAAAGAAATAATGATGTCAATGCATGAGGGTTTTAAGCCTGCCTATTATGAGTTTCTTTATATAAAAAAACCTAAACCACCTCTAAGAAGGTGGTTATAAACCGCCCTCTTAAGGATAAGAGGGCGGTTTATAACCGCCCTCATAGGGGCACCCAAAAAAAATTGGGTTCCCCTAAGAGGGCGGTTATAAACCGCCCTCTTAGGTCACCCTATGATGGCGGTTTATAACCACCATCTTAGGGTGACCCCTAATATGACGGTTTATAATCATCATCTTAGTCCTAAGAGGGCAGTTCATAACCACCCTCTTAAGGTGACCCTAAGAGGGTGGTTATCCTAAGAGGGTAGTTATAAACCACCCTCTTAGGATCTATTAGGCCAATTTTTATCGTCGTAAAAAACAACCTTATTTTAGTCATCGTAAAAGCCATTTTTTGAAGTAGTGGTTAGAATTGATATGATAAACATAGAATACATAATATGAAACACACACACACACACACACACACACACACACACACACACACACACAATATATATATATATAATGGATATCTCTTTTTTCTTTATATATTTTGATATTATTGCTTATATGAAGTATATATATTTATGTAATTTCCATAAACATCCACAAAATAGGATTGTTTATGTATGGATCATAAAGTCTCTTTGAGATAAGTCTTGAAGATCCTAAATTTCAACTATTTTTACATGTAAAGTAATATCTAATCTCCGAACCAATTCCAGATTTGCCTTTTCCGAACCATTAGGAATCCAATAAAATCATTCTGCTGAAGCTAAAGCGGTGTGGAGAGGCCTTCAATTTATAAAGGATATTCCAATAAAAGTCATCGTTGAAGGAGATTCTCTTAATATCATAAATTTCTTAAAAACTTCCAAGTCCAGCAACTGGAGGATCAGGAATCTTATCGAAGAAAGTAAGCAAATTCTTAATCAGCAAGGCAATGTTGTGGTTCAACACATTTTCAGGGATGGCAATTATGTTGCTGACAAATTAACCAACATTGGAGTTAACGCGCAAGGTTTGATGACTTGGATGGATGTCCTCCCTAATGATGTTGCTGAGCTGGCAAATTATGATCAAAATACCATCTTCCATGATGAATCCCGAAATCCTTGATTTTTCCATTACCAAAGTTCTCCCCTTTTTTGTGATTCATTAGGCCCATATCCAAAGTTCCAAAAAATTCCAAAATAGAGATTTTGTTCATCATTCTTATTATTCTCCTTTGAAAAGGGGTTCTATGTTGATAATTTCCAATTCTCCGCTGCCTCTTACTTATGCCCCTTCTTTATTGATAATCGTTTCCATGAGGAATCCCGATGCCATGTCCACCCTAATTTTAAATCATTTCGATCTCGTGTGGAATGATGCTTGTGATTTTGACTTTTTGAGAATCCCGCCTAAACGCTTTACCTATTGCATACTCCTAAGGCTTTCTTAAATGTGCATCCCAATCCCTTCTAGGTTTTGTGCCTGCTTTTGCCATTGGCCCTTTTATGTGAGTATCACCAGAAGATCCATCTTCATTGGGACGTTGTTCTGCCTTATTATTCCTACCCATTTTCATTGGCAATTTTTAGCACTGTGCCCAATGTTCTAACCATCATTATCCTTTTTTCCAAGGGTTTATTTTTTGACCTAGCATCACCTTCTATTTAGTCCTCCTATGGTCTTCTCAGCAAATATACCATTCCATTTTTGTTCCTTTCGATATATGTCTGTATCCACCCATTTACCTTTATTTCTTATTTTTGTTTGTCACCATGAAGGAAGGAAAAGTTGTTTTCATAGAGCCTAAAACTGTTGATTTGGATTCTGTTTCTACTGATATGTTTAAGGATAAGCATGGCATCATCAATTTTTTCAATATGTTCTGTGGGGTGGACGACAAGATTACTAAGACGTTCGTGACAACCTGGGATAATGGTTTGGTTTCCATCTAGGCGTCAAGTTCCAAATTTCCTTTAAGCTATTGCCAAAGTTGACAGGGCAAGACTTGGAGGGAAAAATCATCAAAAGGAATAAGCACAACTGGGAGGTGAAGTTGACACTCTTCAAGAAAAATTCACCCATCCACAAGAAGGTAAAAAAAGGTTTGTTTCACCATGACTTGTCAACTCCCTGGAAAGAAATCCTTAAGCCAATAATGCAATATTTTACTTGTGACAATCCTGAGTCTCAATTATGTTGTTTTCATCTTGCATTTTTTAATCATTTTTGGGACTCAAAAATGATGAACATTCCCACTGCCCTTTTTTGGTCCATGGACTATACCATCACCACCAACCATTCCAAGAAGGATGAGGCCAAACCTTGCCACCAGGGTCTTTTCAAGGTCCTTTACAAGTACCTCCTTCTGCAATTCCCTTCAGGTAATATCCCTGCCCTGATTCTGAAGAGAAGAATTCATCCTCAAACTCGAGCCCTAAAACCTCCAAATCCAAAATAAAAGAGAAAGGGGAGAAATCTATTTCCGAGTTCTCTGCTAGAAAGAAAACCAAACTTAAAAAGATCCATATTTGTAGTTCCTAGAGGTTGAAACATAAAGAAGTTGTCAAAAATCCTTCATCCACCGCTATAAAAACTCCAAAAGATAAGTCAAATTCTCCTAACCTTGTCGAAAGGTATCTTCATAAGCTGGTTGTGCATGCTACTTCTGTCACCATTGACCATCTTGAAACTGCTCACTTGGCCATTGAAAAGGCGATTTCAACCCTCAAATAACAATGCCATGCACTTAGTCTCTTGTTATTTTGTGACAATTTTGAAAATGTTTATGTCCTGGTCAGTGCTGAGGTGTCCTTCGACACCAAAACTGACGTCAAATATGTTGTCAATGACGAATATGTAATGGAGATTGCTAAGGAAGCTTGCATTGTTGTTTCCAAGGATAACACTAAGGAGATTTATATGAAATATATTGGTCCAAAAGGTGTTGCTTCATCCCTCATGCAGTTGGATAATCCTCTTGATGACTGATGGCTCTTCCTCTATTTTTTTGGGTCCTCTGCAGCGGTGGATCACATCTTTTTGGATTCCTTTTTGGTTGAGGACCGTTCCTTTTTGAGCTCTAGTGTTTCTCTCAGTGCTTGTTTGTTCAAGGTTGTTGACTCCTTTTATTTTGAGGTATAATTTTGAGATTGTATTTTTGTTTCATCTGGTAGTTATTAGTGTCTTTCTTCTGTTCATTTTTTATCCTTTGATGATCCTCTATTGTACAAGGTGTTAGGTCGCCTTTCAAATTCCTTGGTTTTAATAAATTTATTAATCTACCAAAAAACAAAAAATATCTAATCTCTATAATATCCCCTGTATAGTCATAAATATCATAGGTATCTATAGAATATGTTCACCTACGTGTGATTATCTACAAAATAAACCATGGGTCTAGGTCGTAGGGCCATGGAATTGAGATGTATGTTCATCCCCATTAAATAAAGATATGGTACACAATAATGTATGTTGGTATATTGTATTTTCTACTTCACTATTGTGTAGACTCATAAAACAATTCTTTATAGGATACCCTTTCCCTTTTATAGTATTTATAATTGGTTTTCAACTTCTTTGATCACTTTGACCTACTCTCAAAATATTGAGCTTTAGCCCCCATTAGTTTTAAATCATTCACATGAGCCTATGCTTGAGAAGAAACACCATAATTATTCATAACCATCTAAAAGTGAATGAGAAGAGGAACATGAGCAATGAGGGTTAAGGGAACATGCTATTTCATATACATTAGAACATGAATGACTATTCCAAAATCTAAAAGAGCAAAGAGAGATTAGAAATAATAGTCTTTATACATTCTATATCATACTTTTCATAAGATGCTAAAAACATAGCGTATACATATAAAGCCTTATATCATGAGATATATTCCCACAATTTAGTAAAATCTATGATCTTGAGAGAGGAGAGCTATAGCTTCAACCTTCTCGAATAACTCATGTAACATGCTCCATGATTTGGTGGGATCACTTTCATCTTGAATATGAAAAATAATGTCATGTTTGACAAAAATTATAAATTTATCTAGGGACTTCTCTTTCTTATGAGCATGATATTTTTCATAAAAGGATTTTCATTGTTTCATCCTTAAATATTCATCAAGGACTTTTTTCTTGTCAATAATTTGACTATTTGAGTTGAATAGATACTATAATTACACTTATTTAACATATGCCAAAGGATCAATCCACCTAAAATCATTCTTAATATTATAACAACTCTTGTAGTTGATGTTAACAATGTAAAGAGGTCAAATAAAAACCATGCAATAAAATTACTTCTATGTGAATATTTATGGAGGAATATTTATGCCCTCACCAAAATTTAGTCTATTAGGAGAAAATCTTTAGGGGCATGACTTGAGAATGTGAACCATATTTCCAAAGTATAATATTGATCCCATGTTAACCAAACATTCCATACTCCTTGGATGAATTCAATGACCTCCTCCTATATAGATAAATGAGTACTCTTCCTCCAATAATGAAAAAACAACTTTACATGTAGTAGGAAATCAATAAATTGAATGTAGGAAGTCAAACTTGGGATCCTTATTATCAAAAGGACCCTCTAATGTTACCTTACATAGGGTGACCCTAACTTGGGTGAATAATTCCATGAGATAAAATACATAGAGGCTTCACATCTATCTACACTGAAGAGAAAAGTTAGCTCCATCAAATATAAAATATATTAGGTTGAATCCATTCCATGTGCTAACAAGATTCCTAGTGAAATACATAAATATCATCATATAAAATAAATAAGAGTGGGTGGTTTGGCCTTGGCAAAACCAAGAAGGACTATAATTCTCATTCTAATACTTTATATTTATGGAAAAATAAGGGGAAACAAAATTTAGATTTTACCCTCATAATATTGCAATCATTGCATGAATATTTATGAATTTAATATATCCTTCATCTTTCTATTATAAAAATGGAATATGAAACATTTAAGGTAGTTTTCCCTAGTGATGAGAAAAAGAACAATAGAACCCAAGAGAAATCTTTGCATGATCAAGAAATGATGCTCCGTATTTCATAATACTTTGTTAGAATGAAAAAAAATAATACACCAAATCAAATCTTAAAATATGTGATTTTGAGAGCAAAATGAAAGAGTGATAACATACAAGAGATGAATGATACCTTTAGCCCCCCACACAAAAGATTAAGATAATACCACATCATTGCAATGGATTTTATAAATGAGGGGTATACATACCAACACCTTAATAATTAATTATAAGTTACTTTATCCTTGTTGACATAACATTAGGTATATTAGGTTAGTAAAGGTTATTTGTAAGAACGCTACGTCATAAGCTCATTGATTAATTACATAAATTATTATTAAAACACTATTCAATGATTATTTATGGGCTTACATATGATTACATCATGCAATGCTGCCATTGGTTAGTGATATTTTAATACACACTTTCAATACTTATATGGTCAACTGTTGGTCAAAATTTCTTTATAATATGTAATATAATTGATATATTGGTTTTTTGTGTCCATCATTAATCGATGCATCATTAAAATAAAACCAAAAGGATATAATAGAGAAATGGTCTTTCTTGAGATTGAGGCCTATTATAATACTTAATGCATCCTACAAGATTAAATCCAAAAGGATCATATCACTAATTGAATAAATGTTATGCCTAGAGTTACAAATATATATTTTAAAAGGTTTCATTATCCTAGATAATTTAATACATGCTTGAAAGTGTACGAGCATTTTTCAAGGTTAGAAGCCATCTCAGATTCAATTGGAATAAGTCAAGAAACAGGGAAAAAAAATTGAAGATGGAATTCTAATAAAAAAGTAGGTCGCAAGACCAATCAATATCATATGGTAAAAGAAGGTGAAAAGCTTGTAGAGGAAGGTAAGATTAATGCCCTTCCCAACTTTTTAATCCCTAGTATTAATGAAGATCACCACTTGGAATATTAGAGGAATCAAAGGGAGTCTTTCAAAACAAAATGAAATTTGAAGAATGATTTAGGTAAATCATCCAAATCTTGTTTTCCTTCAAGAAACAAAGATGTCAATGGAGGATATGGACTTAATTGCGAGTAAAATTTGACCAGCTGGAAAAGTGGTTTCCCTCAGTTCCCAAGGGACTTCGGGTGGCATTGCTTGTGTTTGGGATCCAAAAGAGGTAGTTATTCACCATATGGTTGGTAGTTGGGGTTTGTTGGCTAAAGCTATTCAAAGTAGACATTCCAACCAGATTATGCTCTGCATTACTATTTATGCTCCGACTTCTTTGGAGGAAAAAAGAAGACAGTGGAAGGAAATTATTCATATTATCTCTCATTTTACTAAATCTTGGATCTTGATCAGAAGAGATTTCAATACCATCCTCTCTCTGGATGAGAAAATGGGGGGAAATAGAAATTTGGACAAAAGCACTGACCTCATGAGCGAATATATTGCAAACCTCCATCTTGTGGATATCTAACCAGATAATGGCCTTATGACTTGGTCTAACAGAAGGCAAGGCTTAGCTTGTATAATGGAGAGATTGGATAGGTTTTTGCTCTCTAAAAATTTCTTAATCCATGGTCACATTCCTAAAGTGAAGACTCTTAATAATCTTGGTTCGGATCATTGGCCAGCCATGGTGGAAATGTGGAAAACCAATGTGAGTTTTTCTCCTTTTCGTTTTCAATTAATGTGGCTTAGAGACATTTCCTTCAGACCTCATGTGCAACAATGGTGGAAGGAAGGTAAACCTAGGCATGGGACTAAGATGTTCTATTTTGCCAAGAGACTGCAATACATTAAATCCAAAATAAAGACTTGGAACTGGAAAGAGTTTGGGGATGTTCATAAAAAAAAAACATTAAGTTATTGCTCATATTGAAATTTTGAATAAGAAAATCTGTTTAGATGGAATCATAGAGAAGAGAAGTGCAGATGAAATTAAACTCACAACTCAGTTAGAGGAATGGGAAAAAAGAGAAGAAATATTCTGAAAGTAAAAATATAGAATTCAATAGCTCAAATAAGGATATCGAAACACAAATTTCTTCCACAAATCTCTTCTAGATCGAAGATCTCACAACTTTATTTCTTCCTTAAAATCATATTATGGAGATGTTGTTTATACTTGGGATGGCATGAACTCTATTGTTGTTGATTACTTTTCCAATATTTTTGCTGCTACTCCCCTTGACTCAGCTACACAATATAATGCTCTTCAAGCAATCCCTTCTCTTATCACTTCTGAGGAGAACTCTATTTTGAATGCTTATGTTACTATCAATGAGCTTCAACAAGTAGTTTTTAAAATGCAAAAAGGGAAAACCCCAGGTCCTGATGGTTTTCCTATTGAGTTCTACCAAGAGTTCTGGGATATCCTTCATGTTGATTTATTAGAGGTGGTGGAAGAAGCCAGGAAATCCAAAGAAATTTTGAAGGTTATCAATAAAAATTATATTAATCTTGTTCCAAAAGCTCAAGAGGTTGATCATATCTCATCTTTTAGACCTATTGCTTTATGTAATGTTCTTTTCAAAATCATTACTAAAATCATGGTAGAAAGGTTGAAGCCTATTTTGCATAAGATTATTTCCCCAGAGCAAGGGGGTTATGTGGAAGGACGTCAAATAGTAGATGAGATAGTTCTTGCTCAGGAAGCCATCCATTCCATGGATATGCAAAATTCTCCTTCCATGTTCATTTGGTTAGACTTATCCAAATCTTATGACAAAGTGGATTGGCACTTCCTTATCAAAGTTTTGAGGCAATTTGGTTTCTCTAAGGATTGGATGGATTGGATTATGGGATGTATCTCTTCGGTTTCCTACTTAGTTCTTATCAATGGTAGGCCTTCTCAGTCTTTCCTAGCTTCTAGAGGTATTAGGGAAGATGACCCCCTATCCCCTCATTTATTCATCATTCTTGTTGAATGCTTAGGTAGGACTATAACCAAAAAGAGGGAAAAAAAAACCCTTGAGGGAGTTACCATTACTCATGGAGCTAGACCTATCTCTCATCTTCAATTTGTGGATGACTCTACTCTTTTAGGTAAAGCTACAGTTAAGGAAGCTTCTAATATTAAGCAAATCATTAGTTGTTTTTCTAAGGCTACTGGGCAGTTGATAAATGAAGAAAAATCTAAAGTTATTTTCTTTCACTGCTCTGCTAGATAGGAATCCATGGTCTTGGATAAACTAAGATATAATAAGACCTCTCTTCCAATCACTTATTTAGGTATTCCCATAAATATTCAAAGGCAGAAAAATAAAGATTGGAATTGGTTGTTGGATAAAGTCAAGAAGAAAATTGGAAAGTGGACCAACAAGTGGCTTTCTTCTGGGGGTAGAATCATCTTGGTAAAATTAGTCCTTCAAGCTATTCCTATTTATGTTTCTTTCATTTTGAATATCCCAAAGGTTGTTCTTTGAGAATTGGATCAAATCAGTCATCGTTTCCTTTGGAGTGGTACTAAGGAGAAAAGAAAATGGGCCTTGGTGAAATGGGATACTTTATGTCTTCCTAAGAGTAAAGGGGGGTTAGGATTACGATATTTAATTAATAACAACAAAGGTTTAGCTGCTAAATTATATTGGAGGATGTTGCATAACCCCAATGCTCTTTGGGCCAATAATCTCCGTGCTAAATATGCTGAGAACAAAAGTCCTGAAGACCTTGTTCGCTATCAACTTCCTACCAAAGGTTCTCCCATTTTAGCAGTTATTAAGACTGGTGAGGATTTGATAAATAAAAAATTATTTTGGATCATTCATAATGGTCAACATGCAAATTTTTGGATAGATTCTTGGGATGGTCACAAGCCTTTGATAACTAAGTTTCCCGATTGGAGGCCTTGGATGGAGGAGCTTCATCGAGCTAATTGGATAAAGGTGGCTAATTACTATCGGTACCATACTGGTAATTCAAAGGTTGGTAGATATTGGATCCCTATTGAGGACTGGCCTATTCAAATCCTAGAAAGGCAAAGACAAGATATCCAAAGCATCCTTCATATGAGATCCCCATCTTGGTCCCATGAAAAAGATTGTTTTGGATGGAACAACACTACTAAGGGTGAGTATTCAGTTGCTCAAGTTTATTTGAACTTATGCCATAATAATCCCAACTATTCTTTTGACATCTTTTCTCGTTTGTGGGCTCAAAATCTCTGGCCTAAGGTGAGGTTCTTTAATTGGCTTTTATTGCATCGTAGGGTGCTTACTAGTGAGCAACTTATGAAGCGTGGTTTTCATGGCCCTTTTAGATGTGAAATGTGTGAAGAGAATGTAGAAAATATCAACCATATTTTTATTGAGTGTACTTTAGCCTTTGGGCTATGGAGGAGAATGGCCACTTTACTTGGCTTACAGTGGTCCAATTTTTTTACTTTTGAACAACTTTGGAGGGATTGGCCTAATCAAGAGGGTGTTGATCATTTTATTAGGCAATTAGTTTGGATGGGTTCTACCATTCTTATTTGGAATATTTGGAATGAAAGGAACAACCAAATTTTTAATCAAGATAGGAAGGATATTCACTATATTTGGAAAAATACCATAGCCAACTTAGTTGAATCAGTCCATCATCTCCTTAATCACCCCCAAAACTCCCACCAAAGATGGGATCAAGTGATGCAAAGATTGAATATTAAACCTTCTAAGGGCAACCAACTTAAAGGGAATGTGAGTATTAGTAAGATGGATAGGAATAAAAATTGGCAACCTCCTCCTAAGGATTTTGGAAAAGTCAATATTGATGGAGCCTCTAGAGGGAACCCTGGAAAAGCTAGTGTGGGAGAAATTGGTAGACTTTCAGATGGCTCCCTAGTTTTTACTTTTGTTGAGAATTTGGGTATTCTTTCCAATAACCTTGTTGAGGGGTATGGGTATCCTCAAAGGCCTTCAGGAGGCTACTAATGTTGGATGGGAAAAGGTGTTAGTTGAGTCTGACTCTCAACTTATGATTAATCTCTTGAAGAATCATAAGGTGGATTGGAGAATAAAAATAATTATTGAGAAGATTCAGTTAATCCATATGGTATTTTTGAAAGTTGATTACAATCATGTGGTCAGAGATCAAAACAAGAGTGTTGATGCTTTAGCTAATTGGGATTTGGACAAAGGTGATCTTACTTGTTATGGCCACCCTCCTATATGGTGGGCTTCTCAAATTAGGGAAGCTCTTCTTTCTATCATTTCTTTGGATGACTCCAATTCTGAAGGTACCTAGTTTCTTCTTGTTTTTTTTTTTTGCTTCTCTTTGGTTCATTCAGTTTTTTTTAGTTCCCTAGCTCATTCTATTCTTTATTTTGTTTCCTCTGTTGATTCTTGCCTTAATAGTATTCTAGTCTAGATAGGTCATTGTTTTGTTCATTTTTTATTTCTTTTTTCTTTTTTTGTTTTTTTTGTTTAGTTTTTTAAGGTGGGTGGGTTTTTTATTTTGTTTTTTCTTTGTGTTCTTTGTGTTGTTTTTTGTTGTTCTTGTGTTTTTGTTGTTTTGTTTTTTTTTTTATGTTTTTTGTTATTTTTCTTGTGTCTTTTTCGTTCTTGTTCTTAGGTTTCTATTTGTTTGCGTTATTTCATGTTTTTATGTGTGAGTGTTTTCTATGTTTTTTGTTTTTGTTTATGTTTATTGTCTGTTGTTGGTTGTTTTTTATTTTTATTTTTTAATTTTTTAGGTTTTGGTTGTTTTTCTTTTTCATGTTTTTTTTGGGTTGTCTTTGTAGTGTTCTATTGTTTGTCTTGTTTGTGTTTTGTTATGTGGTTCTTGTGTTTTTCTATGTGGTTTGTGTTGTGGTTTCTTTTATCTTATTGTGCGTGTTTGGTTGTGCTTTTGTTTTTGACACACTCAAGGAGCATGTTTTTTATTTTATTTTATTATTTTTGTTGTTATTTACTTATTTTAAAATTGGTTTTGTGTGTTTGTTTGCTCCTTGAGTATGTCAAAGGTGGTAGGCCAGGTCCGAGTCCTGGGCATTTTTTGCAGAATGGATACCCTGCCTCCTTGGGTCTTTACCCGAAAGTGGCATCCCTTTTGGGATGTTTTCCACAAATAAAAAAATAAAAATAATAATACATGCTTAAAAAGCTTTAAATCGGGTAATACAATAAGATAATTATTATAAATGTCATTTTTGTCAAACTAGTTCATAAAGCCTAGATAAAATAAAATAGTCTTACATTATTTAAATATTAAAATGTGTATTTTGGTTTGATACCTCTACTAAAATCAAAGTTAAAAAAATTAATAGACCTGATATCATTTAAAAGTTTGATCTATCAAGGTTTCCCTTTTGATCTCCTCATATACGTGGTTGCTACAATTAGCCTTATATGCATATTTAAAATAGCAAGTCAAGTGATATTACTCTTAAGAATTTTGTTTTCGAAATGGAAAAGTATGACTAATTTGCATGTTATATATGGAATTACCTATTATTTTTACAAGATAACAAGAAAGATATTAGTAATATGATAACATTATATAACACTTTTTGTGTGTCAAGTGATAAAGTGTTTTTGTTTAATTTTTTTCTTTTTAATGTAATGTAAAGTAAATGGGTGATACAAATGAAGCCACATTACTGATGGCATAATAATATAAAACTTCATTTTCCATGATTTTAACTGAGATTACTAAAATGAAACATCAATATATCACTAGATGGAGTGTCGAATAAGGACTTTTTGCATAAAATTGAGTTCATCCAAATCCATGATAATTCTCGGATGTAATAATTGAATATGGGGATAATAATATATTAAATCTAGGGGTTTGCTATAGTGGCTACTAAAAACTACAATACATGTGTTGTTGCAGGGTTGAATCTAGGGTTATGATGACGATTCACCCTAAAGCTAGGGTTTTGCTACAACGACTGTCAAACACTATAATCTAGGTGTTGTTGCGAGGCTAAATCTTGGGTTGTGGTGATGATTCACCCTAAATCTAGGATTTTGCTATAGTATTTGCTAAACATTACAATCCAGGTGTTGTTGTAGGTATAAATCTGGGGTTAGAATGATAATTCACCCTAAAGCTATGATTTCTTGCAACCACTATTAAACACTACAATCTAGGTGTTTTTGGGGGGTCAAATCTGGGGTTGCCACGATGATTCATCCTAAATGTAGGTTTTTGTTCTAGCGGCTGTTAAACACTACAAATTGGGTGTTTTTGTAGGGCCAAATCTAGGGTTGCAATGATGATTCACCCTAAAGCTAGGGATTTTTTATAGTGGTTGTTAAACACTACAATACATAGTGCATCCTTGTATCTCACTACATCCGATGGATTCTAGCTCTATAGATTTACTTGATGATAAAAATCAAGGCTTTCAAATATTAATGGATTCAAGATTTTTTAAACTTGTCTTTGAGCGAGGATTTTGTGAAGGGTAGCAATAATAGAGTTCAGGGTTTCAAGATCAACGACTAGGGTAGCGGGAATGGTGAGAAGATCATGGGTGAAAATTCTAGGGAGGAAATAGAAAAAAGGTGAGCCTAAAGATGGTCTTGTCGACCTTGTGGTAGATCACATATTTTTGCAAAGTGGAGAGGTAGACCCTTTAGCTATGAATAGGGCCCCTCCAGGGACATCAACCCAAAAGCCTTTAGATCCGATGGTAGATCTTCATTTGTAGTGATAGTTTCATCTCATTCATGTTTATGTTTTTCAAACACTATTTTTGATATTTCTCCAATTGAAGATATCCTTTGTGTTCTTGAGGGCCTTATTAAGCTCATGATGGAGGATGGGGTATTCAATTTTATGGGAAACTTTTTGGGTGTCTGACCAAATCTAGATGATATTAGGAGGTGGGATTTATCCAAATGGTAGCCTCACAATCACCTGCATATCATCACTCTTCCTAAATATTTTTCATGATCAAGTTCAATTGTGAAAATGATTTTAGGTGGGTCCTTTACGAAGGTCCATGGTTCTTTGGGAAGTGGGGCCTCTTCATACATCGGTGGAGCCCAAATATTTTTCTTGATATACAAAAAATTAGTACATCCTTCTCTAGGTCAGACTCCTTGGCTTACCCTTTCAATATTGGCATGTTGATATTTTGTGTAGTATAGCCAAGGTAGTGGGTGAACTTATTTCTATTAATATCGCAACTAGAGAAAAATAAAGAATGATTTATGCAAGAATGTGCATAAATGCAGATTGGGAAGCTAATATTCCATCCTCTATTAAGCTCACTCCGAGCTTAGGGTATTGGAACCAACTCATTATGTATGAGAACCACACTAATTTTTGTACCAATTACAAATCTAATGGTTATCTTTTAGGCCAGTACCCCATGAACAAATCGGTGTTTAGTTCCTAGATAAAGATAAGATCGAAGGATAAATCTACTCAAGAGGAACCCTCAAGGAGGATAAATTCATAGGGTAAATCTAGCCAAGAGAAGCCCTTGAAGAATGTGGCCAAGATAGATAGCCAAGAATCTAAGCCCATTGAGTTCCAACAAGTTGAGGAAGTTGATATTCTAGGTTCTGAGGTTGTTCAAAGTGAGAAGCCACCCTTGGTTGAAGGTCATGTTGTACCTCCCCTTCATGGTGAGATACCTCTCATGGTTGGAGACTATGATGTGCCTTCATATTTTTTCAAATCTGAGATTTAGAAACACTTTGAATAGGTAAGTGTCCCTTCTCCATTGGTCCCATTGTCTTTGCATAACTCCTTTTATTACCTCAATCTCCCTGGGCTAGATATTTTATAATATTTGGTAAATCCTCTCTCATCCACTCTTGTCGAAAGGGTGGTAAAATTGAAGAAAGGGTCCCTAGGACCTAAAACTAAAATTCATAAATATCCTTGAAAACCCTTCTTGGAGAAAGGCTTTCTTGGCATCCAAGAAGTCTTAAAAAAAGATTTATAGATATTGGGGTAGAGTGTAATATTGGGAGACCATCAATTAAAGCTTCGAGGAAAAGGGAGACAAAGTCAGAGATTGCCAATGGCTCTTAGTCTGTATTGAATATGGGTATTGGAAATTATCAACGTTCCAAGCCCTTTGCTAGGGGAAAGAGATCCAATCCCAATTTTTGTTAAAGTAGTTTGGTTCGTAGAGATTTAAACAATAGTTAAAATGTTTTACAAGTTTGAGGTGCTAAATTTGTATACAACCCAGATCCAGAATAGGGGAGGTCCTTGTTGTTTTTAAAACAACTACTAGTTTTTAGTTTAAGTTTGTGCTTGTTTCTTGACTCCCTTAGGTGGGTTTGCTCCTTGTTGGTTTCTCTTGGTTCTTCCTTGGAAGCTTCTACTTCTTTATTATAAAAGGTTTGAGGATCCTTTCAAATCCCCTTCTTCCACCAAATAAAAAAAATTGAATATGGAAAAACACTACCAAAAGAATGATAAAGTTGTGCTAGTAAATATGGTAACATTGGGTTCACATATTACCGTAAATTCTGACTACTTAAATCGAATAAAAGGAAAATAAAATAACATAAATCTGATGATGCAAAGAGTTTTTCCAGCAAGATTTTACTGACAATATAACTTTTAAATTTATATTGTTTTTATTATGTCATTCTATATCTTCATTCAATAAGCAATACAAATAATAATGACTTCCAAATCCTTTGGAAACACATTATAAAATAAAAATACAATATAGATAAAAAATTTGCCATTAAAAACAAATAATATTAGTCTTTATATTTTTTTTTCCTTTTATTTGTTTAAAATATATATAGTTAATAATAGATGTAAAATTGTAGTTATCAAATAAAAATAATTTTGTAGAGGGAAAACCCTAAGAGTTTTGCAGCTCTAAGGGAAAACCCTAAGAGTTTGTATCTCTAATGGTAAACCCTAAGAGGCTTGCAGCTCTAAGAGCTTGCATGGAGGGCCCTAATTTTTTGAAACATCCTTGAAATCTGATGGATGCTCTTTGGTTTACTTTGGGTGGCAGGATTTTTTGGTTTGGCTAAAGGAACTCTAGCAACAGGCTAGTAGGTTGGGTCAGTTGAAGGAGTTACAACTACTAGCCTTGGTGGGTGGAAATCTAGACCAATTTTGTGGTTGAGGGCTTGGGCATAGGTTTTTTAGGTGGTTTTTGATTCTGGGTACCTCCTGGTGAAGGGCTACAGGATTCTACATCTTATCTGGGATAGGAGGGTGCTTTTGTGTGCTATTTTATTATGTAGTTTTCCTGGTTGGTGTTTGTGTTGAGGGTTTTGTTGGGCATTGGCTCTTCTCAGAGTGGGATGGTAAAGTCTTAAATTTCTAGTGCTCTTAGAGATTTTAAAGATCAAGGTTTCTTCCTTTAAACCCTGCATTTCATTTTTGTCACAGTTTTTATATGGTTGAGGAATTTTTTGTTGTCTCCAGTGGGATTTACGGGTTTCATGGAATTTCTTATGCATATCTCCTAGATGGTTTTTATGTTGTGGATTTTTTTGGTTGGTATTTCTAGTGTTATTTTCTTAAATTGACTATTCTTATGAGGGGTTATCCTGTTATGTGCTTTATTGGATAGATTTGTTGATCATGATGACATGATTACCCTGTTCTCCTTTCATTTTAGGCAACAAATGCTTCAGTTTGGGTGGTTTTTATTTGTAGATTTATTTTTAACCCATAGTATTTTTGTTATTCTTCTATTTTTATTCATTGCTTTAGATTCGGAGCACACGGTGGTTTGACCATGGGATAATATCTTGTATTTTCTTGATAAAAATATGTGGCTTATTTACGATGAGGTTGTTTCATTGGATTTTTGGGTTTGATTTGTAGAATCCAGCTCAATATTTCTTGATGTCTTATTGCTAGATCTAAGTTTTTGGGATGCCTTTCAAAACCTTACTTGTAATAGGTTTGGGGATCCTTTTAAAACCCTTCTACTATCAATCAAAAAACTAAAAATAAAAATAATTGTATATAATTTATATAGTAGATATGTTTTACATATAAGTTGAAATACAAAGAATATGTACATCATATAAATCAAATATAAAAGATATGTTGAATAAATATTTATCCTATCTTACACACTAACAATATCATATGTAAATATTTTTATGTTTATATTATATTTAACTTATTATGCATTAAATCATGAAAAAAAAAAACTTATCATGGACATCAACGCTCATGAAAACTATCTTCATGATGAAATCATAATGCTTAACATATGTCATAGAGGTCAATCTAGCTTAGATGATGTCAAAAGTATCTACCATTGTCATATTTGTATTCATCATGGTTATAAGGTAATTACTTATTGTACATGCTTGAAAAAATAGGATCCACTCAAATTTGTTATGTCTGCATTTAAAAGCTTAGTTAAAATGAAAACCTTGATTGTAGATACATTATATTTAGTAAAAAATAAAAAAAATTATTTTTGACAATAAAAAACTTGGTAATATAGATTGCACCTCACATCACCCCATTGTAACTTGTATATAGTTAATCACCCCTTTGTAACTTGTAAACATTTAATCATTGATCTTTGTTATAAAATTCATCAAATAAAAAATAAAAATTGAAGGTTTAGGGTATTCAAATTAAGATTTGGAGCATCAATGTTTAGATATTTTAAAAAGATATAGTATTAAGGAACATATATCCCATAGTAATTGTTTTAAATAAATAAATAAAATAAAGGTATGACAAATTTGAATTCAGCATATATGAAAGGAAAATCCAAATACAAGAAAACTCAAGTTGGGTCATGAAGAATCTAAGAGATTGAGAGTCGTTATCCATTACGAATACGTGGTAGGTAAGAAATGAAATATTGATGAGGAATATTTCTATGGAGGAGCTATAAGAGATCATTTTTTATTTTACCCTAATAAGGAATTTAACCTCAATGGATTTACTACAACTTTCTTTCTAATATTGCAAAAGAGTGCTACAATAAGTAATATCAATGCCACCTTTATTGCATTGATTTTCGAGAATGGTGAGATAAAATATTTTAATAGTATGCATCCAATAAGTCTTCATAGCATGTTTTATAAGATCATTTTAAAATTTATGGTAAATATATCGAAAAACATTATAGATCATATTGTCTCAAAAGAACAAGTGGTTTTATTTATGGTAAACAAATTCTTGATGGTGTAATTATTGCATAAGAGGTATGCATTATGTTTATTTATAAAAAAATAAATGGGTTTGCAAATGTAATAAAAAAGCTTTGATTCCTCTCATTAGATACCCAAAACCCACTATATTTTTTGGTTACCCTATTTCTATGGTTTTTAATAAATTCAGTCATATCTTATCACTCCTTCAATGCATACTACCAAAGAATTTATTTATCAATGCATTCTCATTATCTAATATTCTTAATTTGTTGGACACATATCCTTCAAAAGTGGTATTGTCTCCCTTAGCATCATATCATGTTAATTATGATCATTATCATGTATGATGCTAATGGAATTTAACCCTCCTTAGAGTTAACTCTAGTATCATATGTTAATGGACTATGAAATCAAAATCACTACAAACTGTAAGGCATCGGTCCTACTTAGATGTCATTATCTCACTAAAAATATCTTAACTTAACTAGAACTATTATAGATTATCCTTTAAGGATCATTCTCTTAAATTGTTGTCTATGCCTTTACATGGACGGACTTGTTTACATCATGGTATAACCTTAAATTTTTTGGGATTAATACCATCAAACAGTAGCAACACTTTATACCTTCAATATTATTCAAATAACCATAATGCTCATTTCTTACTTTAAAGCCATATTCTCAACCCTAGTTGGCATTAGCCCCAACTAGTATAAGTAACCTTGCTAAGTATCATGTCTCCTCTAAAGGCTTGACATTAACCCTTATAGCCTGATGTTAGCAGAAATTCCCTATCACCAAAACTCTTTAATTATAGAGAGTAAGAAGGCTAACATGTGACCTTCTATAAAGTGTCCCAACTCTTCATGGTGGGATGGCTCTTTATAGGTTATGTCCTCAAATACCTTTTTATGGTAGATGTAGGGGACATTAGAAATCATGGTTGTAACCTCATACCATGACCTTGAATTCATAAAACTCAAAGGAACTAGATCATTGCTAGCAAATCAAAATGAAAAAGAAGGATGTATTGTAAACAACTTTAAGGCTTGGGTTCTTCATTTAAATTATTTTTTTATTTAGTTCATTATGATGTGAATCTATTGTGCTTAAATATCACCTTGTAAATTTTAAATTTATAAATAATTTCTTAGTGCAATTTAGAATATAAAATGAATATTAAATATGCATGATGTCATAACAATTCTATAGCATGATATTTTGGTCCTTTTAAAGGAAAATAAAAACTATAAATGAATTTTTAAAATAATTTTTATAATTATTATTATAATATTTACATTCATTAGTGTTGTGATACAAAGAATTACTTGTCATAATTTTGGATTTATCATTTTTAAATAGATAGCTATGGTTAGAATTTTAGGCTATGTTATAGGTTTCACTCTTGCTACACATCTAAAAAATATTGTAATCTCATTCCAAGGAAAAATTTGGGATCCAAAATTAGTGTCTTGAAAATATATACATGGTTTAATTGTTATTCCTTCTACTACTATCAGCCTCTCGAAATATAGCATTTGTACAAACACTTTTCATTTTTAGGTTTTCTACATGTTTAAATGTATGAGAATTGGCTCCTATTTTTAGTTTTGTTCTCAATAATTATATTTGCTTTCAAATTAGTTTTAGGTCTCTTACATAAATTTACATCTTTAGATATAATTGTGTATCTGTGTCTCTAATGATCTTCCTATAAATGAGGCAAGTGGAAAAAATGCCCAAAAGCTCTGAAAACTTTGGTAAAATACTAGCTAGATTCTAGATAACCTTAGAGTATACAAGTTATATAATAATTATTAGAATTTTAAATAATTTATCTATTTGTCATACCTTTAATTTTCTAGGTTTTTTTTTTGTGTTTCTAAATGTTGAAGTTTGCTCTCAAATTTATGGATCACAAGTTTTTTAGAGTTTGAATTATTTGGTAATGTAGAGTTCTTGTGGTCTATCATGTCTTCTTATTTTTGGTTATGGACTATCCTTCTTTTGAGTATTTGGTTCAATCAAGTTTAGATAAATATCAAGAAATATATTTATGATGTATAGTTCCCTTTAGGATTTGTTTGATATTAATTAGTTTCTAGACAAGTATTTAGAAATATCCATTAGATGTTTGGTATTTCAGATGGTTTTATAAGCCTTATACCACCACAAAATATCATAGGTTAACTTGAAAAATATCACACAGATCTCAATATAAAATAGCCAAAGGTCAAGATAATAATAATTTAAGTATAATAATATGAGAAAATTAATATGTATATCAAGGCTTATAATAAATCAAATAGCATTCATTTATATGCTAAAATATGAATGTAAATAGCCTAAATCATTCATGTACTATGCATGAAGAATAAATTACAATATTAATTGCTCAAAATGTATACAAGCTTTATTGCTCCTCTTCTTGAACTCACAGTACTTCATTGATATTTCTCTATCTTTCGATATACTTTCTATGAAGCGTCTCCACAATATAGCAATAGTAATGTGACTCTTTGGATACTTGACTATTTCTCTCCATATAAAAAGTATCATGACTCTTGGCTTATCTACTTGCCACTTGCATCTTGGCGCTTAGTCAACAATGATAACAATGATTGGGTCCTAATCATCAAGAGAAAATATTTACAAGGCATGGCCTTTTTGAATGATTTGGTTCCCTCTATAGTATATACTTTCTGTAAGGTGATCAATGTTTCAAAAGAACTACTGCATAAAGGGCTGAGATGGCATTTGGAGGATGGACAAAAAATATATTTTTGGAAAGATAAGTGGGTCAGAAACACTCATCTGTTTGAGGATCCAACCTTGGCGATGCTAAAAAACTTCACTGATGCTTCATTTGGTCCCAAAGTTGGTGACTTTATCCATGTGCATAATGGAAGACGAATTTGGAAAGAGGTCAGGTGCATCAATTTAAATGCTGAGTCTATCTTGCTCAATTATTTTCTCAAATCCTTCTTTATTCCATCTCGTATTTATGAAGATCATTTTTTCTGGGAAGCAACTAAATCGGGTAATTTCTCTGTTAAGATGACCTACATTCTATCATTGGGAAACCTGGCCCCATCATCTTTTAGTTGAGTATGGATAAAAAAATTAGTTCCCAAAGTTAATTTTTTCTCTTGGATTTTTGCCCAGGAGAAAATTCTCACCACTAACAACCTAATGAAGCAAGGTCTGATAATTTCCAATAGGTGTCATCTTTATCTCAGTAATTGGGAGTCCCGAGTCATCTCTTCCTCATTTACCCTTTTTCTGTAGTTGTCCTCAGCCTTGTGTTCCAGTCTTTTCGTATGATGTGGGTAAGACCGAGGAATATTTAAGAAATTTTTGAGTAATGGCCAAATCCTTTGAAGTGTAATAGTCTCAAATTCTGTTGGCAGTCTTGTCTTAATCATTTCCTATGGAAAATATGGCTAGAGAGGAACATGCATGTATTCTCAAACCTCAAAAGGGATCCCAAATTTGTTTTCAATAAGATCATGAATTTTGTAAAATAAAATGTCCCCCTTATTCCACCATCAAAAATACAACCCTCAAAATTTGAATCTAGTCTTTGTTAGTCTCTAGGCATTCCCTTAAATCTTTCACCTGGCCAAAGTGTCCCTAACAAGAGGGCAATGTGTAGATGGACTCCATCCCCGAAAGGATGGATCAAACTAAATTTTTATGGTGCAGCTCGTGGTAATACTGGAATGGCAGGGGCAGGAGGAATTGTCAGAGATCACAATGGCAGCGTCCTCATGGGTTTTGTTGAGCATCTTGGGATCCAAACCAATCAGTTAGCTGAAGCTAGGGCATTATGGAGGGGTCTCCTTTTATCTAAGGATTTGTGAAGAAAATTGATTATGGAATGTGATTCCCTCAACATCATTAATTATATGAGGACCAATTCATGCTTAGCCTAGATAATTAAATACATAATTGAAGAATCCAAAATGCTTTGGGACCTACAGGATGAAGTTATTTTTTAGCATTATTTTCGTGAAGGAAACTGTGTTGTAGACTTGTTGGCAGGAATGGGAGTTGAAGTGGATGACTTGGTTACATGGACAACTAACCTACCCCATGAGGTGGACACTTTGGTCCACAAGGATTTGGACCCAAATGATGACTCAACCAATGTTAGTGTGGGCGAGGGTCGACACTTCATTCTCTGAACTCACTTGGTTTTTCCTGATTAGGGTGTTGGTTTTTGTTGTGTTATGCTTTGGGGATGTCTTCGGTAATTAACATACTGTCTGTTCTATTGGTAGTCCAGGTCAGGGTCTACGTACCCAAGTTTTATTGTGTTCCTTTGGTTGGCCTCCTACGTGAGGATCCTCGGGTTAATTTTTGTCATATTTGTGGTCTTCAAGTCAAAGAAATGGTCTATTTGTGTTATGCTGAGCCTCTTGGTATGGGGTAGTTTGGTTTGTGTCCTTGCCACCCTATGTGGGATAGTCTAGATTGTTGACATTAGTCCTTAATGTTGTTCTGGTATTAAGTATATCTCTTTACATTGGATGTATTCAGCCCTGGGCTACTACTCTTAACTGCTCGCAGTAATATAATTTTCTTTAAATTACCAAAAAAAAATTCTACTTGCCACTTGCATACTTGATGAACACTTGACTCTATAATATTTGCACGCCTATACATGACTCTTACACTTCTACCTGCACTACCTAATATAGGACACTCATGCATATATTTACATTACATATTTGCACTCTTACATACAAGACACTTGTGCACATTTACTCAACCTACACTTGCACTCTGACTCACATGACACTTGTGCATTTCTTTCACATTATAACTTTACATTACACTTGTGCATTTCTTTTACAATCACACTTACATAAATAGGGGAAATATAAATCACACTTTAAACTATTGACTCAACCCTAATCTACTAGTTACAGATGTACCATGAAGGTACCATGGGGGTACATTATCATGTCCCAAATAATGTAATATTCTCCAACAACCCCCTATTTTACATTATTTGGTTATTGAAGATTTTAGTATTAAATATTGGTTTTCAATATTCAATCTCCATCTTTGTCTTGTCATATAGTATTTTAGCATGTGATCCATATGTCTCTTGTTCAAGTACTTGATTTTGATTTGTATCTATTTTTGCTTTCTTCTTTTGTGCTTTCCTAATTTTCTTCTTTTGTTTCTTTATCTTGTTCTTTTTCGGCTTGGTCTTGATCTTGCCATGTTGTCTTCCTTATACATCTCTTCGTATATCCTAATATTCTATAGAAACTGTAACATTGGTATATTTATAATGTACATCTTCATTCATCAAAAGTTTTGCTAAAATGACTTTGAATTCATTTTATTCAGATGTTTATTCTAATTCTTGAATTTCTTGAGCTAAATTTCCTTTTTTATTTCCTTCTCTATGGTGTAACTGAGATTGTTATTGATGACCATAATGATATTGAGGATCATATTGATGTTGTGGATATTGAAATTGAACTTCTTCTTGTTGTTGAGGATTGTATTAGTATTGAGGTTGATATTGCCTTTGTTGGACTAGTTTATTTGATTAACCATATTGATTCTTATTCATTTTATTTTCTTGATATTGATATATTTTGTTGTATCTAAGAAAAATTGTACTATGGCCCATTTTTATTATATATTTGAAAATATCTTGAATTCCATTTAAATCTATATCTTGGAGTTGAAGCAATATTACCTTGTGTATCATATTTCAATACCAAGGCATTATTAGTCATTTCTAAGTTTTCTACTTCATATTATTGAAGAATATTGACTAACTCATCAAATATAGTTTCCTTACTTAAAACGTGACTAGGTGTTTGTATCTTTCTGGAAGTTCTCTTAATATTACTTGAATAAGAAATTTATTTTCTACTTTTTCTCCTAAAGTTAATAACCTTGCTTTTATATCTGCTACTTTATGAAGATAAATTTTTATACTTTCTCCACTATTGATTTTTAAGGAATACAATTGAGATTGCAAATTTAGAATTGTAGCTTTATTTTTCCCTTCAAATATTTTGCATAAAGTATTCCAAGCTTCTATAGAAGTTTTTGCTCCACTTAAGTATGGTTGAATTTCATCAATTATTCCAAATGTTATCAACATAAGTGCTTTTGCATCACCTTCAAATATTTGTATTTCTCTTGCATCCTCACTAGGTTTTGTTTTTGTTCCACTAACTATATCCCAAAGTTTTTCTACCACTAAGATAGATTTTATTTTGTTTTTCCATGATGCAAAATTTGGTCCTTTCAGAAGTTGAGATTCAAAAAGAAAATTTTATTATTTGACATAAAGGATCTCATTTAAATAATAATATTTTAATTAGACAACCTTATAACTCCCCAATGTAGAAAATAACTCAAATTCTAAAAACATATAATTTGAAAACTATTCTAAATTTTTGATGTTGAAAACCTTCTATCTCCCTAGTTTGATTTGCAAATTTTCTAAACTTCTAATACTTCGATAATTTAAATTTCAAAAAATTTAAAGTCTAAAATTTTTCATTTTTCCTAAAAAAATTTAAAACTTTAAATAACCATTACTTTGCCTTATTACTCCTACTTTTCAAATATCAAAATATAAATCTTTAAATACCTCCTTGTCTCTCCATTTAAACTTTTGAATCTCTACCTTAGGAAATATTTAAACCAATTAATCCTTATTTCTTGTATCAAAAAACTAAAGTGCCAAAATAATTCAAAAGAATTTAAATATTTCCCAAAAACATAGCGTGTAACATAATGTAAATTTGGTTATCTCTTAGCATATTTTCCAAAATCAACATTGATTGTGTAAAGTTTGTGGTGTTACTCCTTCTATTGCATTTCCAATCATTTCACCCTAACTAAAGATGTTACTCCTATTGCATTTCTAATAATTTTTCCCTAGCTCAAGATATTTCTCTTCACCAACAACCACGAATATTTTACCTTGATCCATTTGTTTCTATTTGTAATAGCTTGATCTTCTACTGTTGCATTTAGACAATTCA
This sequence comes from Wollemia nobilis, assembly GCA_028583015.1. Taxonomy (NCBI): domain Eukaryota; kingdom Viridiplantae; phylum Streptophyta; class Pinopsida; order Araucariales; family Araucariaceae; genus Wollemia; species Wollemia nobilis. The sequence goes on along the minus strand of JAQPPZ010000128.1, from coordinate 951,910 downwards.
CTTCATCTTGTTGTTCTCTTTATTGGTTCAAGTGGCTTGAGTGGATGGTAGGCTTCTCGACTTCACGTGATGTGACAACCTTACTATTGTATATTTCTTACTAAGTTTTGTGTTCTCCTTAGATTTAGACTACAACAACATTATTCTTACCATGCACTCTAGTTTACTTTCATTTGTATCAGGTGATTGGTTTAGCTCTTTTTCACTATTTTCATAGGAAACTAATTCATATCCTTTTAATTACTATCTTTGGCAATTGGTTTACCTCCTTTTTAGTGTTTTCATAGGCGATTGGTTTACCTAGTCCCTATTATGTCACAACCAATTGGTTCACCTGGTCCCTATAATGTCACAAACGATTGGTTCACTTGGTCTTTATAATGTCACAGGTGACTAGTTTTCTTGGTCCTTGTATTATCATAGGTGATTGGTTTTCTTGGTTCCCTCTGATTAATTCTTTCTTTACCTCAAAAATGATCCACTTGCTCTAATTCATACTTAATCATTTTTGTCTTGGTGTGTTTTCTTTACTTTATTATTTGGCTTGGCTCACTTGCTTCTCTTTAATATCTAGTCTAGTTCACTTCCAAAAACTCTTCAAATACAATGATGATTAGTAATAATTTCTTAGGCTTATATTTCTTACTTGAAGCTCTTTGTAAACTAATTCAACAAATACCTAACAAATGATAGTAGGCAATTTGAGAATTAGTAGTATAAGAACTTATTCTATTATACTTTTCTTTAGCCTTTTATCCTTATGTAAGAATAATTGGATTATCTATTCTTATATGTAAGACTTCTATGACCTCTTTTACTTTATTCAATATTCAATTTCAAGGTGGATTTAGCCCTGAATGACCAGCTTTCTCTAAGTTGATTCTGCCTTAGTCTTCAATTTCAAGGGTTGGCTTTATCCGTGAATGACCAAATTTCTCTAAGTTAATTTTTCCTTAGTATCCAATGTTAAGGGTTGGGTTTATCCCTGAATGATAAAATTTCTCAAATTTGATTCACCATTAAATCCTTAATCTACAAAAGCTTCAATTTTTTCAAATCAATGTCAGGGTTGGTTTTATCTTTGAATGACCAACTAATCTTGAGTTGGTACACCTATCAATCAATATAGTTGAGTCCTAGTCTTCACTAGTTATTTTTCAACCATGAAAAGACCTTAGCTTCTCTACTCAATATGACCTTTGAAATTTTTTTGAGTCTCATTGTCTTCAAAGTGGACAAACTCTTAAGAAAATTTATCAAATATGGGTAAAATCAATTAATAATGATGGATTTAATAAACTCTATCAATCTAGACAGATTCTGGTGGTAGCTCTGATACCACTTATGGCTTTATAAGCCTTATACTACCACAAAATATCATAGGTTAACTTGAAAATATCACACAGGTCCCAATATAAAATAACCACAATATAATAAGGTCAAGATAATAATAATTTGAGTAGAATAATATGAGCAAATTAATATGTATATCAAGGCTTATAATAAATCAAATAACATTTATTTATATGTTGAAATATGAATGTAAATAGCCTAAATAATTCATGTATTATGCATTAAGAACAACTTACAATATTAATTTCTCAAAATATATACAAGCTTTATTGCTCCTCTTATTGAACTCATAATACTTCCCTAATGTTTCTTTATCTTTCTATATCCTTTCTATGGAGTATTATCTCCATAATATAGCAATAGTAATATGAATCTTTGGATACTTGACTATTTATCTCCATATAAAAAGTCTCATGATTCTTGGATTATCTACTTGCCACTTGCATACTTGATGAACACTTGACTCTATAATACTTGCACACCTATACATGACTCTTACACTTCTACTTGCACTCCCTAATATAGGATACTTGTGCACATATTTACATTACATATTTGTACTCTTACATACAAGACACTTGTGCATATTTAATCAACCTACACTTGCACTCTAACTCACATAAAACTTATGTATTTGTTGCTCACTCACACTTACATAAAAAGGGGAGATATAAATAATACTCTAAACTATTGACTCAACCCTAATATACTATTTATAAATGTACCATGAAGTTGCCATGGGGGTACATTAGCATGTAACAAATAATGTAATTTTCTCCAACACCCCTTTGTATTATATTATATGGTTATTGAAGACTTTAGTCTTGAATTTTGGTCTTCAATCTTATCTCTCCATATTTGTCTTATCATTTGGTATTTTATCATGTGATCCATCTATCTCTTGTTTAGGTACTTACTTTTGATTTGTATCTCTTTTGTGCTTTCCTAATATTCTTCTTCTATTTCTTTATCTTGTTCTTTTCTATCTTGGTATTGATCTTGCCATGTTGTCTTTCTGATATATCTCTTATTGTATCCTGATGTTCTATAGCAACTGCAACATGAGTATATTTAGAATGCACATATTCATTGATCAAAATTTTGGTTGAAAGAGCTTTGAATTCATTTTCTTCAGATTTTTCTTCTAATTCTTGAATTTCATGAGCTAAATTTTCCATTTTGATTTCTTTCTCTATACCATAATTGAGATTGTTGTTGATGACCATAATGATAGTAAGGATGATATTGGTTTTTTGGATATTGATATTGAAATTTTTGTTGTCATTGAGGATTGTATTGGACTTGAGGTTGATATTGCCTTTGCTAGATTGGTTTGTTTTTCTGACCATTTTGATTGATATTCATCTGATTTCCTTGATACTATTTTCTTTGATTGTATTTACAAAAACTTTGTGCTATGGCTCTTTTTTTAAATATTTGACAATATCTTGAATTCCATTTAGATATATATCTTGTAATTGAAGCAAGATTACATTGTGTATCATCTTTTGAGACCAAGTCATTATTAGTCATTTCATCTTTGACTATTTTTTCTCCTTAATATTATTAAAGAATATTGACCAAGTCATTAAATGTAGTTTCCTTAAAACTTGCAAAGATGTGACTAGATGTTTATAGCTTTCTAGAAGTGCTCTTAATATTACTTGAACAATAAATTTATCTTCTACTTTTTCTCCCAAAGTTAATAACTTTGCTTTTATATCTTCTATTTTATGAAGAAAAAGTTATATACTTTCTCCAGTAATGATTATTAAGGAATACAATTGAGATTGCAAATTTAGAACTATAGCTTTATTTTTCCCTTCAAATACTTTGCATAAAGTATTCCAAGCTTCTGTAGAAGTTTCTACTCCACTTAAGTATGATTGAATTTCATCAATTATTCCAAATTTTATCAACATAAGTGTTTTTGCATTACCTTTGAATCTTTGTATTTCTCTTGCATCCTCACTGGGTTTTGTTTTTGTTCCACTAACTATATCCCAGAGTTTTTCTACCACTAAGATAGATTTCATTTTGTTTTTCCATGATGCAAAATTTGGTCCTTTTAGAATTTGATATTCAAAAAGGAAAATTTTATAGTTTGACATAAAGGAACTCATTTAAATAATAACATTTGAAGTAGACAACTATATAAGTCCCTAGTTCATAAAATAACTCAAATTTAGAAAATATAAAATTTGCAAATTATTCTAAATTTATGATTCTGAAAACCTTGTCTCCCTAGTTTGATTTACAAATTTTATAACCTTCAAATACTTCAAAAATTTAATTTTCAAAAATTTTAAAGTTCTAAGTTTTTCAATTTTCCTAAAACCTTTAAAAAATTTAAATGACCATTAGTCTGCCATATTACTCATACTTTAGTCTGCCATATTACTCATACTTTTCAAAAATAAAAAGATAAAACTTTAAATACCTTATTATATCTCCTTTTAAAATTTTTGATCTCCACCTTAGAAAATATTTAAATCGATTAATCCTTATTTCTCCTATCAAAAAACTTAAGCATCGAAATAATTCAAAAGACTTTAAATATTTTACAAAACCATAACATGTAGTGTAATGCAAATTTGGTTACCTCTCGGTATGATTACCATTGCATATTCTTCCTGAAATCAACACTAATTGTGTAATACTTGTGGTATTACTCCTTATGTTGTGCTTCCAATCATTTTACCTTAACTCAATATGTTACTCCTTCTATAGTGCTTCCAATAATTTTGCCCTAGCTCAAGATGTTTCTCTTTAGGAGCAACCATGAACATTTTGCCTTGATCCATTTATTTCTCTTTGCATTGGTTTGACCTACTAATGTTATGTTTAGACGATTAACTTCACCTTGTTGTTCTCTTGTTTTGTTCATGTGGCTTTAATGGATGGTAGGATTCTCACCTTCATGTGATGTGACAACCTCATTGCTATGTATTGTGATGAGCACCAAAAATGCTCATTTTATATACATGGTTAAGGAGAATTATCACTGGTTCAATTAGCATATGAGATGTATTTTATATAACTTATGCATATAATTGATAGAAAATCCGGTATTATGCTTGATTGGTGTTTTTAGTGGGAAATGTGTATAAATGCAGGTTTTATTACTAATATGGTGTTTTCCAGTCTACATCCACTTGGACCTGACATACTTCTGCTTTCAGAGACTAAGGCATGAGAGCAGGTGCCTTCCTCTTCAAGGAAGGTGCCCAACAGAAGTATGCGCCTTCCTCTTCAAGGAAGGTACCAAGCAGAAGTAGGCGCCTTCCTCTTCAAGGAAGGCACCCAGTAGAAGTAGGCACCTTCCTTATAAGGAAGGCGCCCCCAGTAGAAGTAGGCACCTTCCTCTTCAAGGAAGGCGCCCAACAAAAGTAGGCGCCTTCCTTATAAAGAAGGCGCCTCCATGCCTTCATACTTTGCAAGATTTACCAAGTCAACTTTGATTGGTTGACCAAGGACTATGGAGGAGGTTGCACGTGAAGACAAAGGAGATCTATTTTAATCATGCATTTATTAAATAGAATAAAGTGTTTGTTATTATTATCAACCGATTGGCCGGTTGACCTTGTAAAGCTCTTAAAGCATATTATTATTTTTAGGATGCATTAGTTTAGGATTTGTTGTTACGTACACCTAAGGATGTTTATATTTATCCTTCTGGTGAACGAACATACTTTAAAATAGAAGAATAAAATATGTGTAGAATCAATTGTAACTAAATCACATCACGTGATTAAAATAGACTGATTTGTTATTGTAATGAGATCTGGCTGCGCTTTATATAAAGACGCAGGCTAGATGAACAATGGGGGATGAATGATTAATTTTACACATAACTTATTTTATTTTATTGTTTAATTAATTAAGAGTGCAACTCCTCTTATTCGAGCAAGCTCTACGTAGCTAGCCGGGCGGACTATCTGTGGGAGCTTGGGCCCACTCCCTATAGTAGTCCTCCCCTGTTTAATTTGTGCATTTGCTTTCTGTAGATTAGTTTACTTGCTTTATTTAATTTCAGTTGTGTGTGTTTATTTCCTCGCATTTTATTTCCACATTTTATTTCCAGCACTTTACTTTTTGTTTATAATTTATTTATTTCATTTCCCGCACTTAGTTTATTTGGTTTGGCTGGAATCCAATTACACAAACCTCCCCACCAAACTAAATAAGGTACAACCAGATTTGTTCCCCAACACTGTAGGCATATACTGTGCATGACACTCATAAGTTTACGGACTTATCGGATTGATAATTTATGGAAGAGAAATGAATGTTTTTCGAGACGTGAATTTCTGCTCACCATTTTGGTGTCGTTGTCGGGGAGTGTCTAAACTGTAGTGTTCTGATTTACAGGTCAGATAAAAAGTCTATTTAAAATTACCTATAGATATTTTACCTGAGAAGTGTGAGTCCACCAAGGGCCTTTTTATAAGGCCAAAAATAGTTGTCAGCACAGTCAGAGCTAAATCCCATAGGCAATTATTTATATTTTTTAGCTTCTCAGGTAAACGTGGGAATGAACCTGATGTACCAAATTAAGTATAGAAGTAGAAATAAAATGTGTTGTTGAAAAAAAAAAAATTAGAAAAAAATTGGCATTGAAGGATTTCCATCATGTTCTAAATGGTTTCAAGAAATCAAAAGAAATAAGCACAACCCAAGTCTGATTGAAAATTTTTAGGGACGTGTTTTTATACAGAAACCATTGAAAAAATTGTGCCTCTAGAAGCTTGGTTTTAAATTAAAAAATTTTACAGGCTTGAAATTTTTGCAACGTATTGGTAAATGTTTTTTTATGATGAAATTAATAATGCAGGGAAAATGACAGAGCATAATTTAAAGAGAACGCCTTGTTATGGAGTATGCTCTTCACTTGCGCTTAAGGCGACCTGGTGAATCAAAAACTAGCATGTGTTTTTAACAGACTGCTATGCCATGTTTTCTTCAGGTTGCTAGCTCACGGATAGTCATTGGCTGGCCTGCACACTTTGCCATTACGTTGAAAGAAGTTTGGTTGCGAGGCCATGAAGGAAAATACTCTTCTCATGCTACAACATATCAGACTAGTTGAAAAAAAAAAATTCGAGAAGACTAGTTCAGATGTAGGCATGGGGGAGACCCCACCTTCATCAATGCCGCCAACAACACAATGAACGCTATTTATAGTGTTCGTGAAAAAAAAGAAAAAAAGAGAGAAAAAATAAATCATCTGCTGAAAAGGCTCCAAGTTAATGAGCAAATCAAAAACAGAGTTTTATTTTGTTGCTTGTTGAAAGAGAGTATCCTCTTTCCCGAGGACCAACTTGGTCTAGAAGGGAAATGAGAAATCTCCAACCGGTAGCTAAATAAAATAGGGAAAGAGCTTGGAGGAGATCAGATTTCAAATGTCTGCACAAAGGCCACATGGTGCTTGAGCACAAAAAAAAAATGTGTGAATGGAGCTCAAGGTGGCTAGAAAAATAATAGCACATAAATCTCATCGAGGCATTTTATGAAGGCGTCACACTTGAACACCCGACACATGTTGTAGATTATGGAAAATATTTGTTTTTATCCTCACTTTGAGAAATAGAGGATCGTAGGGCCACTCTAACTCCACCTGCGATGTAAATAATTCAAAGTGGGAGATTATTCAGATGCACATGTGTCAGGATTGTGTAAAGATTACTTAATTGAAAAAGTGATGCGTTCAGGGGCACACGATGAGAAAATAGTGCATGAAGATTAATCCCTGCAATGCATACGGAGAGTCCAATACTTTGGATATGCATTAGAGCAGGATTAACATTTTTTTATGTGCTAATTGAGGAGGAGCTTGGTGTTTCAAAAATGTGAGTTGTTGGTTGTCATAAAATCCTTTCATAATGGTACATGGAATGTAACTTTCACATAGTAGGCTGCGTAGTTACCTGACTCACACAGCCTCCACTTTTGAATGCACAGTGCCAACATTACAGTTTTTATGGTAGCATTCTCATTCTATTAAAATATGTGAAAAAAATATACAAAAGAGAGGCAGAGTCTCACTATGGTGGAAGATAACATCAACTTTGAGAGGATCTGGAAACCATGGAGAAATCTGCTTTTCACAAAAAGTGTGAGGGCAAAGATGTTTCAAGTACATGGCACATTTTGCCAAATTCTTAGGATGGATCATTGACAAACCTCCAGATGTGAAAATCACCAGCTCAAATGGTTGAAGTTGACATTCTGTTCTTTGATGCAGATGATGAAAAAAAAATGATAATCCAAGATCTATTCTGGTCAAGGCAGAATAGACCAAAAAAAAAAAACATAGAGAAAAAAAAATTAGTTAGAATTTTATTTTAATGCCTTTAGTTTAGATTTTTCTTTTATGTTTTGCAGGACAACATGAAGTGCGATGTAGAAAAATAAGGAGGTGTCTGTGAAGATTTTGTGAATTGAGATTTATACATGGAGTTCGTAATAACACTATACGAACTATCTCGTGTACCTAATCATGTAGCATCCAATCTAGCAGGTGAAAGCTAGCAGAGTTTTACCTTGGCAACATTAGCACCGGAAGACAGGCTAAGTAACCCTGATCAAGCGAAAGGCTTCCAGTCCAAGGTGCTTGTGAAACTTTGGGAAAGTTTTGCTGCAAGGTGTGTGACTGTTACAACCTGAGTAAATGATGAGCGGAGTCAAAGATGCTACACCACGTACAAGAGAAGAGTGTTGAGACAATGTTCGAGTAATGGTCAACGAGCTCCATTAACAATCACCTCACATTTGTGAGAGTGGATCAGAAATCAGCATGGGGGAAACCCCATACCATACCAGTAGCTGGGATGAATGCTCAATCATTCGTTTATCAAAAAAAAAAAAAAAGAGGAAAAAAAATGGAGGATGCGTGAAAAAAAAATGAAGTGAAAGATGCCTTGTTTATCAAGAAGGTGCCTTCCGCATAGGAAGGTGACATACATTGGAGGTGCCTTCCATGAAGAAGGCGCCATACATTGGAGGCACCTTCAAGAAGAAGGCGCATACATTGAGAGGGCCGCTTCGCATCAAGAAGGCGCCATACATTGAAGGTGACCTTCCACAAAAAAAAGCTCAGCTTAAGGCGCCTTCTATGTGAATCCTCCCAAAAAAAAAATGCATAGAACATGTCCTGCTTAGCATAAAAATTTGCTTTCTTATTGCTTTGCAGGAAATCATGAACCGAATGCAAGCTGCAGGTATCCTGAGAGCCAGGGCCTAATAGGCATGGAGTCATGACCCCTGTTTTCTTGTTTTTGTGTGTATAGTTTTGTAGGACATGGCCGTGAACACAATCTGTAGGTAGAGCCGGCTTAAACTAGGCCTAACAGATGTGACATCCCATGCCTTGCAATTAGGAGCATGGTAAAGCAGAAAAGGCACTTACTTCCCACTAGGAAGAGAGTGCCTACAATCAGCCCAATACAGTAGTGCCTTTTTCCATTTGGAGGAAGGTACCAATAAGCAATGTTCTTCTCCTTTGATGGAGGTTCCTGTTGCTCAGTGTGGGACCTGATGTTCAGAGGGCTGTAGACCTATTGTACAGAGGGACCTGACACTAGTGACAAGGGCATCACCAATTTAAGTGGGGGAAGATGCGGGTGAACCAGAACCTCCCGTAATAAAAAAAATTTTGTTGTTTGACTCCCAATTGAAATGCAAATTAGAAACAAAGCTTGTACGGGAACACCAACAGAAGAAGGCTCAACCTAAAAAAAAAAAAAAGGGGAGTTCGGAAGGTTGTTGTCATGAGGACGTGACAATTTTTAGACATGGGGGGAAAGACGCCTTATTGTCGGCGCCTAACTTACTCCTATGAAAAAAAAAAAACTTTTGTTGAAATAGCTCCATGATGAAATGCAAATCAGAAGCAAAGTTTTATTTTTGCTGCCCGTTGGAAGAGAGTATCCTCTTTCCCGAGGACCAGCCTGGTCCCGAAGGGAAATGAGAAACCTCCAACTGGTAGCTAAATAAAATGGGGGAGGAGTTTGAAAAAAATAGATGTCAAATATCTGTTTCCTTCGGAATCAACGCATGGTAAGTAGGCACCTTCCTCTTCAAGGAAGGTGCCAGAAGAAGGTAGGCGCCTTCCTCTTCCAAGAAGGCACCAAGAAAAGATAAGTGCCTTCCTCTTCCAGGAAGGCGCCAATAGAAGGCCAGTGCCTTCCTCTTCCAGGAAGGCACCAAGAAAATATAAGTGCCTTCCTTTTCCAGGAAGGCGCCAATAGAAGGCCAGCGCCTTCCTCTTCCAGGAAGGCACCAAAAGAATGCAAGCGCCTTCCTCTCACGAAGGCCAGGAAGGCACCGATAGGAAGGCACCATAGGAAGGCACCAGGAAGATAGGAAGGCGCCATGCCAGGAAGGCACCACAGGAAGGCACCAACAGGAAGGCACCATAGGAAGGTGCCACTAGAAGGCAAGCGCCTTCCTCTCACAGGAAGGCACCGACAGGAAGGCGCCACTAGAAGGCAAGCACCTTCCTCATAGGGAAGGCGCCCCTGTTCTTCGCCCGTTGACTAGACAAGCACGACGTGGGCAACAAAAATTGGTGCAGTTCCAACTCTACGTCATGTAGGTTAATTTGGGGATCACACCAATGTATGAGAACATCCTACCAATGCCAGCACATACAACACATACATCTCAGCAATGCACTTGACATATGTCATGAATGATGAAAGAAATATTGTTTTTCCTCACTCCAGAAAACAAAGGAATGCAGTGTTGTTCCAATTATGCATGCAAAAGAAATAATTCATAGGGGAGATCATTTTGGATGCACACGTGTCAGAGGATGAAAAAAAAAGGGAGAGAGTCAAGATCTGTTCTGTTCATGGCAGAACAGATAAAGATACATATAAATAAATAAATAAAATCTCCAGGAGCACCAACGTGAAGACGTCTCACACCACCAGCATCATATATATCAGATTCTATGAAATTCACCCGGTATGTACTGATTTTCTTGTTAATTATGTGTATAGTTATTTTAAAATCATTTCTATGCTAATACCAATCGACGCCTCCATAGTTTTTCAAAATCTCCCATTAGAATTCAAACACATGATGTGCCTTGAAAAAAATATAATTGAAAAAAAAAAGAGAGGCTATGGCATCTACATGAATAAATTTGGCATCATTTTCATTGCCGCCTCCTGACAATGGTAGTCATCTTGAGCGAACACATATAAATGATGCTACTCTCTACCACAAAGGAGGTTCTGGAGATGCCAAATATGTTTCAGATGTGGGTAAAAGTAGTAGCTGGTGATTGCACTTGTTTTAAACAAATTTGGTCTCACCAAATCTGACTAATGTGCAACACTGGAAAATGCCAGCATTAGTGCAGTGGTAATTTGCCCTAAACAGTGTGGTCATGATTTAACTATTTATCCGCAATGATTAGTCAGGATGTGTTTCTGACTTCTTTGGTGCCGCATCGCTCTATGGATGAAGAATAGCAACACTCAATGAAAAAAAACATAGTGCTGAATAAAAAAATAGTACTGAGAAAAAAATAGTAGTGCTGAATGGAAAAAAATAGCAGCACTCAGCGGCAGAGAAACAGAGATGCTGAAGGCCATTAAAATAAAAAAAAAAAAGAGGGAAAAAATATATATCCCAGGGGTTGTTGTCACGAAGACATGACAAACTTTTTGGCATGGTCAGCCTGCGAGAGGGATAACTTCACCTTTTGGTGCCACGAGGGCGTGGCACATGTTAGGCATGGGGGGATGATGAGCACCAAAAATGCTCATTTTATATACATGGTTAAGGAGAATTATCACTGGTTCAATTAGCATATGAGATGTATTTTATATAACTTATGCATATAATTGATAGAAAATCCGGTATTATGCTTGATTGGTGTTTTTAGTGGGAAATGTGTATAAATGCAGGTTTTATTACTAATATGGTGTTTTCCAGTCTACATCCACTTGGACACGACATACTTCTGCTTTCAGAGACTAAGGCATGAGAGCAGGTGCCTTCCTCTTCAAGGAAGGTGCCCAGCAGAAGTATGCGCCCTCCTCTTCAAGGAAGGTATCAAGCAGAAGTAGGCGCCTTCCTCTTCAAGGAAGGCGCCCAGTAAGTAGGCGCCTTCCTTATAAGGAAGGCGCCCAAGAGTAGGCACCTTCCTTATAAGGAAGGCGCTCAATAGAAGTAGGTGCCTTCCTTTGGGTCCTTCCTTATAAGGAAGGCGCCCACAGTAGGAGTAGGCGCCTTCATCTTTAAGGAAGGCGCCCAACAAAAGTAGGCGCCTTCCTTATAAAGAAGGCGCCTCCATGCCTTCATACTTTGCAAGATTTACCAAGTCAACTTTGATTGGTTGACCAAGGACTATGGAGGAGGTTGCACGTGAAGACAAAGGAGATCTATTTTAATCATGCATTTATTAAATAGAATAAAGTGCTTGTTATTATTATCAACCGATTGGCCGGTTGACCTTGTAAAGCTCTTAAAGCATATTATTATTTTTAGGATGCATTAGTTTAGGATTTGTTGTTACGTACACCTAAGGATGTTTATATTTATCCTTCTGGTGAATGAACATACTTTAAAATAGAAGAATAAAATATGTGTAGAATCAATTGTAACTAAATCACATCACGTGATTAAAATAGATCGATTTGTTATTGTAATGAGATCTGGCTGCGCTTTATATAAAGACGCAGGCGAGATGAACAATGGAGGATGAATGATTAATTTTACACAGAACTTATTTTATTTTATTGTTTAATTAATTAAGAGTGCAACTCCTCTTATTCGAGCAAGCTCTACGTAGCTAGCCGGGCGGACTATCTGTGGGAGCTTGGGCCCACTCCCTGCAGTAGTCCTCCCCTGTTTAATTTGTGCATTTGCTTTCTGTAGATTAGTTTACTTGCTTTATTTAATTTCAGTTGTGTGTGTTTATTTCCTCGCATTTTATTTCCACATTTTATTTCCAGCACTTTACTTTTTGTTTATAATTTATTTATTTCATTTCCCGCACTTAGTTTATTTGGTTTGGCTGGAATCCAATTACACAAACCTCCCCACCAAACTAAATAAGGTACAACCAGATTTGTTCCCCAACACTGCAGGCATATACTGTGCGTGACACTCATAAGTTTACGAACTTACCGGATTGATAATTTATGGAAGAGAAATGAATGTTTTTCGGGACGTGAATTTCTGCTCACCATATTGCATACTAATTTCTATGTTCTACTTATATTTGGACTACAACAACATTATCCTTACCATGCATTGTATTTTGCTTTCATTATACTAACTACTTTCATGTGCATTTTTTTCACATTCTTTATACATAATGAGACACCTTTTCAAAATCCACCCTTCCTTCATGGTCTTTAGGATTTGAGAGAAGATTGTTTCTTTTTCTGGATGAAACCATGCTAAAATCTATTTATAACTACATTATTGGTTTTTACTTTTTAATAAAGCCTTATCTTGAAATATTTTTTTGCAATGAACCTTTACCCATGTAATGGGTAAAGGCCATTAAAAATATGTAGATCTACCAAGCAAGCCCTCATAGTTTAGCCAAATGTTTTGGGATTATTTATTATGTACCTATATGCAAGCGCTAGAAGCCTAGATTGCATCAATTTAAATCATATTATGCCATTGCCTATCAAATTTCATGATTCTCTATCTTGCACATAAAATTTTAATTATATATTAGTTACTATAAAAATTATGCATTTACATGACATTGCATATCTTTGAATTCCTTGGTGTCTACTTTAAATAACCATATCATTGTATTTTGTTGCTTATCACAAATTTTCTAATGTTATGGTATAATTGTAGTAAATATCATATGCTTTTTATAAGCTATTAGTCCTAATTGCATGCATTTTAGTTACCATTATAGCCATATAATTACGGTACATTTTATTTAATTATTTTCTTATGTACTATATGGGTCTTACAACTTATTACATATTTTACTAGAGAAATTGATCTTTTCATTACAAATATATTATTTTTCTTTTTTATGGGATCCTTCTATTTTGTTCTTGTGTTTATGAACTCTTGGACTACATTTACTAATTATGTTTTGTAAATATTTTATTCATTTATCAATATAAAATATAAGTGTTGTTTCTATACATTACATGCTTTTTTGATAAATTACATATTACATTGACAATCAAAACATTACATTACAATTAAAAAATTAATAAAATTGTGATTTGTATTTAATAGTATAACTTGCACCTTTAGGAGAAATGCTAGTTTATTACTATTTTGATGTAATCTATAGATATTATTGTTTTTATTTATTAGGTGGAAGATGGGGTTTTGAAAGGGCCATAGAACCTTTTACAATGGGGTTTTATAAGGGACACCAAACCTATATTTGGCCATAAGGATATTCAATAAAAATAAAAGAAGAACATAAATGAGGTTGTCTCCCCCAAGGAGAACTAATCCTACACCTGATAAAAATTGATCCGACATCCAACATTCAAAACATGGATCTAGCATCCAATATAGACCCCACCAAAATGGAATTTAAAAAATGGGTGCTCAAATTTAACATTTGAAATTCTCCCACCCATTTGAATATTTCTCGTCCAGTGGGAGAACCTGCCAATTTGAAATAAAACTGTGCACTCAAATTTAAAATTTGAAGATTTCCCATCCAATTGAAATATCTCACCTAGTAGGAGCACCAAACACATCAAATATTGGTAATAAAAATTTAGGTATTGAAAGGAACCCAAAACCTTGAAGTGAAACAAGCCTCTAATAGAGGACAACAGGGTTTTGAAAGAAACCCAAAACCTTGGAAATGATAATTGAATTCAAGCGCTCAAAATACTAAAAAAAACAATGAAATTCTAGAATGCTCGAAGGAATATGGAAAAATTTTCCTAACAAGGAAAACCAAACCAAAAACCCAACCACTAGCTAAGAGAAATCTGCCTAGGTTAATGCATTTTATAGAAAGAATGAAATTTAAAACATCCTACCTAAATTGGGAGATCAAATCCACTAGCCACAAAAAAATTGCTCAAGCCTATGCTTTAGCTAAAAAATTAAAATTTGAAACATCCCACCAAAAAATGAGATAGCAACACAACCAACCAAGATATCCATCCATTAGGCTCAAGAAACTACTGGAATATACTAGAAGAGACCAATAGAGAAGACCACAAGGTCAAAGCAACCTTGCTCCCATGAAGGAGTTGGAATCCAAAAATTAGAAACCCATGCCTCAAGGATCTAACATAGAAAATAAAAAATTTGGGATATTTGCAACAATCACAATCCATAGCAAGAAAGAGTTCCCAAATTTGAAACACAGGGTAGAAAAAAATGTCCACCCAATAGGATCCCTACAACTAAAACTACTAACCACCAACTATAGGGACACAACCTATCTTTAGATCATCAATTGAAAATTTCCCATCCAAAAAAGGAACCATAGATTAGGAAATCTAACCCCTAACAATAATCACAATCTTGTAGCAAACAAAATCAACAAAAATATCCAAGGATCTGGGATGGAGACCAGAAAAAACCTTCACTAGTCCTAAGGAAAATAGATTCCAACACCAGATTTTTCCCTAGATCCACAAAGGACCCCAAACCTGCAAGATCTAGAGAAGCCATGGAACAAAAATAGGACCTATAGAG
The DNA here is from genome assembly GCA_028583015.1 of Wollemia nobilis. Lineage (NCBI taxonomy): Eukaryota > Viridiplantae > Streptophyta > Pinopsida > Araucariales > Araucariaceae > Wollemia > Wollemia nobilis. Next base: position 936,883 of record JAQPPZ010000128.1, on the reverse strand, counting down.
CACGATAAATATACAAACTACCAAAACCTTGACCATGCACAATATCACCCACATATAGGAAACTAAAACTGCAACTCCAAAAACTGTGGATGCTACCAAGAAAATCTCAAGGGTAATCCTCACCTAACGAAGAGCTAGGGAGAAAAACCCTGAGATCCACAAAAGGGGATGAAAGAACCCCCAATCCCACTGGGTTCTAACTCTACTGGCACTGATCATTTATTAAAAGAGTTTATGATAAACCAATATGATTTGAATTGGAGTTGTATGGATCTACATCATACAGATCGTGTTCCTCAATTGGCCACCTCACACCAACTCGGCTATGCAATCACCCTCAAATCTCTTAGGGTAGAGAGAAAAACTTGAGAGACACTCTTATATGGTTAGAAATTCCACCCCATCTAGGTATACCACTATCTAGAGGTAAGCCATAGAATATTTTTTTATGTCCCCCTTCACATCATAGAGGTTTGAAATGTGGACCTCTTGTTCAATGGGGCTAGGCTTACCTTCCCCACTTGTGCTACAAAGGAAAGCAAAAGACTCTTAGGTTAGAGAGAAAACCTCCAAAGCCACTCTTAGATGGTCAACAACATCATCCCATCAAAGTATACCACTATCTAGAGGAAAGAGATAGGAGATTTTTTTGTGTCCCCATTTTTATCAAAGAGGTTTAAATCATGGATCTCCCATTCAATGGGGTAGGCTTACCTTCTCCACTTACACTACAAAGGTAGATTTAAAATAGTTTATGGTAAACCAATGTGATTTGAACCAAAGTGATGTGGATCCACATCGTACGAATCAGGTTCCTCAACTGGCTGCTTCACACCGACTTGGCTATGCATTCACCCTTAAAATATATTCATTTTTTTCAACGAGTTTACACATGTTTTAGGAGGGGTTAAACTCTTAGGGTAGAGATAAAATATTAAGAGCTGATCTTAAGTGGTTGGCAGTGTCATCCCATCCTATTATACCACTATCTAGATGGAATCCATAGGATATTTTTTGTGTCCCCCTTAGCATCAAAGAGGTTTGAACTGAGACTAGGCTCACCTTCTCCACTTGCACTGCAAAGGTGAACAAAAATCTCTTAGGGTAGAGAGAAAACCTCCAATTGTGTCCCCTTCTCATAAAAGAGGTTTGAATTGAGACTAGGCTCACCTTCTCCACTTGCACTGCGAAGGTGAACAAAAATCTCTTAGGGTAGAGAGAAAACCTCCAAAGCCGCTCTTAGGTGATCGATAATGTCATCCCATCTGTGTATACCACTATATAGAGGAAAGCCATAGGATATTTTTTTGTGTCCCCCTTTGCATCACAGAGGTTCAAACCATGGACCTCCCATTCAATGGGGCCAGGCTTACCTTCTCCACTTGCGCTACAAAAGTAGACATAAAATGGTTTATGGTAAACCAATATGATTTGAACCGATTTCGAACTGTATAAATCACATTCCTCAACTGGCTGCCTCACACCAACTCGGCTATACACTCACCATTAAAAGGGGTTATGGTAGCCAATGTGATTCAAACTAGAGTTGAATGGACCCATGGAATGGATCATAAATCTTAGCGATCCTCAGTTGGCCACCTCACAACAAATTAGCTACTCACTCACCCTTTGTAGATATTATTGCTGTCTTTCTAGTGACCTACTCTTTTTTATAATCCCTTTATATTACTAAGATATCTTCATAGGAATTGGTTTTACATAAATTAAATATATCTATTTTAATAGCATAATTTGTTAATGTTTAATAATTAACAAAGAAAGAAAATATAAATAATAAACATTTTGTTGTTTAATATAATTTTCACGTAATTGAATTTTTAATATTTTAAAGAGATTGATAATTCAATACACCTTAAAATAAATTTATATGCCTTAACGATATGACACTTGTATTTCATTTTATATTTACCACTATTATATTAAAAAATATAATTATAAAATACTTGTATAATCTATTTTGTATTTCTAATCATTTTAATATAAATGTTTAATCTATTTTATGAACCTTAGCACATAATAATTTATGTAATGCCCATATTTTTTAACCCCTTTGATCAAATCAACTCTTTGATAATGGTACTTAGCATGTTCATATTAGATGGCTAGATGTTTGGAATACTTAAATGTGATACGTAAAGAAAATTCAATAGCTATATGGTATACATAGTCAATTCTATGTTTTTGGATGTATTTATTTTATAAAATATTAATGATTAGAAATTATTAGTATATGATATGTGAGTAAAGCTTTGATTTCATTAATATGTTTAAGTGTGTGATTATGGATTTTGATGAATGATATTTTTAAATAAAGAAAAATATGATTTTGATGATGATTTTGAAGTAATATGAATTAACGTTGTTGGAAGCCAAATATATCTCTAGGTTTGAATTATAATTGAGATTGAGTAAAGTGTGTAAATATATGATATTTATAATACCAATGCAAAAAGTGTATGTCAATACTTGTAAGGGATGTTTATAAGAAGTATTACTCAAAAAAAAAAACTTTGTTAGTAAAAATTTTGTGTTGGTCAAGTTGTATTGTTCAAATTTTAAACTATGATTATAAGGAGAAATTATAAAATATGAGTAAAAATATTTCGTAAAGATGAAAACTGCTATATATAATATTTTTACTTATATATATTTTTTAATATTTAAAAAGGGATGGGGGTTTAAAAGGGTACACATCCCTTTTACACAAAAAGTGAGTTAGAAACCAAAGGGGCATTAGGGCAACAAAAACTATTAAAGGCTAGAAATGTTAGAGTTCTATTGAGTTTGCTTTTGGACTATGTGTCTATGCTTGATAATTCAGCTTTGAGTTTTATGCATGGAGCTCGAAGACTTGAGGAGCTCTAGACAGGAGTCCCTAGTATATGCACTTTTTTGCCAAGGCGATTGGATGATTGCATTGCTAGGATTGGTATGAACAAACAACCAAGTAGACATTTTGTGGGAGAGATTTTGGTGAAACATAACCAATATCCTTCCAATCTACAATTCATTGGGAGTCCTTGGATCTGGAATATTGGATTTTGGGACTCACTAGTTGTTATTGAGGAATCATATGGGGCAGTTTTGTTCCTTTGATATCTTAAACTAATTTGGAATTCTAGATGCAATAAGAGAATTATTGTTAATTTTGGCTCAAAACTAATCTCCATTGTTAGTTTGTGTTTATCTATTTGGGCATAACTAGTTGAGACAGGCTAACTTGAATCTGGTTAAAAATTACCTCAAAGCTCCTTGTTTCTCCTTTGAATATCCTACTATTTCTCTCCTTCTAGATACACCAAAGAAAGGTTGGGATTGTTAGGCTCTATATCAATGTCTTCTCCTTGCAGGGAGGGATCCATTGACACCACTAGTCAACAATTTCCTTAAGCATGACCTGGGATACCTTTGTAGTATTCATCCATTGGTTACACATACCTTGAGCAAATGGATATTTAATGAATAGGTGATTTGTTGTCTCTTCATTTATTTTGTAGATGTGGCATCTACTGGGGCCTAGAAAACCTCTTTTGATTAGGTTATACCAAGTTAATATTTTATTCTGGAGAACCAACCATGTAAAGACTTTCATCTTTGGAATACATTTGTTTGTACATAAATTTATCTAAGGTGCTTTTTGTTGAGGTAGATCTAGGCTTTCATTGTATCCATTTTTAATTGTATAGTTTCTTGTTGTCAATGTTGTCCACTCTGACTTGTTAGGTTCCTCTAAGTCTAGTTTAATATAGTCTCTTAGTTCTACATGGAGGGCCTTCAGGTCTTGTCTTAAAACCTTATTCCTAATATCTATTATCCAAGTATTTGTATCATCCCTCGTCTAATTATATAATATCTAAAACAAGTACCCCATTCATGTTTAAGGATATTTTTTTACTTTGCTAGGTTTGGATCTTGATCTAAAGGACTTGAGTCTCACAATTTATCTTTTCAAAAACCTACATTTGTTCCTTTACCAATATTCCATCGAGACACTTTTTCTATGATGTTTATTCCTTCATAAATATGGTTCTAAATGGTTGGACCTCCCATTATCTACTTGATTATAAGTATTGTTGTTGGATCATTATCCTGAATATATTTGATCCTCATTATGTTGGTCCATGGGTTGTTAATTTTTTATCAGTCTCCAAATTAGTTTTGCTACTAATTCTCTATTGAGAGTTTTAATGTTTCTCAGAACCAAGCCTCCATAGGCTTTTGGGAGGCATACCTTCTCCCACTTCACTAGATGGTATTTATTTTTTTCTTCTATACCTTTTAATAAGAAATTCCTACTGATGAATTCAAAATTTTCTATAGATTTTTTAGGCATTTGGAACATTTACAATATGTATATTGGTAGGCTTTGGAGGGTGGATTGGATCAACTGGATATTTTTGTCTTGGCTAAGGAGGTTTCCTTTCCATCTAGCAAGATTTTTACTGAACCTATCAATGATTGTGTTCTAATGAGAAGATTTTATCTGATCGATGAAAAGGAGTATGCCCAAATAGGATGATGGTAGTTTCTCGATTTCACATTTCATGATTGCTTTGATTTTATTTTAACTGGTGATGGGGTTATTGAGAAAATAGATTTTACTTCTATCAAAATTGACATATTAGGAAGAGACTCCTTCTTAATGGTTAAGGATGATCTTGAAAGCTTTAGATTATTTTACATAGGCTTTTTTTATGAGTAGAGTATCATCAAAAAACTACTTATGGGTTATATTTGGCATTTATTGGTTACTTGAAGTGCACTTATTAGACCTTCTTCTTGAGCTTTGTTTATAGATATTCCTAGGTCTTCTATCCATAATAATGAATAGAGTTGGGAAGATGGGTTACCCTTGTCTAATTCCTCTCGAGCTATTACAATAGCCAATAGGGGATCCATTGACTAAGATGGAGAAGGTAGCACTGGAGATAGAGTTATTTATTAGTTTCCACCACTAGTATGAAAAGCCAAATTTCTCCATGTCTCTATCCATAAACCTCCAAGACACCTTGTCATAGGATTTACTAATATCCAGTTTGATTAACATGTCTTCCTATTTGTTCTTTTAAAGGAATGAATGGTTTCATGAACAATCACTATACCATCTAGGAGTTGTCTTCCCTTGATAAAGGTTTGCTGCTATTATGACATAATGAAAGGCAGAATATTGCTTAATCTCATTGCTAGAGCTTTAGTTAAGATTTTGTATGACACATTACATAGGCTTATTGGTTTAAAATCATCAATCTAAGTGGCTCCTATTTTCTTCTTTATCAAAGCTATGAAGGTATTGTTCATTATATTTTCTATATTACCTTTCTTTTGGGCCTCCTAGATTGATCCTACTACATCTTCTTTAACTATATCCTAACAACTCTAGAAGAAGCCAGTTGGAAAATTGTTTGGTCCAAGTGCTGTATTTCTTCATTGTGAAGAGGGTATATATAATATTTATATGCAAATATATCATTAATAAATATGATTCACTCCTTAAATTTGATGGTACCATGGATTATTTATGACTATCTAGCTTCAAAAACCATGGTCCCTAGAAACCTGGAAGACACAATAATTTTTTATCTTTTCTCTCATTGGAATCTAGATAAGCTAGAGGGTCTTAAATGATAATATGACTCACTCAACTTATGGATCATAACCTAGGAATAAGAAGAAAAGTTGAGAAGAGTGGTTACGATGGAAATCAAGAGGTTGGAAGTTGGAGTGAATGTTTAAAGAAGGAAAATGATAGGCACAAACATGAATGGGAAAAGTTGCATTCATGCACATGGAGAGAAAGGGGAAAATGCACATAATAAAGAGGAAAAAAATAAGAGGAATCAAGAGAGTAATTGAAAAAACTAAATAAAATTAGTGGAAAGGATATGGAAAAAAAGGAATCTTATGTGGTTGTAATAGAATAAATCATATATTAAGATAGAAACGAGGAAATTAATATTTTCTAGACCTATTCTTACCTCTATTATTTCTTGAGCTTGTACTTACAATAAAAACTTGCAAAAAAAGACAATAAAAAAACAAAGATTAAACAAGTTCATAGTCTTCAGGAGATGCCTTAAATTATAAGCTTAAAAATAAGGTAAGATTTCCATTTATTATTTTTATGATGTATCATAACATTATGTAAGAGAATATGTATGTGTAGTCTCTTATGAATTGTGTGTGTGTCTGTGTGACAATCCATTGCATGATATCCTATGTTGGTAAATAAATTAGGATAGGTTGCTTATAAGTTATTTACCTATATATTATTTTGGGTTAATATAAATTTGGATGACACAGTGTTGGAGATAGAAGTCTAAGTCCATATTTACATCTTACAATATGTAATAATAAATAAGTCTTTCTAAATATGTGCTAGCTAGACATAAATGGATATTACTTACTATTAGATTAGCATTAATGTGCTTGGTCTAAAAAAAAATTACCAAGCACATTAATGTTAGGCAAAGGATTTGGAAATACATTGTTTAAGCAAATATAAAAATGTTGTAGGGAATTCTCCCAAATTATCTCATAGGTCCCTTTACTAGGATCAAATATTAATCACAATATTAAAGCATTCAACTCAATGGCCAATATTAATAAATCACATTCATAGAATAACAACAATATTTCTCAATAATCAAACTCATAATATTATTCATAAATCATAAAATATACAATATCTCATTTGTGTTCGATACATCTTAATCCAATATTTAATTACAATGCATGGAGATTTATCTCAATAATACAACCTTACAAGATGACTCTTCAATACTCGACTATTGCTCTCAAACATTTGAGAGATGCATCCTTTCAAATTCCTCACATATGATAAAAATCTAATGACTCTTGACTTTATATCTTACCACATATCATGTGATTTTTCACTTGCATATTTGACACCTAACACCTATAAATCTTGTCTTACTAACTTGACACTTTGCACTCTCACAACTCATACCTCACACCTTGCACACATTGACACTTTATTACATAATACTTGGGCACTTCTCACACATTGACACGTACATTAGATAAAATATAACTCACTCTCTTTAATAAAATTTTTACAAATTTACCACATGCTATATTAATGCTACCAAACAATGTAATATCTCCAACATCCCCTTGTATTATATTATTTGGTGTGAAGACTTTTAGTCTTCAATATTCATCTTATGCTTTGTTTCTTCATATTTTGTTCTTCTTTCTTTTATTCTTCGCTTTGTTCTTATTTTTTTGGTCTAGGTATTTTTCTTATGTTTCTTTAAGTTCTTTTCTATTCCTATTACACTTCTCAACAAATCATCATAATAATATATTTTATGAATATTGGAATTCAATTATTCTACATTTAATTCAACATATGTGGAATGCATCAACATATTATTGTGTTCATTCTTTGTACATTCTTCATTCGTATCTATAAAATTTGTATCACAAATAACATTTTTCATTTCAAGTTATTATTTTTGTGTTTTGTCTCAAAAACAATTTATGTCATGTACATTATTATGCTTAGTTCAATAGGTAATCTAATAACATCTTGAGATTTACACCATGCCTTATATATTTTTTCATGAATATAGTTGCCAAATATCATAAACTTCTCATCTTTCATATTTTTGAGAATTAAAGACTATCTTCTTCAAGTCGACTGGTATATCTTTTTATCCACAATGTGTTGTATCGAGTGTTTTAGTTTTCTCAACGTTTCCTCACAATCCTTTGAGAATTCATTTTGAATAATTTCTTCCATGATTATTCCCACTAAATAATTTTTCTCAAATCAATTCCTTTGATGTAGGATTCCTTATGTCTCCTAAGTTTAAATAAATAATTTCTTCAAACAATTTTGATTTCAAATCTTCAATTTGATCTTCAATCAAGCAATCGTTTTTAATTCTTCATATTTTAAATCAACCATCAATCTTCTATAATCAATTTGAATTCATCATCTTCTTATAGATCTCAACTTAATTTCAAATTATTCAAATTTTAAATTAACCAACCTTCAAATCATTAATTAATCTTAAAATTCATCAATATTCAAATCATCAAATTCCACAAATCATCAAATTTTAATTCTCATTTTAACTCCCAAATTATAAAATTCAAATTCAATTTTAAATTGCACTTATATCTCCCAAAATTATCATATTTAAATTCCTTCAATCAATATCAATAAATCAAATTTCATTTTATCACATTCATATTCATTCATTCTTCAAATTCAATTTTATCTTCTTATATCTCCTATATTTTTCCTTCAAATTTTAATTTTACCTTTACTTCAATTAATTCTAATCTCAATTCAAATTTTAAATAATTTGTTCCCTTAAAACTCCCATGGATCAAATTTCAACTTTTTTTTTTAACTTTGTATATATAATAATATTTTGAATACCCTATTCATACCTTGAAAACTTATTATCAAAAGCTAAGGGAAAAAGGTTGGAATATGGATATGACATGAAAGGGATATCAATTGTATGTCCTAATGTACCCATCCTTGGTATTTGAATAATATTAACAATATTTGTCTTGGTTATATGTTCGCTCTCAACCTTAATCAACAACTGCCCAATATGTTGGCACTAAATAAAAATTCAAACAAGATAATCATTGTTACATCCTCATATAAAATAATTATCCTTTGAAATATAGAATATACCAGAGGTACTACCTTAGAAATACAAATTTAATAGAATTCAAAATTTTGGTTCCTTTATGCAATATCATAGGATTATGTGTGCTTTCTATATTACTACTCAAGCTATAATATTTTACTAATGTTTACACATTTTTTTATTTGGTCATTTTTTAACTTGAGTCTTGACCCTCTCTAGACCATATATATCTGTATATTTCTTAGTGCATGCAATTAAAACTTTTAATGTTATGCAACCATGGCTCTTTAGCATTGGTAATATGTTCATGGTTCAAAACCCATAAGGTGTGCAAATTCTAATGTCACCCTTTCTTAAAGAACATTTCTCATGATAACTACCATGTTATAACTTTGTCTTAAGGTTCCCACTCATATTAGCCTCCTTAATAGTTTCCTCAAACTTATAGCTATCTTCTTTGATATTTTCTTAAGTTGTGTTATAACTCTTTTGTATCATTTTACCCTAGCATATCTATTTAAGTGCAAACATGGTAACATTAGCTCTGTATAGCTATGTTGATCCTTTTTCTATATAATGTTGATTTGAATATTGTCATCTTATACACTTTCTTGGGGTTGTTCACTCTTAAATTGAACACGATGAAATCCACCTAGCACATGGTGACACTCTACCCAAAACCAACTTTGAACAACATGAAATCTTAGCTTGTTCTATTCTAACACAAGTTTAGCCTATTTTATGCCATCAATTTATTAAATAAAATACATAATAGGGATATAATTTTTATTTAGATATATTAAGTTATGTATTTTAGTATATATAATCATTATTTTTTAATGTTTTAGTAGAACACAATGAGTGTGATTCTTGGTTAATTCTATATAACATAAAAAATTTGACAATACATTGTATAAATACATTTTAGAGAAATAAATATAGGACAATATATGTTTTATATAGTCTGGTTGTTAATATTTTATTTACCTTTCATATTTAATTCAAGGAGTATAATTTTTTAAATAAATGATTGTAAGTCTATAAATTGGGGCACCAGTTACCAATTCCTATCTATAGAATGAAAGTAGACAAATATATCTATGAAAAGTATATAATTTATAATTTCTTTATGTATTATTTTTTATACTTGACTGAAGACAATAGTTTATTTTTATTTTATACATACATTTTATAATAAATAAATGAAAAATATATAACAATAATTAAACTATATAAATCTGATAAGCCTATAATCTGCTATTGAATACCTATTTTTATATTGATTTCATTACAAAGTAATATTATTGAAAACATATGCGGACTCCAATGTTTTTTTAATGAGTTTTTCAACATAAAAATTGATATAAATATATAAATATGTAATTATAATAAAACCAAACAAAATATGTATACTCAATATTTACATTTTGATACCTACCACTCCACAAAATTTCAATACAAAATGATATGGTTGGACATCATTTTGAGGCCTTCAAAGTTATATTAGTGACTTGTTAGCAATAAACATGGGTGTTTGTAAATTGTGTTACAACACTAATTTTTTACCAAAGATAGTTTTCCTCCCATAGTGTTGAATACCTCAATTCCAAACACACAAAATAGATGAATTCATAAATCAAACACAATCCTATAGTTAGAAATTTTCATGGTGTTCATACTCATCAACTACAACCTACAAGTTCCACATGTTTCCTTACTTATCAAGTGCTTTGCTTCTCTATAATATTCTTTATACATCCTTGAGCCACAACATCAACAACCTTTCCATGTAATTATAAGGAATGGATGTCACATAAATTGAATCTTGGACAAGATTAAGTATTTAAATTTAAAATTCAATTTTGAGTAAGAATATCCATGGTGATTGCTTAATAATAGATTTAACACCTTCTCATACGTTAAAACTTGTCATCTCATATCAAAGTTATCCATGTTATCCAACTTAGAGTATTATAAAGGCATCATGCTTTCATGGTGAGAACAACCTCTATGGTGGCATGTGAAGTATGAAAAACTTAACCACTTGTTCATATAGTCACCTTGTTGATGTTATTCCATTGTCCAAATTATCTCTTCACCATATGCAAATTATTCAATTCTCCTAAAATGGTTATCCATTGTTCCTTCTCTTAAACATCATTTTGGGACCCTCTAATGTGCTTGGATGTTTAATATAAAATAGTACTACCTTATAAATTTTATGTCACTCTTAGACTCCATGTGCATGGTAACATTATCCTAGTACTAGACTAAGGAAATTTACCTTAGTAGAAAAAAAACATGTGGCTAATTAATGTCATCTTAACAACGTGATAATGTTGAAAGTATTATACTTGAATTGCTAGATGATGGTATTTAAAACCTTAATATTACTACCATACTAGTAAAATCCCCATAAATAACTAAGTGGAATGAAACATACCAAAGTGTACAAATAGATTTATGTAACCATTGGCCCCAAATTTTGTACATTATTTATCGTTAGAGCTTAGATATTGCATGAAGGGAAATAATAGATAGTATAATTCATAATTAGGTTTGATATTAACATATTTAAATGTTAAGTTAGAACAAATAGAATGTTAGTAATATTCATAGTAGTGATATTAATAATATAATATTACAAAAATTTAGCAATGGACATAATATTAATATTAAGTAATAATTTTTAATATAGCATGGTATGAGATCAATCCATATTTGAATCTTGCGAAGTGATATATGTATTATTATCAATTAGTAATTGTGGTATATTATAGTTAGATTTTTTTAATCCATTATGTTTGTGTGTGTAACTCTCTTTCTCTTTGTGTGTGTGTGCTATTCTTTCTATTAACATTTTCAAAATATAAAATAAAAATTCTAAAGTCTATATTTAAATATAATTACACATGCATTAGCACAACATAATTTTAATAGAATTTGATATACACTTCCTCATCACTTTTACATAAACTTATGAATTACCATTTAGTATTTACTTCAACTTGAAACTTTGTGGCTAGTAATTTACCTTTCTAAAATGATAATTATAGTTGGTATCAGATATTATTTTATACACTCAAGCCTAATGGGAAGACCACAACTTAGGGGTTAAACTTATTTATATAGATGTTTCCAAAAAGGAGAGGATGATGAGATTGTCATCAAAGGGATCCAACACCTAAGTAAGATTATGATAGGTATTAATTAATGATAGTGATTGGCATCCCAACATTTTGACATTGCATTTAATGTGATGTTACTCAAAATATTCCCAAAAGTCTCGTTCTTGGGTGATGTTTTGGTCTATAATTAGTCCCTTTATCAAATGAAAATAAACACCTTCCATCTTTGAATTTGCCAATCTGTGTCTTTTGGTGTGTCCTCATTAGATTAATTGCATTTGGACATTAGTTAGTAGAATTTAGGTTTACAACAAAACAAGTTATTTTCACTCCTCACATGATGAGGCACAACCAAATCTTAAGGCTTAAGTTTTGTATGCCAGCCATGCAAAACCTAGAAAATGTTAGAATGGATTCTCTTTCAATGGGGTAAGATAAAGGAAGATGACCTCTAAAAGAAATATGCAATATCACACCAGAATAATACCAACCTGGGAAATATCAACATGTGCAAGTGAAATAAGATAAAAAGAGATATACTTAAGATCTTGATTGAACCTACTAAATTTTCTAAGAATTTTAAGGGAAAACTTGCAAGATCAAAATGTATAAGTGTTGCAAGGTCGATGATTTTTCTAGTGGAGATAAAGTTAGGCATGGTACACATTAGTTAGAAGGGTTAGTTGTAGTGTAATGGAATAATGAGGATATGACCCTGGTCTATGAATAAATAAAGGTGACTTAGAAGCATTTTGAGGAGTATTTTTATCTAAAACATATTTTTTATGTCTATATACAAAAGTTATAATAGGGGAGTAAGTTAGCAATGGAATATAAGCATACGTTCATGGAGATTATAGGAAATATGAATTCTCCTAGATATGATATTATGATAGTAAACTATTTTATTCTATAATTACATCCACCCTTAGCATGTGGAGCCAAGATGAGTGAATCATCCACTTGCAACAAGGTCTATTGATAAGCATAACTAGTGGAGAATAGTATAAGAGGATATTTAGAGCAAAGAGATTGATATCTATCCAAGGTATTAAATAGCCTAGTTTCTTCATACTAAAGGTGACTTGAGTACTGATAAGGATCCTCATCTGTGTTGTTAGGGTAACAATGATTATGTTAGTACACACATAAAATTCAATAGAATTTCTCATAGTACCCACCTTAGAGATAATACAGTTCTTATTTATATCCATCACAAAGATAATAGAACTAGGATAAAGGTGGAAAAATTGGGATGACTATAGTATTTAGAATACCTATGGGACCTTGAATCCATCCTACCAGACCCTACTTTCCAATATTTAGCCCTTGAGTACCATAAGAAAAACCATCTTAGAGTACATTGATTTTTGTCTCTTCTAGTGGATGTTATGATGTAATAATCACCATATTATCATATTATTTTTAGTTAGGAAAAAAATCTTAGGGAAGCCAAATATTGACTAAATACTTAGGTAGGAAGTAGTGAATAGTGCTCCACTATAACATTGATTTGCTATTGTTATTAATGATTATTGTGTAGAATATTGTACTATAATTATCGAGATGCTAGGTATTATTTATGGTCAATCCATAACTATTCTCAATATGCAAGAGTTGTGTCATCATTCATTAACATATGTTTTATGGATAGGCATGGGCTAGTAGAGTAAAGTTGATATGACCTATGATTAAGTTATGATGGGATAAAGTTCTTGTGAGAACATCTAAGAAATGATGGTAAATTATGGAATTTTCTTCAAAAGGTGATGCAGGAGCTTTAAAAGGGAGTATGACTTGGTAGTTTATTTTGTTTTTTTTAGGAACCATTTGGATTTAAAAAAAAAAAGGTAAATAACAGAATTTTTCAAAAGAATACATAAATATACCTAAAAGCAAAAAGATAAATAACAAAATTTTCTGTAAGAATATAGAAATATAGAGAAAGGTAAAAAGAATCTTCTAGAGGAAGTAAACAAATAATAAATAAATATATATATGAGATAGAGCAGCAACAAGAAGTGATATATAGAAGACCACCTAAGCTTGTAGTAAGGGAGGAAATACATGAAGAATCAACAATTTTATGTTGTATGATGCCCTTTGAATTAATACAAAAATACTTGTGTTTTTTTGTGTCTTGTTGGTATGTTGTGTATTCTGTGTGATTGGCAATAGGGTATAAACACTATGTTTTGTTTCTCATAGCCTATGCTTGTATCAGTTTGGTATCAGATCTAGGTTAGGTCTTTGCAGAGAGAAATTGTAACCAATAGACTTGGGTGAAAAAGACCAAGGTAAGGGTAGTGATATAAATTGATTGGGTAAGTGTCAAAAAAGATACTTATAGGTGAAGTTGAAAGGAGAAGAAAACATTGCAGCAATATGGCGTAGAGGGGCAGAGTTAGAAGAAGGACACTAAGAAGAGAATAATTGAATGAAATGGTGAGAAATTTCACAACCAGATTAGATACTATTGAGGTGGCACAACATAGAGGAACACTTGTGCAAAGGAAAGTGATGAGGAACTAGAATTTAAGGAAGTCTAAGGAGAACAATTAGGTAATGAAAATAAAATATTAATTTGGGCCATAGAAAAAATTGGAGGTATACCCCGAGTTGAGGTCCTTAGCTATGAAGGAAGTCTTGAACCAAACAAATTAATTGACTAGATCAGTGAAATGGATAGGCATTTTGACTTGGAATTTGTAGAAGATAACAAAAAGGTAATATATGCAAGTTCAAGGCTAAAAGGTTATGCGTTGTTGTGGTGGAATAGCATCCAGGATGAGAGGAAAAGAAAAGTAAAGGAGAAAATTAAAAATTGGGATAATATGGTGTCTAGGATGAAAGTCAAGTTCATACCTGCTGATTACCAGGTGGGTCTATTTTGAAAACTACAATATTCGAGGTAAAAAGAGATGAGTGTCAAAGATTATAGGGAAGAGTTTTATAAATTATACATAAGATTTGGTCATGATGAATCATAACTAAAAAATATGGCTAGGTACATTAATGGATTGCGATATAATATTCAAGATGAAATCAACTTAATGGACATTAAGTCTGTAGAAATTGCATACCAGTACGCGTTGAAGGTGGAGGAGAAATTAGCAATGAAAATGTAGAGTAGCTCTAGAGGAAGAGGTCAATTAATTAGAGAAAGAGCTCAAGGAGGAGACAATAGAATATCCAAACCAAGAGAGGAATGCAGTAGTCAAAAATTTTAGGTAAGGGATGAAGGAACCAACCATGCACATTATCAAGATACCAGTACAAGAGGCAGATATTCATATAGAGGAAGAGAGTCCTATAATCGAGCATCTTATTACAGAGGACAAGGTGGAAGCTTTAGAGGAATTTTTTTAGATGCAATAATTTTACTAGGCATAGGTCATTTGAGTGTCTTAAAAATGCACCTACAGCTAGTCAAAGAGTACCCGAGGGTAAGGTTAATATTGTATATGAGAAGAAGCATGAAGGTAGGTCATAGTGTACATTATCAGAGCACAAAGAATCATTTATTCATGAGGTATATTTTAATGAAACCACCAGCAGAAAAGGAAGTTGAGCCTTCACAAAGGAGAAATTTATTCCAAACAATATACAAGGCAGGGGAAAAATGTTGCAAGGTGATCATGGATAGTGGAAGTACATATAATATTGTGTCTGAGGAGATGGTGACCAAACTAGGATTGAAGAGGATGCTTCATAATACACCCTACAAGGTGGCGTTGCTATAAAAGAGGTACCAATTGGTAGTCCAAGAACAATGTCTGGTGAGTTTTAAGATTGGTAATTATTATGATGAAATTTAATGTGATATTATACCTATGGATGCTTGCCACTTGTTGCTTGGAAGGCCTTGGAAGTATGATAGGCATGTTGTCCATGATGGGAGAGTAAATACATGCACCATATGGAAGGACGAAACAAAATTTAAGTTGAAGTCATTGCAAGATAATCAGGAAGAGGTGGAACAGGAACACAAGGTAATATTGAAAACTGGAAAGAAATTTCTACAAATAAACGAAAATTAAGGGATGTGTTTGGATGTGGTAGCTAAACTAGCAGATGCAAAGGGTGAGACAAGGAAGGAAGAATATCTGAAAGAGATCAAAAAATTGTTGGAGAAGTATGTGGATGTTATGTTAGAATATTTTCCAAGTGGATTGCTGCCTATGAGGAAGATCAAAAATCATATGAACCTAATTATGGGTTCAAGCCTACCTAACAAGGCTGCATACAGGTTGATGTCATAGGAAAATGAAGAAATATGGAGACAAGTACATGAGTTGCTAGATAGAGGTTTTATAAGAGAGATTTTGAGTCCATGTGCAGTACCAGTCGTAGTTGCACCGAAGAAGGATGGAAAATGGATAATGTGTACAGGTTCAAGGGAAATCAATAAAATAACAATTAAGTATAGATTTCCATTACCAATAATGGATGATCTTATGGACTATTTAGGTGAAGCTCAGTACTTTACAAATATTGATCTGAATAACGGATATCATTAGATAAAAATTAGAGAAGGGGATGAAATGAAAACTACAAGACCAGTGGCTGGTCTTGCCTTTCAGATTGACAAATACACCCAACACGTTTATGAGATTGATGAATGAGGTCCTAAAGCCATTCATCGGTAAATTTGTAATTGTTTATTTGGATGATATTTTTATTTTTAGGAAGACTAAAGAGGAGCATTTGGAGCATGTTAGGATGGTTTTAGATAATATGGGGTAGGAAAAATTACTGATAAATTTAGAAAAATGTAGCTTCATGAAGGAAGATCTAGTTTATTTGGGTTTTATGATATCGAAGGATGGAATGAAAATGGATCAAAAAAAGGTAAAAACGATTGTAGATTAGCCTTCACTGAGGAGTACATTCGAAGCTAGAAGTTTCGATGGTTTGGCTAGTTTTTATAGGAAATTTTTAAGAAATTTCAACGGAGTTTGTGCACCTATTATGGAAAATTTTAAGGGAGGAAAATAATTTTTTTGGATAGCTGAAGCTTTCCAACATTTGAAGAGAAGGATTACAGAGCAACCTATATTGGCTTTATCATATTTTAATAAAGTATTTTAGGTATATTGTGATGCAAGAAGTACAACTATTGGAGGTGTTTTAAATAAATAAGGTAGACCTATAGCTCATTTCAGTGAGAATTTAAATGAAGCCAAGCAAAAGTATTCAGGATATTATCAAGATTTTTATGCTATCATCCAAGCATTGAAGAAATGAAGGCACTATTTGTTGCCTAAATAATTTGTTTTATACACAGATCATCAAGCGCTAAAATATATAAACAACCAAGGTAAGTTGAATTAGATATATTTAAAATGGGTTGAGAACATGTAAAATTTCACTTTTGTGTTGAAGCATAGGAGCAAAAATTCAAATAAGGTGGTTGACGCATTGAGTAGAAGGAGTATTTTAATGACTGAAATGAGCTTAGAAGTGATTGGATTTCATGAGGGCATGAAAGGCATGTGATAATCCTCTAGCGGAGGATAGGACAATGTGGTTGGATTATTTTATTCAGGAAGGACTATTGTTCAAAGGGAAGAAGCAATGTATACTGTAGAGTTTGGTGAGGGATAATTTATTGAAATAAAAGCATGGCAGAGGACTTTCTGGTCATTTTGGCATAGATAAAACATTGGCCAAACTGAGTAAAGATTATTATTGGCCTAAGATGACAGTCGATGTGAAGATATATGTACAAGGATGCATGATATGCCAATATGCAAAAGTAAGAAGTCAAAATACAGGGTTGTACAAGCCATTGCCGATTCTAAAAAATCTATGGAAAGCTATAAGTATGGATTTTGTTATTGGATTTCCTATGACAGTGAAAGGTATGGAATCCATCTTTGTTTTTGTTGATAGATTTAGAAAAATAGCGCATTTTATGGATTGTAGAAAATGTAATGATGGCACACATATATAGTTGATTTATTATTCAAAGAAGTAGTGAGATTACATGGGTTGCCATTAAGCATTAATTTGGGTAAAGATACTAAATTTTTAAGTCACTTTCGAAGAACATTGTGGAAGAAATTGGGAACAAAGCTTAGTTTTAGTTCAACTTATCACCCTCAAACAGATGGGCAAATGAAGGTTGTCAATAGGACTTTGGGAAATCTATTGAGGTGTCTTGCAAGTGATAAAATGAAATAGTGGGATTTGGCATTAGAACAGACTGAGTTTGGATAGAATGATTTAGTAAATAGGAGCACCAAGAAAACACCATTTTAAATTGTGTATGGATATAGCCCCATAGGAGTTTGTGAATTGAGAGATATAGCATATTTAAATAAGAGGAATGCTGATGTTGAGGAGTTTATGAAGGCAATACATGAGATGCAAAACGAGGTAAGAAAGATGCTGCAAATAAGTACCAAAAAGTATAAAAAACATGTAAATTTGAAAATAAGAGAAGTCAATTTTTAGGTTGAAGATGTGGTATATGCTTACCTTAGGAAGGAAATGTTTTCAAAGGGAGAATATAATAAGCTAAAGTTAAATAAAATTGGGTTGTGTAGAGTGCTAAAGAAATTCGGGGATAATGCTTATGAGATAGAATTATTGGATGGAATTGGGGTTTCTCCAATCTTCAATGTTGCATATTTGTATGTTTATCAAGACTTTTCTATAGAGGATGACCACATAGAGAAAGATAAAAAGATCCATTGGGAGTAGCAGATGCCTAAAAACCAAGAGGAAACAATCAAAGACATAATAGATAAAAGAGTGTATAGGAAGACCAGGAAAATATAATATTTTGAATATTTGGTTAAGTGGAGTAACAGGCCAACAGGCCATTAGAAGATGCAACATGGATGAAACCAAATGAAATGGTGAAGTTTGGGCACATAATTGAAGAATATCAAGCCTTGGCATGAGCAAGAGCTCTTGCTAAAACTTTTCTTACCTCGGGAGTATGACATAGGAGCTTTAAAAGGGAGTATGACATGGTAGTTTCTTTTGTCATTTTTTAGGAACCATTTGGATTTAAAAAAAAGGTAAATAACAATTTTTTTTTAATAATATAGAAATATAGAGAAAAACAAAAATAAGCTTCTAGAGGAAGTAAATAAATAATATATATATATGAGATAGATCAACATCAGGAAGGGATATATAGAAGACCACCAAAGCTTATAGCGAGAGAGGGAATACATGAAGAATCAAAAATTGTATGTTGTATGATGCCCTTTGAATTAATACAAAAATACTAGTATTTTTTGTGCCTTTTTGGTACACTGTGTATTCTGTGTGATTGGTAGTAAGGTATAAACACTTTATTTTGTTTCTCATAGCATGTGCTTCCATCAAAATGTGGTTTAAACACAATGATTTGTTAATGACATGATTAGGATCATATAATACCACTTTCAACGTAAATTAGTTGAAGAAGCGTTGTGTAAAAATTAGTTGTTATTCTAATGAAATTAAGTGTGTTATTAATCTCTTAAAATTAACATTTATGTTCATATAATGAACAAATAAATATCACTTAGAGAGATATTTGTCATTCAGTTGAAAAGGAACTTTACGAAGGATTTTGAGTTGTATGATCTTTAGGATTGAGCGTACTAGAGAAGAGTAGTCCACTTTAGATTCTTGTCCCATATTGTATGATTTTTTGAATAGTTTCCATAAGAAGTTACCTATCCCCCAATTTATGAGGTACATTTTTATAGAATTGGAAGAACACTGGCTTATACTTAGAGGGGGGGTGAACAGTATAATATCAACTTTTACGTTTCTTTCCCAAATAATATTATCCAATATTATCAATGGAAATATCAAGAGAAGTAATCAAAGCAATACATAAATCATCACACACATGAAAGACACAAATTTAACATGGTTCACCCAATGTGGGATACTCCATGAAGAAAATATTCCTTAGAAAATTTCTCAACAAATCTCTTGGAAATCAATTCCCTATTACAATGTTTATGGACCTTTTTCCAAAGGAGACACCAATCCTCTATGCTCTAATTTATGGATCTCTCTCCACAGGAGAACTCTATCCCCTTTCTCTAGTTCATGGAACTTGATCCAGGAGAACTCTATCTCCTCAACTGGTTTGTGGATATCTCTCCACAGAATAACTCTATCTCCCTAGCTGGTTTATGAATCTCTCTCCATAGGAAAACTCTTTTTCCTTTGCTCTAGTTTTTGAATCTCTATTCATAGGAGAACTCTATCCCCTCTACTTTGGCTAGTGAACTTGTAGAATACTTCTACTCCCACTGCTTTGGCTTGTGGATCTCTCTCTATAGGAGATCTTTGTCCCCAATACACTAGCTTATGGACCTCCATCCATTGGAGATATTTGTCCTCTTTGATCTGTCACCTCCAAATCCTGCTCTCAATTCTATCTCAAATTTGCACCAAACTCTATCCCAATTCTAGCACAAATATGCTCTCTCTGCTCACAAATATGCACCAATACTATCCTAATTCTTCTCTCAAGACTTTCTCAAATCTTACTTCAAGCATTCTCAAAATACTTGCTCAAAACTACCTTCAAGACTTCTCAAAAGACTTGCTCAAATCTACCTTCAAGCCTTAAAATAATTTCTCAAATCTATCCTCAAACCTTCTCAAAATACTTGCTCAAAACTACCTTCAAGCCTTCTCAAAATACTTGCTCAAATATACCTTCAAGACTTCTCAAAAGACTTGCTCAAATCTATCCTCAAGCCTTCTCAAAATACTTGCTCAAAACTGCCTTCAAGCCTTCTCAAAATAGTTGCTTAAGTTTTCCCTCAAGCCTTCTCAAAGACTTGCTCAAATATGCTCTAAATCCTTCTCAAAGACTTGCTCAAATATACCTTCAAGCCTTCTCAAATACTTGCTCAAATATACCCTCAAGCCTTCTCAAATACTTGCTCAAATCTGCCCTCAAGCCTTCTCAAAAACTTACTCAAATTTACCTTCAAGCCTTCTCAAAGACTTTCTCAAATCTGCCCTCAAGCCTTCTCAAGGACTTGCTCAAATATGCCTTCAAGCCTTATCAAAGACTTGCTCAAATATTTCAAAATATTGCATACAAACACAACTTAAATCTCTTTAAAAAAACTTTCTTTACACATACAAATTCTACTTAGAATTCGTTTAACCTATGGAACATATAGAAAATGATATGCTCTATCAAAAACTCAATATGTTCTCCACACTCACAAAATTGATCTCAAACACTTTCATAATTGCTATCAATATCTCTCAAACCAATGTTTGTGCATTGTTTCCTTTCTTAGTAAAGCTTCTATTATTCAACTTATCCACATAAGTCTCACTTTCTTCTTCACTCTCTTCCTCTAAAACTTCCTCTTCTTTTGAGCTTGAGCTTGACCCTTCTTCTTATTTTCCTTGTCCTTATTCAAAATCAAGTCTTGTTTTGATAGATGAAGATCTTTGTGCATTGATAATCTTATCCAAAGTCTTTGAACTCTTACCAAACATGTGTAGCTTGTCTTTAGAATATTTCACTTCCATCCTTAGTGAAACTACCTCATATTCTAATCTTTCACATTCTAACTCTTTTGCTTCTAGCTTTTCACTCATGACCTCTTTAATTCTCCTTGCCTTAGCTATTGAGTTTTTCAGGTCATGTAGAAGCTTTTCCTTTTCTTTCTCACATTTGTGAACTTGAGTCTCTAGTCTTGAATTATATTTTCTAACCTTTTTCAATTCTCTGATAGCAACAATGAGTTCTGCTTCTAGATCTACTGTGCCTTCCTCTTTATTTTCTGAATTTTTTCCTACTTCTTGGTCTTTAAGAGCATCTTCATACTTTTTATATTTATCTTCAATAGAAGCATTTGTTTCCTCTTCTATTACCAAAAATAGAATCTTTTATTCTTCATTATCTTAGCGTCTTTCATCACTATCACTCGAAGCCTTGCCTGACTTGTTAACATAGAAACTCTTCTTGTCCCTTTGAAATAATTTCTTTCCACGCTTGCCTTTTCCATACCTATTTTCATTTTCATGCTTGGATTTTCCTACTTCCTTTTTCTTATGATACTGTTTCTCTTCACTGCTACTGCTTCCAGCTTCTGGAAAATTAGATGCATAGTGATCAAAATTACCACAATTAAAAAATTTCATAGTCTTGATACCTTTGTGCTTTCTTGAGTCCTTATTTCTTCTCCCATAGTTATATTCTTCATCATTGTTTGACACATCACTTGATTCTAGTTTCTTATCTTTTATATTATTTGATGCTTTGAAAGCTACATATATCTTGGAGTTGGGATCCTTTACTATTCTCATCTCATAAGCTGTGAGAATTCCATGTAACTCATCCATAGTCAAACTTTCAATATCTCTCATCTCTTCTATAGCTAAAACTTTTCCATCATACCTCATAGGAAGTGACATTAAAACCTTTTGAGCTACATTGGAGTCTTCAATTTCAAGTCCAAGCTCACACATGGTATTAACAACCTCATCCACACAAAGCAAGTAAGTAGCAATATCTCCCTCATCTTCCATCTTCAAATCTTCAAACCTTTTCTTGTGATTTTACAATTTTTCCATCTTGACATTTTTATCTCCTACATATGTTTGCTTCAGTTTATCCCATATCTCTTTTGCTAATTTGCAATGCAATTTTACTTCATGTAAATCACTTAAGATTCCATTCATAGCCTTGACATTATTCACATGTAACATATTACCATATTTATCTATGGGAGGAGTAGTTGTAGGTGTGAACCCATCCTCAATGGATTGCCATGTCTCATATCCTTGTG
Organism: Wollemia nobilis; assembly: GCA_028583015.1. Lineage (NCBI taxonomy): Eukaryota > Viridiplantae > Streptophyta > Pinopsida > Araucariales > Araucariaceae > Wollemia > Wollemia nobilis. The sequence continues at coordinate 914,317 of JAQPPZ010000128.1, read as the reverse complement.
CCATCAAGTAAATCTTCATTATTATGCTCTAGAAAGCATAATTGTTCCCATTGAACAATGGTGCCTTATTTGATGAAGATCCAATATGAGATGCCATATGTATTCCTGTAATATATTCCTTCAAGCTGTTAGACTCTTTTGAAGGAAATCGCTCTGATATCAATTAAAGAACACATGATTATACGGAGAGGGGGGGTGAACAGTATAATACCAATTTTTACTTTTCTTTCTCAAGCAATATTATCCAATATTATCAATGGCAATATCAAGAGCAGTAATATAATTAATACACAAATCATAACACACATAAAAGATACAAATTTAACATGGTTCACCCAATGTGGGCTACTCCACGAAGAAAATATTCCTTATAAATTTTCAAAACAAATATCTTGGGAATCAATTATCTATTATAATTCTTATGGAACTCTATCCAAAGGAGACACCAATCCCCTATGCTCTAATTTGTGTATCTCTCTCCACAAGAGAAATCTATGCCCTTGCTCTACTTTATGGATCTCTCTCCACTGGATAACTGTATCTCCTTGCTCTAGTTCATGGAACTTGATCCATGAGAACTCTATATCCTCAACTAGTTTGTGTATATCTCTCCACATAAGAACTCTATCTCCCCAGCTAGTTCATGAATCTCTCTCCATAGTAGAACTCTTTCCCCTTTGCTCTGGTTCATGAATCTCTATTCATAGGAGATCTCTATCTCATCTTCTTTGGTTGGTGAACTTATAGAAGACTTCTACCCCCACTGCTCTGGCTTGTGGATCTCTCTCCATAAGATACCTATGTCCCCACTACACTAGCTAATGGACCTCTATCCATCGAAGACCTCTATACTCTCTGCTCTGCCACCACCAAAGCCTGCTCTCAATTTATCTCAAATCTACACCAAAATATATACCAATTCTAGCACAAATTTGCTTTATCTCTGTTCACAAATCTACACCAAAACTATTCCAAGTCTTCTCTCACGACTTGCTCGAATCTGCCTTCAAGCCTTTTCAAAAGACTTGCTCAAAATTACCTTCAATCGCTGTTAAAATACTTTCTCAAATCTATCTTCAAGCCTTATCAAAAGACTTACTCAAATCTATCCTCAAGCCTTATCAAAAGACTTGCTCAAAACTGCCTTCAAGACTTCTCAAAAGACTTGCTCAACTCTGCCTTCAAGCCTTCTCAAAAGACTTGATCAAATCTATCCTCAAGCTTTCTCAAAAGACTTGCTCAAAACTGCCTTCAAGCCTTATCAAAATACTTGCTCAAATATGCCCTCAATCCTTCTCAAAGAATTTCTCAAATATTCTCTTAAGCCTTATCAAAGACTTGCTTAAATATGCCCTCAAGCCTTCTCAAAGACTTGCTCAAATCTGCCCTCAAGCCTTCTTAAAGACTTGCTCAAATCTGCCCTCAAGACTTCTCAAAGACTTGCTCAAATTTACCCTCAAGCCTTCTCAAAGACTTGCTCAAATCGGCCCTCAAGCCTTCTCAAATACTTGATCAAATATTTCCAAATATTGCATACAAACACAACTTAAATCTCTTTCAAAAACCTTTCTTTACATAGATAAATTCTACTTATAATTCGTTTAACCTCTGGAACATATAGAAAATGATATGCTCTATCAAAAACTCAATATGTTCTTCACGCTCATAAAATTGATCTCAAACACTTTCACAATTGCTATCAATATCTCTCAAACCAATGTTTAAAAGGTTTCACAATGATGCAAAAAACTTGTTTTCAAATCTAGCACAAGTAGTTCATAATCTCTAGCACAAGTGTCTCAATATATTTCAATAATGGAAGCACAACCTTGTTCTCAAATTCTATCCCAAATGTTTCCAAAATCATTCAACAATTAAGCACAAATCCTAACTCAAAATATTTCCAAAAATGCTTACCAAACAATCCTTTTATCTCCACCTTATGTTCCAAAATATTCACTTCAACAAAACATTTTAAACAAGGGATGATGTGCCCATATCTCTTAATTTGCTCTTATGGAGATATGTCTTCAAAAACCTGTCTCACAAATAACTTATTTTTCTAGTGCCACTTCAAGGGTTAGATTGCAAGATACTCTCTCAAAACATCCACATGAATTTTCACCTTCAAAGGATATACTCAATGAAATCTAAAATTGATGTTCAATCACTCTTCTTTTGGTTTTCAAAAATAAATCATTAATACTCAACACAATCTTTCATATCTTCCTTTATCCATGCAAGTGTTATAATTAATTGTTAAACAACTTATCACACCTTATCACTCCTAATATTGCAAAATAAAATTCAACCCAAGAAACCTACAAATCACACACATAAATTCCTTATACACCTTATACCTCCTACTTCAAATAAAATTCAATGAGTCTCAATTCTTCAACAAGACCAAAATATTATTCACTTAATACACCACACACAACACTAGGTAAAACTCCTTTTTAATTCAAAGAATCCTTAATTACTCCATGTAGTCCCTTTTTAATTAAAAAACCAAAAATAATAAAATAATCACCTTATGAATCCCTAAGTAAGCATACCTTAGCCTTAGCGAATAATTAATCCAACAAATTTATTGACCCCTTGCTGTCGCCACCATGATTCGAACCAGCATTGCTTGTTGGCTTGCACCCTAGCTTTGGCTAGGCCACCGTGTGGGCTAGGCGCTCACGCGAAACCAAAATCACATGTGCTCTTCTTTATCCTCTATCACCGACGCCAAAAAATTTCTAAAAAAACCTTGACTCTACCTCTATCATGTCTTGAACCCAAGACCTCTTTGCTACTATGTCTTAGCACCAAGGGATCCACCATCTAGGCTAGCTACCCAGATGGGATTTATTTTTTCTGCCACCATGTCTTATCCCGAAATTGATATTCGAAAAGACACTGCCCTTGTGCTCTTTCTCCCACGTGACCACAAAAAAAGCACACATGATTTATAATGGATTTCACATATGCATTACACATAATATTAACATCATAATATTCACACCAAACTTTGCAATAAACTTTAGGTTATAAATATGCATTTTCCCTTATGATCCTTCACGTCGGCGCTTGGGGAGGTATTTTAAATTTGTAACTTTGGCACCCATCTAAACCTTTTAAAATATTTAAATCTAAAGTAGATTTAAATATTATCATTTATATTTTAACTTTTGGGAACTTTTAATTTTAATTATTATAATTATTTAAATCTTCATAGATTTAAATATCATAATTTCTCTTTCTCCTTGGGGCCTTTTTCTTGGATAAGGTCTTTGCCATTCTAAAACATCTGGCTTTTTCTTTTGCAACTGCCACCATGGTAAAACCATTAAACCTTTATTTTCCTTGACATAAATGACAACTAATATCATCAACTTATGACATTAATATTTTGACATCAATGACAACAATATACTCAAAATTTCCAACAAAATTATTGCCTATGTCAAAACTTATCTCTAAGGTAGGATATAAGATTGAATTAAAGGTTGAGCTATAGGATCTTATAGACAAGGATATCATATAACTAAATATTTTATATTGGGGTATGTATTTTATTTTTGTTAAGAAGTAGGATGCATCTATAAGGTTATGCATCACCTATCGATAACCCAACAAAACTTATAATAAAAAATCAATACTAACAACCATACATCAATGATATTTCTTATCAAATAATAAGGGTCACTATATTCTTAAAGATCAATCTAGTATCTAAGTACCATCACCTAAAGAAGGATGATATTCAAAAGATAGTCCTTAGGACTAGATATAACCACTATGATTTCATCATGGTCTTCTTTGGTCTTACTAATACATGAACAACATTCATGGGACTAGTGAATAATGTCCTCTAGAACTAACATAAAAATTTTGTAATAATATTCCTAGATAAAATTCTTAGTTTATCCCAATAATATTTATGAGCATGAGGAACAACCTAAGGTTGTTATTATAATTCCCCTAAGAGTAGAAAATATATGTGAATATCTCTAAAAATTGCTTAAAAATCCAATAATGGAGGCATGTAATATCAATAAAGGGATTTTTAGTGTATCTAATCAAGTTGGGACTCTAATTGAGTAGACATATCCAATAAGTATGCCTAAAATAAGGTATATCATGGGACTCATAAGGTACTATTGAAGTTTTCTACAAAAAAAAAATTAAAAATAGTAAACCCTATCACCTCTATACATAAAAATAGAAGAATATTATATGAACAAAGATGTGTGAAGAGCCTTTTATTAATTAAAGAAAATTTTAACTACTCCCATTCTAGTTGTCGTCAAGCTAAAAAAGTAATATGTGGTTTCTTTCAACACTTCCATTAAAGGATTATGTGGAGTTATTATATAGAAATGATGCATATTAGCTTATGACTCATACAAAATTAAGGAATATTATTTCAAATTATCTAGTACATGATTTAGAACGTATTGCCATTATGCATGCATTGACAATGTGGAGGTATTATCTACTAGGAAATAAATTTAAAATCAAGATAGATGACTAAATTCTAAGATACCTATTTATTCAACCTAACCTCAATGCTTGCCAATGATGACAAATGGATTGCCTCAAAGAGTATGATTTTGAGTTACATATTTTAAGGGCAAGAAAAATACAGTGTTTGATACCCTTAGAAATATAAGACATATATATTCCATGATGACTATAAATTTAAATATAATTAAATGGATAAATCATGACCTACGATATTATGCATGGTTTCAACCTAGTAAATAATGACATAAATTAAGTATTATGGGTATCTATTTCATATAGAGGGTATGATTTAGTTGAATGTGTTATTTATATGCCCATAATAAGATATTTCATCCATATAATCCTAATTTAACCTCACAATCTATAATATATTGGTCATCATGGGATCAAGAAGATATATGTTGATTTGAAGGAATTGTTGTTTTGGTCAATATGAATAAATATATTGGGATACTTATTAGTAGGTTCTTAGAGTGCTAGTAGGTCAGGTTTGAACACCATATTCCTTACAAGGCACCTAAATGAAAGTGGAACATGATCTTGATGGACATCATCATGGATTTTATTTTGAGTTAGGATAGGCATAATGTCATCCTAGTAGTAGTGGATAACATTATGAAGGTAACACACTTTATAGCTATTAACAATATCTATGCAACTAGATATGTGGCTCATCTATATGTGGGAGAAATATTATATATTTGATGTATGCCTAATATGATCATCTATGATAAAGACTATTTATATAATTCAAGATTCCAAAAAACCTTTTAGGAAGGCTTAGGAACTCAAATAAGCTTCACATAACTTTGAGACCAATTATTAAATAGAGAAGATGAACAAAATGCAAGAGGGTATATTTAAAAATATAGATTATTAATCAATAGGGGTGCTAGAAAAAGTATCTTATTTATGCTTACCTCTACATGTCATAAATCTATGTCTGTTTCCAAGTTAATCATCAATAAAATACTATGGAGAGGATGTTACATATCCATTACTCATATCTATTAGCTACAATAAGCATATTGAGGACAAATATAAGCTATAAAATCATTGACCTTCCTTATTTCTTAATTCTCCACATCGTGTAAATTATTATTATGGTATCTCAATGTCAAAATTAAGGGAAACCATGAAAAGGTAATTGATTTATATTCAATTTCCTAGAGGTAATCACAACCATAGGTGATGTATTAATTGAGTCAATGCCAAAGGAAGGACTTTGTTTCATTGATATTTTCATTATTGTAGGAAATTTAATTCATAATAACAATAATATTTTAGAGGTTCAAGGAAGGATTTAACAAGATTGATCCCCCTTATACCTCTACTATATTATCAAGGCCCAATGACCCAAGCCTATAAAACTCATCTCATTTAATAATTAGTAGGTGTCGAGAGTGGATCAACTCATAATTTCAATCCTCATTCAAATCCAATAACTATAGAAGATGGTATCCATCCTTACATTTTTTATTGACTTAAAATCATACTCACACTGTCAATTTAAAAAATATTTAAATTACTTATATCTTTGCACTTTTTATTGATTAGTAATTTGCTATGACCTAAATGAATTGTTAGCTTAGTCTATTGCAATAAGACCATAGAAATTTTAATTTCACCTTCTTAAAAGTGTCACTTTAAATATTAAAAGCACCACTAATAGGAGAGGTGATAAATCATAATGCCCCATTAGTTTAGGTTATAGACATGTAATAACCCAAAAGGGTGTTTATTTAAAAATTTTTATTATTTCTAGTCACTCCTAGAAAATTAATGTTCTTGAAAAGTGTCACTTGATTTGACTAAAGCATAGATTATAGAATTAGTAACCAATTTTAGAACCCATAAATATAGAAATATATTGTAAAAGAGTTTCTGACCTTGTTAATTTTGATACATACATGTAAAAGCAAGTGTAGATGCAAAAGCAAAACACCAAAAATATATAACAAGATAAATTGAAATCAATACCCAATATTGCATAAAATATATACTTTTATTAATATGGGGGAGCCTCAAATATCCAATGTTACAATGGAAGAATTAATTTCTTTGATACAAATTTTTACAATAACTAGGGTTCTCCGAAACCCTAGTGAATAAAACTAGTGGTGTCTTCAATCTAGCTTCTGATCCCAATAGGGGTGAGTGGGCTTCATGCTTATCCAATACTGGGCCACTCCAGCTTAAACAACTGCACAATTCTTATGTATCTTCCCAAACCTGCACATAGACAATAACAACAAAATATTAGTAGCAACTATGAGGGCTCCACTATGTGAGACCCTCAAACATGAAACAACAAACCCTAGTTGTGTAATAGAAATATTGTAAGCAGATATGAGAAGATTAAAATAAATATAACAATGAAAATCTTACCTTGTTGAACTTGTCATTTTTTAATTTGTGATAATTATTGCAGGAAGTTGGTGCAAAGATGCCCTAGTGTCACCTAAGGGCTTCACTAGTCTTCAACAGTAAGTTCTGATATGCCCACAGGTGCTCAGCAGTAGCAAAAAATACTTGTGGGTTCTTGAGGATGGTGAGAAGCATCCAGTGGTGCTTGGTGGTGGAAGGAAGTAACCGGAGGTGCTTGGTGATTATAGGGAGCGCCCATAGGCATTCAAAAGAAGATGTGAGGATCTACATAATTAAATATGGATGAGTGAGAAAAGCGATGATAGATGCGGGGGTGAGGGTGAGCAAGGACGAATGATGAGGAAGCTTGGATGGAATCAGACTTCTTAGGGCCAAAGAATTCATAAATTACTCAGGGATAACTCAGATGTGAATTGGTTAGGGGAACTTAGCACAAAAGACCCAGGGATTGAGCCATAAAAATGGCTCCTATTAATAATCCACACTATGATATGTTAGGGTTTGAACGACATGAATTGTGTGGCTTGAATTAAAACACATGGGAGGATGGCTATTAATTTTGGGTGTGTGGCATGGATTTATGTAGATGGATGGCTAGAATTAAGTCAAATCGAATGGTTGGGATTTATTTACATATATAATATTTATATTTATTAAATATATAAAATACGATATTAAAATATTAATATTAAACATATATTTAATAAATAGGCCTAAAGAAGGTCCGAGGTGTAGACCGATTGGTTCATCCAAACCCCATAAGGGGGCGGAGGTCCAAGGTTCAAATATCGGGCCTCGTCGGACTGAACGCTTGTCCATTTTCTTGTGCTTTCAACGACGTAAAAGGTTTAAAATGATTGTGGCATGGTGGTTATAGGGGTGGACTATGCGAAGATCTATGTGGTGGCTTCTGGGGCGGACAACGTAAAATACTGTGGCGGCCACATAAGCTGGACAACATACCCGGATTCGTGGCGGCTACCAATTCCACCATGTAAATTAAAATAAATAAATAAATAAATAAATAGGCCTAAATATATAAATAAATTGGTAAAATGGTGGGAATACCTAGATGGACGACAAGTAGCTAGGTTTTGGTGTCTGTAGATGCCCCTTTTTGTACTGCATTATGTGAAACACAATGCAGTGCAAAAACACAAGACACCTTCTTAGGCTAGGCACAAAAGCAGATTTATCTTGAGATGTTATAGATGAGCTTGAAGACAAAATAATACATAATTTAGATTTGCATAGCTTACCCCCTCAATTGGTGAATGAGTTTGAAAATGAATCTCATGAGCCAATCAAAAAAAAATGTACGCAAATGAAATTTGGATGATATGAATGATGTAAATGTGATATCGTTTTTTGCCCAATGGTTAAAAGGAATTGGTGGATAATGTGAAATTATTGTGCCTATTTTTACCCCAAAATATAAAGGGTTTTATGAATATGCAATGAAGATGTGTCTGTTTTTTCCCCAATAGATGAAAGTATTTTTACCAAGTATAAGATGTCATGATCATGTAAGATGTATTCCGTTGTAGGAGAGTCAAAACAAAATGTGGTTACCCTAAATTTGGGGTGATTCGATGCTACTAAATAATGTGCCTTTAGGCATCATTGATATGCAAGGATGAATATGCAAAAATAAAAGAAAAATAGTCAACTTCGGAGGGCCAACTAGTGACTGTCATATAATTCCTATGGTCAAAACCAATCACCCTAGCTATGGTCAGTCTCCATGATGACTGTCAAGGAAATGTGAAATGATGAAATGTGATTTTGTCCATGTGTTAAGCCCCATGAACTAGGCCATCAATGACTGCTTTTGTGCAAATTGTTCTTGGCAAGGTTTCACGCAAATATGAAGTACCAAATGTGATTGTTATTTTGAACAAGGAGATATGGAATGATGAAAATGACCAAGTGTCCTTATGGTAGGTTATTCATCTTACCAAATTTCATGGATGCAAATCTTTGTAATTGCCAAGTATATAGAATAACCCACTAGTTACAAGGTTCACTTGAATATTTTTTTGAACTTTACAAATATGCAAATGTTATGATTAATGATGGAAAATGATATGGAAATGTATTATTGATGATGAGGATGATGCTTATGGTCATTTTGTGAAAATTTGGACCATTTTGATGTGTTTTGTAACTTGTTATGTGATTTTGTGACTTTTGATTGCAAATAAAAATTATACATCCCAATCAGTTGGTGATGTAGGAACAATAGTATGAAGCTATATTATTCATCATAATGCAAGTATATATAGAATTACAATGGATGTTACGTAGGTTAAGTGGTTGCAACAATCTGCCAAACATGGCCAACCACTTAACTACTAGTTAACCAAATGCTAACTATGGATGTCCACTAACTGCTAGAAGACAAACAAGATCTCTAACAGTTAACAACCATCTAACAACATGCTAACAACATGCTAACAACCTATTTATAACATGGGCATACTATGCCTCACGTGAATACAAAGTGCAAGAAATAGGAATAGTAAATAATAATAATAATTAACTTAGGCTTAAGTGGATAAGCCTAAGTTATCCTCAACACTCCCAACCATATAAGCATTGGACCCCAATGATATCAACAAATGTGGAAAGTCATGGGCCATATCATGGTGAGGAATCCAGTGAGCCATGTGTGGAAAGTGACCGCAACGAGTGACAAGGTAAGTAGTGGAAGAACCCTGTCTAGTGTGATGAGTCTTCATCTCGAAAACTCTATCTGAAATGAGCGGAAGCTGACGATCAGGTGCCATTGCTGTTGTAGGACTGAAAAAAGGATCAGGTACCAAAAGAGGGTCCTAAAATGGTATCTCTAGAAAGCGGCGCTCATCCAAAGGAACCCAAACTCTACCTCCAACCTATGGTGAGTGAGGATTGTGATGCTTTCACACCACTCCCTATGGAGTCTCCTGCAATTCCTGTGGTACATTGCCTAGAAGGCTCTGTCGGTGCTTAGTAATGGAAGTAACCTTAGCTTGTTCCTCCATGTGTGCAATGGTGGGAGTGGGCAAAGCCAAAGGTAACTTCTATGGAACAAGTGGTTCAATAGTTGTATGTGTACCCAAAATGATACCAATGGAATCAATGGCATCTTTCTCATGAGTAAGAATGGTGGGTTCCTTAACCACTTGCTCTTGTGATTGTTCATCATGTGGGAGTGAAACTTCTTCCTTTGCATGTTCCTTAGGTGGTGTTTTTTCTTCATTTTGTGTGGGACAAATGCTAGTAGGAGCTAAAATAAGTGCTTGACTCAATGGCTTCCTTACTTGCCTACAACTTAACATCAAATGGAAGTAGGTGTAGTGCTTTGTATCAAGTAGTTTTTACCATGCAACTCCAATGTGTAGGTGTTATTTTTAGCATGATAAATAGCATTCCTATCAAATTGATAGGGTTTACCTAGCAAGAGTCCACAACAATCCATATCTGTGACATCACACCTAACTTTGTCCACAAAATTATCACCAAAAGCAAAATTCAAGGTGCAAGTATGGGTGATGTTGGATGTGGAGTCTACATATTTCCACCCAAGTGCATGAGGTTGGTGATGTGGTTTGATGGGAAGTTTCAACTTCTCCACAACGGACTTTGCAATGAGGTTCTTTTGTGATTTGTTATCAATGACACAATCGACATAGAAATCATGCGTCAAGTGGGCTCTAGTGATAAACAAATGATCACGCCCCCCTTGCGCAAACACATTGGACATTAGGGTAACTTTGTTCAGTTTACCCTTTAAAGAAGGATATTCTTCTTCTGTCCCTATAGCCAAAATGGGACCATCTTGTGGTTCCTCATGTGTAGGCTGTACAATTAGGGATTTCTTCTTCTTAAAATTCTCAAAAGTATAGCATTTGGATTTTACATGTCCATGCTTTTTACAAAAGTCACAATACAATGAAGAAGAAGAATATTTAGCATTAAAGAAATAAGAATGTGCTTTAGGAGAAGTGGGAGGAGAAGAAGAATGAGGGGAAGATTGAGAATTGTTCTTCACCTTCTGTTGATGCTGATTCCCGCATTTGGAAGAGCCCTCTTGTGATGAACGATAATTTTGATATGCACCAACTTTCTCCTCTGCAAGAATGGCATGATTGAATGCCACATCCAAGGTGAGGAAGACATTGAATTTGATCTCCCTAAAAATTTGATATTGCAAGCCACGAGTGAATCTATTAATCAAATCATCTTCTGAATCTTTCACACCAAGCAATACCCTCAACCTATTAAATTGGAAAATTAAATCAGAAACTGACATTCCATAGGTTTGCCTCAGTCTATACCACTTGGTAGTGAGGTCACTTTGGTAGTTTGGTGGAAAGAAGGTGTTTTTCAAAATTTGAGTTAATTATTTCCAATTCATCGTGGCATTATGACTCTGTATTTCTACAATGAGAACTTTTGCTAAACCTATGAGTTTTAGTGTAGCAAATGTGGCTTTTTCATCCTCCAAAATTTCAGCATAAGCAAACCAAGTTTGCATATCCAAAATCCATGCAGATAAGACATCGGGATCCCTAGATCCATCATACATTTTAACCTCACATTTAGCTTTGTTGGCATGATTATGGTGGATTTTGATTTCACCAGGATTGAATTGCACAACAATATCTCTTACCTTCTCTATTAAAATGTCTACTAGAAGTAAGGTTTTCCATGTTTGATCTGAGGTCTTGAGCCATATTTTTCCTAGTATATGCCAAACTAGGAGGATTACAAAATGGTCTTGCAAAATCTTAATCTAGGCTTAGGAACAATTTCAGTTTCCTATGCAGCCAAATTGCCTAGATTTTACAAGTTTTGCTCTCAAAATTAGGGCTATTTTAGTGCTTTTACAAAATGGATTTCAATTTTGCAATTACAAAGTGCACTAAGAAAATGCTGAAATTTAGCTCTTTTACAATGCCAAAAATTGGATTAGGAGATAAAATTAGCAATATTCAAAAAAATTTCAAAAGAACACAAAAAATTTGGTCAAAAACGGACTAATAACGAGGAAGATATCACCTCTTGAAGTTGCTCTCCTTTTTGCTGTTTTTTGGCGCCAAAAAAAATTGAATTCAAATTTTTCAAATTTTAAAATTCTCCTGCCAAGTCATCTTTCCCACCAAAAATTTCCTTCTTTCCCACCAAAAATTTCCTTCAGGTGGAAAAATTAGGTTTCCCGCCAAAAATTGTTTGAATTTTCTCTGCCTTGGTCAATTTGGTAGGTCAACGGGCTGCAGTCAGGCAAATCTAGTTGTTATGTGGCAATTCTGCCACTTGGCGAGAGACTATCCCAGACAGAAGGCTCCACTACCTCTATGGCCTCGAATGCTATGTATGCCCAATGAAGTGGTGCTACCGCACGTGAGTGCGGTCTTCGTGAGCAAAAAAAGTGTCTTTGCCCTCTACAAAGCAAATGTGGGATTAATCCCACTTAAAACAACTCTCCTCCCTGACGTCGATCTCTGACGGTATGTTTCCCGATGGCCGAAAAAATTTTCAACCTTTGAAAATTTTTAATTATTTCTACCGAAAATTTTGTCAGGGGAAACTGCCTTTCGATGAATTTTACAATGCCAGAAAACTTAATCATCGGGGAATCACAGGAAGTTGTCTGCTGCGCGTCATCGATGTCTTCGCTGCTTGAAGATATATGGTCGTTTAATTGGGCAAACGTCATCCACCTGTGATCTACTGCTGATGTTAGTCGAACATGATCTACTGCGTGCATCGACTGGTATGCGATGTCAATCACGCTACCGATGGATGGGTCTGTAGTTGTAGGCCTGTCGTCACCTATGGTCGGCCAAAATTCAATGTCTGAATGATGCATGAATGTAGTATGGAACCTTCAAAAAACCTATTTATATGATGAAAATGATGCATGAATGTAGTATGGAAAGATTTTGTGGAGGTAAGCCATTGTTTTGCAATGATTTGATATTTTATCAATTCTGATTTCAAACGCTAGTTGGCACTTTTGGAACTTTTTTCAAATGCCTTGGTTCCCTTCAATGCACCATGGAACACCCATGGGAATCTCAAGGTGCTTGAAGCAACTATAAATATCTTGTTGTGTGGATTTTGAGCATATTTGTGCATTTTTGAATTTGTGAAGCTGCATCTATGAGATTTGGGTGGAGTAGAGAGGAGTGAGGTGAAGTGATTTGGGCACAGAAGATATGGTGATAGAAGGAGAAGATGTTGGGGCTATAGCTAGGGTTGGAGTATGACCTACTTAGGTAAGTCCCTTGTTTTGTGCAAAAAAAATATGTTTTTGTGATTTCTTTTTTGAACATGTGTTAATGACAGATGTTTTGTGTTATGTTGTAGCTTATGATTTTGGATGCTCAGCATCGATTCTCGCATTACATCCCTGGTATGAGGAATGCACTGGTGAAGGAGGAGTGGGAGTTGCTAGAGGCTATGGGGCTAGCAGAGGTAGCCCATATTGATGTGGTGAGGGTGGATGAGGGGTACCTCTCTGCCTTGGTAGAGAGGTGGGATCCAAATAGGGGCACCTTTCAGCTCCCCACGGGAGAGGTGACCCTCACACTTGAGGATGTATATTGCATCCTCAAGGTGATAGTGGAGGGGATTCACATCAAGGTTGGACTCGATCAAGGGGTGGGTATGAAGAAGATGTTTGGATACAACTGGTAGAGTGTGAGGGTGGAGTGTGGGGGTATTCCATACTTATCCATGTATGTGGACAAGAAACTGGATGTCCTTTGGTTGTTAGTGATGTTCATGTTGGCCAACATCGTGGTCCCGAACAACACTGGTTGTAGGTTCCCTTGGAACATGATAGGGTTAGTGAGTGATATTATCACTATGGAGTAGGTGTATGCATGGGCTCCTACCTTATTGGTGCAGGCATACCAGAAGCTCTATGAGGTGAGGAAGCAGTGGAGGAAGGGATTGGGATGCAGCTTACTACTATAGTGTTGGGAATGGGAGAACTTCAGTATGGCTTTACTAGAGGGCTTACCAATGGTAGGCTTGGGTAGGGAGCAACCCTATGTAAGGAGATGGGCATTGGTAGAGGAGGTATAACCAAGTCATCCTATGTAAATGAGTGAATGGTATAGGGATTTGTGGGCTGGATTAACATCCACCCAAGTGATATGGAGGCCCTAGCAGGGTACTAGGTCGATAGGGTATGAAGAGCATCTATGACAGGTGAGGTAGACTAGGTGGGTGGTTGGGCAATATCGAAGTGAGGCTGAGTATATTAATTTCTCTCATTTTATCTTATAGTTTGGCCAGAGGCAAGGTATTTCATATGAGTTGGTGCTCTATAGGAGGTATTAGGAGGAGATAGGGCTACCATGTGCAGAGCCATAGAGGGTGCCTTATTAGGATTACAAGGAGATAGATATCCCTGATGTGGACGATGTAAGTACTACTACAGAGTACACTACATGGTTCAATACGTAGCCACCATCGACATTGACTCTAGTAGCAACTAGTAGATATGGAAATGAGGGTGATATTGAGGGGACCCATGAAGTTCCCAACCTATAGAGGTACCTTCGATTTGAAAATTGAAGGAGTAGAAATAAGGGTGCTATGAGGTAGGCTCCCAATAGTGTGGGATATGGTGATGATGGGGAGGATATGGATAAGACTCTGGATGGACCTCTAGTTTGGATTGAGGTGGATTGGGGGAGGCTGGAGCAATAGGTGGTAGACCTGGATGTGATGGTGATAGCTTAAGATAAGAGGGTTGTGATGCTCCAGGTATAGCTGACAGAGAGGAGGCATCGACATAATTTTGATATAGCATGCCTTCGATATCGGTAGGGATATATCAAAGCTTTGGAGGATAAGTTGATAGAGTATCACATTCCTCTTCCAAATCCTCTGGCCTCATCTGTATCCAAGGCTATTAGGCAGAGCGATTCTAGGCATAGTGCTAGGTGATGAGCACCAGAAATGCTCATATTTTGTACACATTTTCTTGATCATTATGCGGTTGTATAATAAGGATTGCATACTTTTATAAATAATTATATAGATATTTGATGAAATTATGTGTGTTATCTAATTTGTGTGTTTTTAGTGTGTTTTGTGGAATTGCAGTTGGTTTAGTTAGATTTGGATCAATCGAGGTCTTTTTGATGGACCTGGCACTTTGTTTCTTTGGGGGTCAATGCAGAGAATGTAGGCACCTTCCTCTTCCAGGAAGGCGCCAAGAGAAAGTAGGCACCTTCCTCTTCCAGGAATGCGCCAAGAGAAAGTAGGCACCTTCCTCTTCCAGGAAGGTGCCAAAAGTAAGAAAGCGCATTCCTCCTCCAGGAAGGCACCAAGGAAAGAAAAAACACCTTCCTCCTCCAGGAATGTGCTAAAGGGAAGGAAGCGCCTTCTTCTCATCAGGAAGGTGCCAATGGGAAGGCACCACAACAGGCAAAGTGCCTTCCTCCCATAAGGAAGGCGCAACTAGAAGACATTCCTTCCTCATAGAAGGCAAGTGCATTCCTCCCATAAGGAAGGTGCCACTAGAAGGCAAGCGCCTTCCTCCCACAGGAAGGCACCAACAGAAGGTAAGATCCTTCCTCTTCCAGGAAGGCGCCACGACAATAAGATACCTTTCGTATAGGGAAGGTGCCCGATATACTTAGGCGCCTTCATCATAAGGAAGGCACCTCTATTCTTCACCTGTTGACTAGATTTGCATGACATGGACAGCAGCGGCTGGTGCAGTCCCAAATATACATCATGTAGAGCTAAATTGGAGATCGCACCAATGTATGAAAATGTCTTACCAATGCCAGGTGAAGTACAAACCAATCAGCGAACACGTCACCGTTAGAACCAAATGCCAGTTTTAAGCAAACGTCGATTGCATTCACCAGACTATCTTAATTTAGTCTAGGATGAATCGACTGTTGTAACCTCTTTGTAACAGAATTTCTATGGGTGTGTTATATAAACACACACAGAACGTTCTGAGAGATATATATAAATTGATATAGATTCATATAGATATACAGATATAGATAAGGATTGTAACACTTTGATAAATATATTACAGTTCTAAGAGTTCTAAGCACGTGTTTAGCTAGGAAAAAGTTGCTGGAGCTTGGGCCCACTCCAAGCCAGTATTTGTTCCCCACTTTTCTTCTGTTCAATTATCTAGAATAGTTTATTGCTTTTGTAATGTCGTTTACCATATTGCTATTTCCAGTATTTGCAATAGATTCATTTTCAGGAATGTGTGGATGTTTCATTTCTATAGATTTAATTATTTTCTTCTTACGTAAATGATTGAGGAGTGCATGAATTATTGACAACCATTTTTAAAACACCCCCCAATAGTAGGATTAGCGAATTCATCTCAAGTGGTATTGTAAGCAATCTTATTCAGACCCTTCGCAAGTTTATGAAGCTCCCTGGGTTGATAATTAAATGCATGAAAATGTGACAAAAGTAGGAAAAATTTAACCTTGTTTGGCCCGCAACATTTTGGCGCCATTTCCAGGGAAGCGTCTCAATTAAATTATTTAAAATACCCTAAAACCTTCCATCTAACCTTGTATGAG
The DNA here is from genome assembly GCA_028583015.1 of Wollemia nobilis. Lineage (NCBI taxonomy): Eukaryota > Viridiplantae > Streptophyta > Pinopsida > Araucariales > Araucariaceae > Wollemia > Wollemia nobilis. Next base: position 897,845 of record JAQPPZ010000128.1, on the reverse strand, counting down.
TTCTTCGAGAAGAAGAGGACCGGACGATCGGTTTATAAGAACCAATCCATCAAAACTAGAGTCAGCCGAGCATTCTGAATTTGAATTAGACTCGCCCGACCCACCAGCTATCCATTGGAGTGAGGAATCGCACTTTGTGCAAAGTGCCTCCTCATCCCATCAACGTGGGAAAGAACGAATCATCATAAATCCCCTGTTTAATAGGACTCCCTTAGAGGAAGCCCTATTGTGGAAGGCTGTAGAATATCGAACAATCTCACTAGACAACCTTAAATATTTGACTCATAAAGTTTTAAATGATCGAAAGGCCATAAGCACTGCATTAGAAACCACATTTCTTGAAAAAATGGTTCATAACAATGAAGTCTCATCTGGCTTTAGTTTCCCGATAGAGGAAGGAGTAGGAGATGCCAAAATGAAAAACATATCCCCTGCTCACCTTTCGTCCTTCAGAGGATACCCGAATGAGGACCCTGACCTATTTTTATTTAAGTTTGATGTCTTATGCAGGTCTGTGGACTACAAATCCGATATGCAGAAGCTGAAAATATTTCCTTCTACATTAGACGATGCAGCTCTGCGGTGGTTCATCATTTTGGGAGACAAAAACATTGCCACTTAGGACCAGATGAAGAGGCTCTTTTTAGAACAATACCAAGATTTTGGGAGAGCAAGAGACTCCAGGGAGGAGGTCCTGAGCATGACACAGAAAGAAGATGAGTCTCTCGAGGAGTACTAGGAGAGATTCAACTTTAATATTCAACGGTCTCCTCACACGAGACTATATGATAAGTCCCTCAAAAGCATATTCTTGAGAGGACTTACCAATGAATCACTGGAGGCTCTTAACATGATCTCCGGAGGTGATGTCTACCAGCTTGCTATGGAAGACATCCGACAACTATGCCGAAACTACTCAAGAAGGAGAGGCAAGGCCACCTCCAAAACCATGAAGGCGACTGCTTCAATCACAAAGATAGAAAAAGGTAACATGCTGGAGGATTTAAAGAGCGAAATGCTCTCATCTCTAGCACTACAAATGGATACGTTGTTGTTAGAGAAAAAGAAGCAAGAGAATGACACAACATTAGCTTATTTCTATCCAAAATGTAGAGGGAGGCATGCAAAGAATGCATGCTCAGAGAACAAGGTCAGAGTATGCACAGTTTGCAGGTTGAATCATAAAACTCGATTATGCCCACAACTGCCCAGTAATTAGGAGGAGGCTGAAAGCACGGATGCCTATTTCATAGGCAATCGAAAGAGTTGGCCATAGCCCCCCGTGGGAAATATGCCAACCAAAATACCACCATATGGGGGAGGGCCATACATGCACCAAGGACCACCTCAACCACCTAACATGGGGTGGTGGGGGCCATAACCCTGGTCTAACGCACCCCCAACAACATTCCCAAACCAGCAGCCATGGATGCCATATCCATATCCTGGGCAGCAGTGGAGAGGCCACACTACGTGGAATCAGGATCCACAAAATGTAGTGCCTACTCACCCCCAATAGAATTTACCAGCATTTCTAGTAGTGAGACCTGCGCAGCTATCCACACAACCAATGACAAATCCGAATAACAGAGTGAACTAGCCAGCATACAACGTGGAGGGTGAGATGTATCATATGTATAATATTCAGCTTAGGTCAGGTAGGCAGCTAGGAGTAGGAACACCTCCACTGGTAGAAGAGGAGGAAGAGGTAGAAGAAACACCTTTGGTAGAGGAGGAAGAAACACTTGAGAGAGCGAAGGCTCCATTTCCTAGCCGACTACAAGAACAGAGAAAAGTAACACAGCTAGAATTCGACATCTTGTCAAGCTTGAAGAACCTCACAGTGACAATTCCATTATTTCAAGCAATCCGAGATGTTCCAATATATACCAAGGCAATCATAGAGATGTGTCTAAGGAGGACGGGATGAAAAGTAACCCATACTATCAATGTCATGGGTAAATTGGTAGATTTGATGATGGGCAGAACATGCCACCTGAAGTATGCAGATCCAGGAAGCCCGATGTTGACTGTAAAAATCGAAGGACATTCCCTGTCCAACATGTTGGTTGATCTTGGAGCAGCCATCAACGTGATGCCTCAGGAGACCATGCAGAGGCTGCAACTCACGAACCTGAAACCCACCATGATAGTGCTGCAGCTAGCCGATCGATCGACCGTATCGTCGAAAGGGATGTTGGAAGACGTGATAGTAACGGTCAGTGCATGGGAATACCCAGTCGAATTTTTAGTTTTGCAAACCAAAACTAGGTTGGGTGGTTACCCGCTCACTTGGGGAGGCCATGGATGGAAACAACCGATGCTTACATCAGCCACTGAGATGGGTTGATGACCATCTCCGATGGGTGAAATGTCAAAAGGCTGACCATTTCACCTCCAGCACAGTCTGTCGACTCAGTAGGAGAACCCATAATCACCAAGCATGGAAATCTGGAGCTGTCCATAATCCAGCCGATGATGGCATTGGAGGAGTTGATAAAAGAGGACGAAGATGGTGCTATTGTGGAGTTCTCCATGGAGAACCCTCCATCTTTGCACCTGGATCACCGTTGACTGGAGCCCAATATCACCACGTCCGGTAGATACACGTTGGGCTAGGAAGAACATTAAATGTTAGTAGTAGGTTGACACCCACACAACTAACAAAATTAGAAGAGCTCCTGGTAAGGCACCAACAAGCATTTGCATGGGATTACTTAGATATGCAGGGCATCAGCCCAAAGATCTGTACCCATCGGATTTATCTAGATGATCAGGCAACTCCTAGCCGACAGCCACAGAGAAGAATGAACTTGGTAATGAAAGACATTTTCAAGGAAGAACTGCACAAAATCTTGGCTATCGGATTCATATATCTGATTTTTGACAGCGAATGGGTATCATCGTTAGTGGTGGTCCCTAAAAATAATGGGAAATGGTGAATCTATGTGGACTACAAAGCATTGAACAAAGCAACCAAGAAAGACCACTTCCAGCTCCCGTTCATTGATCAGGTCTTGGACACACTCTCGTGGAGGAAGTATTTCTCCTTTATGGATGGATTCAGTGGATACAACTAGATACAAATAGGAGAAGAATATTATGATAAGACAACGTTCACTTTCCCATGGGGAATGTTTGCCTATAGGGTATTGTCATTCGGACTGTGCAACGCACCTGCCACCTTTCAAAGGGCGGTGCTTAGAATATTCTCAGACATGATGGGATATGGGGTCGAGGTATACATAAATGACTTCATCACCTATGGAGAAACCTTCGAGGAGGCAATGACAAATTTGGAAAGAGTGCTCGACAGAAGCAAGGAAAATAATTTGTCCCTAAGTAATGAAAAATGCTTTATGATGATTCAAGAAGGCATCGCACTGGGGCACCACCTCTCTATATAAGGAATAAAAGTTGATAAAAGGAGATTGAGGTCATCAGAGACCTACCCATCCCTAGAACACAAAAATAGGTAAGGATTTTTCTTGGATCAGTCGGGTACTATCGGCAATTTATCGTCAAATTTAGCAAAATTGCCAAACCACTGCACACTCTATTATCTAAGGATGTAGAGTTCAAATGGATGGGATATTGTGAAGAGGCGTTCCAATTGCTTAAGGAGAAACTGATATCTACACCAGTTTTAAGAGGACCAAATTGTGCCATACCGTTCCATATTTACTGTGATGCATCCAATGGTGCGATTGGAGTAGTTCTCGAAAAAAAATATGGCAAAGAATTTTATGCCATTTATTATGTCAGTAAAAACTTTGCAGGAGTAGAGCTCAAATACACGGTGACAGAGAAGGAGTTCCTCGTAGTTGTCCATGATATAAACAAATTCCACCACTATATCATTGGATATAAGGTATTTGTCCACACGGACCATGCGACTATCAGATACCTAATGAGCAAGCCGGCCATTGGCGAAAGAATTATCAGATGGTTGTTGCTACTGCAGGAATTTGACATCACCATAGTCGACAAACCAAGCAAGGATAACATCGTGGTAGATTTTCTATCCATATTGATACCAGTAGACCACCAAGTAGTGGAAGACCAATTTTTGGACAAAAAATTGTTCACTATTAGTGAACAAACCCCATGGTATGCAGATATAGCCAATTACTTGGCCATCGAAAGGACCTCACCTGCTCTCTCTTACCTAGAAAAGTAGGCGGTCATAGAGAAAAGTGCATTGTTCCTCTGGATGGATGGTCTCCTATTTAAAATAGGACGTGACCAAATTATAAGAAGATGCTTAGCAGAACATGAGTTCTCAGAAGTACTCAAAGCATGTCACGACTAGCCATGCGGAGGACACTTTGCAGGGAAATGAACTACCTACAAAATCCTATAGGCTAGGTACTTTTGGCCCACTCTGTTTAAGGATGCAGCTGCGTACACCAGCAAGTGTGACGAATGCCAAAGTATGGGCAGAACAACCCATCGAGACGAAATGCCCCTGCAAGACATGGACTTCGTGGGACCGTTCAATCCACCTTCGATGGGGAGGAGGTTTATTTTGGTCTGTACAGATTACATTACCAAATGGGTTGAAGTACAGGAATTAAGGGATCCAAAGGAAAGAACGGTCATCAATTTATTATTTGCCCATATTTTTACACGATTTGGGGTTCCTTGGGAGATAAAAAAAGACCAAGGGCCTCAATTTACCTCTAAGTTGATCGAGGAGCTGATGGAGAAATACAGAGTTTGGCATAATAAAACTATGCCCTACCATCCGTAGGCAAACGGGCAAGTGGAAGTGACAAACAAAGAAATAGAGAACATCTCGATGAAGACCATGCAACAACATAGGAAAGATTGGGCTACACGGTTGTCGGAGGCACTTTGGGCATATAACACCATGTGGAAATCCACCACAGGATTTACACCTTTCCAACTGGTCTATGGGAAAAATGCGATGATGCCCATCGAATTTGAAATCAAGACGCTGAGAACGGCTTCAGAATTAAACTTGAGCTTGGATGAAGCTCAAAAACAAAGGATTCGACAGCTAGATCAGCTGGACGAAATCCGATTGGATGCTTTGCAGAGGACAAAAATTATACAAAAGCAAATAAAGAGGTGGCATGATAGCCACATTAAGCTGAAGCAGTTCCAAGAAGGGGAATGGGTACTGTTGTGCGATTCTCGATTCTAGGAGAGGAAGGGAAAACTAATGCAGAGATGGATGGGGCCGTATGAGGTGGTAGAGCTCATCAAGAATGGGGCGGTGCATGCTAAGACAATTGACGGCAGCAACACCACGTTCACAGTCAATGGCCACCAACTATGCCCCTATAATACTTCTGAGACATTATAGGTAGAATCCAAAATAGGCATGGGGGAGACCCCATCTTGCTAGATCTAGACTAAACTCTCACAAGTGAAATGGTGGGCATGGAAGTGCTCACCCAAAATTAGTTAATGTAGTTGTTTTTATATATAGTGTGTTTTTGTAGGGACGACGCCCGCATGCAAGCTACAGGCATCCTAACCCAGGGCCTAATAGGCATGGAATGCATCTAACTGCCATTATTTTCCTTTTTTTCGATTGATTTTTGTAGGTGGAGGACCTGACAGCACGAGGGATAGGTATTTGGGAAACCAAGCCTGATTCGGCTTAGCATTCCGACACCGGATCGTAGGTAGAAGTTAAGGCAGCATGAAGCAAGACCGGGAAGACTTGATCACCCTTTCCCAGTGAATCACAACATGATTGCCGAGAATAATGCACCTTTCGCATCTAGAAGGTGCCCATCCAGAAGGAGGCACCTTTCACATCCAGAAGGCACCCAACCAGAAGAATGCGCCTTCCACATCAAGAAGGTGCCTAGACAGAAGAAGGTGTCTTCCTTATAGAGAAGGCGTCCAACATAGTTCTCAATATATATATATATAGGCACCTTCTATGGCTAGAAGGCACCATTAAAAAAAATAAAAAAATAAAAAAAATGCCAAGGCGCCTTCCACATCGGGAAGGCGCATCGAGAGAGAGGCGTCTTCCACATCAGGAAGGCGCATGCAGACAGAGGCGCCTTCCACATCGGGAAAGTGCATGCAGACCGAGGCGCCTTCCACATCAAAAATGTGCACCCAATCAGGAGCACCTTTCGTAGTAGGAAGGCACCATCATCAAGAAGGTGCCTTCCACCATCGAATGGCACATCCAATCAAAGGCACCTTCCATCACCAAAAGGTGCATCCATTAAGAAAGCACCGACAACATCGGGAAAGCACCACATAAGAGCCTTCCACATGGGGAAGGTACCAAAGAACGCCTTTCACGTACAGCCAGCACTCACATCTCTCGGATGCCTCGAGCGGAATGAAGCATCACACAAATGAGCGGCACCAGATGACCATACCCCTCCCCTGTGTCACAAATCGACGAATCAACGACCTCCATGATGCTTGAAACACTGAATTAGGTACGCGCATGTTAATTCAAATTTTTATATAATTATTTATAAAAATATGCAGTATCAAAAAAGATACCGCCATCATAAAGATCATATCCCCCCATAGCCGAAACCGTGTGCCAATGATATGGCACCTTCCATAGCTACTAGGATTAGGCGCCTTCCCTATAATAAGGTGCCTTCCTGAGTAAGGAAGGATAGAAAAAAATAGCAGTAGTAATGGAAGGCACCATGGGAGGAAGGTCTAAGAATCACGCAGTGAAGAAGAATGAACCAGGTGATATGAACAGAATCAGAGGAGCGATGAAAACACAGTTCGAGGCCGAGGGATGGCTCAAATACTGTACCATGGTCAGTCAAGGCCAGGACATGGAGGCAGCCAAGGAGTTCACTGCCTCCTTGAGGGGTGATGTGGCCCAAGTACGAGGGGTAGAAATTCCAGTCACCCTTGAGTTCATCTCATAGGCAATTGGATTTCCCCTCATAGGGGAATGTGTATATAAGGGCGGACTGTTAAAGCTATACGTTGAAGTGCTATTGCCAAGAGAGAACATGTAGATAGACAAGGAAGGGTTACCCAAAAATAGTCTCCCCATGAATCTATGGAAGATGTTCGAGCAGTTTGCTTGATTCTTCACATGCACCAAGAAATATACCCATCTGCACGCTAATCATGTGCAGTTTCTCAATCACCTGGTGCATGGAAGGAAGTTAAACGTGCCCTTTTGCTTGGCGAATGCTCTGAAGGACAAAGCGAATCGGTACTAGAAGGGGGCACTGTCCACCTTAGCCCACCATGGGTTGATATCGACACTGGCCTGCCATGAAAAAGCACAGGGGCAGAACCTCGATGCAGAGGGAGATGGTGGCCAAGAAAGGTGACACAATCCGATTGCCGAAGTAGGGCAAGATGAGGGATCCCCTATAGATGAAATAATGAGCATCGAGAAATTGGCATTGCCATATTTCATAGAGGAAAGAGGGCAGTCACCAGTGCCTGAAAACACAGAGAAAAGAGGGCAGTCACCAGTGCCCGAGAGCACAAAGGGAAGAGGGCATTCCCTAGTACCTGAGCATGAGGAAGAAGGAGCATTGCTTGCTAGCGGTGAGGATGAGTTTCACTCGACAGAACCAATCCCTAGGAGGAAATGTCTGTAGTGACTCCTCTCGATAGAGGAAGAATAGAGTGACCCGAAAGTAGACGTTGCAGCCCAAACCCTCCGAGAATTGATGAACTGGAGCCCATAAAATGCAAGGACTTATGGGAACAATGACCAGGTCGATGCGGCCTTGGAGGAGGCGCTCGAATGGAAAACCAATTGTTGGATGACACAGCAAATTTTGGAGGACTGCCAAAACCAACATGAAGGGGAGCTAAAGGAATGAGACAAACAGATCACCCAGCTTGAGCAGTTGGTCTGACTGTTACGGGAGGAAAACCAGCTGCTTCAGGATAGGGGAATGGAAAGAAGAGATGCATACACTCAAACTGATTAGGTGAAAGAAGTCCCGATGAATTCTCCCACATCTATTGAACGAGTATTCTCTTCGAGGGAAATTCTATTGGATGCCCGACAGAGCAGCCCGGAGGCAGGGGAGAATTCCTTTGTTTTCGAGGGTGAAGGGGAGAGAAGTCCTACAATACCCCTTGTCAACGTCCTAAGTGATATAGAGCAAGATGAGGGCCTCCAGCAGTAGACAGGACCAGAGGATAAGGAGGAACTCCCCAGACCTGAAGAAGGAGAAGAGCCTGAGGGGTTGACACCAGAAAGACAGGAGAACGAAGGATCACCCCCAGAGATAGCAGCACAAAATGATGAGAATTCTCTAGAATAGACCCCTCAGAGCGAGGAGACATCCCCTAGAGAGAAGGAGAAGATCCCTGTTTGAGCCATCGTATTTTCCATAGAGGCTAGAGGAAAGAGGCCCAGGACGGCTCGAAAGAAGGTGAAGGTGACCTTCGTCGAGCCAGAAGAGGACGAGTGGTATATGCAGCCATTCACCGAAAGGAAAAAATAGTTCGAACGACTGCTCAAGGAGATAAAAGCAGCCAAAGAGGCCAGGAAGGCAGCCTCAAGGATGAGAGGAGACTCTGGCATCTGCATTAATCCAACAAAGGACAACCAATTCTGGGACATTTACGATTCATCCCGGGGATGACCCTCCATGAAGGAGGTATTTGGAATGATGGGGGGTATATGGACCCCAATTGGAGGTTGCTGCCATTGCAAAGGAGAACGCAGGGCTTACTCCTAAAGTGACCAGATTATACAAGGCCCAAGTAGTACCTTCTAGGGGGGATAATTCAGATATCCCTCTGGCAGTGGTCAGACCTCTAGACGCTGACCTCTAGCAAGCTATCGAAGCTACATTCCAGTCAGTAGAGACGACGTTGGCTAGATCACCGCCAGTAGTGGCCATAACGAGAAAGGGGCAATCGACAGCCGCACCCTCAATTATGCGTAGGAAAAGGCTAGCCACACCTTCAGATTCCGGTGCGCAGAGGAGACAAACTCGGGCCGTTGGGGCAGCCGAACCATCCAAGAAATGACAACGATGAAGGGTCAATAGGGCTACTTGTAGTTTGGATGCCACGAGGGCGTGGCATATGTTAGGCATGGGGGGATGATGAGCACCAAAAATTCTCATATTTTGTACACATTTTCTTGATCATTATGCGGCTGTATAATAAGGATTGCGTACTTTTATAAATGATTATATAGATATTTGATGAAATTATGCGTGTTATCTAATTTGTGTGTTTTCAGTGTGTTTTGTGGAATTGCAATTGGTTTAGTTAGATTTGGATCAGTCAAGGTCTTTTTGATGGACCTAACACTTTTTTTCTTTGGGGGTCAATGCAGAGAACATAGGTGCCTTCCTCTTCTAGGAAGGCGCCAAGAGAAAGTAGGCGCCTTCCTCTTCTAGGAAGGCGCCAAGAGAAAGTAGGTGCCTTCCTCTTCCAGGAAGGCACCAAAAGTAAGAAAGCACCTTCCTCCTCCAGGAAGGCACCAAGGAAAGAAAAGTGCCTTCCTCCTCCAAGAAGGCACCAAAGGGAAGGAAGCGCCTTCCTCTCATCAGGAAGGCACCGACGGGAAGGTGCCACGACAGGCAAAGTGCCTTCCTCCCATAAGGAAGGCACCACTAGAAGACATGCCTTCCTCACAGAAGGCGAGCGCCTTCCTCCCATAAGGAAGGTGCCACTAGAAGGCAAGCGCATTCCTCCCATAGGAAGGCGCCAACAGAAGGTAAGCACCTTCCTCTTCCAGGAAGGCACCATGATAGTAAGATACCTTTCGTATAGGGAAGGCGCCCGATATACTTAGGTGCCTTCCTCATAAGGAAGGCACCTCTGTTCTCCGCCCGTTGACTAGATTTGCATGACGTGGACAACAGCGGCTGGTGCAGTTCTAACTCTATGTCATGTAGAGCTAAATTGGAGATCACACCAACGTATGAAAATGTCTTACCAATGCCAGGCAAAGCACGAACCAATCAGCGAACATGCTGTCGTTAGAACCAAATGCCAATTTTAAGCAAATGTCGATTGCATTCATCGGACTGTCTTCATTTAGTCTAGGATGAATCGATTGTTGTAACCTATTTGTAATAGAAGTTATGCGGGTGTGTTATATAAACACATGCAAACCGTTCTGAGAGATATATATAAATTGATATAGATTCATATAGATATACAGATATAGATAAGGATTGTAACACTTTGATAAATATATTATAGTTCTAAGAGTTCTAAGAACGCGTTCAGCTGGGAGGAAGCTGCTGGAGACTGGGCCAACTCCAAGCAAGTATTTCTTCCCCACTTTTCTTCTATTCAATTATATATAATAGTTTATTACTTTTATAAGGTCGTTTACCATATTGCTATTTCTAGTATTTGCAGTAGATTCATTTTCAGGAATGTGTGGATGTTTCATTTCTATAGATTTAATTATTTTCTTCTTATATAAATGATTGAGGAGTGCATGAATGATTGACAACAATTTTGAAAACACCCCCCAATAGTAGGATTAGCGGATTCATCTCAAGTGGTATTGTAAGCAATCTTATTCAGACCCTTTGCAAGTTTACGAAGCTCCCTGGGTTGATAATTAAATGCACGGGCATGTGACAAAAGTAGGAAAAAGTTAACCTTGTTTGGCCCGCAACACTAGGTCTAAGACTCCTGCTAGATCACATGGGTCGTCTTGGAGGACATAGCTAGTGCTTAGATGCACTTTTTGTATATGAGACTTGGTGCTCCATTGTGTGTAGCCTTTTGGCACTCATTGTATATGAGATATTTATACATATATATACGTGGATTTTACTTTGTGTTATATGTTTGTGTGAATTTTTTTTGTGGAATATTTTGTTTATATTGATTATTAATGCATATGATATGTTATGGATGATTAATGAAAGTGGAAATGTATGTATGATCACTGCAAGGTATGGAATGCACATGATTTGATGATAATTCATAGTTTATATTTTATTTGGATATGATCTAGCATTGTCAATTAATCAGGGGCACCACACTTTGTGGCTTATGTGGTACATGACTCATGAAGTGATATGGATGTTGACATGGAAGAAGATTTAGATGTTGATATGGAATAATATATGGATGTTTATATGGAAATATGACTATTTTATAGACTTAGAAATACTATTGGCATCAAAAAAACTCACTAAAACTACCTAATCCCTCTAGGACCAAATGTGTGTGCAATAAATTTAGTTATCGAATCATGAGCATGGTAATGACTCTAGATAATCAAGAACTAATGTGTGTGCAAGTGAGTTCATGAAATAATATTGAGTAAATTAGGGGTGACCTGTTATGAATTAAAATAATAAGTTAGCTTCTCCGTATGTGCGATCATAGGTCTCTTTAAAAGAGAAGTGTCACCATGCATGAGCATACTCCACTGCCAGTCAAGCATCTATAGCTCTGGTGGAGGCTGACTCCATAGTCTACAAATTTTTATTTCTTAAGTTTTGGAGATGACTACCTAACCGTCTGACTAGAAATGTAGTATAATCCTTACAACCCAATAATCAATGGTGTGTGATATAAAATATTTATAGCTTTGGGAAATCATATTCTCAACCTAAGTGTGATGATAATTGTACCCTATCCTTACTACTTTGTATTTTAAATTTTGAAGCAACTGTGATAGTGATGAAAACCATTGTTTTTGTGGACTATGTTGCATGATGGGACATGTGAGGATTACCCTTTTCACTTTGAGGTTCAAACCAAATATGGTGTTATATCTCTTTGAAACCAGATGTATTTAATATGTGTGATTGTGTTTATTTCAAGAATGTTTTAGAATCAATTCCTAGAACTCAAGATTTTCTTAGTGAAGATGTGTATGGTCCTAAAAGGAAATCGACATGTATTTAGAGTTTGCTTAAAATACTAGGACTAGATGAGTGACCGAAAACACCTAGGAATAATGGGCATGTGGATTGGAAATGATAATTTGGCTTGGTGGAATATTGTGTGGATGATGTTGTGAAGGTGCCCCTGATTAAGGCAACATGAATTTATTGGACCAATTCAAAACCTTGAACTTAATAAATTATCCCTAATATGAAATGTGAAATATGGATGTGAATGCAATGTATAAATTGCAAAATGCAATGTGTTCAAATGCAATGTGTTGGGATGAAATGCAATTTTTTTGAATGTATGCAAATGAAGTGCAATGTTTTTGTGTATTAGCCATGTATATATACATATATATATATATATATATATATATATATATATATATATATATATATATATATATATATGTGTGTGTATATATATATATGTGTATATATATATATATATATGTATATATATGTGTATATATATATATATACACATATATATACATATATATATATATATATACACATATATATATATACACATATATATACATATATATATATACATATATATATATATATATATACATATATATATATATATATATACATATATATATATATATATATATATATATATATATATATATATATATATACATATATATATATATATATATATATATATCAATCACATTATGCATAGAATGCTTTCAAGTGTATAACATTAAGTGGTTTGGGTTCTTCCTATCCCTTTAGACTGAAAAGCCTATAAGTACCATTACCCACTCTTTGAGTGATAATTTATGGACCCAACCAATTAGCTATGAATTTATCACGAAGATGCGGTAGTGCATTGGTGTTTTGTTGATTCTCTTTAAGGATAGAAAATCCTACTTAGAATTCACGTAGATGAACTTTGACATTGTAATCATGCTTTAGTTGGTCTTTATAAACTCGTAAATGCTCTAAAGCATTGACTCACATCTCATCAAGAAGTGTGAGTTGGTCAATATGTGCTTGTCTAGAAGTATCGTCATCTATGAATTCTTGCAAAGAAATTCACAAGGAGGGAATCTCGAGCTCAAGAGGCATGATTGCTTCAGCTCCATAGACCAATGAAAATGGCATTACCCCAGTAGGCATGTGGATGCTTGTTTGATAAGCCCATAAAGCCAAGGGGATTTTGGTATGCCAATCTCTATGATTTTTGTTAATAAGTTTCTTAAGAATAGCAATTAAGGTCTTGTTGGTAGCCTCAGCCTATCCATTTTCTTATGGGTAATAAGGAGTCGAGAAACTATGTTGGATGTTATATTTATCACAAAGTGCTCAAACATCCTTGTTCTTTAAAGACTTACCATTATCAAAGATAAATTTTGAGGGAATACAAAAAAGATAAATGATATGGTGAAGTATGAACTCCATAATTCTAGGTCCTATCGTACTGGTTAGAGGAATTGCCTCAACCCACTTTGTGAAGTATGAACAAAATGATCTACTTTTTTCTTGAAAGTGCATTTAGCAGTTCGAGACATTCCATATGGGAGTGTTCCAAACTTGAGAAAGGCTACTATTAGACTTGACCAAGGCTCATATGGATCCGACTAGATAAAGCAAACATCCTTTTTTTCATCCTTAGATTTAGCATGAACAATTGTAGATTTTGAGATCGTTGAAATAATAAGGGGTTGTACCTCTCCTAAGGAGTCTTTTGAAATCAATGATCCAAGTGAGGCCATTGCATTTGCAAATCTTTTAGTTGAACTTGGTAAACTATTGATTTCATACCATTCAAATTTAGATAGCAATTTCATTGCTACTTCATGGTAAAGTTTAATGGTAGTTTCTTTTCATTGGTATTCTCCATTGATTTGCTTGAAAACAAGTTGGGAATCACTAAATATCCTAATACGCTTAATGCCCATAGCTATAGTTGATTTAAGAACTAAGATTAAGGCTTTGTACTCTATGGTGTTTTTTGTGCATTAGAAGTCCATTTTGAATGATAAGGGAATAGGTACCCCCTGGGGTGTATGAAACATGAATCCAACACCTTGACATTTCTCGCACTTAGAGCCATCAAAGAATAGTGTGATATCGATGTCTTCCTCCGAAATGGCATCTTCTTCTTGTTCGATGACAACAAATACTGAATCATCTAGGAGATAAATAATCAAAGGATGATCACTAGGTAGTTGAGCTTCCGCAAGTTGATCGTTTATAACCTGATTTTTAATGGATTTTTGGCTGATGAGTTCAAGATCAAATTCCATAAGACGCATTATCTATTTAGTGGTATGGGTGTTATTGTAAGTGCAATACATCATATAATGTAGAGGATTTTTCCTAGATATGACATATGTTGTGTGACTAAGCATGTAATGTCAAAGTTTCTTAGTGGCAAAAACCATTGCTAAGCACAATTTTTCTACATAAGCGTATTTGGTTTCATAGCTTACCAATGTTTGACTAATGTAATAGACAACTTGCTCTCGATTTTATTCATTCTTTTGTGTAAGCATTGTCCCTAGTTCAAAGTCTATTGCTGAAACATAGAGATAGAATCAAAACCCTAGACGAGGAGGAGCTAAGACTAGCGAAAAAGCTAGGTATTGTTTAATGTCATAAAAGGCTTATTGATATTCATCTGTCCAAGAAAATGGTACTCCATTTTGTAATAGATGATTGAATGGCCTTGCATTTGTTAGAGAGTTGCATGGTAAAATGATGGATTGATTGGATATTTCCTTGTAAACAATGCAAAAGTGATGTAAAAGCGAAACACCAAAAATATATAACAAGATAAATTGAAATAAATACCCAATATTGCACAAAAGAGATGCTTTTATTAACATCGGGGAGCCTTAAATATCCAATGTTTGAATGAAATAATTGATTTATTTGATAAAAATATTTACAATAACTAGGGTTCTCCAAAACCCTAGTGAACAGTGTTGGTGGTGTCTTCAATATCGCTTCTGATCAGGGGTGAGTGGGCTTCATGCTTATCCAATACTGGGCCGCTCCAACTTAAATAGTTGTGTAATGCTTATGTATCTTTCCAAACTTGCACATAGGCAATAACAAAAAAATATTAGTAGCCACTATGAGGGCTCCACTGCGTGAGACCCTCAAACATGAAACAACAAACCCTACTTGTGTAATAGAAATACTATAAGTAGATATGAGAGGATTAAAATAAATATAAAAAAGAAAAGCTTACCTTGTTGAACTTGTCATTTTTTATCTGTGATAATTATTGCAAGAAGTTGGTGTGGCGATGCCCTAGCATCACCCGAGGGCTTCTCTACTCTTCAGCAATAGGTTATGAGATGCCCATGGGTGCTCGGTAGTAATAGAAAATGCTCGTGGATGCTTGGGGATGGTGGGAAGCATCCATAGGTGCTTGGTGATGGAAGGAAATGATCAGAGATGCTCGATGGTGACAAGGAGCACCTAGAGGTATTCGAGAGCAAAGGTTAGGATCTGTAGAAGTAGATCTAGCTGATAGATAAAAGCGATGATAAATGCAAGGATGAGGGTTAGTGAGGATGAATAATGAGGAAACTTGGATGGACTTAGACTGCTTAGGGCTAAAGACTTCATGAATTACTTAGAGACAACTCATATGTGAACTACTTAGGGGAACTTAGCACAAAAGATCCAGGGGTTGAACCATCAAAATGGTTCCCATTAATAATCCACACTAGGATATGTTAGGGGTTGAACAACATGAATTGTGTGGCTCATATTAAAACACATCGGAGGGTGGATATTAATTTCCTGTGTGTGGTATGGATTGATGTAGATGGATGGCTAGGATTAAGTAAAATTGGATGGTTGGGATTTACTTACATATATAATATTTATATTTATTAAATATATAAAATAATATTAAACAAATATTTAACAAATATGTCTAAATATATAAATAAATGGGTAAAATTATGGAAAGACCTGGATGGACGACAAGTGGCTAGGTTTTGGTGTCTACAGCAAGATTACTTGTAATACAAAGAAACTCCTAAGAAATATAATCATGATAAAGTATGTAAGAAATATATAAAAGTAAGATGGTATAAAATTCCAAATGATAGATAACTTATCATCGAGGTGGTTTGGTTTCATCTATGCATTACTATTGTATTTAAGTAAATAGGAAGAAGAGGGAAATATCCTTATGATTCTATATTACTCTTATCTATAACCACGCATATATCTTTCAAATTCCTTTGCACAATATTTATAGGATCTATTTGTTCATCTTTGATAAACAATCAAAGGTCAGTGTTCAAGTCACGACACCTCCAAATCTCTAAGTCAATATTAAGGAATGGTGTTTAGGATTAATTTTGACTTGAGTTTTGTGTTTCTTTAACATTTCATATGGGATACCACTTAATGTTTTTTCATATTTATACGTTGTAATATATTATTGTAAAAAATATTAATTCACTATAGTGATTAGGTAATTTGCAATTGATATTAATTTGGGTATATCAACACAAATCATGCATTGGTTGAGTTGGAGTATTTAATTATGAATGGACTTGATTCTCCCTAGTTACTAGGTATTTTATGAGCTACATTGTTTTAGGCACATTGATATAGATCATTCCTTGGTTGGATTGGTTATGAAAGCACCATTAATCTAACATTTTTATCATCATAGTGTTTGTGTTATGGAAATTCATATTTGTGAATCTTATTTCTTTTCTTTTTTTCTTTTAGTTTTTTATGGTGTCTCTTGATGTAAGCATTATTTGGTAAGACTATAATTAATTTACTCATGTAACTACAAACATAACTAAAAGAAGGAAATAAGATAGGAGATAATTTAGCCAATAAGAGCTTTGCTTATTTTTGTCTTACAAAATTCAAAATTTGCAAGGTAACTCTCAAAGAGAGATTCCATCTCTTAATAAAACTAATACCATAAATTTGATAGAAGAAACATTGTAGCTTGAGGTAGTTAGATAATATATTTGATAACACCATTTGGATATGGTCTAAGTGACCTTATAAATATTATAATAATTTTATATTCTACTTAGAGTGGCCCTCTAGATTTTTAAAATGATAAAAACATATAGATAATTATTTCTTAAAATATTTTTGAAAACATAATAAATATTTAAATTATATATATATTTTTATTTGGTTAATGTGAGAAACCTCTACGACCAACGCATAGGGTTGAGCAGTCTCCTCACAACCATGACCCCTCGTAAAGCCGAGAGCTATGATTATCAACAGAGAATTTAACACACAACCACCATACACCCACCTCCTCACACACTCGCCCATGCCATGGTTTGAACCTTGGACCTCCCAAAGAAGAGCCAAAGTTCAAACCGTTGTATTGCCACCCTCAGACTAAATTATGTTAATAATTATTCAATATATTAAAAATTATAAAGTTATAAAACAAATAAAATATGGAAATAATAAAATCAACACATTGGGGTTGCAACTCTAAGTGATTTTTGGAAACTCGTGCAACCCAAAAGCCCTTTTGGGTAGTGAACCATGCTAGATGATGACTTTGCATCTAAAGTGGGCTTGTTGGGAGGAAGTTTGGATATCTAAAACCTTAGAAGGGGGTTGGGGGAAGGAGGCTAGGTCGGCTAAAGTGTCTTCAACATCTAGCTATGGTGTGGGGTGATATCCTATATTGGTTTGTTTTGGGCTGTTACTATCTTTACTGCAAATGCAGGTGGGATCGAGGGGTGGAAGACTAGTCAACTGGAACCTTAGGGGATAGGTGAAGGAAGCTTACACAGTTGAAGGAACCTCAAAATCTTACTTTGTTCATGTGTATATGGATAGACTAGTCTATGACTAAAATCCAACAAGATATATGGGGTTTTTTGCCTTCGTAGAGATTTGTATCGGAGGGTTCTCCTATCATTGGGGTACTCTATTGCATATATTTTCTTTTGATTGGTTTTATTGCTACCATATCACCCTTTTTTGGGTACCAACAGGTGTTTTGGCATACTCTATGGAAGGTGGGGTACCTTGTCGGGTTTCCCCTTAGGAAGATAGTTGCTTTGTCTATTTTGTGTGATTTGGTTCAGGCATTCTAGTTTATTTTTTAGCCAAGGCAAGGTGATTATCTTAAGACCTCGATGGGAGGGGATGCTGATTTGATTTTTAAGTGTCGTGCTACAGTCTGGGAGGGCTTTATTTGTAAATTTTTCTTTTCGGTAACATGTTTGCTTCTTCTCTGTGTTTCTCAGGGGCTCTTATTGTCCATGCCTTTTTCTATTTTTTGAGCATGAGATTTTTCAGTGGAGGATGGGTATCTCTGCAAGGCTTTTATTTGAGGTGTTAAAATCCTCTAAGCCTTTATTTTATATTGGTTGTGTGTTGGCAGATGTCAACCTAGTTTAAGTTTTGTCAAATCCAGCTGATGGGTCCTTTTGGGTAGTTTCTTCTTTTATTTTCAATTGGATTCTTATTTTGAGGACCCGATTATATCCTTAGGTGTGGCCAGCTCTTTGAGCTAATTGGGGTCTATGTTTCTCTATTGGGTCTATTTTTTCTAGCTTTAGGGTGTTCTATGTGCTCGGTATTGGAGCCCCAGGTATATGGGGTGACCTACAAGTTTTGTGTATCTAAGTTAAGGAATTTATTTGGATTCTATTAATGGTTTTTTGATGGGTAGGATTACACATTTTATCGGATAATTTTAGACTGGTTTCTACGGCGTTCCTCATTCCATTATCTATTTTTGAGAGGGAGGTGTATTTTAATTTTCAAATCTTATCTTTTATGCCCCTATTTCATTTGGTTGTTGGAGTTTCATTCACATGGGATTCATCTTGTTCGACGTTGGTTGGTCAATTTCATAGGTGTCTGCAACTGTTTTCAATTTTCAATCGGAGTGGGAGTTTCAATTTTTTAATCCTTATTTTACACTCTTGTTTTCACCTGGTATGGATAGTGTTCATGCTTGGGTTTCGATTTTTTTTTGGGCAATTTTTGATCTCAGGTGATTTTGCATACTGGAAGCACTTTGGTGGGTGGTTTTAATGAAATTTTCAAATTCATGTGCTTCTAGTAGTGGCAGGAATTTGTGATCCTATTTCTGGATGATGGGTTCCAGTTTCCATGGTCGGTTTTGGTTACCTAATTTGATTTTAAATTTGAAGATCTTTTTTTGGGTGGGATTTTGATTTCAAATTTAAAGATCTTTTTTTAGGTGGGATTTTATGAGGAGATTAGATTCATCTATGGACTTTTATTATTTTATTTATGAAGATACTTTCCTTGGTATTGAGTTGTTGTCCCCTCTTTGGGGTTGTTGGGTTGTTGCCTACGGTGTGAATGTTTTTGTACTTTTAGTAGGCTGGATTAGTGGTTGGATTTAGTTCTCCTTTATCCAATCATTTTCTCCTCGTTGGATGGATAACCCTTTTTGGGGTGTGATTATTTTCAATATCCATTTGGAGCTTGATGTTTAAGGTTGTGAGATTCTTTTAAAACCCTCATGGCTTAATTAATCAAAAAAATAAAAAATAAAATATGCCTATATTTTGTATTAATTTGTTTTAATTTTTTTGCATAAAGTCATTATAACATATAAATAAAAATTAATATAATGGTTATTTTTTTTTGATAGGTAACAAGTTATTTACAGCGGGTTTTTTGAAAAGGGTCCCAAAACCTTAATTACAGTAATAGCCGAAGCATTAAAATGATAACAAAAAATTGGGCCAGACCCGGGGGCCCTGATGACTACAAAAAATGTTATGGCACAAAATAACCTTACAGATCCGTAAGCCTTAAAAAAATAGCAGCGTCAGACAGGGGCGACAACCACCAGGAGCAAAAAAAAATGAAAATTGAAAACCTTTAGGCTGCCAAAGGCCAGGTGGGCCCTGCTAACTGGGCCTTGAGACGTCCTCAAACCGCTTGGACCCTGGCACGGGGAAGCCTAGACTCCAGTGTTGACAGCATGGTTAGAATGATCCTGCATCATGATTTGAACTAGGCCTGTAGGGAAGTGCGAGGACCAGGTGGTGAAATCTTCAGCGGTAATGGCTAGATTTGCCATGAAATCAGCAGCCCTGTTACCTTCTCTGAACACATGCTGAAAGATGTGATCGGGGAAGCCCTAAAGAATGAAGAGGGCCTCCTAGATGGAATTATGGAATCACCAGGAGCAGGAATCAGGCCTGTTGGCGACTTTGATTATGACTTGGGAATCGCCTTCGATGATGATATTTGAGGGGGAGCCCTTGAGGGCCGATAGGCCACTGAGCAGGCCGGCTGCTTCGAAAAAATTGTTGATTTGTCTGCCCAGCGGAACCGCAAATGCTGTGATCAGTTCCTCGTTACAGTCTCTGATGACCCCGCCCACCCCAGAGGCCCCGGGGTTGCCTTTGGAGGCACCGTCGAAATTAAGCTTAAGCCAACCGGGGGGGGGAGTCCACCTGGTTAGGGAGCATCAGGAGGGGGCAGGAGGGGGAGCAGGGGAGGAAAGCTGAATGCCGAGGGAGGAGAGTAGGGAGGCTTTGCTCGATCGTCGAGGCTCCTTAGAAAGGGGAATGAGGTGGGAATTCTCGGTGGCAAAGGAGACTGCCTTGGTCGCTATCCACTAGGGGGAGTGGGCCGGGGAGGAAAAGGCTCGCCTATTTTGTTCAAGACAAATTTTCCAAATCATATGATGAAGGCAGGCCTTCCAGAGGAAGCGAAGAAAGGGGTGAGCAAAGGGGGTGGGCCACTATGATAGGAGATCAGAAATGGAATTGGGGGCCACCCACTGAATGGAGAAATTGGAGAGGATGAAGCCCAAGACTTTGGAGGAGAAAGAACAGTTTATGAAAAGGTGATTGGTTGATTCCCAAGTGGCACGACAGAGCAAGCATATGTTAGGGATCTAGAAACCTCGCTTGATCAGATTCTCGATCGTGAAGATTTTGTTTTGAACAACCACCCAAACAAAATGGCTGATTTTGGGGATCAAATTCTTGGACCAGACCTGCTGGGTCAGGAAGGTGGTTGCCCTCGGTGTTCTCTAAATGTGGTAAGCTGACTTGACTAAAAAAATACCACTGGGAGAGCCATGCCACACGCATCTATCACTGTCTTCGAAAGATGGGATAACAATCGCACTGAGGATGCGCTGAAGCCTGGTAGCTTGAAACGGGAACCTAGGGTTCAGGATGGGTTTCCATATGGTCTGCTCCTAGAATTGGGTCATGTAGTCAGACGCTCTGGGGCCTCGGTCCGCAAGCCCTGGTTTGAGGAGGAGGAGCTCCCTATCCGAGCTCAGGGCATCGTCGAGAATCCACCTATCCTTCCAGAAGTCAATCTTGGCTTCGTCCCCAAGAATCCATCTGGTCCCTTGCTGAACAATGTCTCTGGTGGAAAGCAGGGACTTCCAAAAGGCAGATCCGTCATGGGGCTAGGTGTCATCGAGGAAGGGGTGGTTGTGGTAGTACTTCCTACGCACAATGCAAACCCATTCGTTAGAGGTATTGGTGTGAACCTTCCAGGCATGTTTGGACAGAAGGGCCTTGTTCATGGGGACCACTCGTCTGAGCCTGATCCCTCCCTCTCCTTTGGGGCGGTAGACCAAGGGCTAGGATATCAGGGGAATCCTTTTCTTGTCCTCGCAGCCTGACCATAGGAAGCATTTCTAAATTTGCTCGATGAGGGAAGCAATGGAGGCCAAAATTCTGAAGACAAACATGAAGTATATCGGTATGCTTTGAAGGACTGACGCCAAGAGGGTGGCTCTGTCGGCCTGCGAGAGGAGGTGGCCTTTCCAGGGGGCAAGTTTCCTTTGGATCCGCTCAATCACCCTATTCCACAGCATCTTGGAAGATGCCCTTGTGAACAGAGGAAGCCTGAGGTAGGAAGAGGGGAGGGAGCCGGGGGAGCATCCCAGGATTCGCCTGATTCTGATTTGCATAGCCAAGGGGGTGTTGATGAAGAAAATATTACTTTTTTGAAGGTTTATTTTCTGCCCAGCCACCTCCTCGTACAAGGTCAGGATGTTCTTGAGGGCCTTAGCTTGAGGGACCGAGGCCAAGGAGGCAAGGATGGTGTCGTCCACAAACTACTGGTGGGACACGGGGGGGAGGCCCTGCGCTGGCCTGATGCTCGAGATAATACCGTGAGCCATAGCATTCAAAATGGTTCGCCCCAGGGCCTCAGCCAAGATAATGAAGAGAATCGAGGATAGGGGATCACCTTGTCGGAGGCCTCTGGAGCTGGGGAAGAACCCGACCGGGGATCCATTGATGAGGATTGAGAACTAGGGGGAGGACACGCACTTGTTGATGAGTTGGACCTAGGAAGGGTGGAACCCAAATTTGAGGAGGACCTTGGTTAGGAAGCTCCAATCGACCCTGTCAAAGGCCTTATTCATATCAAGCTTGAGCATGAAATGGGCCTTTTTGGATAGGACAGCTGAGTGAATGGCCTCATGCATGATGATGACCCCATTTGTTATCAGCCTGTCTTTGACTGAACTTCCCTAACAGGGGGCAATGATCAGGGGGAGGATGTCCTTGAGGCGGGTGGTCATGGCTTTAGTCAGGATTTTGTAGAGGATGTTGCACAAGCTAATGGGGCAAAAGTCTGACAGGGATCTGGCCACCTGAGTCTTCGGGATCAAGGTAATGAAGGTGGTGTTGATGCCTTTGGGTATGGATCTAGAAAACTGCAGGTCCCAAATGGCAGCACACAAATCATGTCCAATGATGTCCCAGAAATACTGGAAGAAGCAGGGAGGAAACCCATCCAGGCCCAGGGCCATGTCAGCCTTCATGGAAAAGGTGGTGGCTTGGATTTTGGGGTCAGACAGGGCCTGCACCAGCTTCGCATTTGCCATGGCCGGGATAGACAACGAGATGTGATCCAGAAGGGAATCAGCTACCTCTGAGGACATAGGAGGTCCATTGCCCAAGAGCTCTTGAAAGAAGTGGACTGCCTCAGCGCGAATGTCCTCCTCCTTAGTGATGGTTCTGCCATTGCTATCAACCAGCTCGGTAATTCTGTTGGAACCCCTATTTCGGAGGGTCGATGCATGAAAGAACTTGGTGTTTGCATCGCCATCTTGGATCCACAGAGTGCACAACTTCTACCTCCAAAATGTTTCTTCCCTGGCCAGGATATTATGGTACTCGTTGAGGGCAATGCGCTCCTCTTCCCTGAGCCCTGGTTCTTGGGAGCCTGCTTGGAATCTGGACTCAATCTCTTCGAGTTTTTTTTGGACAACCTCCTTGCTTTCGAAGATGTTACCAAACACTTCCTTGTTCCATGGCTTAAGGTGCTCTTTGATGCATCTCAACTTATGGAAGACTTTCTCAACAGGGCGACCGAGGACTGGGGGAGCCCACCAGCAGCTGACCTGGGCCCGAAGGTCGGGGTGGTGTAGCCACATGGACGCAAACCGGAAGGGCCTCCTGGGGGGCGATGATCAGTTTCGAGGAGGAGGGGGCTATGGTCAGACCCGATTTTGGGGAGGGCCAACAGGGTGGCGTCAACAAAAATGGGGAGGGCTTCCTTGGACAAGAAGACTCTATCCAATCTAACCTGAATGTGGCTATGTCTCGCTCTTTTGTTGGACCACGTGAACCGGGCTCCCTTCAGGCTGACGTCCATGAGCTCGTTGAGGGCGATAAAGGCCCCAAAGTCATTAGTGATTTTGGTCCTGACCTTGAAGCCCTCGCATTTGTCAGAGGAAAACAGGGGGCTGTTGAAGTCCCCGGACATGATCGAGGGTAGGGGAGCAAAAGCTTCTCTCATCGAGTTGATTTCTTGCCAAAGCCTAGCTTTCTCAACAGGGCTGTTGGGGGCGTAGACGTTGGAAAGAATCCATGATCACTTTGATTTGAGACAGTGAACCAGAATATTTATAATCTTGGGTGACAAAGAAATGAGCCTTCCCTCATAATACTAGGGGTCCCACATGCACATAAGGCCCCCGGCTAAGCCAGTCATGAGGGTGGATAGGAACTCACAGTTGCACCAGGTAGCATATGCCCAGAGACCTTCCATTTGGTAGCTGCCCATCTACGGATAGTCTCCATGTCTGGGCGCCCACCCAGGAACTTCCCAACCAAGGAAGACGATGATTCAGAAATCAGGGATGAATAAACCTCCTCCTGGATGGAAATGTGGGTGCCTTGAAGGGAAAGCCCTGTGCCCAGGGCCTGAGCAGGGGTCCTGGAGCCCACCAAAATCTATTGGTAGGAGGGTTTGGGCCCTCCCAGGGCAAGCCCTTGCCCAGGATCGGGGGCTTCTTCCCGAGGTCGTCCGTGGCGTCGAGGCCATGCAGAGGGCGCAGGCCCAGGATTCCGTCCCCACCCAACCCACCGTCCAGCTCAAGCGAGTAGCCCCCTGTCGACCCCACCACGAAACCGCCTGGTCCGGACCCGGGCCCAGACGTACCTGATCCTGACCTTGGTGCCGGTCACGCCCAAAAACTTGCGCCCTATTTTGGATTCGATCCCAGCCCTACGTCTGCTTTCTCTCCAAACCTTGCTCCTGTTGCCACTCCCGCCATCCTCATTTCTCAAGTTAGGTGGTATTAACTATGATAGAAATCTTCAAAATTATTGCATTCTCTTCATCACAAAACTGTTTTCCATTTAATCTACAACACTGCCATATCTCCTAACCAGTTATAAGAAATCCAGGAAAGTAAATTTATTGACTTTATGTCTTATGTATTTTTCATAGGCATAGACAATGAACATGAATGACAAGATCCTAATATAATGGTTATGTCTACCATAGGCTATTTGTATTTTTCAAATGCATGTCATTTAATCCTTAGAATTTGATAAAAAGTATCAAAAAATCTAAGGTTGAATAGGTGTTGAAGTCATGATTAGATATTTTCTTGCATTTATATTACATTGCAAGATGTTAAATGCTAGTCTTGAGAAATGCATGTGACTAAGACTTGTGGATGCCTACTATGCTATATACAAGTAAATTTTAGAAGTGGTGAGATTCATTCAAGAGTTCAAGTGACATTTCAAGGAGCTTAAGTGTGCTAATAAATTGTTTTACGAAACCAACAATATGTAATGTGTGCTCCTTAAATTAATGCTCAAATAAAAATATATATAGAGATTTGATAGTACATAAATTAATTGATGTGAATTATGTTACTACATTTGTTCCATACAATATTTAAAACGATAACAAACAAAAATCAACTCATATAAGCCTCCAATAGAGAAAATGAAAATAATTCAATATTTATTTACTTAACTAACAACATATTATTCCCATAATAAAAGGATAATTTGACATCATGTATTTTATTGCAAACAATACAATAATAAAAAAAATCTCAAACTACCAAATTAGAGTCTTAAGAACTTAGATTGGACAATAGTGGAATAAATTTAATTAATTATTATCTTTATTTATATACACTAACCTCCAATCGACAATGATATCATTGAATCTCCCTTTACATCAATTAACAAAAAAAAAAATTATGTGGCACATTATAGTATAACTTTAACATGTTTTGGATAACATGATACCTAAGGAATCTAGGTTTACTATTTTAAGAATATATTTAAAAATGGGAAAAACATATTGGTTGTCTAGTGAGTATGAATTTTTTATTTTAATTATAACCAAAATATTATTTATGATTTTCTATAAGACTACCATATTTTATATGCATAGTAGCAAATAATTTTAACTCTATATAATCTTTTATGTAAAATACTTAGAATAGGCACTTCTTGTACTTTGAACTTATATTTAAATTTTTACTTCATTTTTTTCATTTAAAAATAAAAAATAACAAATCAAAGCTTATAACCGCATTGAATGGAGATTAATTCTTTCTATGCTCAAAGCTTTAGGATTCGGGTCAATTTTCATTCAGAAAATCGCTATGCTATTCAGAGATGCTTTGGATATTCTCAATCTGAACAACTTACATTCTGAAGTCGTGGGCATTTTTAGATCTGTTCGGCAAGGGTGTTGTATTGCTCCCTCTTTATATGTGCTTACTACTGAAGCCTTCGACTATATTTTAGCTAATCAAGATTGTGTAGGTCTTATTAAAGGAATTTCTCTTTCGAATGATCAAGGATAACTTATTAATGGTCACTTTGCTGATGACTCCTTTTTTACTGTAAGGGAAGAGGAGTAATCTATTTTTAATGCTCTGTTTTGTATGAACACTTTTTACAAAGCCTCTGGTTCTAGAAAACAATGGAGGAAGACCTTCTTTTTTAGACAATCTCCCTTGCCTATGCCACCTTGGCTTCAAGGGTTTCATTGGAATTAGATCCCTTAATGAAATTTTTTTAAGTTTCTCGGTATTCCTTTTACCTTTCAAGGCTCCCCTGCTTAGCTTTGGAATTATGTGCTTCAAAGAGTTGAAAAGAAACTTGAATACTGGCTTACTAAGAAGTTGTCATTAGTAGGTAAATTTTAGATTTGCTCTAAAGTTTTAACTATCACTCATGTATACTACTCCTCTTGTTGGGTTCCTTCACAGGCTTTCTATAAGAAGCTTGAGAAACTCCTTCGATATTTTTATTGGAATAACTCTTCTAAAAAAAAGGATTTCATAGATTTTCTTGGAATATTTGTTGTCTTCCCAGGGAGTCTGGCGGAATGGGTCTATTGGACTATAGATAGCAAGGTATTTCTCTATGTGCTAAGTGGGTGGTTAGGGCTCTGAGGGGAGCTAAAACTTGGAAATATTAGGTTCAACATTTTATTTCCTCTGGTCTTCACTTAAACCGTAGAGCATGGAGAGGTTTGGATTTTCCCTCTCTCATTGATGATCTAGTTTTTATTAAGATTCTTGGCTCCTTTGTTATTAAAAGTATTAGGAAATCCTGGTAGCAGCTCACTGCTTGGATTTGTTGGAAAGAAGATGACTTTTGTAAAGTATTATCCATAAATTCTATGAATATTTGGTGGTCTCTCATGTTTCTTCATCAAGGTTCTCCCTTAGCTTGGATGCAATTGATTCATGCTCTGCATTTTTTTTTTAAATGTATTGTTATAATAGTTGATTTATTTTCTCGCTAGACTAAGGATTGGATCCCATGAAATGAGTTCAAATGCACCTTTAGGTTGAATGGTGCAAACAAAGATATTTATGATGTTGTTATTTCTCTCACCCCTTTTTATATGTTGCACAAGATTGGTGTGTGCTCGTTGCATCCTTAGTGGTCAGACTGGAGATGGCATGTTGACACTCCTTTGCTTAATTATAAGGCTTTTTTAGGGTATAAATGGTTATCTCCTCATATTCCTATGGTGCCTAAGATCAATCAGTGCTGGGACTTATTTTATACAAGGACTAGATGGAATTCTAGATTTCAAAATGTTTGGGCTGCTTATGTTGAGCCCAAGCAATATTTTTTTGTGTGGAGCTTTTTGTGTCAAGGTCTCCCCTTGGGGGAATGTTTGAAGTACCTTGGAATTCTTGATCTTAAATATCCTTTTTGTAGTGTACCTGAGTCTTTTACTCACCTCTTTTGCCACTGTAAAATATCTAGTTAATCTTGGGAATGGTTTCTTTCCTTTTTTTTCCATTTACAACTACAAGAGCTTCTTGGCCTCAAGCTCTTCTTAGGGACTCTTTTACTTTATATCTCCCTCTTTTTGAGGTGTGGTAGATTTTTAGGATTAGCCTGCTCTTTTATATTTGGAAGGATCGTAACAAGATTATTTTTAAACAATATACACATGCAGATAAATTAGAAGTTTTTAATGACATGTGACTACAAATATGTACTCAAGCCAACAAAGTTTCTTTAGAGTTCGATCACCTGCAAGTTATTCTAGAGCACTGGGTCAATTCTCCATGTATAGTTAATCAGACCCCCCAAAGCACTCTTCTCAAGAGTGTTTTTGATCCTGCTCTCGCCGTCAACCTCCATCATATGCAAGAAGTGCTCTCGCAGACAGACACTGGTCCCAGCCCTCACTAGCCAAGAAGCACCCAAATTTTAACATTGTTTGTTCATCCCGTCAGGTTCGGGGTGGGATGATGTTCCACTAGTTTCATATAGGCTAGTTGTTGGTTGGAGCAACATGCGTACTAAAGGCCTTAATGAGAATCATGGGTATTGAAGGTCTTAATGATAATCACGATGCAGAGGGATGGATTCCTATCCCATAATCACTAGAAGTTTATGCAAGACAACACAGTATTCCATTTGATATGCTTTCTTTGATCAATGATGATTGGTAAACTTGTATTTTGTTGATGACTTTGTTTCCTAAGTCAACGAGTGTTAGTTTGATTCTCCCATAGGGTGTGTTAACCCATCCACTTTTTTTTTTTTTAAAGTTTGCTATCTTAATTTAATATAAATAGATTTTTTCGTAAAAAAAAATAATATTATAAAATATGAAACTTTACAACATAATAATAAGTATTACAATAATTACCCTATTGATAAGCATAACTCTCATCCTGATGAAATTTCATGGTTAGGGGGATTACCCAACCTTATAAATTGATCATGAGAATTTATCACACTACCCAAAATCCAAAAAGAAATAAGAAATAAAAAAATTCACCTCAAAGCAGTGTAAAGGTGGATTCTTAATTGGACCTCTATTTTTTCTTAAATATCATGCCAATGTAATTTATATTTTCAATTTTGTTTCATTTATAATATATGGAAAATGACTATGACGATGAATATGAGTAGGCCCAACAATAGACAAATATGGTCATAAGGCAAGAAAAAGTATATAAACAATAAGCGTGGATAAATAACTAATTAAACTACATACCTTTTAAATGAATAACTTTAACTTTATACCTATTAAATGAATAACTTTAACAAAAATATTAAAAACAAATATGATTTAACAAGTAGGACTTGAAAAAATATATTTTTTTAATAAAGTAATGGATTCAACAATCATGATTTAGAACTATGAGAAGCAAATTACATGAAATATATCATTTGTTTTTGTGTAACATGAATATGTGAGCATTTAACTATTGGAATTTTATGCAACACGAAGAAGAATTTAACAATTAAAGTTGAAAAATTAAAATAAACTTAATCAATGTATTATTTAATATATGTAGACCATAACTTTATGCAACATGTAAATGTAAGCCATTAATTATTAGAATTGACAAAATTAATTAGACTCAATCAACATACTTTATATATTATCTAAGCCATGTTATTGTAAAATATGTACACCCATATCTATTTGGCCTTTTAATTTTACCTTTTATTTGTTCAAACATCATTATAAAATAAAATATATATTTAGATCATGATTAAAGTAACAATACTCATTCCTAAAAACATCAATTCTTCTTATTTAGATGGTTTTTTATTTTTATTATTATAAATTTTTTTGTATGTTTTTTTATGGGTAGCTTCCTTCGTATTTTTCCTAATAATAACCATAACCTTACATGAAATTTGAAAGAAATAAATATGAACTTCTCACTTGCTCATCTAAGTTAGATCCAAAATGTAATAATTTTTGTTGACCGTAGCTTTAGAAAATTAATAAAATTATAGCTTTGCTTGCAATAAAATAGACAATATAAAATGCATAGTTTTGAAAATAAAAATAGATATGTTTTGAACATAAAAGTATGCATAACAATAAAAATTAATCTTATTATCATAATACCATAGATGAAGGTTCAAATCCCATGAAAGAGCCTTAACAATTGTATCAAGTGGTATTAGTTAAATTCCTCAGGAGATCAAGGTCTGAATCTTGCTAAACAATACTTGTATAATTGTCAAATTGTTATAATACGACTATATGATCATTAATATTTTTTTTATTAATTGTGAAAAAATAGGATTTTGAAAGGTCCTATAACCTTTTACATTAGAGAAGGCAAAGAAAGATAAGGCTAATTAAGTATAAGCTAGCCTCCAAGACTAAAATAAATAGAAATTAAACTAAAACAGTCATCCAAAAATAAAAAGCAGCCGACCACTCAGTAGGGTATAAAGGAGAATTTCTATTCAACTTTATTTTAGAGACAATAACGAACATGTTCTATTTTTGCATAAGATTGAAAGGGTAGTAAATACATCAAGATGCAGATAAAAAAACTCTAAACTTAGAGAGCAAGTATGAAGGCAAAACACCAAGCATATTCCTTGAGAATGGTAACCACCAAGGACCAAAAGGGCCATTTCTCCAAAAATGACCCCTCAAAGAGAGGATCACTAGAACACAACTAAGATCTCATCCAAGAAAAAATACAATAAAAAGGCCTATTGGATAGGTAGGCCCAATGCTTCCAAAGCAACAATTATCATTAACTGCGAAGGGAAATTGTCTTCCTAAATTCTAAATTGGCCACTATCCACCCCCAAATTGGCCATAACATCAACAACCTGGTTACCTTCCCTATAAATATGCTCAATTTTAACTTCTAACATACCTTCCAAAATCTTTGATGTGTCCTTAATAATATTCAGGATGAAACAATTGTCAAGCTTTCCAACCTGTAGATTCTAAATGATGTTTAAGGAGTCATCTTGAATGAGAAGTCTTCTGAATCCCCTCTCCAAAACCTAGTGAAAACCCAAGAAAATATTCTTAGCTTCAGCTAGGTGGTTGGTTTGAATACCATAATCTTTAGCATAAGCCCAAATGACCTCACCATTATCATTTTTGATAGACCCTCCACCATCCCTCTCGGGGTTACATTTGGCAACCCCATCAAAGTTTAGAATGATCCACCCTTTAGCTGTTTTATGTCATCTAGTGGCCAATATTTTGTGAATAGTGGATATATAAGCAAAATTATCTAGATTTAGATTCCAATTAACATCAGCATCTTTCTCCACAACTTCCTCCTTATCATTTCCAACATCAAAGATAGTCAGGTTATTCTCAATAATAGCTTTAATCCTTCTAAAGACAAAGGATTCATCCCTAGTAATATCCTTGAAAATCCTTTTGTTCCTCTCCTACCAGATATCCCATAAAAAATGAGGAAGAACCAGATCCCACATCCTAGTGAGGCTATGACTGATGAAGGAGGATTTCCACTGAGTGAAAAGTTCCTTGAAAGTTTGAGGTAATGTCCATTTGATAGATTTTGAATCTAATAAAGCATTGAGCACCTTATTTGAGAAATCACAATGGATGAAAATATGATCCACAAATTTAGAATCCTTAGAACACAAGAGACAAATATTGGGAAGATGGAATCCTTTCTTACATAAATTATCCATAGTCAAAATTTTGTTTTGCAAACACAACCACAAAAAAATATAATCATGGGGATCAATGAGAATACCAAACCCTTTCTACTCGAAAAAAATCCTCCCCTGGATAATGATTGGGCCTCATAAGCAGTCATGACAGAAAAAGGACCTTTAGGAGAATGAGTCCATAGAAGGAAGTCCCTATAATTTTATTGAGGAAGAAAGTACTGTTGCTACAATACCAAACTCTGAAGGATCTGAATATCAATTATATATAAATTCAGATGCTTAAAAATACTCTTGTCATTAGTGATGATTATGTAATCAATTAATTTTTCTCCATATTTCAGTGACAAAGAAACCTTCAACTCATAAAAATTGGGACTAAGAAAGAGAGGTTCAATAAGAATCCAAGTATCCTCCCAAAATAACACATCCTTACCATTTTTAATCTACCACTGCATACCCTTTGTAACTAAACTTCTGACCCACAACAAACCATTCCAGATCACAGAGCCCCTAGGAGGAGCAACACGAATATAATTTTCCAGATACTTTCCTCTCATAATATATTTCCATAGATGGTCCTCCTCAACACATACTCTCTAGGCTATTTTTGCAATCAACACCTTATTCAACATGAACAATTTTTTATCCCAAGACCACCTTATTTCCTAGAAAAGCAAACCCTATCCCAAGAGACATGGCACACCCTCTATTTATCCTCCACCCCAACCCATAGACATATCCTAAATATCTGGTCAATCCTTCTCCTTAATTTCAAGGGCATTCTGAAAAGAGACATGTAATAGATAAGAATATTTTGGAGGGTATCTTGAAGCAATTGCAACTTATATACTTGGCTCAGGAGATTACCTTTCCACCCAGCTAACTTACATTGAATCCTATCCAACAAAAGATACCACAACTCCTCCTTCATCCTCCTAGTAAATAATGGCATACCAAGATATAAAGGAGGGTTAGCAATCTATAACCAAAAATCCCTGCAATTCTATGTTGAAGTTGCCCCCAGTATTCACAAAAAATATTTGACTTTTATGGAAGTTAATTTGTTGGTTGGAAGCTTTCTCATACAGCTAAAAAATATTCAAGAATGTCATAGCCTCTCTCAAAGTAGCCTCCCTAAGAAGTACAATGTCATCTATAAACTATTGATAAGAAACTACCTCTGCAATACCAGCAGGTCTAATACCCTTAATCTTAGAGGACAAGGTAGCAACAAGAATAAATCTTCCTAAAGCTTCAACCATCAAAATGAAAATATATGGAGACAAGGGATCACCTTGTCTAATACCTCTTTGACCCCCCAAAAAACACTAAGTATCCCATTGATGATGATAGAAAATTTTGCAGAGGAAATACAAACTCTAATCCACTTCCCTCATAGATCCCCAAAGCCAAATTTTTGCAACACCTTGTCAAGGAATTTCTAGGAGACCCTATCATAAACCTTTTGCATATCAAGTTTAAGAAGCAACTGCCAACTTGCTTTTGGACATAAAATGTAGTCTCACGAATTGTAATAATCTCATCCACAATATGCCTACCATGAACGAAACGACCTTGAAGAGGAGAAATCAATATGGGGAGAAGATTTTTCAACCTATTAGCAAGTGTCTTAGTAAGCAACTTATATAGGGTATTGCATAAGCTGATAGGTCTAAAATCCTTTAGAGAAGAGGCACCATGTTTCTTCGAAACCAAAACAATAAAGGTAGTATTCCATGCCTATAGTAAGGAGGAAGAATATTGGAATTATCTTAAGGATTTCAAAATAT
Source organism: Wollemia nobilis (assembly GCA_028583015.1). Classification (NCBI taxonomy): domain Eukaryota; kingdom Viridiplantae; phylum Streptophyta; class Pinopsida; order Araucariales; family Araucariaceae; genus Wollemia; species Wollemia nobilis. The sequence goes on along the minus strand of JAQPPZ010000128.1, from coordinate 865,049 downwards.
CTGAACCAATAAGGTGCCAAAACCTCTAAAAACATTAGCAAGGAACCCATCCGACCTAAGTTATTTTTCCTTATTCATTCTAAATAGGTTGGTTCGTAATCTCATCATTAGGATGGGGCATTCAAACTATTATTCATATCATTTATCACCACTTGGGGAATGTTCCTGAGAAGTTCCTCCAAAGCATCCCCATCTTCCTCATTATCTCTAGAAAACAAATCTTGAAAGAAGGATACCATGGCAGTAGTAATTTCTTCCTTATCTTTAAGGTATTCACCAAAGTCCAATGTAATTTCTCTTATTTTGTTAGCACTCTTATGTTTCAAGGTTGAGAGGTGGAAAAACATGGTATTCCTATTCCCCTCCTTCAACCATGTAGCTCGAGATTTTTATCTCCAAAAATACTCCTCACTAGCAAGAATATAATTGATTTGCTCTTGGCTGGCCAACTTCTCTGACCAACCTTCACTTTGGCATTTTTCCTCAATTTCTTGCAAATATTGAAATATTTTTTTCTTCCTATGAAAGAGCTTCCCAAAAACCTCTTGATTCCACCTCTTCAAGTTAGTTTTTATGATTTTTAGCTTCTTGGTTACTTGGAAGATCTTAGTGCCATAGATATTTGTAATCCACCAAGCCTTAATCAATCCTTAAAGATCCAGATGAGAAAGCCACATTATCTCAAATTTGAAAGGATAATCTTTCGAGCATTTCTCTTTCATGAATTCTAACAATAATGGGTTGTGGTCAGAAGTAATTCTTTGTAAATTCCTCAAAGAGAAATCTTGAACCATGGTAAGCCAACTCACTAAAGCAAGGGCCCTATCAACCATAGATTAAATTAGACCCCCACCATTTCTTCTATTGGACCAAGTGAATTTAGAACCTTGTAAATCAATATCTACTAGTCCCATGGAGGTCAAGAACTCACCAAACTCCTCCATACTATTTGAAAAAATAGCCAAGCCTCCAAGTTTCTCACTAGGGAGCAAAATGGAATTAAAATCACTAGCAAGTAACCATGGTAGGTCAAATGAAGAACCAATGGTTTTTAAGTCAACCCAGAGTTTCCTTTTATCCATAGCAATATTGGGAGCATACACATTGGTATAAATCCAAGAAAATTTTGTTTTTTTACAACAGAATAAAAAAGAAGAAAATCTATAATCTGATGAATGAGCTTGCCCTCTAGATTTGTATCAATTCCATATAAACTATAGAAAAGTTCTTATTAAAATAAAATAATTTATATATTTAATTTTTTTGTTAAATAAAAATTTTAAATAAACATTATTTTAATAGTTAATCCCAAACACAACATATTCTCTTCAAGTTTATAGTATCATCTAAGAATAATCAAGTCATTAAACTTGATTCTACGTAAAGAAACTAAAGTGCTTTAGTACCCTTTAATTTTATTTATTCAAACTTATATTATTGCTCCCTTCCCTCTAGGTTCAAAGAGTCTTATGGCTTAGTTGTGGCTTCCATCCCTTGTGAGGTCCTTATGAATTTGGGAATAACTGCCCATAATATTGGGAATGATTAGAGATGGCTTAATGGTCATAGAATCTTTTCCATTACGTCTAGTTGGTTATACAAAAATATTTGGTGTCCCCCTTCTTTAGACTCTAAGCTCAATTTCAAGTGGCAAGTGAATTTTACCAATGCCAAATGGTAGTTTCTTGCTACTCAAATTTGGAAATCTCCCAGAATCCAAAACTCAACTTCTTGGATGGTGGATTTTGCATCAAAAACTTCCAAATTTTGAAAATTTTGTTGCGATTTTACACATTCCCTCTCAATGCAATTTTTGTTATGTTGTAGAAACTCTTATTCACTTGTTTTGATTTTGTGACATGGCTAAATAGTTTTGAGTTATCTTCTACTCTTTTCTTTTTCCCTCTTTTACTAGATATTGAAAGCTTTCTCTACTTAGTTTTTCTCAACTGGAAGAGTACCCCAAACTATGGTATGCTTTTAGACTCAACCTTCTCAAGCACATTTGGAAGTGCAGATGCAAAAAGGTGTTTACTGGATCTGCTCCTCCATAGGATATAGTTTTAGTAGACTTGACCTTTGATATTTTTTTACATGTGGGACACATTCATTCTCATGTCTATGGAACATCTAGCACACCTCGAGATGTTAAGCACACCTCAAGATGTTATTGACATACTTCATCAACTTTCTCATATGATTCAAGATCTTCAAAAGGTTCAAAAGGAAACTAAGAAGAAGATATTTAACATTGATGAGCAGGTTCAGGTTTTGATTACTTATTTTTCTTCTTTGAAGACTTCAAAATATATCATGGAAGACATGCCCAGAATTTCTTCATATAACATACTCTCCCACATATGAATGTTGATATCTGGTGTATTGCAACAAGATATAACTATAATAGCTTCTATTCTTATATATATTACTCCTGAACCACCTCATTTCTATTCTTATATATATTAAGTTATGGACGTTTTACTCCTAAACCACCTCATTTTGTTATTAGCTGGTAGACAGTGCTAACACCAAAATATTGTAATATTCCAATTAATGAGTTAATATAATTTAACTTTTTCTAAAAAAATAAAATAAAATGTTGTAATTACCTTTATGCCTTCTACAACTAATGTATAAAATAATGCAATACCCACAACACTATTATTTATTTAAAATAAGTAAATAATTTTAAAATTAAATTCCACATTTATATTTGGAGAATTTATACTTTATATAAATATACAACTAAATATAAAACTCTTGCTATCTTATAGAAACTAATATCTTCTAAATCAACACAAAATTAAAATTAATTTTAAAATAACCTTTTAATATAAAAAATCACTTAATCTTCATACTACTTAGGGTAAAGTTACAAATTACAAAGCCACATATATTGATATAGGTCATAACATAATTAATATAAATTTAAGATACATCATAATCTTAATGTAGCTTTTTAAAAAAAATAAAACATACGGTTGCCTTATAGGACTGTTTCTATTTCATTTCTATTCGATCGTTAAAAGTGCTTGTCCGACATATCATTTTCTATTTCATTTCTATTCGATCGTTAAAAGTGCTTGCCCTCTTGCCCTTTCTTTAGATTTTAAAAAGGGATGATGCCATTCTTAAGTAAGGATGATGTAATGGTAGAGATTTTAGAGTTTTGAATAAAATTACTTGAGCTATCATTTTCTATTTCATTTCTATTCGATCGTTAAAAGTGCTTGTCCTTTCTTTAGATTTTAACCAGGGATGATGCCTTAACAATGCTTGTCCTTTTTTAGATTTTAAGGGATGATGCCATTCTCAAGTAAGGATGATGTAATGGTAGAGATTTTAGAGTTTGGAATAAATAACCTTGACATATCATTTTCTATTTCATTTCTATTCGATCGTTAAAAGTGATTGTCCTTTTTTAGATTTTAACAAGGGATGATGCCATTCTCAAGTAAGGATGATGTAATGGTAGAGATTTTAGAGTTTGGAATAAATAACCTTGACATATCATTTTCTATTTCATTTCTATTCGATCGTTAAAAGTGATTGTCCTTTCGTTAGATTTTAACAAGGGATGATGTCATTCTCAAGTAAGGATGATGTAATAGGATTTAGAGTTTTAAATAAATATTTGAAATTTTAATTTTATTGATACAAGGTTCTATATTATTGTAATTGTGTTTAACAACCATATATTAAATAAAATAAAATAAATATTATATCTTTTAAATATTAAAAATTATTTTATTTTTATCTTAAAACAATATTACAAATAATACATTATCATTACATCAATGACCATATGCCCAACTGCCGACAAAAAACCGTGGAGCTCCCTGTGCAAGTGGGTGAGTGATAAAGTCCATACTGCTGATGATAGGATATCAGTGCGTCAATGGCCATGATGCCGCTTTGATATATGAGTTTTGCGTCAATGGCCATGATGCCGCTTTGATAAATGAGTTTCGCTCCAAGGATTTACCACTGCTAATTTTGATGTCTTCGATCCTTAACGAATGTGAGATGGCGCTACCGAGTATTTTAAATATCCAGATTCCGTATCCTCTTCAATCCTGTTTCCGTGTTCTCTTCAATGACTCTTGTGCATTTACTTATTTCACAACCATCAACCAAACTGCACTTATTTCACAACCATCAACCAAACCGTATATTCTTGACATCTTACCGACCATGATTTTGACTTAAACGTGAACTTCTTGTCTAAACAATAACATCATTTGGTTCCTATAAGATTTTGAATACTTTTATAATTGAAGTGGTATATTTTTGGGTTTGAGTTAAGTTTAAATTTTTTTATAAGAGAACTAAAACACTTTTTACTTTAAATTTGTATTCTTGTAGTGTAAACCCAACATTTAAACTTGTATCTTGTTTGGACCGATGGAATCTAATTAACTTTATCTTTATTTTTCTTATAATTTAATAAAACATTTGAGTCATCAGCAGTAACTAAAAACTTAACTGAGGAGGATATTTCTGATGTGCTTGCTCTTCCCAGTATGAAAATAATTAAATCTGTTGATAATCATATGATAAGGGATGTTCTATTCAAGATATTGGTTGGTTTGTTGTGGAAAAAAAGAAAAGAAGACGTGATTTAGATCATGTTACTAATAATAAATCTGTTAAGGCTGCCAAAGAGTTGGCTAGATGTAGATCTAAATCAAATCATTTTGAAAATGACATTTAAATGTTTTAGTTGAAATGTAAGGGGTTTAGAATTCCCTTAAATGAAGTATTTTGTTAAGAATTTCTTACATTCTGTTAGTAAAATTGATTGTTTTTCCTTGCAAGAAGTTAAAGTTTCAATTTTGTTATTGCACATTGATCTTAAAGTGATTTGGAGAGATGTCGGTTATTTCTGTACCATACCAATCATTCACCTGGTAAAGGTGGTGTTGTGATTTTATTATCACCATATTGGTCATCTAAGGTTATTTATCATGGTTGCTCTCCTTGTAATCGAGTTGTTTGGGTAATTTTAGAAAAGAAAAATAGTGAGTTTGGAATTTGCTCCATTTATGCGTCTAATGATCATGAGAACGATGTGATCTATGGAAATGGGGTCTCAATATTCAGAAAATACCATGGATCTTCTATGGTGATTTTAATATGGTGGAATCCTAGGACGATAAATGTGGAGTTTTAAGTGTAGAATGGAAAGGTGATGAATATTTTCACTGGTCAAATCTAAAGTCTTATTTTAATCTAATGGATCCTTTGGAGAGCCAAAAAAAATAGTCATAAGGGGTTATGGTTTACTTGGTGTAATATGCAAAAGGATATCAATAGGATTTATTGCAGATTGGATAGGTTTTATGTTTCAAGTTCCTTTTTTCTGGTTGATCAAATGTCAGATGGAAGTAGGGTTCTTGTATCACCTAATCCGTTCTCATATCATTATCCTATTGCTGTTCAGTTGAAATTTTATGATGAAATACTGCATAATGTGAATACATCTTGGAAATTTCATCTTAATACTTCATTACTAGAATCTTTAGGTTGTTCAGATGCTATTTTTACTCTATAAGAGATTAATAAATGGTTACTTAGTAAGTCCAGTGCTATTGATAGATGGAATATGAATATTTGTAGCTAGAAGAAATTTTTTCAAACCATAGGAAAGTGCATTAGATTCAAAGAAATATGAAAGATCTCTTCAATCAAGACTATTTTAGCTTGAATCATGTCTTCAAAAATATCCTTCTAATATAGATTATCAAGAAGAGATTATTTCCATCAAAAATGATCTTAGGAACCTGCAAGCCAATAGAGTTCATGGTCAAAGAATTCAGGCAAGGCTTAGTTGGCTTCATGATGGAGATAAAGGTTCAAAAATTTTCTTCAAGTTTTTGAAAGAAAGAGGTTTGATTGATAAAATAGCTGGTATATGGAATGGTCATGAGTTGATTGTTGATCTGAGTATTATTAAGAATATTTTTTTTCAGTATTATAAAGTTTTATTTTCTTTTGAAGATAATGATTCCAGATTAGAGGACAAGCGATATTGTTGTTATCTCATACCTCGTAAGATCTTTGATTAGGATGCTTTTATATTAGATCAACCTATTTCTAAATAAGAAATTCTTAAGGCCATTCAATCTATTAATAATGATAAGGCTACTAGGCCTGATGGGTTACCTATATAATTCTATAAGAAAAATTCTCACTGGATTATTGATGACCTCTTCAAGTTGTATTTTGAAGCTATTAATAATGGTTCTTTGGGGAAGGAAATTAACACTGGTATTATAAAACTTCTCCCCAAAGATGGTGATAAGTCCTTGGTTAAAAATTGGAGGCCAATAACATTGTTTAATTTATCTTATAAAATTTTAGCCAAGGTATTCGCTTTAAGAATTGCTAAGTACTTCCTAAATTTATTAATTCAGTCTAGACATGTTTTGTAAAAGGTAGGTATATACTTGAAAATTTGATTACCAGCTGGGAGGCGTTAAATTGATCAAAATGTTCTGGTCAAAATGCTGGTATTCTTCTTTTAGACTTTGAAAAGGCATATGATAGAGTTGAATGGGCATATATTCTTATTGCCCTTGAAGCTTTTGGTTTCCTCCTCTTTTTTGCAAAATGGTCAAAGTTCTTCTTACGGATGTTGTTGCTTACATTGATGTTAATGGTTCTCTTTCTGAACCTATTCTTTTACAAAGATCTATTTGGCAAGGTTGTCTGTTAGCTTCATACCTATTTGTGATAGCTAATGATGCTTTATTCTATATTTTAAGATAAAATTGTATCAGTCCTCTTGTTCGTGGTATTACATTACCAAATGGTCAAGAGTTGATCAACATACATTTTGTTGATGACACTTCTATTTTTGTTAAGTTAACTGAAGAAAATTTTGTATCTCTTTTTGCTAAGTTATCATGTTTTTGCAATGCTTATGGAGCTAAAGTTGCTATGTCTAAATCCATTTTATTAAGTTGGGATTTCATGGCTCCAAGTTGGCTGGCTAAATTTGATATTCAGTGGGGAGGTCCTTCTAAACAGGTTAAATTTTTGGGAATCCCTTTTGCAATTGATCCTAATCTAAAGGAAATGTGGTTATGGGTCAAAAGAAATATTATTAAGTTTAATAAGTGGAATAATAGATATTTATCCATTTCAGGAAGACTTCATGTTTATCAAAAAATCCTTTTCTCTTATATAATTTACTTTGCTTCAGCCTGGCTATTCAGTTCATATAAAGTTAATGATATTCATAAATATATCAGGAAATTTTTGTGCACATGCATTAATACTTGTAACAAAAGGCATGTTGTCAAATGGATATGGTGTACAACCAACAAAATAAAAGGTGGTTTAGGTCTAAAAAATTTAAAAGTGCAAGGAATGGCATTAGCTATTAAGTGGATTATTAAGAGTATCGAAGGTGATGAACCTTGAAAAGATTTAATTAGATATAATATTATCAATTCTGTCCCAAAAAAAGCTCATACTTGGAAAGGCCTGCATATGATTGATATCTTGTTTGGTAATTTTTCAGTTACTCCTGCTGGTTCAGCTGTTTTTAAGAGTCTTTGAAAAGCTTGGGATTTGGTGAAAGATAAAATTCTTATTGATAATAATCACATTTTGGATAATAGTATCTTTTTTTCTCACAGTTCTATATGGTGGTCTTTATCTAATAATAATAAGCTTCTTGCCTTAACCCAAGGTTGTTCTACTAAGAAGTGGGCTTATAAAGGTATTATTATTTTTTATGATATCATGGATAATGGTGCTCCAAAATCATGACAGTCTCTTAGTTCTTAGTATGATATTCCTTTATCTCAGTAGAGAACATATATTTTACTAAGAGATTCTATCAAGAAATCTAAGCCTGTTATTATATATGATGAGCAAATTTTTTTTGACAAGGTTATGTGGCAAGATGGTATGAAATTTAGCAAAGTTAAACCTAAATTACTTTATAATCTGGTTATGGATAATAATGATATCATTCTTCATATCATAAACAATTGGCATCTAGATGTTAGCACTATGTTTGGGCAAAACATGTTGAAGACTATCTGGTTCAGTATTTTACAGCCTAAAAAAAGTTATTTTCAGTGGCTTTTTTTGCTTGAAATACTTCCTATATCTAGAGATCCGAAGGATATTACATTATGTTTTTTTGCTTGAAATACTTCCTATATCTAGAGATCCGAAGGATATTACATTATGTTCTATCTGAAGGATATTACATTATGTTCTATCTGCAAGGTTTCTGAATCTGCTCAACATATATTTTTTGAATGCTATTTTGCTAAATAAATATGGCATCTTTTTTTCTGCAATACTTCAGTTGGAATTATAATCTTGATATGGTTAAACAACATGTTATTTTTGGTTTTATTCCACGTATAGGAAATTGTTATAATAGATTTTGGATTTTACTTTCTACTAAGATTTTATGGTTTTTATGGATATCCAGAAACAAGGATATTTTCCAGGCAGATTAGAGGTTTCTTACTGGGTCTCTTAGGAGACTCACAATTTTCAAAATTGCTATACAGGTTTCCAGGAGCATGTTGTATTACAAGGACAAGTTCAGGAAGTTTCTCATGAGTTATCAGGTTTAGGATGATAGTAGATGATAGTAGGCACATTTCAAATTCTAGACAGTTTGGTTATAAGTACTTTATGTTATTCCAACATTGTATAAATAACTTTAAGTATAATTTTTTTGAGTTATATTATTGTAATGATCAAAGACATATGATGTAGTCTTAGTCTTTTATAGGCAGTTATGGTTTCTTTCTAGCTAGTTCTAGTTTATATACTGTGCCTTCGGGCTAATTTTGTATCTTTCCTTTTATATTAATACAAGTTTACGATCTTCAGTTCAAAAATTAACTTTATCTTTATCCAACTGGCCAGTATTTATACAAGTTTTCTTGCAAAAAAAAAATTATTAACTTTTTTTTTTTTTTTGGTTAATATGAGAAACTTTTATGGTTAAGTAGTCTCCTTCCAACCATGATCCATCGTAAAGCTGAGAGCTATGCTTATAAACAAGAAATTTAACACACAACCACCACACACTCACCCCTCACACACGCACTCTCCCACCCCGTGGTTTGAACCTTGGACCTCACGAAAAAGAGCCACCACACATTCACTCTTTATACACTTACCTAAACATTGGACCACCCAAAAAGAACCAAAGATGCTGTCCCCTTAAAACAAAATTAATAACTATTTGAAAACTACATATTAACATTTTTTTACAGAATGCACTAAAATTTATAAAAAAAAATTCAATAAAAAAAACATGACAAGACCGCTTGTTATAAAAAAAACTATTTAGTAGCTGTTTGACAGCTATATATTGTCCGCAGAAAAATCTGTCGGAAAAATATTAGTCGTATAAGCTTAAATAATTCAATTCTGTGGATCAAAATTTTGATTGGATTGTCTTTTTCTGCTTCAGATATCTTGAGAAAGGAATACGCGTCTAAAGGTAGTGGACCGACAAGTTTCCACCACACACTTAGAAATTTGTTATGTTTGACGACACTTAGATAGTTGTTATGTTTGACGTAGATATTGTATTGTTAGTGTAATGGGTTTGTGAATAATCTCATATTAATTGTGTTGTAGGATTTGAGTGGTTGATGAATCTAACTATTTGTCATATTTTTGCAAATAGGATAGTAAATTTAAAGGTGCAAGTCCTGCAAGTCCTTGTTCCCGCTCTGGTAGGATTTCATGATCCTATTAACATTGATTTTGAGTATGTGTGGAGGGGTTAGCCCTCTTGGTTTATTTGAGAGGAGGAGCTAGCCCTCTTGCTTTCTTTGAGAGAAGCAAATCAAACACCGATAGGAATTGTGGGGCATTCTAGATGAAATGAAGAATGAGACAACGACATAAACAATGATAGGAATTGTGGGGCATCTCAAAAATGAAGAATCAGTCAGCGATACTCATGATAAGGTAAATAATGATAAGAATTGTGGGGCAACCTAGAAATAAAGAATTAGACAACTACACAAACAATGATAGGAATTGTGGGGCATCGTAGGGCATCTTAGAAACAAATAATCAAACAACAACACAAACAATGATAGGAATTGTGGGGCATATTAGAAATGAAGAATCTAACAACAACACCGATGATAAAGTATAAAATGCTATCTATTCTTTTAGGAAAGAGTTTGACAAAATAATGAAAGAAGTAAAAAGGGAAGCACGAAAGGATCAAAATGACATTTGGTGCTCAAAATGTAAATCAGGAGGACACATGAATGTCAATTTCCCAAATAATGCATATCACATATAGGACATCCAGTCTCTGAATTCCATAATCAAAATTAGGGTGATGTCACCTTAATTTAAAACTATGTTTGTATTTTTTTATATACATAGAGGAATCAAGTAACAACTGGTCACAAGATCAAGTAACATTAAAGTATAAAATGCTATCTATTCTTTTAGGAAAGAGTTTGAAAAAATAATGAAAGAAGTAAAAGGAGAAGCACAAAATGATCGAAATGACATTTGGTGCTCAAAATGTAGGTCAAAAGGATACATGAATGTCAATTGCTCAAATAATGCATATCACATGTAGGACATCCAATCTCTGAATTCCAGAATCAAAACTATCTCTGTATTTTTTTGTAGACATAGAGGAATACGTAACTACCTTTCCTTTTTAACAATTGGTCACAAGGTCAAGTAACAAGTAACAATCATGGTGCTACCACTATAACCCCTATCTCACCTTGGTAAACATGATCTGAAGTGAGGAAGACTTTTGGTACTATCATCATCAAGCTGGCGCACACTCAACGGACTCTAGTAAAACTACTATCTTTGCCCAGATTGGGCATGTCCCGAGGTTTGAAACTAGATCTCCTACTGGTAATTTCCCAATGACTTACCAATCCGCCTAAACCTCGCGGACTAAAAATATATATATAAACTATATTTGTATTATTATTTATTACTATTCAAATTAGGGTGATGACACCCTAAAATATATATAAAGTATGTAAGAAAAAATAAATAAATTATAAAGTATAAAAAAATAAAATACCTATGTTAGTGTAGAGCTAAGTTGTTAATTATTTGTGGTTGATCTTAAGAGTAAAATTTGTTTAATTGGATTGACGGGAGCAAGGATGATGGTGGGCGGGAGAGCTTATGTGAGAGAGCACGGGAGCGCCAGTAGATTGAACCAGGGGTACAATAGGGTGGAGGGAGGGTAGTCTGAGACCGGGGACACCGAGGAGTCCTTACCATCTGAAGAGGATGTGAGTCATGACAAAGTCACACCAGAAATTTGGGGAGGTGGGCCTCGAAAGTCATATGCTCAGGCAACGACTTCAGAAACCCTTAGCGGTCTACTCTCCAAGGAGCTATTTCCTGTCGGGGATGAGTTGGACATCCCGACAGAAATTCTCTCAAGCTTTGTGGAATTCAAAAAATTTACCCTAATCAGTAAGTTCATTGGCGGGCGCCCCGATATGGAGACCATATGCAAGTGGGAAGCAGGTAAATGGCGAACCTCTGGTCATATGGAATTGGCAGTCTTAACCCGAGGTTTTTTCATGATTAGACTGAATAACAAGGAGGATTACTGTAAAATCTTGGCTGGAGGTCCCTGGTTCCTAGGTCGCAGGAGTCTCTTTCTAAGGAAATGGGGTATGGACTTCAACCCTGATACCCAGAATATCAACATTACCCCAATTTGGGTTAGACTCCCCAGTCTTCCCCTCTTTTGCTGGCATGAAAATGTAATCAGAGGAATTGCTCGCTCCATTGGTGAGTTGGTTATCATCGACCCTCCCACCAAAGCTTGAACAAGATTTGTTCAAGCCCGGTTCTGCATTCTGGCGGACTTGGAGGCTGACCTCCCATCATCCATCACTCTCCAGTCTGGAGATACCATTCTCCACAAGCAAGCCATTATTTATGAGAACAGACCAACTTTCTACCCCCAATGCAGTTCTCAAGGGCACCTCCAGTCTAACTGTCCTCTTCAAAAGTTGGGGATGAAAAAAAAGGGTTCCTACAACCCCTTGGAACACGGTGATGATGAGATAAAGCACCCTGCTACGAAAGGGCATGAGTATCTAGGGCCGTCTAGGGTCCATCTCGGATCTTCCCAACCAGTAGAGGTCGTCTCCATTCAAACGGTCTCTGAGCCGTGTGGTACAAGCCCCCATCTTGGACCACAGGAGGAGAAGGACCAGTCCCTTCCCCAAATCATCACATAGATAGATTCACCCAAAATCCTGGACCAGAACCCTCTTGAGTCCCAAAATGTGCTGGAAGATTACCTACTAGGAAGAAGGGGTGAGTAGTCCGGTAACATCAACCCTCGTAATACGAGGAACTGAAAGCAAGGTGTTGATTTTGGCAGTGAAAGGAAGCAGGGCCATGCCCCCAACAAAGACAGGCAAGACAAGGAAACAGTGGCAGATGTTGCAAATGGTACTCAACGACTGCTCTTTCAGGATGATTTTGATTCCCAAATGGGCGACTTGTCTGTCCCAAAACCTCCTCTCTAGCAGGGAAAGGGAGGTAAGAAGAATATCAAACTATCGAGATGAAAGTCCTCTCATGGAATGTGAGAGGGCTAAATGCAGATACCAAATGGAGATTGGTGGCTGATCTCAGAAAGAGGACCAACCCATCCATCCTAATTTTGTAAGAGACTAAGATTGATGCTATCTCTTCTGCCAGAGCTACTAAGGTCATTTGGGCCAAGGCAAAATTCCTTTCCAGTCTTGCGGTGGGTACGGCGGGCGGTCTCATGATTCTTTGGGATCCAAAAATACTTGAGGGCAGTATTATTTCAACTTCCAGTAGGATTATTAATGTTTTGTTTCATTCCAAAGTCATAAACTTTTCTTGTATCCTGTCCAATGTGTATGCCTCAAACTCTGCCTCGGAGAGAGCAAAAATGTGGAGGGCTATTTCCCAGATGAGGGAAACTTTTCATAATTTTCCTTGGGTCCTCGGGGGAGAATTCAACTGTCCTCTTCACCCATCTGAAAAGAAAGGTGGATCGGTCCACTCCAGACAGCTTGGAAGACTTTCGAGATTTTGTTTCCACCAACAACTTGCTTGAAATTGAGCTCAAGGGGGCATCCTTCACTTGGAGCAACAGGAGGTTTGGGAGCAGTCTTATTCAAGTCAAGCTTGACAAGTTTCTCATCTCCCAGGAGGCTATTCTCATCCTCGGTGCGGCAACTCTCTCGGCCTTACCAAGAATTGGGTCTGATCACAATCCTATTTTCTTGGAGACGATTGATGGGCTAGTTTTCAAAACCCCATTCAGATTTGAATCCATGTGGATTTCTCACAAGGACTTCAGGGGGTTGGTTACGGCCTGGTGGCAGCAGAAGATGGCAAGTTTCGCTTCCAATAGAGTGGCCTTAAAACTCAAGTTGATCAAAAGAAATTTGAAAACATGGAATAAGGAGGTTTTCGACAACATTTTTGAGTACAAAAGGTCCATTTCAGAGAACCTAAAATTGGTGGAGGAGAGAATGGAGATCGAAGGTTACAATGAATGCCTCAGGGAAGAAGAAAGGAGAGTCTTGGCAGATTACCATACTATTCTTGCAAGGGAGGAAACTTTATGGCGCCAAAAATCTAGAGACCTCTGGTTGAAAAATGGGGACTCCAATAAAAAAAATTTCACGCGTCAATGTTGCGGCATAGAGGGGTTAACAAGATCAGGGAAGTGATGTGCAAGTATGGACGCGTTACCAAAGAAATTGAGGAAATACGAAGTGAAGCAGTTGACTTCTTCCAGGATATTCTAGGCGTTCCTCCTGATAGTGATGCCCAGGTCCAGAGATCTTTGCTTGCTAACTTCCCAGCCAAAGTTCCTCCCGAGGTAAGCATTAAGCTTTTGGAACCTTTTTCCTCGTTCGAGATTAAAGAAGATTTGTTCTCCATGCAACCAGACAAGGCCCCTGGGCCTGATGGTTTTCCCCCCCAATTTTTTCAAGTCATGTGGGATGTTGTGGAATCGGATGTATGTGAAGCGATTCAGGAGATACAAGCCTCCAGATCCATCCACCCCAAACTCAATTCTACCTTTCTTGCCCTCATTCCCAAGTCTTTCGCCTGCAAGAGTTTCTCTGATTATGGACCCATTAGCCTATGCAATGTTTTTTATAAAATCTTAACCAAGTCCATAGCCAACCGTCTGAGGTCCCTTCTCCCCTCCTTGGTTGATCCTTCTCAGGGTAGCACCATTAAAGGTAGAAACATTCTTGATGGTGTAATCACTATTCATGAAACCCTCCATTTTGCTCATCGCACCAAAAATGCTGCTCTTTTCCTCAAGCTAGATATGAATAAAGCTTTTGACAGAGTTGAAAAAAAGTTCCTTTGTGCTATCCTCTTCAAATTCGGCTTTCACCCTCACTGGATTGACCTTGTCTGCAGTTGCATATCCACTCCCTCCTTTTTTGTCCTGATCAACGGGTCCCCTGCTGGGTATTTCCAAAGCGCCAGAGGCCTCAGACAAGGTGACCCTCTATCTCCTATTATTTTCATCCTTTTGGCAGAGGTTTCAATTTGGTCTTTGAAGGAGGCTCTTCGCCAGAATAAGATCTTCGACATTATGCCCACCTCCAGAGTCGATCTTGTCACTCATCAGCAATTTGTGGATGACACCCTCATCTCCACCGAGGCGTTCATCACCCAAGCCAAATCTATCAAACGAATCCTCATCCGTTATGAGAAGGCTGTTGGACAAAAAGTCAATTACATCAAAAGCAAAATTTACTTTATTAACACTCCCATGCGAAGGCAACTCCGCATAGCCAGAATTTTGGAGTGCACCATTGATTCCCTACCCACGTCTTATTTGGGTTTGCCTCTGGCTTGCAATGGCCGTGCCAATGGAAGCATGTGGGACATGATCCTGGAACATCTCCACAAAAAGCTGAGCACTTGAAAAGGCAAGTTCCTGTCACAAGCTAGGAAATCCACCCTTACCAAAGCTTGTCTCCAAGGGATCCCTACTTACTTCATGTCTGTTTTCATGCTGTCGGTTTCTGTCCACTCCAAGATTGAAAAGATTCAGAGGGCCTTTTTGTGGTCGGGCAATGAAGAAAAATCTAGAATCCCTCTTGTGGCCTGGGATAAGTTTTGCTTGTGAAAAGACCAAGGCGACATTGGAATGAGGAGATCTAGACTCATGAACACTGCATTAATCGCTAAGCATGCTTGGAAGATCCTTACTAACGACCCAGCGGAGTGGGTCAAGCTAGTTAAAAGGAAGTACCTTGGATATGGTTCTCTTTTTGATGCTGGGATTCCTCCTAAAGCGTCTACTTTTTGGAAATCGGTGCTTCAAGCCCATTCTTTGATTAGCTTGGGTGTTCGCTGGATTTTGGGTGATGGCACCTCCATCCTCTTCTGGAAGGACATGTGGGTTACTGATGAAGCTCTCGACTTGAGAGCAGACCTTGCTAGCCTAAAATCTTAGGTGGATCCAAATTCCCAACTCACGATGGTGGAATTCATTGATCGATGTTCTCATACCCCTCAGTGGAACCTGCCAGTCCTCGGCTTTAAAAATGAAATGACCTTTTTGTCTAATATTCTTCAGTCTGTTTTAATTCCATATATTAGAATATATGACAGAATCATTTGGCGCAACACGGAGGATGGTATGTTCTATGTTAAGTCTGCTTATGACTTCCTTACTCGTGAATCTGCCATGGATCACTGGTGGAAAGTGATTTGGAAGAAGGGGATTATTACTAAAGTGAATTACTTTGCATGGATTGCCTTTCATAATAAAGCCTTGACCATCGACAATCTACACAAGAGGGGTTTTGCCATTCCCAACAGGTGCTACTTGTGCTTTGCTGATTGTGAATCGACAGACCACTTATTATTGCACTGTCCTTTTTTCCATTTGGTCTTCAACTTTGTTCTGTCTTCCTTTCATATCCTCTGGTGCACTCCCCGTTCTCGCAAAGATGCTTTCCACCAATGGCCCAATCCTTTCAAGAACCTTAAACTCTGCTTCCTTCTCGAGGCCTCCTTTCACCACTCCATCTGGAAAATCTGGCTAGAGAGGAATGCTAGAGTCTTTAGTAAGATCCCTAGAGTACCTCCCTGTGTTGCCCAGAGAGCCTTATCCTTCGCCATTGAGAATTCTAAGGTTGTTCCTAGTTCCCGTCTGCACCTTCCAGGCGAAGTAACGATTTTCAAAAATTTGGGCCTCGTCCGGTCTCCTGAAGGTGGTTCTGGGTCCCAGCGTGAGGATGTTATTTGGACCAGGCCCCCTGTGGGATGGATTAAGTTAAAATTTGACGGAGTGGCCAAAGGCAATCCTGGCCCCGCTGGATCTGGTGGTGTGGTTAGAGACCATAACGAGAATCTCGTGTTGACTTACTGTGAATATTTGGGCTCCCAGACTAATCACTATGCTAAAGCCAGAAGTGTATTGAAAGGCATCCAGATCCTCTTCGATGATCCTCAGCCTTTGATCATCGAAGGTGATTCGCTCAACATAGTGAACTACCTGTTAGGTTCTAAGGAACCTTCTTGGAGGGTCTTCAACATCATTCTTAAGGCTAGAATGCTTCTATCTCAATGTGACAGGTGGAAGGTGTGTCATATTTTTAGAGAAGGGAATCGCGTGGCAAACCACATGGCCAACAAAGGGCTTGCAACCACGTGTCCTATCGTGTGGCGTTCACGCTTCTCGTCTGAGGTGGTGCATTTGGCCATTGCGGATATCCTCTCATGATGTTCTCCCTGCTTCGAAAGGTCATTCCTGAGGTTTTTTGGGGCAGGGTGGCGGCTCCTTATGATTTTGTAAATCGCATTCCTCTCCCCAAAGTCTTTTGTTTTCAAGCTCCCGAGGCTCGGTAGACTTGGTGCCCTGGTGGTTATCAACACTCCTTTCTATTTTTTATGATCATTCTCCAGCTAGTATTTTTTGTTTTCCTAGTAATATGCGGTTGGTTTCCGGGATAATTAGGCATAAGGGCCTACTTGCAGCCTTCGGGAAATTAGCTATTTTTTTGTGTTTTCTGTCATCAGTTTTATTTCGCCAGCCATAAGGCATGATACACCTTTCAGCCAGGCTGATTTTGTACATAAGGTTTTGGGATCCTCTATAAAAACCCACTGTTAATCTATTAAAATAATTACCCCCCAAAAAAAGTTGTTAATTATTTGTGAGACACTAGTTTGTGAACATTCTAAAAAAGATTTATGCTTACAACTCTTAAGAATACTAGGTTTGTGTTGGATCATTTCTCTAATGAATAGAGTTATACATATTTAGTCTTATGACAACACCTATAATTTAAAATTATCTTTATATTGTTTATTAGTAGTCAAATTAGGGTGATTGACACCCTAAAATATATATAAAGTATACAAGAAAAAATTAGTAAAGTATGAAGTATAAAAAAAATAAAATACTTATGTTAGTGTATAACTAAGTTGTTAGTTATTTGTTTAACACTAGTTTCTTCACATTGGTTTTCACGGTAGCACTTGTAACTTAAAACTATATTTGTATTATTGTTTATTATTAGCCAAATTAGGGGGCTCACACCCTAATATATATAAAGTATGTGAGAAAAAATAAATAAATTATAAAATATAAAAAATAAAATACCTATGTTAGTGTAGAGCTAAGTTGTTAGTTATTTGTTATTGTTTATTAGTAACCAAATTAGGGTGATGCCACCCTAAATTATATAAAGTATGTAAAAAAAGAATAAAAAAATTATAAAGTGAAAAAAAATAAAATACTTATGTTAGTGTAGAGTTAAGATGTTAGTTATTTGTCTCACACTAGTTTGTGAACATTGAAAAAAAGAATTATGCTTACAATTCTTAAATTTTGTGTTCGATCATTTGTTCAATGAATAGAGTTTTTACATTGATAGTCTTACGGTGACACCTATAATTTAAAATTGTCTTTGTATTATAGTTTATTAGTAGACAACTTAGGGTGATGACACCCTAAAATATATATAAACTATGTAAGAAAAAATAAATAAATTATAAAGCATAAAAAAATTAAATACTTATCTCAGTGTAGATCTAAGTTGTTAGTGTTTTCGTGGCCGCACCTGTAATTTAAAATTATTTTTGTATTATTTTTTACTAGTAGCCAAATTGGGGTGATGACACCCTAAAATATATATAAAGTGTAAGAAAAAATAAATAAATTATAAAGTATAAAAAATAAAATACCTATGTTAGTGTAGAGCTAAGTTGTTAGTTATTTGTCTAGTTTATGAAAATTGAGGAAAAGAATCATGCTTCCAACTTTTAAGAATATTAATTTTGTATTGGACCATTTCTCTAATAAATAAAGTTATACATTTGTAGTCTTATAATGTATAAAATCTAGTAAATATATTTGTCACAAATCTTATCATAATACATTGCACTCCTAAATACAAATTGTTCTTTTAATTATTGTTCATTGTTGCAAAGTTTACAAGAGATGGAAACAGTCTATGAGACTAAGAATTTTAATACAAGATAAGATATGACATGCAACACTAATTTTTTTTAATTCAAACCTTACGGGATCTAAAAATTACGGTAACTATCTTAGATATAAAAGATATATATCTAAAAACCTTTAGAGTTATCAATCCGAGGTGCCTATAGTTTAAATATTTTTAATGTTTTTTGTTAATGTCGGTTTTTTTAATAAAACAAATTGTTTATTTGCCTCCCACCCCCTGTTTGCCAGTGTAGGAATGCCTCCCGACATAATTATAACAAACACATTTATGAAGAAAAATTTACGAACAAACTAAGGGGATATAAATGCAAAATTATATTTCTTGATTGTTTAACATCATTTATTCTATTGTAAACAATACAATAATAAAAAATTCTAAACCTATCAAATTGGAGTCTTAAAAACTCACATTGAACAATAATAAAATAAAATTTATTAATTATTATTATTCTATGCACTTATTGAATGAGAACATATACAAATACAGTCTATATTACTATCAAACAACTAAATTAACCTCCAATTAACAATGATATAGAATCTCCCTTTACATTGATTAAAAAAAAATGATGTAACACATTATAGTACAACTTTAGCATGCTTTGGGGTAACATAACACCTAAAGAATCTAAGTGTAATATTTTTAAAAAAGTAATTGAAAATAGGAAAAACATATTGGTTGTGTCTAAAGTATGAATTTGTTTTTCATTATAAGTCAAACCTTATTTATGATTTTCTATAAGATTACCATACATATTTTATATGCATAGTAGTAAATAATTTCAACTCTATGTAATTATTAAAGTAAATTTATTTTATGTAAAATACCTAGTATAAGTATTTGTTGTACTTTGAATTTATATTTAAATTTCTACTTTATTTTTGTATGAACACACATCCACCTTTCACACTGACACATGTCAAGGTTTGAACTTTGGACCAAGAAGAGCCAAAATCCAAATTGTTGCACTCTTCCCTATGATTTCTACTTTATTTTTTATTTCATACAAAAATAAAAACAAAATTATGAAAAGTGGAGCTTTGTAATATTAACAAGTATGAGAGGAATTCACATCAAAATTAAATCTTTGTAAATATGGATTCTCATTTAGCCTATCTTTTTCTTAAAGATCGTGCTCATATTAGTTATTTTTCAATGTTTCATTTTTAATATATGGCAAATGACCCTAAATAGATCCAAAAATAGATAAATACGATCATACTACAAGGAAAGGTATTCCAACAATAATCCTTGAATAACTAACTAAATCTCTTAACAAAATATTAAAAACAAATATGATTAAAAAAGTTTAGTGTTGAGCTATAAGCTTAGTAGTAAGGGTTTTGGTCTCTCTTTCTGAGGTTCATTGTTCAAACCCAAATTAGTATAACTTTCTGAGGTTCATTGTTCAAACCCAAATCAATATAGAGGGACCAAAATCCTCATAAAAACATGTGTAAACTTATTAAAAAAAAAGTTTAGTACAAATAAAACTTAAAAATAAAAAACAATATCCAAATTAAGTAAACTTGGAAAATATATATTGTTTTAATAAAAAAATACACTCAACAATCATGATTTGTAAGTATGAGAAGCAAATTACATAAATATATCATTTGTTTTGTGTAACATGGAAATGTAAGCATTTAACTATTAAAATTTTGTATGACGTAAACATTTAACAATTAAAATTTGAAAAAGAAAAACCATTATTTAACACCGTGTAATAACTTTGTGCAACATGCAAATGCAAACCATTATTTAACACCGTGTAATAACTTTGTGCCACATGCAAATGCAAACCATTATTTATTAGAATTGACAAAATTAATTGAACTCAATTAAGGTTACTTTCTATATTATTTAAGCCGTTATTATATATTATATACATCCATAATATGTACAGGGCTTTTTATTTTTTATTTTTTTAAAATTATTATAAAATAAAATATATATTTAGATAATGATTAAAGTAACAACATTTTGTTCATAGAAATATTATTTCTTATCATCTATATGGTTTTTTAATTTTATTTTTATTATTTTTTATGGTGTTCGATAACTTCTTTAATATTTCACATAATAACAACCACATGAAATTCAAAGAATAATTATAAACTCCCTACTTTTCAACTAAGTTGAATTTAAAAATATAACAAGTTTTTAAGAGGTTGAAGAGCTAAAGGATATATCAAATTACACCTAAGTGAAGTCAAATATTAAATCTGAACAGCGAGGTCATAATCTTAATATCGCTTACCAAAAAAATATATACGGTAGTCTTATAAAAAGACTGTTGACCTATCTTTTTCTATTTCATTTGTACTCCATCGTCCGAAGTACTTGTCCTCCTTCAGATTTTAGCCAGAGGATGATACCATTCACAAGGAAAGATTCCCCTTCTATAGAGTTCCCATCGTTGGTATCCTATCTGCTGGCGGAAGTTAGAATTTTCCTGCACACATTTTCCCTGCGATTCCACCAACTTCCTTCGCCGCCCGCTGAAATAGTGGAGGCGGAGCCTCTCTATCCTAAAATCCTTAGACGAAAGAGTGGTATTCCTTGAAGGTGTCACCACCTCCCACCTATCCGTGTTTTCGTTTCGATTTCCACCTACTTCTCCTATAGACGGTTAGAAAGTCTCGCTAAGAGGAGAATGGTAGGCAATGGTATAATAGTAGGTAATGGTATAGATTTTAGAATTTTGATTAAAGGTGTAAATTTGGTTGAAATAGGGCTATACATCATTTTATTATTGTATACGGTATTTTTAAGTAAGTATAATATGATTAAACAATTATATATTAAATAAAATATTATAAATATTGTTGGTGGTTAGGTGGATTGGTAAGAAGTTGGGTATTTAGCATAAGGAGACCTAGATGCCCAATCTAAGGTGCCCAATCTAAGGTAAAGGTAGTAGTCTGACTTGATGATAGCAGTACCAACCTTGAGCCACTCAACCCCAAGCCACTTGGGGGTCTCCCTTACTTAGGGACATGTTTACCCCTAAGCCACTCAACCCCAAGCCACTTGGGGGTCTCCCTTACTCAGGGACATGTTTACGGAGGAGAGATAATGGTAGCACCATGTTGGTGGTTAGGTGGATTGGTAAGAAGTTGGGTACTTAGGAGAAGGAGACCTAGATGCCAAATCTAAGGCAAAGGTAGTAGTCTGACTTGATGATAGGGGTACCCACCCTGAGCCACCCAACCCCAAGCCACAGGAGTCTCCCTCACTTAGGGACATGAAGAGAGATAATGGTAGCATCATGATTTGATGCTACTATTGAAAGCAATGCCACTTGACTTTATAACCAATTGTTCAAAAAGAAAAAGTAATTACCCATTCCTCCATGTATAATAAAAAAAATATTATAAACATTACGAACAATCTTACCTATTTTGTTTTTAACCTTCAAGTCCGCACTTACCATGCGTCCCATGATGGAGGCTGTTCTTACCGTCTTCAATCATGATTCCGTATCCTGTTCATTGGCTTTTGTGCATTTACTACTTATTTCACAACGATCAACAAAACCGTATATTATAAACATCTTGCCGAAAATGATTTTAAAGTGAAATTCTTGCCTAAACAATAACATCTTGCCGAACATGATTTTGACATAAACCCTATACAATAACTGTTCTGTCTGAAAATTTTGACTCCACCAACTATATGAAGTAAACAAATCCATGAACTATGGAGGGTTGCAATTCGTTGTCCAAATTTGGTAGGTGGTTAGCATTAATGTGCCTTGTCCTTTCTTTTCCCTATTTGTATCTTCGAGTTGGGAAGATAACGAGAGATTCAACTTATTGCGTTGGCGTTGAAGGTCAGATAGATTAGAAGTCTGCAAGCATGGCTAAAATTTTGGTTAACAGAGAACTGATAGTAGCATCGTATGCTAACGAAGGGCTTCTCACAGATAGCCATGCCAAAATCAGGGAAACCTCGTTGGACATGGGCTGCCTGGACAAAGATGGATCTCTTGGGGACGTCGTTGTGAAAAATCTGTGGGTGTCGGTGGATCCATATCTCAAATGGTTCTTCAAAAATGAATCTAACGATGGCCTATATTTCCCCGGCATCAAATTGAACCAGGTTCTGTATTCCTTTTTCTTGGTTTGTTTGTATTTTGATCCTTTCGTTTTTCATATCATAAAGAGATATATGTGTTTTTAATTCTTGTCTGCAGCCTATCACATCCCTTCTGGTAGGGAGAGTAGTCGCATCTGCAAATGCAGCATTTGAAGTGGGTGATTTTGTCACCGGGTTCTATGAGGTGGGGGAGTATACTACTCTTGCAGGTTCAAGCTTGAGAAAAATCGATACCAGTCTAGCAAAGATTTCGGATTATTTGGGACCCCTCGGTACTGGTTTTCTCTGAAACAAAACACTACACTTTTTTTTTTTTTTAAATCTAAAGGTTTGTGGAGGATTCAATATTGAGAGTGGATATGAGCAGGGATGCCCGGAATGACGGCATGGGCAGGGTTGCTCTTAATTGGCGACCCGAAACCCGGGGAGGAAGTGTTTGTTTCTGCGGCTTCAGGCGGCGTCGGACTTTTAGTTGGTCAGTTGGCTAAAATCAAAGGCTGTCGTGTCGTTGGCAGCGTTGGTAGTGACCACAAGGTTGTTTCTATTTTTCTCTTTATTGACTGTTATATTGCTAACCCTAACCCAAAAGGATCTTAGACATGAAGGATATTGATGGATTTTGCAGGTGAAGATGTTAAAAGAAGAATTTGGATTTGATGATGCCTTCAACTACAAGTCAGAGACCGATTGGGATGCAGCGCTTTCCAAGTAAGTTTTGAAATGTTTACCTACCTGATATTAGGGTAGATATAATGTTTCATTCAGTTATTTTACGATTGCATGTGGGTGGTTGAACAGATACTTTCCAAGGGGAATTGACATCTACTTTGAAAATGTGGGAGGGAGAATGTTGGAGGCTGTCCTCAACCACATCAATACGAATGCCCGCATCCCTGTTTGCGGGATGATCTCTCAATATAACCAGGTTATACAAATATATGATTACCTACGTTATCTTATGCATGAATGTTCTTTTGGTTCAAACATCATATATAATGTTGGGACGTGACAGGACTGGAAGCAACGTTATGGAGTGAGAAATCTGCTCAACTTGGTGGGAAAATGTGGGAAGATGCAAGGATTCCTTTCAGCCCAGTACTTGCACCGTACGCAAGAATTCGTAGAAGAGATGGGAGGATACATGAAAGAGGGCAAAATTAAATACAAAGAGGATGTGATGCAGGGTTTAGAGAGCTTCATAGAAGCCTTTAATTCCCTCTTTAGTGGTGGGAACACAGGCAAAGTTTTGATTCAGATTTGCCCTTCTTAAAAATGGTGAAGAAAAGTTGTCCACGAATAGCAAGATTCAGAAATGATGCCAAGCATGACTGCTGCCTGAAGATAGCAAGATGCATGTCCTTTCCATCAGAAAAAGATACCAATCATGACTGCTGCTTTTTACCGTATTCTTATATTGTCCCCTAGCAATCAACCCAATTTCCGTTTGTCCATTACTTATTACGTGTAGAATACGGCAACATGATTTGGATACTATCGATTTTTAAGTAAGGAGGACATCTATCAAGGTAAAAATTATATTTTTCTCAATGAGGACAAAATTAACCATCAAGCATTTCAATATTGTCATAAAAAAATAAATGATAATTACAATCAATAGAATATAATAATTGAATAAAATGACATTTTGGAAAAAATAGAAATAATAATCATTTAGAGCATTTTAATATTGTCATAAAAAAATAAATAATAATTACAATCAATAGAATATAAGAATTGGATAAATGACATTTTGAAAATAATTAGGAATAATTATTCAAAGACGAGTTTTTTTTTTCAAATCTTAAATCGCTAAAAAAAAATTGAAATATATGTTTTTAACATCTTTTTTATAAAAAAAAATAATTAAAAAATAAATTATTTGATTTTAAAGTGTGTAATTTTTTATTGTATTTATTGGTATCTATAATATAACGTGTACAAATATTTTTTGCAAGTTTTATAATGTAGATCTAATACATATATTTATTTACTTATGTAGAAATCTTTTAAATTATTTGTAAAATAGGCTGGTTTTTTATTTAATATATATATTTATTTATGTAGAAATATTTTAAAAGCTTTGTAAAATAGGTTGTTTTTTTATTTTTTATATGGAATTTGCATTCTTGAACATGGATTAGTTGAAGAATAACAAATAAAATTTATCCCTTCCATTGCACGTTGTCAAATAAGATTGGAAAGATTTAATGATTTACTACAAAAAAATATTTGAGACACTTAATAATGTATGTAATAATTTTTTTGCACCATAGATGGCACATCTTTCTAAATGCATGGAGTGCAATGCTAAAAGTCTAATATTATAAAAGGATTTTTATTGGAATATGTGTTGGTTAAGCTTCTCTTGAGGCCAAAATAGACTTTTACGTTATATTGTTCATATTAGCCCTTAAGGTCTTTATAAACCTTGAAAAATGTATTTTTGTAATATTTCAATATTTTATTCTTAAGGATCAATCTCACAACTTTGACCTAAAAGAAACTTGTATTTGGGTATAGATACCCTATCATAGAACCATTTTGTTATAATTCAAGTGCAATTCTATATTCTGATAGTGCGATTATTTGGTGTCCATGGACACCACCATATAATGTGTTCTTTTGCTTTCTTTGCATTTTTTTAGCAATATTGGGTAATGTGTTGATTATTTTTTTAATGGAAATTATTGTGAAATCTAACATGATACAAAGTGGATATGAATAGTTTTTCCTCATTTGCATGCTATTATCAATTTTTTTTTTTGAATTATCTAAAGGGCAACTGTGTTTGGAGAAATAGAAAACCTAGGTAGACTTGGATTGCAAGGATCTCACTTAATTCATCATATTTGTTTCAAGGGACATATTCACTAACAAGTTTATTTGCTCCTTCAATGACACTCAATTATTTTGTTTTCTTTGATTTTTAACCAAATGTATGCCTTAATTTTAGGATTGAGCTTTTTTGAAAACCTTATTTGTATTTTATGAATTAAAAAAAAACATATTTCCTTTTTTCTTTTGGCTTTTGTGTCTAATAACAATAAAATGAGAGGCTAGAATACGTTGTCATTGTGAAAGAATAAAATAAAAGGTTAAATTTTTTTAGACAAATCCTTGGTACCAGAGAAGTCATGGGCAGGTTTCCATTCTGAGCAAAGACCTTTGAGTTGCATGACAAAGTTACTCAAATGGTCTGGAAATTATTTTACTACATGATAGGATGTCCTAATCAATTATGTTTGAGAAAAACATTATGTAGGAAAAAACATGATAAACACAAATGAACCATTAGCATTTTTCGATTCTTTGCAAAAATTTAAAGAGGGTTTGAGTTCAACACTTTTCCTAAACTACCTTCAAGTAGTAATTTTAGATCCTTAAAAAATTGTGTATTTTTCTCCAAAACATAAAAATTCAAATTTGGTAATATTTCATGAAATATTTTGTGGAAGGTGAAATAATAAAAGTGAATGGACATGCGCATGACAACATGATGCACGTTGATATCATGCATACATAGGGATTGAGGCACTTTTTTTTAGGGTTTAATTAAATTAAGTTGCTTTCCATTTATCTTCCAAGGGGAGCCTTAGTGATGATGGATAGCAAATCCCATCTCAAGACTTTACATGAGAAAGGTCCTTGGATCAACTCCCAAACATGAATTCATTTTAAAAATTGATTATACAAGCATGATGCAAAATGATGATGTAAGCATAACATACTTTTATGATGTGGGAATATGTGAAGACATGGTACCTAATGATGCCATTGCTTTCCAAAATTTATATGCTTACATGGTATATGCTAATTTGGAACATGTTGACATAAAATTCAATATAATCCATACAATTAATATGGTGGATGTTGTGGAACAACATATTTTAGTCCATACAACTAACATGGTAGGTCTAGTATTGTAACACATAGCAGATGAGGTGGTCATCTATATAGTTGATATGGTAGTCCATATAGTTGATATAATGAGTGAGGTGATGTAATACATGGTTGCGAACACAAATTCTAACATGGAAAAAGGTTAAAGGGTCGATGTGGTAGGTTTTACATCACTCAATCCATATAAATACAATACTAATTAATCAATTTTTTCCAACTCATAAATATGATAAGTCATTCACAAAATCAATTATAGACTTGGTAGAGCATACATTTTAGAGCAAATTGGGACAAGATAAGTGATGTAGTATAATTTTTAGATCATGTATAAAACTTGAGTGTGACAAGTGGTGCATTATGATTCACTAGTACTCTTTCCAATAATATACATAGTAGGAGCACATGCGGCAATCACCTAATCATGAAAAGTAGTGTCATACAATTTATCAATACATTATTTAATCAATGCACACTTGGCACACCCTCAACCACTCCTATAACGACACATGGTGGCCTCACATTCACTATGGATATTAAATTTATTTAAAGGTTTTAAAGGTACTTTGTACAATTTTAGCATCAAATTTCTAAGGGCCACAATATTTGGATACAAAAGCATTTTGAATCATCTTTTTAAAATTGTACAAGTTTTTAAGATCTTTGCATTGGTGGTATTATGTTTGTTGTAATTGCATGTAGGATTTTATATTTTGGTGGGATAGTCATCAATAAACATGTGCCCTTATTGAGTGGTCAAAACTATGCTACCTAGAAAGTTAAGAGGAAAGCTTTGTTGTGGAGCAAGGGGTTACTTAAGTATGTGAATGAGTACCCTCATGATACTGATACTAACTAAGTAAAGTAGTTATACAAGAAAAATAATGAGAAGGCTTATGGTATTATAGTGCTTCATGACAACAATATCCATGAAACACCTGCTAAAAAATTTAAATTTTAAGGATTGTGTGATTGTATTGATTCTACATAGATCAACAGCTTGGAGTATAAGCTTACAACTTTATCCATGGACTCATTTGACACTATTTATGGGTACATTTATAATTTTAAGAAATTACAATAAAAATTATGGATTTTAAGAGGAATACCTATGGAGTGAGAAGAAGGATAAGAAACATTGGAGAAGCAAAATAACATTGAACTACTAACTATTATCTTCAACAATATTTTAGATTTATATGTGATAGGTGTTTTAGATGCTTCATTTATAATTTCCAAATTATCCTACACTACCAATTGAACACATGTTTAAGTACTTTTTACATCATCATGCTAGAAAAATAAGGTGCAAGGAAAATTACATTTTCAATTAGACCCAACCAAAATAAGCTATTGCCAAAGCTCAAAATTCTAAGCTAAAATAGAATGACAATAAGTCCAAGAAGTCCTTTGTTTTTTACAAGAGGTGAGGTCACAAAGTAGAATTTTTCTAAAATTACACCAAGAAGCTTAAGGAAGCAATAAGAAAGTGGGTGTTAATTCTACTCTATTCTATGCATAAGGTGAGGACAAATTTGATGGAAAAACCTCATAAGAACATGTAGTTGTGCATTAAGGATATTATGCATCCACTTTATTCAGATAAGTGGATTGTAGATTCAAGGGCAACTAGGGACATGATGAAGCACAAGCATCTCCTATAGTGGTACAATAAATCATATTCAAGGAAGCATACTCTTATTGGAGATGAATCTTCATTGTAGGTTGTAGAATGTCTAGAAATCAGCATTGGATCTTCTTCTTTTGATGAGGTACTTCATCTTCTTAATTTTTGCCCTATGCTCTTATCTATTTATTGCACTACTCATACAAATACAAGGTATAATTCTAGCTTGATTGATGGGTAATTAAGAATATATACAATAGGTTTAAAACTATTACTTCTAGCTATTGTGATGAGTTTGACCAAATGTATAAGTTGGGAGAAAGGCCAACCTCGACTTTTTTCTCTTCTAGGAAGAGAAATTTTGTTGCTATGGTTGCACACATAGATTATGAAAGTCAAAAGTGGTATTATAGGCTTGGGGATATCAACTATGGATCATTTAGATACACGAGTCATCATTAGATGGTCATTGGACTTAAATGCATATCCCCTCCAAGTGGTGTATGAGAAGGATGTATTGTAGTAAGGCACCATAAGAATAATTTTTTAAAAGAGTTTATGAGATGGGCCTATCATCCCTTGTAGATAAACATAGTAATGCTTATGAACCTATAATTAAACCATCTACTTTAGGAAATAGGTAATTCCTCCTCATTGGTAAATTTTTTAGATAATTCTAGTTGTATAATATTCACACTAAGGATGAGGAATTTGAGACCTTCAAGGATCTTGTTGAGAATTAGTTGGACAAAAGACTCAAATGCATCAAGAAATACGATGAAGGTGAATGCATCATTAATATTTTCATGAATTTTTGAATTCTCATGGGATCACATATCAAAGAATTATTCACTATACTCCCAAGTACAATGGTGTGGCCAAAATAAGGAATAGGGTAATCATGTAGATCACACAGTGTATGATTTATACCAAGGGGTGGAGCATAAATTATGGGGTGATATTGTCACTTGTGTAGTATACATCATCAAAACAAATTTCCTTAGGGTTGTTTAGGATATGAAACCTCTTGATAGGTTGACAGGATATAAGCCTAATGTGTCTTGATTTCATATCTTTAGATCTTTAGTATGAACTCACATACACAATAATCTTTAGAATAAGTAGACATCAAAGAGTCATAGGTGTATCTTTATGGGGTATTTTGATACCTCAAAGGCATATCGCCTTTATGGCCCTAAGAGGCATGAGGTTCTAATATGGAGACATGTCATTTTTAAAAGATCCTTCTAGGTGATCCTTCTAGACTACCACCTAAGCTTTTGGTGAATGACACTTTTGAATCTTTGACTATTTTAGATTTAATAATTTCTTCAAATATTTTGGTTGGATCTATTCCCATTAGTGAATCTTCTTTAAATTCATCTTCACATGGAGGTCCATTGCTTATTGATTTAATTCCAATAAGGTTAGCATCATCATCAACAACATATTTTCTAGATATAGGGCATGTTGAGTAGGACACCAGATCAAAGTGCTTTAGCTTTTTATGATGAGGTGACTAATGATTTTCAGTTGGATTATATAGATTTAGTCTCTAATGTTGTTTTGTCATAGGATGCTCATGGATGTTTAATTTTACCAACACCCAAATGGGTTAAGACATTTCTAAAAGATGATCAAACTATTCTATCTTAAGTGCAATATCAAAAATATCCTTCTCAAGCTTTGCTCTTGAAGGTAACTCATCCTTATGATCCTGTTGCATATTCTCAAGTTAAGGGCTTACCAAAATAGGAATATGTTCTACTAGCATAATATGAGCATTTGATGAAGGACATGTCTTAGAATTGATTCCTTTTCTAGAAGGAAAGAATGTAGTTGGCTACCAATGGGTCTACAAGACCAAGTATACTTTGAATGATCAAGTGGAGAATCACAAGGAACACATTGATCATCTCAATAGGAGGGAGTGGACTATTTAAAGATATTTACACCTATGGCTAGGATGGAATTCTCGGGATGATCCTTTTTATTGCTACCTCATCTGGATGGAAGGTTTATCAAATGGATGTGAAGGGTACCTTCTTACGTGGAGAGCTTCAAGAGGAAATCTATATGGAATTGTAGACACCAAAACAACACCAATCCGATTATGTGACAACAAGCATCGATCGCATTGACACACACAGCCCCTAGGGCAGCCCCCAGAGGTTAAACAGTGGTCCTAACCACTCCCAACAGTAGTTTGGAAGGTCAAGAGTCAATTTGGCACCATTTGGCACTTTTCTCCCTACTCGCCCCACCCTGGGATGAATACAAACTGGTATTCGCCCCACCCAGGGACGAATAGCAGCATTCGCCCCAGGGTGAGGTGAATAGCAGGTTTGACTGGAAAAAAGTCAAACCTCGACAAGTCCGCCAGTTAACTGAAGCTTCAGGCCATGCAATTGCGAGGAACGACTTCAAAATCAAGAAGAGAGACTTCAGTCATGCATGTATTTATTTTAGAGACCTCATGCAAGGAGACTCTAAATCAGGGAATTATCTTTTCTCTCAAAATAGGACAATCAACTCAAGTGGCGCCCTCGCATGCGCATTCAAACAAAGAGACCCTAGGTCTATAAATTGGTGAGTCTTCTCACCCAAAATAATATACAGAGAGGATATTTTGGAGCAATGAAGTGCTGCTAAAATATATCCTCACCCATTGTTTGTGCTTTCACATCCTTGATCTCTCTTTTGGAGGGAGGTTATTGGGTGATTATTGGAGGCGCATTCTAGACCCAAACCCAAAAATTTGGCCACAATATTCCACAAAATTTGTTGAAAACACCCCATAAGAAGTTTTGGACCCATCCCAAGTGGATTGGTGCCAAAACAGAGTCCCAAACGGTGGGCGTTCTTCCCCGGGCGCCCCCAAGCTGTCACAACCCTAATCGCCCCACCCCGGAGTGAATAGAAATATGTGATATATTTCTCTGATTTTTATTTTGCATATTATTCTAGGTTATTTAAATAGGCTGTAGTTTAAATTTCATTTCATTCTGAGCATTTTTGACCAGGTTTTTATCATTTCCCGCCTTTACTAACTTGCAGATGGCACCAGAAAAATCTGGGTGATAGAGGCAAAATTGGAGAAATATGACCTTCTGGGTCTTCCCAAAACACCCCCAATTAGCTAACCCCAACTTTGAAGGTCATTTGGAGCTTTCTAGATAGGACATTGAAGAGGGTGCTTTCTGACAATTTATTACAGGTCTATTCGTCCCACCCCGGAGCGAATACAAATCTGTGAGGAATTTCTAGACTATTATTTTTGCAGTGACCTCCTGGTAACATATTCATGCTTCTATTAAATTTTTAGGTTGATCTGAGGTCATTTGGATATCGTTTTAATATTTTCATGCATACACTAACAGTAGGCCTTGGGAAATACATGTTTTATTCTATCTGCAGGTGCTACTGATCTTTTCTATTTCCTTGAACATAGGTTTTTGACATTAGAGGAGTAGGAAGGAGTCAAAAATCATATACACAAGTGGCGGCGATGTTTTGGTCCGCCCATATTACATGTGGGCACGCGGAAGAAGGATTGCTATCCATGGATGTGACAAGAAACATATTTAACGCTCCTATCCCCTAAAAAGGAAGGAGACGTATTGTAACACGACTTTGAAAGCACATCAATAAAGAGGACCTTATTCCATATTGCTTTTATCTTGTGTCGATTCGCTCATGTTCTTTCCTTTTATGCATTTTTCAATACATAGGCTTTTGGCGTTAAGTTTGGTTTTAGACGCATCGTACTTGGCATTTTCCTTTTTTGTTTCCGTATCCTCATGCTTTCAGTGGCGATCATGGTGGGACCTCTGTCCCTTGATTTTTAAGATTAATTTTTTGATCAAATTTGCTTGTTTTTGCTTACAGGTACCAAGTTTTCAAACCCTGGACTATTGTTCGTTTCAGTTTATGACGAGTGCAGAGCTAGAATTTGTCTCATCCAGGGATGAATAGGAATTCGTCCTACCCTGGAATGAATACAAATCTATTATTCATCTCACCCCGGGATGAATAGCTCCCTGTGCAATTTTAGAGCAGAAATTTAGAGACATCCGATTTGGGCAGAGAAGAGGTAGAGGTCTTAAACACCTTCTGTCAATTTTTGCTTTCTGTTCTCTGGTTATTTGCTTGCATAGGAGAGTTTGAATGCTTGTTTGCTTCATTTATGCAACTTAAAAAGAACCCCACACACCACGTGGTAATTTAAAACAACAAGGAGTTGGTCGTAAAACCCCAACCCTTGAGCAAGACCAACGGTGGATTTCATCACCACCTTGGCTTGAGATACTGCATACATAACCCCGATCGTGATTGTTGCTAGACGTAAATCCCGATGAAAGCTGACCAAGTGTAGTGGGGGTGATTCCCAGTGCATGAGGATAAGTCTTCTATGGTAGGTGTCATAAATAGAGTGATTCCCCTTCCGTACCGCCTATGTTCCACGTACCATCTGCTCTCACGTACCAATAGTTTCCCTCACGTAAGGGCGGGTATATAGAGAGGTTGGTATATCGGCTTGGCAATGGTATATCGAAGGGGCGACCATTTTTGGGAGTCACAAGAGCCATCATACTGCATTTAAATGTTCTTTACAAAATCTTGCAAAACAAAAAAATCAAAACACACTAAACCAGATTTAGGGCACACTTTTAATCTTTAAACGAGATAATCATCGCTTTTGCGTGTGTGTGATATTTTTTGTTTAGTGTAGCATAAAAAATCATAATAAAAAGACAAAAAAAAATGTACACATATTTAGGTAAGCATCACCATGGTGTACACCCGTAGCCGAGCCCAATCATGGGCAAGCACTGCAGAAAGTGTACAAAGGGGGGCAAGTCACCTCCGATATAGTCCTGAGGACTTGGTCATCCTGCCTTGGCGGCATGGCACACAAGATAGTCCACATCATGCCATTATAGAATAGGACTATAGAGGCACCTCTTTGAGAGGCACCCCCACTCAGCATAGATCCTTTCAAGAGGAGAACCTACACGTAGCACTCAACATAGACAGGAGACCTCCCTTAGATGCTCGTTATGAGTGGCCTAGTGATGAAGTGCTAGAGCAACAGAGGGTCCAGAAGGAGGGGCCACATGATTTCGTCATCCCTCCTCTACCCCGTATTACTGTTAGAAACACTAGACCAAATCCAGAGTATCAGGCTTTCCAGATAGGGCAAGACAATTCTGCCCGCACCTTGCACGCATATGAAAGGGAGTACGAGGAAGAACATTACATTCCTCAAGAGCAGTACACAGTGCGAGAGCGATGCACCTCTACACCTGCTATGTATCAGGATCACCCATCGAGGCCAGAGCCTCAGGTGAATGCCGCTAACCTCGATAGAGGAAAGCAACCCATAGGGATCTCGGATCACCACGATCGAGATAGACATGTAGGAGAGGCATCTAGGCTTCCTAAACAAGAGACGACGAAACAAATTGACTTGGCGTTTGCCAAACATGCCACCCACCAAGCACAAATCACGCAGCTTAGGCAAGATCAAGAATAGTTAGAGCATCTGTACCACCTTAGCAAAGAGCGCATTCAGCGTCAGACAACCGCATTGCTTCATAACACTGTGCCTGAGAAGGTCCCAACCCCTCGCGCACATAAAGTAGAAGTGTATGAGAGGCACAACCCCTTGGTGCGAGACAGGTCTCCGTGACCTCGTCAAGTACTGCCTCCAAGACCTCCTAGACCTGAGCGGGAGGCCACTCCCAGAAACAATGATGGGCACCCTCCATGGGCACCCACCCATGTTTATAGGTCTCGGCCAGGCACTCCTCAGGAAGCCTATGAGGAGTATGAACAAGAAGAAGAGTGGGCTGAAATGCCCTACCAAGGTAGAAGGGTTGCTATCCAGCCACCCCTCCATAGGCCTCAAGTTCCCCGCAACCCACAACGGGAGCAAACCAAGGAGGAAGAAATCAAATCCTTCGATGCATATAAAGCGCTGCTAGAGCGCTTAGAGTCTATGGAGATCAGGACTTTTGGGCCCCAAAATCCCACTTTATGCCAACTCCGTAGTCATCCTGTGCATCCGTCAGTGTCGACACCCCCATACCCTAAACACTTTAAACTACCCCAGTTGGCACTCTTTAGAGGGGAGGAGGATGCCCAAGAGCATGTGACTAGATTCCTGAGCCAGTGCTTTGGCATTCAGGACAACGATGCTTTGTTATTAAGAACATTTATAACCACATTCATAGGCCCTGCCTCGGATTGGTTCACTCAGTTGCCAAAACATAGCATCAGTAACTTGGATCAGCTAGTGGACGCGTTCCTCGAATGCTTCACCTTCAACACCAAGAAAAAGGCATCATTAAGTGACCTAGCTAGCCTCAGGTAGTATGAGGAAGAGACCATGGTGGCATATGGGAACCGGTGGAGGATGCTACTTTCAAAGCTGCCCTACCTCCCTCCCATGTCTGACCTGACTCAGATGTTCTCAAAGAGCTATTTGAGATCGATCTCCATGCTATTGCAGCTGCAACAATATGCCACTTTAGAGGAAGCTCTCGCGCAAGCCAAAATCATTGAGGAGATCAAGATACAGGATGGCGAGATCGCCAAACCTAAGAAGAAAGAATGGACCAAGAACACCAAAATAGGGACCATGCAATAGAAACCCGCTATGGTCAATCAGGTTGCTATCAACGTCCCTAAGCCTGCACAAGCAACATAGCCTCAAAATGCTAACTATCAGGTGGTGCCTCCTAACAATTATGACAGAGAAAACCAGAGGCAGGAACAAAATCAGCAACATCATCCTAGGCGACAATTCACACCTTACACAGAGTCCAGGGACTCCCTGTTTGACCGCTTGTCAGCGGTGAACTTGATCAACCTACCAGAGATTCAAACCATAGACCCCAATGCGCCCAAGCCTAAGGGGTACCGGGAGGACTTGTACTGTAGGTTCCATAGATGGAAGGGACATGACCTTAATGCATGTTGGAAGTTCAAAGGCTTGGTGCAAGACCTAATCGACAACAAGACGTTGGCGGTGGACAACCCCGTAGCGCCAAACAACCAACATATGGGAGTCTTCAGAGACCCCCTACCTGCCCATGATGCGTAGACAAAACCCCTTCAAGTCAATGAGGTGCAACAAAATTGCCCTATGCAGGGATATGTGGGGATGATAAGCATAGTGACTAGGAACAAGAGGTACCCAGGAGCTGCCCCCGTGGTAGCCACAAGAGAGGTTCCATCGACGTCACAACCTCAACAACACCCTACACAATCTCCCCCGCCTAGACCAGTGGCCATGATTCGGACTAGACTTACCCAAAGTCTAAGGACCACGTCGGCTAGGCTCTCCATATACGAGCTCATTCAACAATCAGCGCCCCATCGGGAGGCTCTAATGGAGATATTAAAAGCCATCGAGCTACAGCCCCATGAAGCAAACTCTTTCAACAACTTCGTGGGACATGTAAAACAATGTACAGAACCAATCATCACTTTTAGAGATGATGAGTTGAAATCAGTGACTGGTGATGTGGTGGATCCACCCCTGCACGTCATTGCACGGGTCAACGGGATTCCGTATAAGAGGGTGTTGGTGGACACTGGCTCATCCAGTAATATCATCACAACAACAACATTGAAACATCTAAAGTTGCCAACATCTCACATCGTGGCCTCCACCTATACTCTTCGAGCATTCAATGATGCAATATGCTCGATGGTTGGCACAATTGTCCTACCCATCCAAGTGGGACAAAAGACTATTCATACATTGTGCCACATCTTGGAAGGTGAGATGGCTTATAATATCTTGCTGGGCTGGCCTTGGATCAGGGATATGAAGTGTGTCCCTTCAATAGCTCATCAGTGCCTAAAGTATACATTTGAAGGACAGGTGCATGTAGTCCCGATAGACTTAGAGCCCTTCAAGTATTGTAATATGGTGCAATTCATGCCGCAATCGACCCTCCCATCAATGCATTTGGATTTTTAGTTGAATCCATCTAAACAAAACCATCAAGTCCCCAACTGGGTCCATGTTCCTCATCCGGTCCTTCAACAATGATGCCACCTACGGTGGCCACACCAAAGGACAAGGGAAAGAAACCCCTAGAAGAGGAACCACCCCTAGTCTCAACCATCTCTACCAAAGAGATGCCTAGCCGAATGGAAGTCGAGATGCCTAGTTCACCCCACATGGAGTGGACTCAGGAAGGACTCCCATTCGCTCCCCCTCAACCACCAACGATCACCATTGAGATGGCCAACACGGGCCTGGGGGAGTATATAGTAAGGAACATTGTAGCAACACCCACACTTGAGTCCATGCAGGACATGGGGAGACCTCGCCTCCCCATCGACTCTGTGGTTCCTTTAGGTTACCCACCCAATCAGACAAACTTTGTTTATGGGGGCTTGGATAATGGTGTTGAAACCTATATGCAAGAAGACGAAGATGAAGAGCCCTTTACTGAGGATGTCAACTATTTGTCCAACCTGGACTTCGCTTTAAGATATCTTGGCCAATGTAATTGGCATGGATATGGGTTGGGCCGATATGAACAAGGAGTGCGAGTTCTATGCCAACCGAGATATCAAATTTCGTATGACAAGTCAGGAGTAGGGTTCAACCACCCCTTGCCCCTTGACATCTTGGTAGAGAACATGCAAGGCCTAGGGATAGGCAACAAGGATGGGTTGGCATTAGATCCATATGCTAATCCTAACACAACCTATACATTGGGAGATTATCTCCCATTGCTAACAACCAACCTTGTTGACCGTAACAACCCTTTCCCTTCGGTCAAAAAGGGAGAAAGTTTGAGGACTCACCTACAAGAAGGATATGGACAAGACCAAGAAGGGTCTTCAAAAGATGAGTCAGAGTACGAGGTAGCACCTTGGGATCCTTTCGAGTCTGATAGCAATCATTCACAAGTGCATCCCATGGATGATGGTCAGGAGAGCTTCCTGACAATGTTCCCTTTGGATGCTCCAATTGAGCATATGCCACCTCAAGAGAATCAGGTCCCCCCATAGAGAGCAGAACAACCTCGATGGGACCACATTAATTTTCTCGAGCAAGATGAGCCTCATATGTCGCAAACAACCATTGGAGCCAACGAAGGCCTTTGGATCTCTGATAGTGATTCGAAAGATGAAACTGAGATGGCCTATCTCAATCACATGCAACAGATGCAACAACAATATCCCTTGGACATAGATGACATGTTTGAACACCTGCACATAGGGCCCAGGCATAGGTGGCACTTAAACTAGGTATAGTTATAGCAATTACTGCACCCGCCACTCCAGGTATATAGAGAGCATCTTCCGCCTGGAGACCCTATAAAACCATCAGTGCCTAGGGTAGACCCTATCTTCTTATCCATGCATAGGGCTGATCCATTTGTGCCAGTACCCACAGAGCCAGATCCGGAGCACAAAGATCATCTAGGATGTCCGAGTAACCACACTCATGGTAATGGAGACCATAATCATTTCATCAACATGATCTCCATTGATTTAACCGCCCCCATCCATGATCCAGCCGACCCAACATGGTCATTGCATCTAGACCTAGATGCTATAGACTGGGATCATGCTGACACACCACCATCCCCATCAGAGTACTGGCCTTGCGGTGGGATGTTCCATTTCACCCCAGGATAGACTCAGGATGTCTTCCATGCTGAAGAGGAACCCGAGGTTCCTAACGATGATCTCAATTCAACAAATGATATCCACTTGATCCCAACTCCACACCAGTTGGAGGATGGGTCCCACATGTCGATCGAGGAGATGACTGATGTAGACATCGGCTCAGATCCAATGAATTTGCAAATCATCAAGCTAGGGGTAAGTCTCTCCCCCGAAGAGCAAGCCGACTACATTGCCCTTCTCAAAGAGAATAAGGAGGTTTTTGCATGGTCCTACAAAGACATGTCGGGGCTAGACCCACAGCTAGTCACGCATAATCTAACGCTTGATCCGATAGTCAAGCTAGTAAAGCAAAAACTATGTAAGATGCACCCAACAGTAGCCTTAATGGTCAAATATGAGCTACAAAAGTTGTTGGATGCATAGTTTGTCATCTGCATGGATTATCCACCATGGTTGTCTAACATGGTGCCCATCAAAAATCTCGACGGGAGGATTCGCATATGCACCAATTTTTGAGATCTAAACAAAGCGAGTCCTAAGGATGATTTCCCCTTGCCTAGCATCGACGCATTGGTAGATGCTACAGTGGGCCATGAAATGCTTTCCCTCATGGATGGTTTCTCGGGATACAATCAGATTCGTATCAATCCCGAGGACCAACTAAAAATGGCGTTCACAATGCCTTGGGGGACATTTTTCTATAAGGTCATGCCTTTTGGCCTTAAAAATGTTGGCACCACCTACCAACGTGCCATGACGTACATCTTCCATGATTACATGCACAAAACTTTGGAGGATTACATGGATGATTTGTTGGCCAAATCTCTTTTGCACCTAGATCATCTCGATGACTTGAGCAAGATCCTCGATCTCCTCATGGAACATAAAGTCAGACTAAACCCCAAGAAGTGCGTATTTGGCATCACATCTGGAAAGCTCTTGGGTTACATAGTCTCCAAATGAGGAATCGAGGTAGACCCACACAAATTCAAGGTAATCCTTGAAATGCTTCCCCCAACTACCATCAAGCAGCTCAGAAGTCTACAGGGAAAGGTCGCGTCGATCAAGCGCTTCATAGCGTAGTTATCTGACAAGTGCCGACCCATGAATAAATTATTGCACAAGGGGGTAACATTTCACTGGGATGACGAGTGTCATTCTACTTATACATCTCAGCTACTGAGGTGGCACTGGGTGCCATGCTGTCCCAGAAAAATGAACTACACAAAGAACAGGCTACTTACTATCTTAGCCGCACCCTGGTCAGTTATGAACTTAACTATGCATACATTGAGAAGCTCTGCTTGGTAGTGGTGTTTGCTACCAAAAAGCTATGCCACTACATGCTCAACAATATGATGTATGTTGTGTCTAAGGAGAATCCATTGTGATACATGATGAGTCGTACTTATCATAGTAGCCACATGGCAAAATGGATCATGTTGTTGATGGAGTTTGACATAGAATTCATTGGACAAAAATCCATAAAAGGTCAAGTCATCGCCGATCAACTGGTAGAGGCTCCTCTTGAAGATGATCAACCTCTGACCATAGAACTACCGGATGATGGGGTCTTCCATGTTTCAGAATCGCCAGATTCTGATGAGCCTGAGTCATAGGCTGACATGACCCTATTCTTCGATGGTTCTAAATGTGAGCAAGGAGGTGGCATGGGAATTGTATTCTTCACTCCACAAGGGGCTCCAATGCCTCTGTCATTTAAATTAGACTTCTCGTGCACCAACAACAATGCAGAATACAAAGCCTTGCTCATAGGTCTTCAGACAACAATCACCATGAACATTAAACGTTTAAACATCTTTGGTGATTCATTGTTAATTGTCAATCAAGTCAAGGGGATATTCCAATGTAAATGTCCAGTTCTACAGGCCTACAAAGCCCTTGTGGACAAATTCCTGGCACAACTTGAATGGTATGACATCGAGGCACTCCCTCGATCATCGAATCATTTTGTGGATACTATGGCCTCCTTGGGGTCACTAATCCCGCAAGACCCTTCTGGTGAAATGACAACCATTCAAGTCAAAACATTATCACAATCCGTGATGGAGCATGCAAGCTCTGACCAAACACCAGGAATCCACCTGATCCAGATTGAACCATCTCAGGATAGGTTCTCTCAAATCCATGATTGTCTGACTCAAGCCAACTAGGGGTCCTTGTTCTCCCCGACCCCTCTTAATAGCAACACAATGCTATTTTTACAAGCTCTCTCCCACTCAGATTTTGCTAGGGATGAACTTCAAGAGGGATTGGTCATTCATACCATCGAGGTTTCTGATCAGAAAGATTGGTACACACCCATAAGGGATTACCTCAAGCTAGGTAACCTCCCACTTGGATTGACACAAGCCATGAAAAGATCATTTAAATAGAAAGTGGCAAAACATGTCTTGTTAGGAGACATTTTGTATCATCGAAGCTATGAAGGAATCCTCCTCCATTGCTTGGACCAACAAGAGTCTACTTGGGTGATCACCCAAGACCATGATGGTACATGTGGTGGCCACTTAGGGTATGGCCATCGTAAAAAGACATTCTTTGCATGGGCTATTATTGGCCATCTTTAGAGTGAGATTGTTGCGCATATGTAAAGAAGTGCGTGAAGTGTCAACACCATGCTAATTTGACACATGTACCTTCTCAGGCCTTGCAACCGATCCAATCGGCTTGGCATTTTTCAGTGGGGCTTCGATCTAATTGGAAATATCTCCCCTATGTCGTCAGGTCATCACACGTTCATCATAATGGCCATAGAGTACTTCACCAAGTGGGTGGAAGCAATTTCGCTAACCTCTATGACTAGAACCCGCATTGCGAAGTTTATTTTGCATAACATCATATGTCATTTTGGTATTCCATCCAAGATTCTTTCGGATAATGGGACGTCATTCAAGAATAAATATGTGCATGCTTTGACAACAAAGTACAAAATTCAGCATAGTTTTTCAACACCCTATTATCCATAGGCAAATGGGCAAGCAAAAGCATCAAACAAAATGCTAGTCACCATCCTCAAAAAGACCATCGTAGATAGTCATAAGGATTGGCATATTCAAATCCCACTTGCCCTATGGGCTTATCACACTAGCATTCGGACGCCCACTAGGGCAACTCCATTTTTGCTGGTGTATGGCTCCAAGGCAGTCATGCCTCTCGAGTTGGAAATCCCTTCCCTATGCATTTCAATGCAAGAGTTCATCGATGATGACACTGCATGGCAGGCCCGGTTAGACCAACTGACGTTGCTCGATGAACGATACATCAATGCTCTCGAGCATTTGTGTATCTATCAAGAGCGACTTAAGAAAGCATACAACATGAAGGTCCACTTAAGGGAATTTCAGGTTGGTGACTTGGTCTTAAAAGAGAACCAACAGAATTCTAATTTGCCATCCCATCTAAGGGACAAGTTCATGGCAAACTGGTTAGGTCCTTATGTGATTGATAGTAGAATAGGACCTGGAACATACCGGCTTGCCTCTCTTGAAGGAATCAAGGAAATAGAACCCTTGAACATCAGTCATTTGAGGCCATTCCACATTTAGAGAGCCATAGTCCACCCAAAAGCTCCAAGGATTCCCATAATCGCTTGGTCACCCCAAAATGCCCCAAAGGTATCTATAAACCCTTTGGTCAACCCAAAAGCTCCAAGGATTCCCATAATCGCTTGGTCACCCCAAAATGCCCCAAAGGTATCTATAAACCCTTTGGTCAACCCAAAAGCTCCAAGGATTCCCATAATCGCTTGGTCACCCCAAAATGCCCCAAAGGTATCTATAAACCCTTTGGTCAACCCAAAAGCTCCAAGGATTCCCATAATCG
Organism: Wollemia nobilis; assembly: GCA_028583015.1. NCBI lineage: Eukaryota > Viridiplantae > Streptophyta > Pinopsida > Araucariales > Araucariaceae > Wollemia > Wollemia nobilis. The sequence goes on along the minus strand of JAQPPZ010000128.1, from coordinate 823,406 downwards.
CTTGGTCACCCCAAAACACCCCAAAGGTATCTATAAACCCTTTGGTCAACCCAAAAGCTCCAAGGATTCCCACAATCGCTTGGTCACCCCAAAATGCCCCAAAGGTATCCATAAACCCTTTGGTCACACCAAAAGCTCCAAGGGTTACCCTAACCGCTTGGTCAAAACAAATATTCAACAAACAAAAACAAAAATAATAAAATCATCAAAAATAACAAAAAAATTGCATCTCCATTCCATGCATACTCGTAAAAATCAAAATACAAAAAAAAAATAAAAAATAAAAAATAAGTTGCATTAGGCATCGCATCCATACATTGCATATTTGTTGGTCATACAAGTCACAAGCACCATAGACTGTAATTGCTCGGCAATTCCTTCATTTTCCACATTCCATCCATTTTATAAACACATACATCTAGAATAACACCATCCCCATTTTTAGCATAGTCAGTTGTCTCCTAATGTATATAGGGTTTTCATCATTCAGTTGTCTTTAAATTGCTAGCCAAAAACTGTACAAAGTTAAATAGATTTTACACGGGAAAGTTTTACTTGGATCACGCCTCGTTATGTAACATCCCTACACAAGTTAAAACACATAAAATAATTCCTAAGTTGTGTGAACGCAAGAGAAACCTACAAAGCAGTCTAGGGTACCATAGGTGAAAGATTAGTCTGTTCATCCCCCTGTGCGAATGGTTCAAGAGTGCTGAGAATTGACAAAAGGACGAGCTCTTCCCCATCAATTCCCCCTAATAAATAGTGGTTTTCACCACTACTCACAAAAATCCCCAATCACCATTGGTCCCTAAGGTTGTAAGGATTCATACTACACGTCCCTGCCAAGGATGGGTAGTCATCCCCAAGGTCTAAACGGATCAATGACCATTCAAAAACAAAATTCCCAATCCATCATCACGATCATCTCCACTCACCTTTGGTCTCAAAGTTGTAAGGATTCGTACTACACGTCCTTGAATATGATGGGTAGTCATCCCCAAGGCCTAAAAGATCAATGCCCTTACTTCATAGTCTCCATAAATCCCTTTGGTTCCCAAAGTCGTAAGGATTCGTACTACACATCCCTGAACAGGATGGGTAGTCATCCCCAAGGCCTAAAAGGATCAAAGCCATCCATAAAGCCACAAACCTACAAGCTCAACTTTGCGACCTAAAATGCAAAATCAAATAACAGTGGTTATCACCACTATTCACAATCCTTGCTCAAAAAGAAAAACAAAAAAATAAAAATAAATAGTGATTTTTATCACTATGTATATGAGCAAGTATCCTAAACCATTGAACAAATACAAAATCCTGAACTTGAATCCTTGGAATTCTCAGCATTCAAAAACCATCTAGGTGATCCTCATTACGGGTTTGGTGGACAACCTACCTGGAAATGGCGATATCCTAACCGCATGACAATATGTCTATCACATTAGCTTTGCATGTGAGCAGACCAATGTTTGCATGTGGATGAGCTAGCTTATGGTACCTTAGATTGTCCCATGGATTAATCTTACTACATACAACAATGGAGTTAGTGGAGCTAATTAGGTGATCCTCAGTACAGGTTTGGTTGATAGCCTATCTGGCACTAGCGGTATCCTGACAAATACCACATAAATGAACTCAATTGCACACACAGGGATGTGAAATACCTTGGTTAAACTCAAGTCGGATTTATACCTTGTTCAAAAGTCTTGTAAGATAAATGTACGGTCTTGGCTAGTTAGTTAAAATATCTGAATCTCAGAAAAGCTTAACTACATTTTAAAAACAATTGGAACATTTCATTACGTACATCACCATCATAAAATATGCAAAATACAAAAACAAAGTTATCACATGCAAAGTCATTCCACAAAGCCATCCCATAAGTACAACAAGCCAGTAAATCTTGTACAGTCTATGGTGCCATCGACAAGTTATCAACAACTCATTTCATTCATTCCATATGCATACATCATATAAATTAGAAACATCACATTCATAATAGCATATGCATACATCAATGTAAATACATGTACATAAAAACAAACCATGAAAAGTGTATAAACACAAAAAAAGAGTCATCTGTATATATATATCATCAAAAATACTCATAGGCTACAATGAACCGGTCCTCTGACCCCGCAACAAAGCCAAAAACTCAAAAACCCCCAAGCCTAGGGCGTCGGCCACCATGATCATGCAGGATCGATGCGACGAGAACTACCCCCTATGGTGTGAGTCCTATGGGACCCCTCAAGGTGGCTGCTGCTAGCCCCCACATCATGCCTACTAGCACCTCCCTCCTCCAGTCGCCTACATCGAGAGGATGTTGACTACTCAGTATCGCTCCCTCTCGAGCGGCGTGATGATCCACCATCGCTAAACATAGGGACCCACCCATCGAGGTGACTAATATCTACCTCTAGCTCCAATCGATACCACACCAAGTCCATCTCTCACTGACGATACATAGCCAAAGTATCATTACACTATGCTAGCTGCATCCATAGGAGATCCCTCTCCCACACAACATCGGTATCCCCATCCTACTAGCGGTACGTAGCCCATGCATTCTCCCACTTCGCTAGCTATGTTCGTAGGAGATCCCTCTCCCGTAGCGCATCCTCGAGCTCCTCATATCACCTCTAGAGTAACCCCTCCAGTCATGCATTCTCAACATGCACTTCTACCTCTGTATCCTTCAAGACTGCCTGAGGCATCGACATCTCCAGAAAGGCAGGCTGCTCCGGCTCCCACTGCTCTAGGACGTCCTGCATCTTTGGTTGATCTGGTACCCCAAACTCCCCTCCAATATCCTCAACCTCCACCATGTCCACATCATCCAACGGAACCCCCCAGCCCTCTCCTGGTGCCTCTACACCCTCATCCCCTACTGCACCTGCCTCTGCACCCCCTAGAGGCCCCTCACCTCGCCATCATCGTAAATTCCACCACTGCTCATACTCCATGGTAACCCCGACGTCATCCACATTCAAGACATTAATCGTTGTATCTACATCCTCCCCCAGTGGTGCAATGACTAGCCAAGCTAGAGTCCTCTCGTCTCCTCGACGTCGATAGACCACGGGCTCACCAGGAAACCCCTGGTGCACCCTAAAATATCAGGTAACTTAGACCATATGGGAAGAACTCCTACTCAGTCCCGTGCCACCCAATCAGCCACCTCCCCCTTCGTACCCATCGAAGCCACTCTCTAGCCTCAGGCTAGGCTGGACAGTCCTGATAGGGGTGCCAAACACCTCCCCTAGAGCAAGCCGAGCGAAGGCATCGACATAGTGCCCTACCCCCCCCCCCCCCCCCCCCCCCCCCAGCCCCCCCCGGGCCCCCCCCCCCCCCCCCCCCCCCCCCCGGGGTGTTGGGGATCCCATAGGTTGATGAAGGTCGTCAGATAGGCCCGATCCCCAACCATTGGCTCCAGTTGAGTCACCTGCTTGAGCCCAAGGGTGTCAAGCCAATCCCAATCAACCAATGTTAGTGTCGCATGTGCTTCAGTGAAAATCATGGGCACACGGTATCGACTCTTCACAACCTACAAAAGAAAACAAAACCAAAAACATTAAAATCTAAGAAAAACTGTATAGCTAAAAACAGCTTTATAACGAGACATAAAATACACAAGAATACAAAAAACATTCAAAACTAAGTTTTTAGTCCTAGGGTTTTCACTCTCAACTGATAACTTAAACAAAAACAAAAATTCAAAAAAAATTATTTGTCAGTTCTAGGGTTTTAACTCTAACTGATAAATTAAAAACAAAAAAATTCAACAAAATAATTTGTCAGTTCTAGGGTTTTTACTCTCAACTGATAAATTAAACAAAAACATAACAAAATTAAAAACAAAAAAATTATTTTTCAGTTCTAGGGTTTTAACTCTAACTGATAAATTAAAAACAAAAAAATTAAAACAAACAAATTATTTGTCAGTTCTAGGGTTTTAACTCTAACTGATAAATTAAAAAAAAAAAATTAAAACAAAATAATTGTTTGTCAGTCCTAGGGTTTTTAACTCTAAAAATCAACTGATCACTTACAAACACAAAAATACAAACCACAACAAATAACTAGGGTTGAGCTACGTTTTTTACGCTTAGTTTTACCCTACGTTTCTAACCTAAGTTTTGATCTTTGTTAAAATTCGAGTTAAGCACAGTTTTTAAGTTACGTTCTAAACTAAGTTTTTCAGCTAAGTTTTCAACTAAATTTTGATCTTTGTTTACCTAGGGTTACACTAAGTTTTAAGCTAAGTTTTGATAAACTAGGGTTTCATGTTTAAATTTGAAAAACAAAAACAAACGGACATAAAAAACTAACTTACGGTTTTCAAACTATAACAAAAAAAAATAACAAACAAAAACACCAATAAAGAGGAAGAACACTCATCGGTCTCGCTTCGGCTCCGCCGCTTGAGGATCCGGTCCATGAACTCATGGTGGCAGGAAAATTTTGGCAGTGCTTCGCTTCGTAGAATTGACCTCCTCCTCCTCAGAGCTCCAAATCGCCAGGAAAAACAAATGCAAATGAGCCCAAAACTCAGTTTTGGCCTTTAAATAGGCTTTTTGAGCCTGTACTCATTCCCCCCTAGGATGAGCACTCTGGTTAGCACTCGTCCCTCCTAGGTATGAATACTCAATAGGAATTCGTCCCACCCAGGGACGAATACAGAGCAAAAATTTCAAAAAAGCAAAAACTGCACAAAATGCACCAAAAACAAGCTAAAAAAGTGTCCGATAAGAGTGCTTTTGCACTTGACATTTCGGGCATGCAAAATAGACGTCGGGGTCACAAATCCTCACTATCCTATTCCCTAAGAATGCTACCATAGCCGGACCGCTCCATGGGATGATGGATTTTCGAGAATTTCATCCCCAAAAAGGCATCACAAAAGGGTCAAAACCCAACCAAAAATAGCAATAACATTGCCGAACGAAGGCGCCTTTGCGCCTGACATTCTTGGCATCCAAAATAGACATTGGGGTTACAAATTGTCACTATCCTACTCCCTAAGAAGGCTACCATAGCCGGACCGCTCCACGGGAGGATGGATTTTTGCCAATTTCAACTCCAAAATGCATCACAAAAAGGGTTAAAACCCACCAAAAATAGGTCAGAATGTTCAGAAACTACTGAAGCATTCAATGGTAAAACAACTGAAGGCACCCTTACCTAAGTCATCTTGGGTCAAGCGACTCATCACTTTTCTCATGTCGGTCATTCCCTCATCGATTCGTCGCTTGAGGGGGTAGTCACACTTAGTCACCAATCAACAAAAATATACCCAATTATGGAAATAACACGCATTCAAAGGATCATTGACAAAGACAATCATGCTCCTGCTTGGGGCAGTAAACAAGCAATAATCACAAGTTGATCAAACACTTGGCATTCATGAATCATGAACTCAAGGTTCCCACAGACAAAAGGTTGCGCCCTTTGCCTATTCATGACTGATCAATGTCCAAGCTCAAGTAACACCTCACCGAAAAAGGTTAACACTTGAATTAAGTTCCTTAGCTCGTCAGAAGCAAGGATTCAAGAATGCGTGCCCTTTCCATACTTGGGGCATCAAGATTTGGTTAGGTTACTGAGAAACCCTAATCATTAGTGCTTTAGGTATCTATTTTTGCTTAGCGCTGCGCCTTGCACAGCGCTTCCCAAAAAGGGGCATCTGTAGACACCAAAACAACACCAATCCGATTATGTGACAACAAGCATCGATCGCATTGACACACACAACCCCTAGGGCAGCCCCTAGAGGTTAAACAGTGGTCCTAACCACTCCCAACAGTAGTTTGGAAGGTCAAGAGTCAATTTGGCACCATTTGGCACTTTGCTCCCTACTCGCCCCACCCTGGGACGAATACAAACTGGTATTCGCCCCACCCAGGGACGAATAGCAACATTCGCCCCAGGGTGAGGCGAATAGCAGGTTTGACTGGCAAAAAGTCAAACCTCGACAAGTCCGCCAGTTAACTGAAGCTTCAGGACATGCAATTGCGAGGAATGGCTTCAAAATCAAGAAGAGAGACTTCAGTCATGCATGTCTTTATTTTAGAGACCTCATGCAAGGAGACTCTAAATCAGGGAATTATCTTTTCTCTCAAAATAGGACAATCAACTCAAGTGGCGCCCTCGCATGCGCATTCAAACAAAGAGACCCTAGGTCTATAAATTGGTGAGTCTTCTCACCCAAGAAAAAGATATAGAGAGGAGCTTTTGGAGCAACGAAGTGCTGCTAAAATATATCCTCACCCATTGTTTGTGCTTTCACATCCTTGATCTCTCTTTTGGAGGGAGGTTATTGGGTGATTATTGGAGGCGCATTCTAGACCCAAACCCAAAAATTTGGCCACAATATTCCACAAAATTTGTCTACAACACCCCATAAGAAGTTTTGGACCCATCCCAAGTGGATTGGTGCCGAAACAAAGTCCCAAACGATGGGCGTTCTGCCCCTGGGCGCCCCCAAAGCTATCACGTAGACCTAATCGCCCCACCCCAGAGTGAATAGAAATCTGTGATATATTTCTCTAATTTTTCTTTTGCATCTTATTCTAGGTTATTTAAATAGGCTGTAGTTTAAATTTCATTTCATTCTGAGCATTTTTGACCAGGTTTTTATCATTTCCCGCCTTTACTAACTTGCAGATGGCACCAACAAAATCTGGGTGATAGAGGCCAAATTGGAGAAATCTGACCTTCTGGGTCTTCCCAAAACACCCCCAATTAGCTAACCCCAACTTTGTAGGTCATTTGGAGCTTTCTGGATAGGACATTGAAGAGGGTGCTTTTTGACAATTTATTGCAGGTCTATTCGTCCCACCCCGAAGCGAATACAAATCTGTGAGGAATTTCTAGATTGTTCTTTTTGCAGTGACCTCCTGGTAACATATTCATGCTTCTGTTAAATTTTTAGGTCGATCTGAGGTCATTTGGTTATCGTTTTAATATTTTCATGCATACACTAACAGTAGGCCTTGGGAAATACATGTTTTATTCTATCTGCAGGTGCTACTGATCTTTTCTGTTTCCTTGAACATAGGTTTTCGACATCAGAGGAGCAGGAAGGAGTCAACAATCATATACACAAGCGGTGGTGACATTTTGGTCTGCCCATCTTACATGTGGGCACGCGGAAGAAGGATTGCTATCCATGGATGTGACAAGAAACATATTTGATGCTCCTATCCCCTAAAAAGGAAGGAGACGTATTGTAACACGACTTTGAAAGCACATCAATAAAGAGGACCCTATTCCATATTGCTTTTATCTTGTGTCGATTCGCTCATGTTCTTTCCTTTTATGCATTTTTCAATACATAGGCTTTTGGCGTTAAGTTTGGTTTTAGACGCATCGTACTTGGCATTTTCCTTTTTTGTTTCCGTATCCTCGTGATTTCACAATAATATGTTATATTTTAGTTTGAGGGCCCTAATACTTTGGTGTATCATAAAATTAGGTCCTTTATTGACTTAAGTATGCCCCCTATGCATGGTATGAGAAAATTCATTCATTTTTCTCAATTATGGGTTTCAACGATGTGAGGTTGAGCATGATATTTACATCAAACATCAAAATGAGAAATAATTGATGATTAATTTGTATTCTAATGATCTCAGTATTGGAAACTCTCTGAATTTGATTCAAGATACAAAGTCATAGTTTCATTCCATATTTAAGAAGAAAAAATTGAGTTTTGGGTATTTAGATTGATTAGAAAAATTCTATCACCATTTCACAACCCAAATATGCTTTGGATCTTCTTCAATGATTCAAGTTGGAGGATTGCAAGTCTACTTGGACTCCTTTTACTTTAGACCTATATCTTAGTGATGATTGTACCACTCCGTTGATGTATCTTATATTGTATTGGTTTCTTATGGGAGGTCTTTTATATCTTACTTATGCTAGACCTGATATAAATTTTGTTATTAGTTATTATTCAAGGTACATGCAGGCACCATGAGAGAGATATTGGAAAATGGCTAAGAGGATTCTCTAATATATTTGAGGGACTTATAATATGGGTATTCAATACTCTATTATCTCTCCTCTAGTTTTATGTAATTTTAGTTGTTGATTGGTCTAGTGATTAGGATGAGCTATGATGATATGCCACATGGTCTATGTTCTATTTGGATATTAATACTATTTCTTGGTGTTCCATGTTCCAATCCACTATATCTCACTCTTCTATAGAAGCTAAATATTATGCTACCAATGAGGAAACTAAGAATCTTAAATGGATGCTCATAATTTTAATAGACTGACATTCCTCATATTTTTTAATCATTCTTTGATATGACAATCAAAGTAACATCCAAATTGCCCATGATCTAGTGTTTCACCAATAGAGGAAGCACATAGAGATTTGGATACACTTTGTGAGATGAAATTATGAACATGGGATTCTTGGTCTAGTTTTTGCACCTTCATCAAAGCAAGTGATAGACATCTTGACCAAGATAGTGCTTGAGGTCACTTTTGTATGCATGTAGGAGCTACTATAATATCCTTTAAGGAGGGATCATAGATGAGTGTCTCTCTCTGTTTCCCTCATTTAGCTTAAGGAGAGATGATAATTTATGGTGGTTAATATCCTCTTGAGGCACAACCAACTTTTGTATTGTATTTTTCATATTAACCCTTTGGGCCCTTGTAACCATGAAAACGGTATTTTTGTAATATTTTACTTTTTATTCCTAAAGGTTAGTCTCATAAATTTCACCTAAAGGTAACTTGTATTTGGATATAAATACCCCATCATACCACCCATTGTATTAATAATTAAAGTTCAATTCTTTTCTTTGATAGTGAAATTATTTGATGTCTATGGACACACCCATATATTGTATTCTTTTACTTTACTTGTATTTATTTGCAATAGTACTGGGTAATATGTTGGTTCCATTTATTTCTAGAAACTACTATAAAATATAATAATTTTCTCAATATTTAATTCCTACATATCTAAAGCAGTATCTATCTATCTATCTATCAATATATATATATATATATATATATATATATAAATCAAGTGCAAAAGTAATATTGATTATAGTTGGTTTGGAAATGATATTATTTGTTTATTATAAAATTAATATTGGTTATTAAATCTTGCTTTTAATTATGTGTTTTATTCCATGGTTGAGGAATGAAATAAAATTAAACTATGCTAATATCAAAAAATAACAAAAACAAATGAGGCCATTAGTATAATCGAGGTGTTGTAATATATTTTTAGTTTCTTATGATGCTCAACGAACAAGTAAATTCTAGTTCTAATGAGAATTTGATGAAAGTATAAATTTAGGAAATGTAATGACTAAAATGTAAAATAAGAATATAATTTTTTGTTTTATTTTAAATGGTCAATGTCTACTATGACATGTTTTTATAGATATTATTTTTATTTTTTTAGTTTTATAAGTACATGCCATGTGATAGGTAGAATGGAATTTTTTGGACCATTTGTTTATATATATATATATATTTTATACAAAGAGATCTATATAACTTTATTTTTTTATTTTAATTATTTATAATTTTAAATTAAGGATTTAAATTTGTTTTAATAGATTGTTTGTGGTAATACATTTTAGGAGACTAAACATTAGTAAAAATCATTTTTGTTATTATAGAATAAAATTAGACAAACTAAGCTAGCACATGGATATTTTTCAAATATAATTTTAAATTTCTAAAAACAAATCTATATTCAATAATATAAGAAATTTAACTATCATCAATCCATTTGAAATTTGTATTTTCAAAAACTAAATTAAAAAATCGTATTTTTTTCTAAAATATATTTTTTTCTTTCGATTACATAGGAGAGTTGGTCACAATCACACTAATTTTAGTAACTGATAAGTGCAGGGTTCAAACCACAGGGGCTACTTCCACCAAACCTATTTCACTTCATTATTGTTAACTCGGTGTTAAGGGGACCACCAGTCTCTCGGGATTCATATCGTCACCATCGGTCTGGCACACACTCAAAGGATTCAGATCAGACTACTATCTTTGCAAATAAGCTACCCTCGAGGTTTGAACCTAGGTGTCTTCTTGGTAAATGTTTGGCCATATAAGCACTTACCAATCCACTTAGCCCTCTAGGGTCCCAAAAATGTTACCACTTGACCCTTTCCTTTTAAATTTGTCTCATCTCCTCTTAAAAATAATTGTAGGTCTTAATTGTAAAGAAACAAGTCTAACACATAGTATGTAACTCTTCCACATGGGATGACATGCAAGCATATATCAGAATTAGAAATTTCAAATGATTTTACTAGTTTAAGATTTAATATGCAACCAATTTCATATGAAACTATGGATCTTGTTCCATGGCATCCTTCCCCATCTCTCACCAAAATATATATTTTTAATTTAATAATATTTTTTTTTCATGCAATGCATCACATATTCAAATCAAATGTTATTATCTAAATTGGTTAAATTCCTTGACTTTTAAGGAGGAAACCCAAATTCAAATATTACTAAATAATACATGCATAATGGCCAATATTTTATAATTGTATGTGGTCATGATGTGATACAAGTGGGGCCCATTCCAATTCCATATAACCAATTAAAAAATATATAGCTCCTAATCCAAATGTGATGAACTTATATGTAATATGGTCTATAGTTCCAATTGTGTCATGACCCTCCCTGGTAGACTTTTTACTTGAATTAATTTATGCTTTTCTATGGTGATATGAGATGATTGGATATTTCATAATCAATTATGCAAAATGTGTATGTAATGAAATAGGTGAGATATTCTTTAGTGGAATGATTGATGATTTCATTTGTTATATCCATTTTAAGAAAAGTTTCCATGGATCTAATAATGTTTTATTGATTAAGATATATATACATATATATATATATATATATATATTTATTTATTTATATATTTATACTATGATATTTCTAAAGAAAAAGGCTATAACATGCTCAAGTTTATGGTGTTAGTCAGAAAATAAAATACTAAATGCTTTGAGTTGCTTGAGAACTAATATTGACTCAGACCTTTCGTTAAGCACCACGATTTTTCCATGTAAATAAGGTGTTCATTTTATTAAAAAGGAATTTATTGGTTTCTCTACATGCATAGGAAATCTTTATTCCTCGATGACTCTGTTATCTAAACTCTTAGATCCACTTTTGGTTGAATGAAGAGTTCTAGATATTTTTGCTTACTAGACGGTGCTCTTCAATGTATCCTAAAAGAAGAGGGATGTGCAAGCTTTGTTAGGGATAGCACTTGTTCCTCAATAGATGCTCCAAGAAGTGGAGTGATGGGGAGCAGGTGAGGTTTGAAGAAATGTTAGATATTTTAGGAGTTAGAGAAGTGAATATGTAGAAGGGAAGAAGGACGTCAAAGAAAAGCTAAAAGAAGAAACGAGATAGTCGATAAGGATTTGCAAGATTCAAATTTTCTTGTGGAGCTTCACTAAGAATACTAGGTAATTCTTATTGAGGTATTTTGTTCTTTTTTTCCTAGGATGTTTTTGTTGGTATGGATTTCCAAAGTTAACTCATCCTGGGAATGGAGTCTAATAAGACTGTAGTAAATGATAGGTTCTATAGGTGCCTTACTGATAGATTTAATACTTTCCTACTTATATTTACATATTATATGGAAATGGACACTTACTTCAAAACTTCGAGTATAAATGTGTTTGATTGAATGAATGCCTTTTATGTGGAACATTTGGAAATTTCAGTATCTTAGAAATCTTATGATACAAATGTTGTAAATGGATAGTTACTATGTGATTAGAATCCTTTCAGTATTACAGATGAAGTTTTCAAAGAATCAATGGATGAGACTATTGAGTAGTCATAGTAAGGTTGATACTTTAGAGTGGTGTTGCTATTAAATCCTACAAGACTATCGGATATGGTGGTGCTTGTGTTGATGTTAATTCAAGATGATGTAGTCATAGTAAGGTTGATAGTTTAGAGTGGTGTTGCTACTAAAACCTAGAATACTACCATATATGGTAGTGTTTTGTTGTTAATTTGAGAAGACTATCGAATATGATAGTGTTTGTGTTGTTAACTGGAGGAGACAATCGGGTAGTCATAGTAATATTATTAGTTTAGTATTTGTGTGGCTTGTAATTAAAATAACTTTATAATGGATGGATGTTAGAAACTAGATGATATAAAATTTATACTTGGATGATTGGTTAGGTCATAAGTTACATGATGATCCCAAATATTCAATAAATCAACCACTTAGAAGACCATTAGTTATTACTAAATCAAGGAAATATGATTATAGGATTCTCTAGGAGAGAGTTTTTCATACCTCTTATGATAATGTTTATTTATTAGTCGTATTATCTGGTTATTGGTGTTGGAAATGAGTGAGGAGAGTGACAATCAATTTCGTCGTCAATTTTGTAAACTAAAAGAATGTAACACTTCCAAAGTTTGAGTAGTAATTCAGTGTTGATAAATAGAAGGCTCCATCAGTTAGTGGGTATAATGTGATTTTTATTAAGGCTATATATTTTATAAAGGGATCTCAATAATTTGAGTCTATGATAGAAGTTATCATGCCTAAATGTTGAAATTATCTTGTGAAGATTCTATGACAAAGATATTGCATGATTGTTTTAAGTTCAATCTATTCGGGTAAGGACTTTGACATGTGGAAATGTGTAACTCCGTTGTTGTTAATAAAATGATAAAAGGATAGTAGATTTTGAATGCTTAAGTAAATATTACTCTCATTTTTTTGGGCTTAGAACCACTTATTGAAATGGATAAGTTATCGTATTCTATTTTGATGGAATTATGAATTATCTTATTAATGTGGGAATAGATGATAGCATATGAAATATCTAATTGATGTGAGAATAGTTGATATTGTATGAAATATTTGCCTGATGTGAGAATAATTGATAGTATATGAAATATCTAATTGATGTGATAATAGTGATAGCATTTGAAATCTATAATTGACTTGAGAATCATTGATAGTGTATGAAATCTCTAATTGACGTGAGAGTAATTCCAGAGCACTGGAAATTATGACAGATTTTATTTGATAAAACTTCTTTATATTTTCAAAAGACCTCATGCAATAGAAATGTAGGATCTCAAGAATGACATGGTTTATATGACTCTGGTGCAAAGGTATGGAAGAGGATCCTGGGTGTCGCTTATGACTTGAATAGGGATCAACCTATTGCCTGTACATTTATACCAAGAAGGACATCTGCAATGACTCTTGTGTCATTCAAAGTTATCCATTCTTAGAAAAGAGAATATAAACCTTTATGTTTGTTGGTTGTGCGCTTCATCAAATTTGTAAAAATAATTCTGATTATATCTTTGGGTGTGAATTAGATCACCAAGTCACTACTTCTAAACCATCAAATCAAAAATATTTTAGTAATTGATTCCATTGTTGATGTGTGCATTACTATTGTATGTTTGAGAGTTGGACTTTTACCTTAATGGAAATGTGTGGTTAAATTATGGAACTTTTTCTCTCAGTTTGAATTAATATGTAATTTGCCCTTTTTGAGGAGGAAAATTTGTGTCTTTGGTTTTAAATGGTTAGCCAAGTTGTTATGGATCAATTTGATTATTTGAATGGTTATTAAGCTTATAAATGATGATTATTAGGAATACGGTGTTTGGTAGTAGGAGACACTTTGACTTGGGTATTAATTGTTTAATTTGTTAGAGGAAGGGGATTTCCATATAAAAGTTCCACTAACTATTTAGAGAAAGAGGTTTTATTAATGGGAGGACTAGCTCATATGAATATGAGAGAGATAGTGGATTCTCTTTACGCCAAATCACTACATCAAAACACCTACGTAGAATGTGATTATGGCATGTTCATTTCAATAAAATGAAAAGGAAAATATAAGCTAGCTCATTAGGGATCAATGGGATGGATAGTTTTTTTCTTAAATAAATCACCTAATACTCTTATATAGATGGGCCCGTCTATATAAGGTGTAGGGATGGGTGAGCCTTGGAAAGGACTTTAACTGAAAAAGTGGTGGTTGTATTAAGTAATGTATAGAGATTATATATATGTATATAATAGAAGGAAAAATTTAGGGACATTACATTTGGTATTAGAGTGTTTGGTTCATAGGCATGCAAGTTTCCTTGCGTAATAATAGATGGAATGCAATAAGATGTACACCATGAAAAGACTATACCTATAATAATAGTATATCTGTTAAAGGTATACCTCGATTTTCTAGCTAGGGTAACTAGAAATATAGTTGCCAGTAGGAGAAATATTTCAATAATGAAATTGTGAACTGATTCCTACTATCTCTCCTATGTGTGGCTAGGGACAATGCCACCCAATATAAGTAGAGGGAGTTCTACCCCATCGACTAGGCAAACATGGTAGAATAATATAGAGGTTGTGTGACTGGATATAGGTACGAATACTCCTAATAATGAGAGGGAGAATATTACTACAACATTTGTATTACTAAGAGAACAAATGGAAACATAGAAACAATTATTGGAAGCTATAGTGAATTGATATCTATAAACTGAAAATTCTAGAGTAGGATAAGTGAATGAGAACTATTTAGAAGCACAATAGGCTAGAATCCATCTAGAGGCATAATTGGGTAAGGATATGAAACACTTGAAATCTTCAAAGTTCAATGGAGAGGAAGATGGTGATAAATATAAAGTTTGGTTGAAGGAGATAGACACTTTTGTAATATGAATAAATATTCCACTAGCACCCATGTAATGACCCTCCCTTGGCAGATTTTTGGTTTTATAGACTTTGCTAATGTTTTTATGATGTGCTAGTGCTACTTTTGAAAAGATGATGGACTTTGCTAATGTTTTCATGATGTGCTAGTACTACTTTTGAAAAGATGATGGACTATCTATCTATTTATTTATCATGAAAAAATTATGTGTTGTTGATGGAATTATGTAGTGATTTGATTGATCATCTTCTCATGCTAACATCCTTACAAAATTGAATTTATGAAAGAATAGAATGTTTCTAATGGAACATCACTTTTTGCAGGAAAAAGATTGCTATAGATGGCAGAAATAATTGGTCGTCGAGAAATGGAATGTCCACGAGAAATTATGTGATGGGTTATTCGACGAAGTATTTGGAAGCAACACAAATGAGTGCTTCTTTCAAGGAGAATACATAACATGTCTTGCATAAGAGGAAATAACCTTGTTGACCTTTAGCTAAAGAAATGCTTATCATGAAAATAGGTGTTCTAATTAAAATGGACAAGTGGCTAAGGAATTGATTGCTTGTTGTTGAAATTTCTAGGGAAAGGAATTATGTGTTTTGTTTTAAAAATATACTTCTAGTATAGAACCTAATATATATATATATATATATATATTTTATTTATAAGTATGGATTCTAAGTGTTGTGTGAGATTTCCTTGTTTTTTTTTTAAAAAGGATCTTGTTCATCATGTAATTGTTATTCGAGTTGTTTTTATTTCGTGGTTGCTATGACGTATTAATGTTGGTGAAACCTTAGTTCCACTTAAATATAAATATAGTTTGAATGGTTGTTAGATAGCAATCACGAGAGTTTGAGTTGTATTGTTTCCACCACCATCGCTCTTAATGTAATTTTGGTTGGAATTCCTAGATGCGGATGAAGGAGAGAAATATTTCGAGCAAGGAGTATCATATCCTTGGGAGTGGGAGGTTAAAAAAAATATGAGATATTCAGTAAGAAAATAAGGAAGGAGTGTTTTTGGTTGGAAAAAAAAAAAAAGAGCGCAGGAAAGAAGGAGCTATCCAATGGCGAAGAAAAGGTTGAGTTGCAGGTAGAAAGCGTTTAAGACCGGTGATGATCAACAGGTAGACCCTTTTTAAAGAAGGAAAATTGGTTTATTACAACGTTATGCTTAAGCACAAAATATCATAAATTTGCTATATTTAGGATTTTCAAAATTTTAAATTTTCTAATTTTGAAACCTTTCACTAGGGCCCATCCGCCCAAAATTTACGAGATGGAAGTTTTTTTAGGGTCAATTAATCCATCGTTGATAATAATTATCCTATTTTTATTTTAATTCACCGGCCACTTTCACCCAATTCCACGCATAATTCGCCTTAAAATTATAAATAACTTTTGTTTTTCCTGCCCATTTGCCACATATACTACTCGTATAAATACTGAAGGGGGTACCGATAAACATACATCTAAAACACTCTAACTCAAAAATAGCTCTAAAGCAACAAAAAACCTATTTTCAATTGACATAATTGTTGATTGGTTGTAAGGTATTTGTAGATACGAAATCAAACAACACCAAATAACTAAACTTAAATAAATGAACAATTACAACAAAATAAACACATGTGATTGCACATAAATAAATTTGATATTTATTGTCAAGTGGATTTTTGATATCACAACCAAATATGCCCCAGATTAGGGTTTTTACAAATATTTACTATTCAATACAATAATCTCATTATTCTAGGGTTCTCTGAAACCCTAGCCAATATATTAGGGTGGTGTCTTCATGCTCGATCAATCCTAAAAAAAGTGAGTGGGCTCCAGACATCCATTGATTGGACCACTCTAGCTTTTACATTTGCTCAATACCTGTATATCTTTAGATTTGTACACAAAAATTATGAAAGAGGATTAGTAGCAACTATGAGGAATCCACTGTGTGAGATCCTCAGAAATCAATAAAAAACCTAAATACCAAATGATAAACTGTGTGCAAATATGGAAATAATAAAATTGAATACAATAATAGAATATTTACCTTGTGAACTTGTCACTTTATGATCTATAATCATCATTACAAGAAATAGGTGCGTAGATACCCTAGTGACACTTGCGAGTTTTCTAGTCAATAAAACTAGGGTTTAAGATGCCTGTGGGTGCTCGACAGTAGTAGGAAATTATCAGGTGCTCAAGGATGGAAAAAAGAACCTAGAGGCAATCAAATATGGAGGGAAGGTTCCTATATGCGCTTGATAGTAATAGGAGATGCCCAACGGTGCTCAAAAACTGGTATAAAATATGTAGAAGCAGATCTGGTTCAAGAAAGCAAGCAATGGTGGATGCGAAGGCTACGATGAGCGAGGAGTGATGGTGAAAATTCTTGGATATTTAAAAGTTTGAAAACTTAGAGAAAACATAAGGGTATAAATTTCTTAGGCTTATAATCTATGGTTGAGCCATCAAAATGACTCTTATTTACAGTCTTCCCTAGGACACGTTAGGGTTTCAACAACACAATATGTGCAGTCAAGATTAAAACGTGATGGAGGATGGAGATTAAAACTGGGTGGGTGGCATGGATTAAGGCATATGAATGGCCAAGATTAGACCAAGATAGATGGTTGCAAAAATTATACATATATATATACACATTTATTAAATATATATAAAATATTAATATTTAAATGTACATTAAACAAATATACATAAATATATGTAAATAATAGGTAAAAAAGGCTAGAAGACCTAACAACAAGTGGCTAGATTTTGGTGTCTATATATACCCCTTTTTATACCATGTTACGTGAAACACAATGCGGTGCAAAAACACCATACACCTATTTTGGCTGTTTGGTGAAGCAACTTTGTTGATATGTGGACATGAGCTTGGAGATAAAAGAATTTTGATTATGTAGCTTTACCCCCTTAATTTGCGAATGATTTTGTAGATGAAGCTTACGAGACAATTGAAAAATGAGTGCAAATGATTGTATGGAGGTATGGTATAATTGTGGATGATATGAATGATGTAAAATGATTTCGTTTTTACCCCAATGATGGAAGGGGATTGGTGGAAGATGTATGTGATTGACTCTGTTTTTACCCTAATAGAGAAAGGTGCTTTTGCCAAGTGTAGATTCCATGATCATGTAAAATGTATCTTGTTGTGAAAAAGTCAAAACCAAATGTGGTTACCCCAATTTTTGGGTCTGTTGAATAATGTTCCTTTAGGCGTCATTGATATGCAAAGATGAAGATGCAAAAATAAAAAAGTCAACTTCAGGGGGTCAACTAGTGACTTTTAGGTAATTCCTATGGTCAAAACCAATCACCCTATCTAAGGCAAGTTTCCATGATGAATATCAAGGGAATAGAAAGTGATGAAATGTGATTTTGTCCATGTTTCAAGCCCCATGAACTAGGCCATCAATGACAACTTTTGTGCAGATTGTTCTTGGCATGGTTTCACACAAAATGTGAAGTACCAAAAGTGATGGTAATTTTAAACAAGGAGATATAGAATAATGAGGATGGCCAAGTGTCCTTATGGTGATTTATTCATCTTACCGAATTACATGGATGCAAATCGCTGCAATCACCAAGGAGATAGAATAGACCACTAGACACGAGGTTCACTTGAAATTGTAGGTGAACTTGGAAAATATGCAAATGTCATGATGGATGAATGAAAATAGTGTGAGAATGGAGAATTGAGGATGAGAATGATAATTATGGTTATTTTGTGAAAATTTGGACCGTTTTTGAAGCATTTTGGAGATTGATAAGCAATTTTGTGCCTTTTTAGTCGCAAAACAAATTATGCATCCAAATTTGTTGGAACCTTCACAAAACATATTATTATGATGAAAATGATGCAAGGATGTAATTTGGAGTGATTTTGTGGAGGTAAGCTACCTTTTAGGATTTATTTTGGTCTTTTGTCAATTTTGATGCTAGACGCCAGCGAGCACTTATTGCCTATGCAAACAACCACTAAAATTAGGGATGTTTCTAAATGCAGGTGAACACTTTAGTGCATAAAAAAATATCCTTGGGCATTTTAGTTCACCAGAAACAACTATATAAGGTCTGTAGAGGTGAAACTAGGGTCATTTGTGCATCCACAAATTCTAGAAGTTGCATTTGACGGAGTGGAGTGGAGTGAGTGCTTTATGAGTTGTGAAAGCTATGGTGGTAGAGAGAGTGGATGCGGGGGCCAAAGTAGGTGTGATATTTGCAAAGGTAATTTTTGACATTCTTTTATTTTTATGCAATTTTTTTTTTTTTTTGTATTTTGAACATGTATTAACAACAAATATTTTGTGTTGTGCTGCAACTTAGGATTTTGGAGGCTCAGCACTAGTTCTCACATCTCATACCTAGGATGAGAAAGGCATTGTGGAGTGAGGATTAGGATTGGTTGGAGGTAGTGGGGCTGGTGAGGAAACCTAGATATATGTGGTAAGGGATGATGAGGGGTACCTTTCAGCCTTAGCAGAGAGGTGGGATTTTAATAGAAGGACCTTTCATCTCCCTATTAGAGAGATGACTTTGATACTTAAGGATTTTTATCACATCTTCAAGTTACCAATGGAGGGTTTGCTTATCGAGGTTGGACACAACAATAAGGATAAGCTAAGCCACATGTTTATGAATGGATGGTATGTTGTGGAGATGATGGGTGGAGGGATTAATTACTTGTTGATGTATGTGGACAAGAATTTGGATGCCCTTCCCACTTTGGTGATATTCATGTTGGCCAACATAGTGGCATCGAACAACATTAGATATAGGTTCCCCTAGAAACTTATCAGGTTGGTGTGTGACATGATCGCTACACCATGAGTGTATGCATGGGATCCTACTTTATTGGCATAGTTATACCAAGAGCTATATGAGGTGAAGATGTGGAAACGCTAGGGACTAGATTGTAGTGTACTACAATAATACTGGATTTGGGAGAACTTTAGTGTGGTTCGACCTATGGGATTACCAGCAAGGGAATGGGATAGGGAGTAACCTTATGCTACAAGGTGGCCAATGGTAAAGGAGGTGCAACCAAGCCATCTTGGTAAGACAAGGTAGTGGAACAAGGATTTAAGGGTTGTACTGACGGTAGCTCAAGTGATATGGAGACCATGGCGGGGTGTCATGTGGATAGGTTATGGAGAACATCTATGGTGGGCGCAATAGGTTAGATGGGTGTTTGTTAGGTGCACTAAGGAGGTGGAGCTGATCAAATTACCATGGGTGTTGCGGTAGTTTAGCTTGAGGTAGGAGGTTCCTGATGAGCCAATGCTCTATATGAGGCATTGGGATGAGATAAGTTTATCGTGCGTCGAGGCATGGAGAGTCACACTTATGGATGATAATGAGATTGATCTCTTTTATGTGGATAATGTGAGGGCTATAGAGGAGTATGATACATGGTTCATGACTCAACCACCATGGGTATCGAGTCTAGCGGTAGATGGTGAAGAGAGATATGGGGATGAGGTCGAGGGAGCCGAGGAGGATCCTAAGAATTGGAGACATATTCAGGATAGTAGATTAAGGATGTAGACTAGGAGAACAACGAAGCATGTTTCGAAGGGTGGAGGATATGGAAGGGATATGTTGGAGTAGGTCCTTGAGTTTGGTTGGGATGGGCAAAATATGGATGATATAGAGGATATTTTAGATGGGCATTCTAGTTGTAGCAAGGATGATTAAATGAGGTTGGAGTAGTAGGTGGTGGAGTGAGATGCTATGATAGCAACTTGGGATGTGGAAATATCTCAACTATCAGGTAGAGAGGTGATTTTGGATGCGAAGATAGCTCGGTTGCAGATAGAGCTAGAGGTATAATTGATAGTAGGTGAATGCGATTACAGGATCATGAGGCTTCATGTAGAGCTTCTAGAGTGGTGTAGTGGGTAGAAATATGATGTAAATCACCTTTGGGGTGAAGAGGGATATATTTGGGCTTTGGAGGATTAGTTTATGGAGCATGATATTGGGCTTCCAGAATTGCCCTCCTCATCTATATTTGGGTCAGCTAGGCCTAGTGAGTCTAGGTATAGTTCTAGGTCTATGCCTCCTTCAGGTTCACAGGGGTCATCTCATAGATGTTAGCTAGTGCTTAGATGCACTTTTTGGTATATGAGCCTTGGTGCTCCATTGTATATAACCTTTGGGATTTCATTGTACCTACGATATTTATACATATATATATATATATATATATATATATATATATATATATATATATAACACATGGCATTTAATTTTGTGTTATGCTTTTTGTGTGAATGCATATGTATATGGATGATTAATGCAAGTGGTAATGTGTTATGGATTATTAATGCAAGTGGTAATGCAAATGTTCTAATGATCATTTATAGTTTATAATTTTCTTGGCCAATGTTTTAACATTGTTTTTTAATCAGGGGCACCAAACTTGGTGATATGTGGGGTGAAAGACTCATGAACTAATATGGATGTTGACATGGAAGAAGATATGGATGTTGATATGGAAGAAGATATGGATGTTGATATGGAAAATTGACTATTTTGTAGAGACTTAGACATACTAGTGGCATAAAAAAAACTTACTAAAATTACCTAATCCCTTTAGGACCAAATGTGTGTGCAATGCATTTACCAAATCATGAGAATGGTAATGACTCAAGGTATTAAAGAACCAATATGTGTGCAAGTGAGTTCATTATATCATCTTGAGTAAATTAGATGTGACCTATTATGGATGAGACCAAGAAGCTATCTTATCTGTATGTGCAGTCAGAGGTATCTTTAAAATATATGTGTCACCATGCATGAGCGTACTCCACTGTCAGTCAAGCATATATAACTCCGGTGGAGACTAGCTCCATAGTCCAAGAATTTTGATCTCTCAAGTTTTAGGGATGACTACTTAACCATCTGACTAGAAATGTAGTATGATCCTTACAACCCAATGATAAATGGTGTGTGATTTAATATTTAGAGCTTTGGGAAATTGGATTCTCAACCTAAGTGTGATGAGAATGATACCCTATCCTTACTACTCTATATTTTGAATTTGGAAGAAATTGTGATAGTGGTGAAAACCACTATTTTTGTGGACTATGTTGCATGATGGGACATATAAGGATTACACTTTTCACTTTGAGGTTCAAACTAAGTATTGTGTTATCCCTCTTTGATACGAGATGTTTCTAAGATGTGAGATTGTGTTTAGTTCAAGAATGTTTTGGAGTCAATTTCCAGATCTCAAGATTTTCTTAGTGAAGATGTGTAATGGTCCTAAAAATAACTTGACATGTATTTATGGTTTTCTTAAAATACTAGAGTGGTTGAGTGATCAAAAAAACCTAGGAATTATGGATATATGGAGACAAATAATAATTTGACCTGGTGGAATAGTGTGGATGATGTTGTGAAGGTGCCCTTGATTAAGGCAACATGACTTTATTGGACCAATTAATACCTTTAACTGAATAAATGATCCCTAAAATATGAAATGTGTATGGAATATATGAAATGCAATTTGTGAAATGGAATCTATGAATGCAATTGTTGTTAAATGAAAAGTGTGCGAATGAAGTGTAAAGCCATGTATATGTACATATATATAAACCTCATTAAGCATAGAATGCTCTCATGTGTATAACATTAAGTGGTTCAGGTTATTCCTATCCCTCTAGACTGGCAAGCCTATAAGTACCTTTACCCACTCTTTGAGTAATAATGTATGGACCCAACCAATTAGCCACAAATTTATCACAAAGATGCAGCAATGTATTGGTATTTTGTTGATTCTCTTTAAGGACAAGATCTCCTACTTGGAATTCATGTAGATGAACTTTGGTATTGTAAGCACGCTTTAGGTGGTCTTAATCAAATCATAAATGTTATAAATAATTGAATCGCCTCTCATCAAGAAGTGTGATTTGGTCAACATGTGCTTTCCTAGTGGTATCATCATCTATGAATTCTTACAAAGAAATTTTTGAGGGGATCTCAAGCTCAAGAGGTATGATTGATTTGGCTCCATAGATCAATGAAAATGGTGTTACCCTAGTAGGCATACAAATTCTTGTTCAATAAGATCATAATACCAAGGGAATGTTAGTATGCCAATCTCTATGATTTTCATTAACCAGTTTCTTGAGAATAGCAATTAAGATCTTGTTGGTAGCCTAAACTTGTCCATTTACTTATGGGTAATAAGGAGTCGATAAATTGTGTTGGATGTTATATTTCTCACAAAGTGCTTGAAAATACTTGTTCTTGAAATAATTGCCATTGTCGAAGATGATTTTTGAGGGAATATCAAAATGACAAATGATATGATGAAGTAAAAACTCTACAATTTGACTAATATAATAGACAACTTGCTCTCGATTTTCTTCATTATTGTGTAAGCATTATCCTAATACAAATTCTATTGCTGAGACATAAATATTAAAAGGGACCTCCGAATGAGGAGGACCTAATACCGATGGAGAATCCAGGTATTGGTTAATATCATCAAAGATATTTTGGCACTCATATGTCTAAGAAAATGGCACCCCCTTCTGTAGCAGGTGATTGAATGGCCTGCATTTGTCAAAAATTTGTGCAGTGAAATGACAGATTGATTGAATATTTCCATGTAAACTACATAATTCCTTTAGATTTGTTTGGGGGAGGCATCTCCATGATAGCATTTACCTTGTTTGGGTCCACCTCAATGCCTATTTTGGATAAAATGAACCCTAGTAGTTTGCCAGAGGTAACACCAAAGACACACTTTTTGGGGTTCAACCCTACATTATGCTCTAAAAGTTGGTCAAAAACTTTTTTCGATACACTAATGTGCTCTTGTCAAAATTTGGATTTTTCCAAGAGATCATCCACATAGTATTCGATGATCTTATGCATATAGTCATGGAATATGTATGTCATAGCATATTGATAAGTGACACCTACATTTTTAAGGCCAAAGGGCATCATCTTGTAACAAAAAGTTCCCCAAGGTGTAGTGAATGCTATTTTGTGTTGGTCATCAAGATTTATTCAAATTTGGTTGTATCCTAAAAATGTCCATGAGAGAAAGTATTTCATGGCCAGCGCAAGTGTCGACAAGAGTATCAATATTTGGAAGAGGAAAGTCATCCTTAGGACACACTTTGTTAAGATCTCAAAAATCAGTGCAAACATGTATCACCCTATTAGGCTTGTGAACGGGTACCATATTTGAGAGCCACTCGGGATAATCAATGGGTACAATGAAACCCACATCTAATAGCTTTTGGAGCTCTTATTTGACCAATATGGCAATGGTAGGATGCATCCTTCTAAGTTTTTGTTTGACCAACTTAGCATCAGGATGTAAGATGAGATTGTGGACAACCAACTTAGGGTCAAGACCAAGTATATCTTTGTAGGACCATGCAAATTAGGGTCAGACCATGATCGCCATTTGGAGATATGAAATATAACAACACCAAATAACTAAACTTAAATAAATGAAAAATTAAAGCAAAATAAACACATGTGATTGCACATAAATAAATTTGATTTTTATTACAAGGTGAATTTCTAATATTACAACCAAATACACCCTAGATTGGGGTTTTTACAAAGATTTATTGTTCAATACAACAATATCAATATGCTAGGATTTTATAAAACCCTAGCCAACAAACCAGAGTGGTGTCTTCACGCTTGATCGATCCCAATAGAAATGAGTGGGCTTCAGATATCTATTGATCAAACCACTCCAACTCAAACAACTACTCA
Source organism: Wollemia nobilis (assembly GCA_028583015.1). NCBI lineage: Eukaryota > Viridiplantae > Streptophyta > Pinopsida > Araucariales > Araucariaceae > Wollemia > Wollemia nobilis. The sequence continues at coordinate 798,874 of JAQPPZ010000128.1, read as the reverse complement.
TTTCTTGTATATCTCCAAATTTACACATAGAAAATGACGAAAGAGGATTAGTAGCAACTATGAGGGATCCACTATGTGAGACCCTCAAAAATCAATAAAAACCCTAAATACCTAATTATAAACTACATGCAAATATGAAAATAATAAAAATAAATACGATAATAGAAGATTTACCTTGTGCACATGTCACTTTATAATATGTAGTCGTCATTGCAGGAAAAAGGTGTGTAAATGCCCTAGCGACACCCATGGGTTTTCTAGTCAGTAGAACTAGTATTTGAGATATCCGTGGGTGCTTGACAGTAGCAATAAACATCTATAGATGCTTAGGGATGGTGCAAAGCACCTAGATGTGCCCAATGATGGAGGGAATGTGCATAGAGGTTCTTGATGTTAATAGGAGATACCTTGAGGTACTCAGGAACTAGAATACAATTTGTAGAAGCAGATATGGTTTGGCAAAGTATGCGAAAGAAGATGTGGAGGCTAGACCGAGTGAGGGGTGATGGAAAAAATGGTTGGATGCTTTAGGATTTCAAAAATTTAGGAAAAACATAAGGGCACGAATGGCTTAGGCTTAGACTCTAGGGTTGAGCCATCAAAATTGCACTTATTTATAATCTTCCCTAGGGCATGTTAGGGTTTCAACAACACAATTTGCGTAGTCAAGATTAAAACATGATGGAGGGTGGAGATTAAATCTGGGGAGGTGGCATTTATTAAGGCGGATGAATGGCTAGGATTAGACCAATATGGATGGTTGAGATTAATTTACATATATATACACATTTATTATATATATAAATATAATATAAAATATTAATATTTAAATATATTATAAACAAAAATACATAAATCTATGTAAATAATGGGTAAAAATGGTAGGAAGACCTGAATGGACAACAAGTGGCTAGATTTTGGTGTTTAAAATATTATCAATCAGAAGACATTGATTGGTTCCACAAACTTGACAAGGTTGCAAAGGAGTGTTTGTCGGCATAAGTTGATCAGTTGGGGAGGATTTGTAATCAACATATACTTATCGGTTGCATAGGAGTGTCAATTGACATAAGATGATAGGTTGCAGAGGAGCGTGTGTCAATATAAGATGATCAGTTACAAAGAAGTGTCAATCGGTATAATTCGATTAGTTATAAAAGAGTTTCAATCAGTGTAAGTTGATAGGTTGTAGAGGAGTTTTTGTTGGTATAAGTCAATCAATTGTAGAGGAGTTTCTATCAGCATAATATGATCGGGTGTAAAGAAGTGTCAATCGACATAAATCAATCATTTTTAAATAAGTGTGCATCGATATAAGTCAATTGGTTGTAGAGGACTACCAATTGGTATATGTCGATCGATTGTAGAGTAGTGTCTATCAGCATAAGCTGATCAGTTGTAGATTGACAATCGAGATAAGCTGATCGATTGTAGAGTAGTATTTATTAGCATAAGTTGATTGATTGCAGAGGAGTGCCAATCAGTATAAAAAGATCAGTTACAAAGTTGTGTCAATCGATATAAGCCTATCGGTTGCATATGCATGTCAATCATCCTAAGTGGATTGGTTTCTAAGGAGTGTAAATCGACATAGGTTGATCGATTGTAGAGTAGTGTCAATATATCGTGATCAAGCGATTATAGTAACATTAAGTAACTATCGATGACATAAATTTGTGATGAATGTTATAATAGGTAGAGTATTATTCTTCCACAATTATGTTGTTCAAAGCTCTATTTTTTTAAGTTTCATAGGCAGTGTAGATGCACTATTTGCAACTATGGTAGACAAGTATCCATGTCATGTTGTTGTGTTAGGAGTATTTTTCTTGTTAGAGATTGTTTATTGTCTATTAGAGGTCATTCTATAGGGCAACGTAGGTTCATTTGAAGATTCATAGATTTTTTATGGAATTACAGTTTAACCTTGGTTACTTAGAAACATAAAGTATTATTGAGGTAAGTATGAGATTTTCCTTTAATTTCATATTTATTTCCTAACATCTAAAGGTTTTTTATTTATAGATACAATGTTACCTACTGAATATTAAAATAACAGAGGCGATCTTTTGGTAAAAGGAAAATTCTAAAATATTTTACACAACTATCAAAATGCAGTGAGGCATCCACATCTACACAACATATAGGTATAAGCACAACATATAGGTATAAGCACTTACTTTTATCTATTATTATTAAATATAAAGCTTTTATTTATTCATAGATAAATGGTTGTCTACTTATCTACCTCTTTTTAAATGCTTTGTAAAATTGTATTATGTTAATTCTTTAAAATAGTACCTTTTTACATCCAAAAATGATATAGAACACCAAACATTGAATGTAGTAAACATTGTCGACCCTGATATGCATCCACTCAAAGATATTCTAGAAGATGAGATGAGACCACTTGATAATTTTACTAATAAAAACATTCAACAACTACTTCATGAGATGCCTAATATAGACACATCAATCAAAAAATGAAATTATAGTACAATTAAAATGCATATCTCTAGGGAATCTTGTAGTCAAGAATCTAAATATTAAAAGATAAAAAAATGGACTATTGGAAGGGATTTTGAAAATTAATGGGTATATTTACACTCCTTTATTGAGCGAGATGAGTAGATAAAGTGTGTAGATGCATTATTTATAGTTGAAAGCTAGGAAAGGATCATTTGTTGTAAAATAAGAAAGACACAATAGAAAAACATTGTAGGAAAGTTTAAATCAAATAAATACAAAGTGATGGAACAATTAAGAGATCTCATAGGTGGAAGTATGCATCGAAATGTGTGCATGTGAGATATGCACTTGAATACAAAAAATCAATGACACGTCAACAAACTCTCATTAAGAAGGGAGGAACAATCCCGACCCAATATTAAAAAATTAATAAGATTGTATTAGCCTCAAAACCTTTGTAGTTTGTTGTTGTATACAATATTATAAAAAAGGGTTGACACATGTCTGATTTTGTTGATTATAAGAAACTATTTCAACTAGCCGATGTATAGAACCTTACCAGTTCCCATTGGTCAAATTGAAGTGGTTGGAAAATGGTAAAATGTCTATCATTAGTTGATAAGGAGGACTTGAGAGAGAATGTAAAACAAACCAAATTTATTTCACTTTCCATTGATGAGGTAACAATTGTTGACAACACATCTTGGATTTGCATACATGTTTACACATTCTAAAATCATTTACTAGCACTACATAAGATGATGGAAAATTGTAATGTGGATATATATATAATTTTGTTGTAACCGATTTAAAGGATATTTCCAGAATGGATGAAAAATAAATTGCCACAAAGTTAATTTGTGTTGGAGTTGATGGTGTATCTACATTGAAAGGAAAAAAGAATAGTATTTGTGTTAGACTTCAGATATCACTTACCCCATATTTGATTCTCATTCATTGCAAGGCTCATAGAATGAATCTTACATATAAAATTGTGAGCCCATTTGATAATGTAGCTAGAGTGGAAGATCTCATCCATGAAATACACTTACTTTTCATGTAATCCAAAAAGGTTTAATTTTTTTTAACAATTTTCTCTAGGTGTAACTGAAGGTAGAAAATTGTTAAAAGATGTGGACACTAGGTGGATTTCACTATTTCTTCCTACAAAAAGGGTTTTTTCATAATATCAATCCTTGGTGAGGTTTATGTATGCACATCATAGGGATGTTGACAAGGTAAAATATTTGCTATTTTATATGACTGACTTGGAAAATATTATCACATTATGTGGTATTCTTCCATTGTTGCAAGAAATGAATTATTTGATTAAAATCACACATGAAAAAGCAATTTATATTTTTGATTTAATTAAGATGAGAAAATAAATATGTATGCTTATTTATTAGATTTACTTATCGAGAGAAAATTTTAAGGATCATTTGTTTGATAGTTGGAATATGTTAGTTCAAGTCAATGATCCTAATAACTTTTTAAAGTTCAACATCAACAAAAATCTGTGTATTGCTATCCATGGAAAGATGATTTTTTTATATCATTATGAAAAGTGGTTAAATACACTTACAAATGATGTTGAACAAGTGCCCAAAACACATTTCGGATTCGATGAGGTTTTGGATAGTACTAATAATAAATTGAAAAGAATTGCAAAAACATTAACAAGTGAAATAAGAGATCGTTTTCATAGAGATGAGACACTTGAGACCATGGTTGTTGTTAATTCCATATTTTGGAATCTTTGTCTTGACCATAGTAGTAAAAGTGGGTTGTTTGTAAAATATATGGGTACTCTTATGACACATTTCTCTAAACCTGTGAAATTAAATGGTATTTAAATCAATGGTATTCTAAACAAAGAACTTTTGAGATAACAATCAACAAATTTTGGAATAACAATGGCTAATCAAATTGTACATTTCAAAAATCCACTTGAGACTGGTTCCATCATGTGTTTCTGGAAAACATTGCATCGAAGTAGTGTCTTAAAAGAAACTATGAGTGAATACTTTATTTTATATTAATTATGTCAAACAATGTTTTTGGGATCTGTTGAAGATGAAAGGGTTTTCAGTGCACTATATTTTGTTAAATCAAAAGTTTGTAACAGGTTGGACACAAATTTGGAATTTTTTTTGAGAATTTATGTGTCATCCTACGAGTTGGGTAAGTTTCCCTATGACAGAGCTTTGACATATTCAAATTCCCTAGAATATAGAAGAGGTATCACTAATATTATTTATAATGACGATAATGAGTCAACTTGCAGCTATGATGAAATTATAAAAACGTAGAATTCACAAATGATTCTTGGTTTTTTTGGAGAAATCAACAAGACTTTGTATTAGCTTCCAACAATGTAAAATTTCAATGAGTTAAAAAAATTCATATAATCAATTATTTTCCGGATTTGATATCATTTGTAAAATTTCTATTATTTGAAAAAAAATCATATTATCAATGATTTGTAAAATTTGTAAAATTTCAATGGTTTGAAAAAATTAATATAATCATTCTATAATCAATGATTTCGAATATTTGATATTTAATGTTATTGACTATCTATGTTGAAAAACCATGCATGCATACATAATTAGCAAATATTTCTTTTAAAAAGTGTTGTATGTAGTCTAGAATAGTAGAAAGCATAATCCATTTAGCATAAATCTGAAGTTATAGAAACAAAAATATAATACAATAATTCTTTGTTATTGAATTAAATGTCTATTTTGACAAAATATAATGATTTATACTTTGAATTTGAATGTATGTATGCATGTATGTATGTATCATTAGTATCATTAGTACGTATGCTTTAGCATATTACTCTAGATATGGAAATATAAAAACAATATATCGTAATACACAAAATAGTACCCACTTTTATATCATAACAAGATTGAATTTAATAAAATGAAAATTTAAACCCATGCATAGATACATCCTTCATAAAATCACTTGAAATATAAAAATAATACAACATAATACACAAGCCAATACTCATTTTTATATCATAACAAGAATGACTTTGAAGAAAATAAAAATTTAAACCCAAGCATACATATATTCTTCATGAACTCAAGCATATTTGAAACCCCATAATATCCAATTTATGAAAATAACACACAAATATAAATATAAATAGTATAATAGTCAAGTAAAAACAACAAATGTCTTGTTTTCAAACGAAAACATATCATAAAATTGTCTTTTTGGAAAAACAAAATTTCCAAAGCAATAATAGAACTAGTTGGATTTTGGATTTTCATTCCTTAGGTGGGGGGCTAGAGGAAGTTACAACATATTTTTCCTTTTTCGCTCCTTCCTCATTTTGCATTTCAATGAGTTCTCCCTTGGGTTGGTTAACCTTTTTTCCAATTGCTCTAGAACTGATAGGGATGTTCTCTACACTTTGCAAGGCTTTGAGCGGGGTATTTTCCTCTTTCTTAAAATCTTTGAATATCGTGCAAGAACTTATTTGCCCTTTTCCTTAATAATAACATCAGGATCTAATCTATCCAGATAATGATTTTCCTAAAAGCATTGTTTTATCGAATTGCTTCCCGAGCTCTTTTTCATTGCCATAGAAGTCGTAAAGAAATCATTCACCATATCAAGATAGCCTTGTAGGTTTTGAACCTACTTCTTTAGATTATAAAACTTTACCTACAAAATAAAAAATAAGAAGTCAACAAATATTTACATTTTAAAAAGAGAACAAAAAAATTAGAACACATTAGTCTAACCTTGGCAACATTATTTGTAGCTACAACACTAGCAACCATTTTCTTATCACATACTCATTCATTATAATAAGCTTGGGCTTCAGCATTTAAGTTCTCCAATTTGTTAAAATAACCCTTAAAGTTTCATCTTTGTAAGATGTAGTAGCCTACACAATGCTAGATTTAGCTTAATATAGCCAAAGTGGAAGATCTCGTCCATGAAATACACTCTTACTTTTCATGCAGTCCAAAAAGATATACAAAGTTTTAACAATTTTATCTAGGTGTAACTAAAGGCAGAAAATTGTTAAAATATGTGGACACCAAGTGGATTTCACTATTTCTTCCTCTAAAAAGGGGTTTTTTTATAATATCAATCCTTGGTGGTTGTTATGTGTGCGCATCATAGGGATGTTGACAAGGGCAAAAATTTGCTATTTTGTATGACTGACTTGGAAACTCTTATCACATTATGTGGTATTATTCCATTATTTCAAGAAATGAATTATTTGATTAAACTCACATGGGAAAGAGCAATTTATATTGTTGATTTCATCAGGATGAGAAAACAAATATGTATGCGTATCGATAAGATTTACTTATCCGAAGAAAATTTTAAGGATCCTTTGTTTGATAGTTGGAATACATTAGTTCAAGTCAATGATCCTAACAACTTTTTAAAGTTCAACATCAACGATAATATTTGTATTGCTATCCATGGAAATATGATTCTTTTATATCATTATGAAAAGTGGTTAGATACACTTACAAATAATGTTGAACAAGTGCCCATAGCACATTGCAGATTCGATGAGTTTTTGGATAGTAGTAAGAATAAATTGAAAAGAATTGCAAAAATATTAACAAGTGAAATAAGAGATCATTTTAATAGAGATGAGACAATTGAGGCCATGGCTGTTGTTAATCCCATAATTTGAAATCCTTTTCTTGACCATAGTAGTAAATGTGAGTTGTTTGTAAAATATATGGGCACTCTTATGACACATTTCTCTAAACCTGTAGAAGTAAATGGTATTCAAATAAATGGTATTCTAAAAAAAGAATATTTGAGATAACAATCAACCAGTATTGGAATAACAATGGCTAATAAAATTGCACATTTAAAAAAACCACATGAGACTGGTTCCATCACACGTTTATGGTAAATATTGTATCAAAGTAGTGTCTTACAATAAACTATGAGTGAGTACTTTATTTTATATGAATTATTTCAGACAATGATTTTTGGATATGTTGAAGATGAAAAGGTTTTCAGTGCACTATCTTTTGTTAAATTAAAAATTCATAACAGGTTGGACAAAAATTTGGAATTTTTTTTGAGAATGTATATGTCATCCTACGAGTTGGGTAAGTTCCCCTATGATAGAGCTTTGACACATTGGAAGTCGCTAGCAGATAGAAGAGGTATCACTAATATTGTTTATAATGATGATAATGAGTTAGCTTGCAGTGATGATGAGATTATGGAAACACATAATTCACAAATTATTCCTGGTTATTTTTGAGAAGTCGACAAGACTTTGTATCAACTTCTAGTAATGTAAAATTTCAATGAGATAAACAAATTCATATAATCAATAATTTTTTGAATTTGATATCATTTGTAAAATTTTTATGATTTAAAAAAATCATATTATCAATGATTTTTGTATTTGATATCATTTGTAAAATTTCAATGATTTGAAAAAATTCATATAATCATTCTATAATCAATGATTTCTCATATTTACTTTTTAATGTTATTGACTATCTATGTTGAAAAAACCATGCATGCATACATAATTAGTAAATGTTTATTTTTAAAAAGTGTTGTATGTAGTCTAGAATAGTAGAAAGAACAATCCATTTAGCATAAATTTGAAGTTACGAAAACAAAAATACAATACAATAATGCTTTGATATTGAATTAATGGTCTATGTTGAATAAAATAATGATTTGTACTTTGACTTTGTATGTATGAATGTATGTATGTATGTATGTATCATTAGTATCACGTATGCTTTGACTTTAGAAGCCAAAACACAAATAACATATTACTCTAGATATGGCAATATAAAAACAATATATCGTAATACACAAAACAATACTCACTTTTATATCATAACAAGATTGAATTTTAATAAAATGAAAATTTAAACCCATGCATAGATATATCCTTCGTAAAATCACTTGAAATATAAAAATAATGTAACATAATACACAAGACAATACTCATTTTTATATCATAACAAGAATGAATTTGAGTAAAATGAAAATTTAAACCCATTCATACATATATTCTTCGTAAACTCAAGCATATTTGAAATTCTATAATACTTAAGTGATGAAAATAACACCAAATATAAATGTAAATAGTATAATAGTCAAGTTGAAACAACAAATGTCTTGTTTTCAAACAAAAACATATCATAAAATTATCTTTTTGAAAAATCAAAATTTCCAAAGCAATAACAGAACCAACTATCTTTTGGCTTTTCATTCCTTAGATGGGGGGCTAGAGGCAGTTTCAACATATTTTTTCTTTTTTGCTCCTTCCACATTCTGTATTTCAAGGGGTTCTCCCTTGGGTTGGTTAACAATTTTCCCAATTGCTCCAAAACAAACAAGAATATTCTCTACACTTTGCAAGCCTTCGAGCAAGGTGTTTTTCTCTTTCCTAGCATCTTCAAATATTGGCACAAGAACTTATTTACCCTTATCCTTAAGCTAAACATCAAGATCCAATCTATTTTTTGATTTTATTGAAAGCGTTGTTTTGTCAAACTACTTCTTGAGCTCTTTTTTTCATTTCTATAGAAGTCATTAAGAAATCCTTTGCCATCTAGAGATAGTCTTGCATATCTTGATCCTGCTTCTTAAGATTATCAAACTTTGCTTGCAAAAGGAAAAATAAGTAGTCAACAAATATTTACATTTTAAAAAAGAGAATAAAAAATATAGAACACATTAGTCTAACCTTGACAACATTCTTTGTAGCTACAACAACAACAATCATTTTCTGATCACATATTCATTATAATAATCTTGGGCTTCAACATTTAAGTTTTCCAATATGTTCAACATAACCCTTAAAGTTTCATATTTGTAAGATGTAATAACCTGCATAATGCTAGATTTAGCTTGATGTAGTAGAGCATTAAGCTTTTACGGTTCATTTTAAACTAAAGAAAAAAGTTTTATATTTTTGAAATTTTCTTGTATCGGGTATTTATTTAATTTATCAAAACTTTGGCCCGATACTCTCATTTTTTCATTTATTTTACATATGGAACTAGAAAATATTTAATGGTTGCTTCAAATTTATCAGAAACTTAAAAAAAAAATAATAATTTTTTCATCCTCTGGTAGAAGATGAGCCTAAGGGGTGCTAGTTTCCTTAGGAGGAGATTTGCTTGAACATTCTGCTCCTTCTTTGTTTTGAGGGTCTCGAAGTAGATCTATTACTTGAAAAATAGTGGGTATGTTGCCTTGTAAAAGGAAATTGTGATCAAGTGGAACATTATCTAAAAAACACCATAAGCTTCCTGTACACCTGTAAAATTACGATAAGACATAACTTTGAATCCTAAAAATTGTTTTATTGCTTCTCTTTGTGGTCTAGATGGAAGAAATAATTTTCCACTGGGGAAGCATTGACCTCAAATTTGAGGTTGACATGGTGGAGGGGGTGACATTGACTATTGATTTCCATGACGCAATTGTTGTATAGAAACTTAAAAAATAAAAATTAAAATTGGTTACAAAATTTGTGAAGGTAGATTATAAAAATTGGTTATAACACTTATCGACCAAAGAAGAGACCTCTTGCATAGCCATAACTAAAAATAGAATGTGGGTACACTTTACATATGAAAACACAATATAAAATTTAATAAAAAATAGTAAAATTTGGTAATAAATTTTGTGAAGGCAGAATGTAAAACTTACTTCCTGAAGATGAGACCTCTTATGCAACAACACCCATTGGTAGTGGATGTGCAAGTGGAGGTTCTTGGGGATTAGGATAACAAGATCTTATGCGTTTCCTTGTTCTTTTTCTTAGTGGAGGTATTGTTTCCTTCACAGATATTTTAGAGTTTGTTGATTCCTCTAGATTATAACCTTTGAAAGCAACATCCCACTTTGAAGAGGAAGAGGATACCCTTTTCTATATTTTGTAGAAAGTGTTAAAATTATAAAAAATGATAAAAATATGAAAAATAAAAAATATTATTTTATTATTAACTAAAAATTACTTGAACCTGTTGTTCTATCATGGTTGTAGTGGCTAGGACTGAGTTCTAAGAAGTCGATGTTGCAGTGTTTTGAAAATTATAATAAGATTCATAAAAAACCAAGAATGTAGTTGCATGTGCTTATTTTTGGTGAAGGTGAAGCGTGGTTTTTCAAGTTTTGGATATCCATTTTAATCCAATGTTAGACATAGGTGGACTAGTCAAATTGTTGGTGTGCAATACAACAAACCAGATATTCCAAGGTCCACATCAGAATTTATGTCGATCTTCCTTGCAGAATGAGTCTAGATAGGAAGAATTCACAACATTCCTAAAGAAAGTTATCCTGAATAGCTAGTATAGTCAGACCCCTTCTAGACTTGGTAGTCGTAACTGCAAAAGATAAATCAATAATTGTAAACCCTAGAATTAAAATTTAAATAAATATATAAATATACCTAGAATTCAGTAATATATATATATTTAAATAAATATTTTAATATATATATAAATCAGTAATTGTAAACCCTAGAATTAAAATTTAAATAATATATAAATATATGCAATTATACCTTGAAACTATTTTGGCTACATATTGAAGGTGGTCTCTAGTATAATTTATCATCATCAGTTAAAGTAAATCTCGATGTGATTGGATCACAACAGGTGTGAGACAATGTTGTCAATCTAGCGAAATCAGAGGCTGTGAAAGAAAATATGATATTTTTATTATCAATAACAACATTTGCCTTACCCGAATCAATGTCGTAACCTAAAATTATATTCTCTAGCAGTTTAACGTTTGTGTCAAACTGTGACATTGAAACTAGACCTTGAATACTAGAGTCTTGGACCCATGACATATCGTAATCTGTTGTTGATAAAATTTTGGAAATTAGGGGGAAAACAAGGTTTTTGAAATTAATTTTTGACACTATAGGGATGATAGAGGATGTCATTGGGTTATTTTATCATGTAAAAGAGAATATGGATCATGAGGTAGGGTGGAAGGTATTGGAAACATGATGGAAAACATAAAAAAAAGGTTTAAACGTAAGGAAAAGAGTTAAAACTACGTTAGAAAAGGCAAAAAAATAATTGTTTATACCTTTATATAGACTTTTTTGAATGAAACCATCGAATAAATAATAGACACATGGTATTTACATGTAATTATTTAATGTATGGTTGACACGTGGCACAAATGCAATGCATCGTTAATGCAACTAATCGATTGTGCTATAATTGATTAGCTTTGTTGTAATCGATCGACTCTATTGCATCTGATTGGTATTAGTTCAATAAATCAGCTTGGATGCATTTGATGGGTATTGCTACAACTGATCAACATTACTGCAACCGATCAACATTATCGTAATCGATCGACTTTGTTATATTCGATCAACATTAATGCAACACCTCGACATCGTTGCAATCGATTGATATAGCTACAACCCGTCATCATTGCTACAACCGATTGACATTGCTACAATCGATCAACATTACTGCAACACATCAACATATCTACAATCAATCATCATTCTTTGATCATCATATCTACATCCTATCAAAATTTTCTGACCATCATGTCTACAACCAATCAATATTTTAAAACCGTCATGTCTACAACCGATTGGTATTTTTTGGCCATCATGTCTACTATAGATCATCTCAGAACAATCGACATAGTTTTTTATATCGACATTGTTCTATAGGAATAGTCTGATCAACATAGATTTTCTATTTGGTAACCAATATTCATAGCCCCCAACACATAAAAATTTACCATAGTTTGAAAATTTTTGGTGAAAAATGAATGCAATTCACCATTTCTACTTGGACATGATTCCTCAGGATTTCGAGATAAATCGCCTCAATTTTATAAATAGATTTTGATTCTGATCCCTTATACATAGCCATGGTTTATTGTATGATGCTTGAATTATTTGTCATGTGGTAAGTTTATTTATGGGTCAACCAGTGGACTTTAGTGGATATAATTCCTGTTGCACTTGTTGCTAAATGATTATAGAAAATTTATTTTATTTTTGCTATTGTGGAAAGGAAAAAACTTGTGCTTGATCTCATTTATGGATAGTATTGTGACTGGAGCTAATGCTTGCTTTATTTTACCATGGATGTTTTACTGATGCATCCTTTTCAAAGCCATGTTTATTGAGTTTCTTTGGGAAAGTTATTTTTGAGTAAAGTTTCCTTAAGGGTAGAGTTAGCCATGTTTATTGAGTTTCTTTGGGAAAGTTATTTTTGAGTAAAGTTTCCTTAAGGGTAGAGTTAGCTGGGAGTTGATGTTATTTATCTCTTGTGCATGTTGCTCTAGTGTAAAATTTAAATTTTTGAATTGAATGGAACTTTAGGAAATATTTGCTATTGATTTTTTAAGAACACCTTATGAATACGTTTGGTATACCAGAGTTCCTAGAACCTTGCGTTAATGTCAAGTGGAGTGGGGTTTAGGCCAGCTATGGTAGCATAGACTAGTTATTAAAAGAACTTTAGGCGTTTCCCATTGGAATGAAGCTAGATATCTAGAAAAAAATGAAGGTTGGATTTAAATATTAATGAATGTTTTTGTTTATGTAAACCTTATTTTTTTTAAGGACTTTCTAGAAATTTGTGTATGAGGAACAAATAGAAAATTTTTATGTGCATTTTTTGTGTTATCTGTTTAGAGGAAAAAAATGAACGTAGGATTTTTATGAACATGATTGTTTATGATATTGCATTTCTCTATATTGCATGATGTTTGAGATAGAATTCTCTTTATGTGATGTTTTTTTTGAATTCTTCAGCAGAATGAATTTTGGTATGGTTGACGTGTGCAAGTTTCACTTTCAAATGTGATTATTTATTGGATCTTGTGTTATTTATTATTCAAGTTGTCTATAATCCCAAAGCTTGGACAATCCCTTTTTTTGTGACAAATGATTCTTGGTTTTTTTTGGAGAAGTCGACAAGACTTTGTATCAGCTTCCAGCAATGTAAAATTTCAATGAGTTAAAAAAATTCATATAATCAATTATTTTCTAGATTTGATATCATTTGTAAAATTTCTATGATTTGAAAAAAAATCATATCATTTGAAAAATTTCAATGATTTGAAAAAATTCATATAATCACTCTATAATCAATGATTTCTAATATTTGCTTTTTAATGTTATTGACTATCTATGTTGAAAAACCATGCATGCATACATAATTAGCAGATATTTCTTTTAAAATGTGTTGTATGTAGTCTAGAATAGTAGAAAGCATAATCCATTTAGCATAAATCTGAAGTTATAGAAACAAAAATATAATACAATAATGCTTTGTTATTGAATTAAATGTCTATGTTGACAAAATATAATGATTTATACTTTGAATTTGAATGTATGTATGTATGTATCATTAGTATCATTAGTACGTATGCTTTGACTCTTGAAGCCAAAATGCAAATAGCATATTACTCTAGATATGGAAATATAAAAACAATATATCGTAATACACAAAATAGTACCCACTTTTATATCATAACAAGATTGAATTGAATAAAATGAAAATTTAAACCATGCATAGATACATCCTTCATAAAATCACTTGAAATATAAAGAAAATACAACATAATACACAAGCCAATACTCATTTTTATATCATAACAAGAATGACTTTGAATAAAATAAAAATTGAAACCCATGCATACATATATTCTTCATGAAATCAAGCATATTTGAAACCCCATAATACCCAAGTGATGAAAATAACACACAAATATAAATATAAATAGTATAATAGTCAAGTAAAAACAACAAATGACTTGTTTTCAAACAAAAACATATCATAAAATTGTCTTTTTGAAAAAACAAAATTTCCAAAGCAATAATAGAACTAGTTGGATTTTGGATATTCATTCCTTAGGTGGGGGGCTAGAGGAAGTTTCAACATATTTTTTCATTTTTTGCTCCTTCCTAATTTTGTATTTCAAGGGGTTCTCCCTTGGGTTGGTTAACCGTTTTTCCAATTGCTCAAGAACTGACAAGGATGTTCTCTACACTTTGCAAGGCTTTGAGCAGGGTATTTTCCTCTTTCCAAAAATATTTGAATATCGTGCAAGAACTTCTTTACCCTTATCCTTAATCATAACATCAGGATCAAATCTATCCAGATTGATTTTCCTAAAAGCATTGTTTTGTCAAATTGCTTCTTGAGTTCTTTTTTATTGCCATAGAAGTCGTTAAGAAATCCTTCGCCATCTCAAGATAGTCTTGTAGGTTTTGAAAATACTTCTTCAGATTATAAAACTTTACCTACAAAAGAAAAAATAAGAAGTCAACAAATATTTCCATTTTAAAAAAGAGAACTAAAAATTAGAACACATTAGTCTAACATTGGCAACATTCTTTGCAGCTACAATAATAACAACCATTTTATTATCACATACTCATTCATTAAAATAAGCTTGGGCTTCAGCATTTAAGTTCTCCAATTTGTTTAACATAACCCTTAAAGTTTCATATTTGTAAGATGTAGTAACCTACACAATGCTAGAATTAGCTTAATATAGCCAAAGTGGAAGATCTCGTCCGTGAAATACACTCTTACTTTTCATGCAGTCCATAAAGATATACAGAGTTTTAACAATTTTCTCTAGGTGTAACTAAAGGTAGAAATTTGTTAAAATATGTGGACACCATGTGGATTTCACTATTTCTTCCTGTAAAAAGGGTTTTTTTTAGAATATCAATCCTTGGTGGGGTTTATGTGTGCACATCATAGGGATGTTGAAAAGGTAAAATATTTGCTATTTTGTATGACTGACTTGGAAACTCTTATCACATTATGTGGTATTAATCCATTATTTCAAGAAATGAATTATTTGATTAAACTCATACAGGAAAGAGCAATTTATATTTTTGATTTCATCAGGATGAGAAAAAAAATATGTATGCTTATTGATAAGATTTACTTCTCTAGAGAAAATATTAAGGATCATTTATTTGATATTTGGAATACGTTAGTTCAAGTCAATGATCATAACAACTTTTTAAAGTTCAACGTCAACGATAATATTTGTATTACTATCCATGGAAAGATGATTCTTTTATATCATTATGAAAAGTGGTTAGATACACTTACAAATAATGTTGAACAAGTGCCCATAACACATTGCAGAATCGATGAGGTTTTGGATAGTACTAAGAATAAATTGAAAAGAATTGCAAAAATATTAACAAGTGAAATAAGAGATCATTTTCACAGAGATGAGACAATTGAGGCCATGGCTATTGTTAATATCATAATTTGAAATCCTTGTCTTGACCATAGTAGTAAAAGTGAGTTGTTTGTAAAATATATGGGCACTCTTATGACACATTTCTCTAAACCTGTGGAAGTAAATGGTATTCAATTAAATGGTATTATAAAAAAGTAATTTTTGAGATAACAATCAACCAGTTTTGGAATAACAATGGCTAAGAAAATTGCACATTTAAAAAATACACATGATACTGGTTCCATCATGTGTTTCTGGTAAACATTGTATCGAAGTAGTGTCTTACTTTTATATGAATTATGTCAGACAATGATTTTGGGATCTGCTATAGACGAAAAGGTTTTTAGTGCACTATCTTTTGTTAAAGCAAAAGGTCATAACAGGTTGGACACAAATTTAGAAAATTGTTTGAGAATGTATGTGTCATCCTACGAGTTGGGTAAGTTCCCCTATGATAGAGCTTTGACATATTGGAAGTCGCTATCAGATAGAAGAGGTCTCACTAATATTGTTTATAATGATGATAATGAGTTAGCTTGCAATGATGATAATATTATGGAAACACATAATTCACAAATTATTCCTGGTTCTTTTTGAGAAGTCGACAAGACTTTGTATCAACTTCTAGTAAAGTAAAATTTCAACAAGTTAAACAAATTCATATAATCAATTATTTTTTGGATTTGATATCATTTGTAAAAAAATTATGATTTAAAAAAATCATATTATCAATGATTTATGTTTTTGATATCATTTGTAAAATTTCAATGATTTGAAAAAATTCATATAATCATTCTATAGTCAATGATTTCTCATATTTGATTTTTAATGTTATTGATTGTCTATGTTGAAAAAAATATGCATGCATACATATTTAGTAAATATTTATTATAAAAAGTGTTGTATGTAGTCTAGAATAGTAGAAAGCACAATCCATTTAGCATAAATTTGAAGTAACGAAAACAAAAATACAATACAATAATGATTTGATATTGAATTAGTTGTATATGTTGAAAAAATATAATGATTTATACTTTGACTTTGTATGTATGTATGTATGTATATATGTATCATTAGTATCACGTATGCTTTGAATTTAGAAGCCAAAACACAAATAACATATTACTTTAGATATGGAAATATAAAAACAATATATCGTAATACACAAAACAATACTCACTTTTATATCATATCAAGATTGACTTTGAATAAAATGAAAATTTAAACCCATGCATAGATATATCCTTCGTAAAATCACTTGAAATATTAAAATAATGTAACATAATACACAAGACAATACTCATTTTTATATCATAACAAGAATGAATTTGAATAAAATGAAAATTTAAACCCATTCATACATATATTCTTTGTAAACTCAAGCATATTTAAAATTCCATAATACTTAAGTGATGAAAATAACACACAAATATAAATGTAAATAGTATAATAGTCAAGTTGAAACAACAAATGTCTTGTTTTCAAACAAAAACATATCATAAAATTATATTTTTGAAAAATTAAATTTTCCAAAGCAATAACAGAACCAACTATCTTTTGGATTTTCATTCCTTAGATGGGGGGCTAGAGGTAGTTGCAACATATTTTTCCTTTTTTGCTCCTTCCACATTCTGTATTTCAAGGGGTTCTCCCTTGGGTTGGTTAACAATTTTTCCAATTGCTCCAAAACAAACAAGAATATTCTCTACACTTTGCAAGCCTTCGAGCAGGGTGTTTTTCTCTTTCCTAGATTCTTCGAATATTGGCACAAGAACTTATTTACCCTTCTCCTTAAGCTAAACATCAGGATCCAATCTATTTCTTGATTTTATTGAAAGTGTTGTTTTGTCAATTTTCATTTCCGTAGAAGTCATTAAGAAATACTTTGCCATCTAGAGATGGTCTTGCATCTTTTGATCCTGCTTCTTCAGATTATCAAACTTTGCTTGCAAAAGGAAAAATAAGTAGTCAACAAATATTTACATTTTAAAAAAGAGAACAAAAAAAATAGAACACATTAGTCTAACCTTGACAACATTCTTTGTAGCTACAACAACAACAACCATTTTCTTATCACATATTCATTATAATAATCTTGGGCTTCAACATTTAAGTTCTACAATATGTTCAACATAACCCTTAAAGTTTTATCTTTTGTAAGACGTAGTAACCTGCACAATGCTAGATTTAGCTTGATGTAGTAGAGCATTAAGCTTTTACGGTTCATTTCAAACTAAAGAAAAAAGTTTTCTCTTTTTGAAATTTTCTTGTATCGGGTATTTATTTACTTTATCAAAACTTTGGCCCGATACTCTCATTTTTTCATTTATTTTACATATGGAACTAGAAAATATTTAATGGTTGCTTCAACTTTATTAGAAACTTAAAAAAAAAAAAATAACTTTTTCATCCTCTAGTAGAGGATGAGCCTAAGGGGTGCTAGTTTCCTTAGGAGGATATTTGCTTGAACATTCTACTCCTTTGTTTTGAGGGTATCGAAGCAGATATATTACTTGAAAAATAGTGGGTATGTTGCCTTGTAAAAGGAAATCGTGATCAAGTGGAACATTATCTAAAAAACACCAGAAGCTTCCTGTACAACTATAAAATTACGAAAATACATAGCTTTGAATCCTAAAAATTGATTTATTGCTTCTCTTTGTGGTCTAGATGGAAGAAATTATTTTCCACCTGGGAAGCATTGACCTCGCATTTGAGGTTGACATGGTGGAGGGGGCAACATCGACTATTTATTTCCATGACACAATTGTTGTATAGGAACTTAAAAAATCAAAATAAAAATTGGTTACAAAATTTGTGAAGGTAGATTATAAAAATTGGTTATACCACTTATCGACTAGAGAAGAGACCTCTTGCATAGCCATAACTGCAAATAGAATGTGGGTACGCTTTACATATGAAAACACAATATAAAATTTAATAAAAAATAGTAAAATTTGGTAATAAATGTTGTGAAGGTAGAATGTAAAACTTACTTCCTAAGGATGAGACCTCTTGTGCAACAACACCGATTGGTAGTGGATGTGTAAGTGGAGGTTCTTGGGGATTAGGATAACAAAATCTTATGCATTTCCTTATTCTTTTTCTTAGTGGCAATATTGTTTCCTTCACAGATATTTTAGAGTCTGATGATTCCTCTAGATTACAATCTTTGAAAGAAACATCCCGTTTTGAAGAGGAAGAGGATACCCTTTTCTATATTTTGTATAAAGTGTTAAAATTATAAAAAAAGATAAAAATATGAAAAATAAAAAATATTATTTTATTATTATCTAAAAATTACTTGAACCTGTTGTTCTATCATGGTTGTAGTGTCTAGGACCGAGTGCTAAGAATTCTATGTTGCAGTGTTCTGCAAATTATAATAAGATTCATAAAAAACCAAGAATGTAGGCATGTGCTTATTTTTGGTGAAGGTGAAGCATGGGTTTTCACATTTTGGATATCCATTCTAATCCGATGTTAGACATAGGTGGACTAGTCGAATTGTTGGTGTGCAATACACAAAACCAAATATTCCAAGGCCCACATCGTAATTTATGTCGATATTCCTTGCAGAATGAGTCTAGCTAGGAAGATTTCACAACATTCCTAAAGAAAGTTATCCTGAATAACTAGTACAATCAAACCCCTTCTAGACTTGGTAGTCGTAACTGCAAAAAATAAATCAATAATTGTAAACCCTAGAATTAAAATTTAATTAAATATAAAAATATGTAATTATACCTTAAAAATATTTTGGCTACATATTGAAGGTGGTATCTAGTAGAATTTATCATCATCAGTTAAAGTAAATTTCAATGTGATTGGATCACAACAGATGTGAGACAATGTTGTCAATCTAGCAACGTCAGAGGATGTGAAAGAAAATATGATATATTTATTATCAATAACAACATTTGCCTTACCCAAATCAATGTTGTAACCTAAAATTATATTCTCTAGTAGTTTAATGTTTGTGTCAAACTGCGACATTGAAACTAGACCTCGAAGACTACAGTCTTAGACCCATGACATATCGTAATTTGTTGTTGATAAAATTTTGGAAATTAGGGGGCAAACAAGGTTTTTAAAATTAATGTTTGACACTATAGGGATGATAGAGGATGTCATTGAGTTATTTTATCAGGTAAAATATAATATGGAACATGATGTAGGGTGGAAGGTATTGGAAACATGATGGAAAACATCAAAAAAGTGTTTAAACGTAAGGAAAATAGTTGAAACTACGTTAGAAAAGGCAAAAAAATAATTGTTTATACCTTTATATAATTTTTTTTGAATGAAACCATCAAATAAATAATAGACACATGGTATTTACATGTAATAATTTAATGTATGGTTGACACGTGGCACAAATGCAATGCATCGTTAATGCAACTAATCGGTTGTGCTATAACCGATTAGCTTTGTTGTAATTGATTGACTCTATTGCATCTGATTGGTATTAGTGCAATAAATTAGCTTGGATGCATTTTATGGGCATTGCTACAACTGATCAACATTACTGCAACCGATCAACATTATCGCAATCGATCGACTTTGTTATATTCGATTGAAATTAATGCAATACATTGACATCGTTGTAATTGATCGACATAGCTGCAACCCATCATTATTGCTACAACCGATTAACATTGCTACAATTGATCAAAATTACTGCAACACATCAACATATCTACAATTGATCATAATTGTTTGATCATCATACCTACATCCTATCAACATTTTCTTACCATCATGTCTGCAACCAATCAATATTTTAAAATCGTCATGTCTACAACCGATTGGCATTTTTTGGCCACCATGTATACAGTAGATCATCTCAGACCGATCGACATAGTTTTTTATATCGACATTGTTCTATAGGAATAGTCTGATTGACATAGCTTTTCTATTTGGTAACCAATATTCATAGCCCCCAACACAAAAATTTACCATAGTTTGAATTTTTTTGGTGAAAAATGAATGCAATTCACCATTTCTACTTGGACATGATTCCTCGGGATTTTGAGATAATTCACCTCAATTTTATAAATATATTTTGATTCTAATCCCTTATACATAGCCCTAGTTTATTGTATGATGCTTGAATTATTTGTCTTGTGGTAAGTTTATTTATGGTTCAACCAGTGGACTTTAGTGGATAGAATTCATGTTGCACTTGTTGCTATATGATTATAGAAAAGCTATTTCATTTTTACTGTTGTGGAAAGGAAAAACTTGTGCTTGATCTCATTTATGGATAGTATTGTGACTGGAGCTAATGCTTTCTTTATTTTACCATGGATGTTTTACTATTGCGTCCTTTTCAAAGCCATGTTTATTGAGTTTCTTTGGGAAAGTTATTTTTGAGTAAATTTTCCTTAAGGGTAGAGTTAGCTGGGAGTTGATGTTATTTATCTCTTGTGCATGTTGCTCTAGTGTAAACTTTAAAATTTTTAATTGAATGGAACTTTAGGAAATCTTCGCTATTGATTTTTTAAGAACACCTTATGAATACGTTTGGTATACCAGAGTTACTAGAACCTTGCATTAATGTCAAGTGGAGTGGGGTTTAGGCCAGCTATGGTAGCATAGACTAGTTATTAAAATAACTTTAGTTGTTTCCCATTGGAATGAAGCTAGACCTCTAGAAATAAATGAAGGTTGGACTTAAAATATTAATGAATGTTGTTGTTTACGTAAAACTTATTTTTTTTAGGACTTTCTAAAAATTTGTGTATGAGGAACAAATAGAAAATTTTAGTGTGTATTTTTTGTGTTATCTATTTAGAGGAAAACAATGAACGTAGGATTTTTATGAACATGATTGTTTATGAGATTGCCTTTCTGTATATTGCATGAAGTTTGAGATAGAATTCTCTTTATGTGATGCTTTTTTTGAATTCTTTAGCAGAACGAAGTTTGGTATGGTTGTCGTGTGCAAGTTTCACTTTCAAATGTGATTATGTATTGGATCTTGTGTTATTTCTTATTCAAGTTGTCTATAATCCTAGCACTTGGACAATCCCTTTTTGGTGATAAATTATTCTTGGATTTTTTGAAGAAGTCGACAAGACTTTGTATCAGCTTCCAGCAATGTAAAATTTCAATGAGTTAAAAAAATTCATATAATCAATTATTTTCCAGATTTGACATCATTTGTAAAATTTCTATGATTTGAAAATTATCAATGATTTGTAAAATTTGTAAAATTTCATATCATTTGTAAATTTTCAATGATTTGAAAAAATTCATATAATCATTCTATAATCAATGATTTCTAATGTTTGCTTTTTAATGTTATTGACTATATTTGTTGAAAAACCATGCATGCATACATAATTAGAAAATATTTCTTTTAAAAAGTGTTGTATGTAGTCTAGAATAGTAGAAAGCATAATCCATTTAGCATAAATATGAAGTTATAGAAACAAAAATATAATACAATAATGCTTTATTATTGAATTAAATGTCTATTTTGACAAAATATAATGATTTAAACTTTGAATTTGAATGTATGTATGTATGTATCATTAGTATCATTAGTACGTATGCTTTGACTCTAGAAGCCAAAATGCAAATAGCATATTACTCTAGATATGGAAATATAAAAACAATATATCGTAATACACAAAATAGTACCCACTTGTATATCATAACATGATTGAATTGAATAAAATGAAAATTTAAACCCATGCATAGATACATCCTTCATAAAATCACTTGAAATATAAAAATAATACAACATAATACACAAGCCAATACTCATTTTTATATCATAACAAGAATGACTGAATAAATTAAAAATTTAAACCCATGCATACATATATTCTTCATGAACTCAAGCATATTTCAAACCCCATAATACCCAAGTGATGAAAATAACACACAAATATAAATATAAATAGTGTAATAGTAAAAACAACAAATGTCTTGTTTTCAAACGAAAACATATCATAAAATTATCTTTTTGAAAAAACAAAATTTCCAAAGCAATAATAGAACTAGTTGGATTTTGGATATTCATTCCTTAGGTGGGGGGCTAGAGGAAGTTTCAACATCTTTTTTCTTTTTCACTCCTTTGTCATTTTGCATTTCAAGGGGTTCTCCCTTGGGTTGGTTAACTGTTTTTCCAATTGCTCCAGAATTGACAAGGATGTTCTCTACACTTTGGAAGGCTTTGAGAAGGGTATTTTCCTCTTTTCCAAAAATCTTTGAATATCATGCAAGAACTTCTTTACCCTTATCATTAATCATAACATCAGGATCCAATCTATCCAGATAATTATTTTCCTAAAAGCCTTGTTTTGTTGAATTGCTTCTTGAGTTATTTTTCATTGCCATAGAAGTCGTTAAGAAATCCTTCACCATATCAATATAGTCTTGTAGGTTTTGAACCTACTTATTCAGATTATAAAACTTTACCTACAAAAGGAAAAATAAGAAGTCAACAAATATTTACCTTTTAAAAAAGAGAACAAAAAAATTAGAACACATTAGTCTAACATTGGCAACATTCTTTGCAGCTACAACAATAACAACCATTTTCTTATCGCATACTCATTTATTATAATAAGCTTGGGCTTCAACATTTAAGTTCTCCAATTTTTTTAACATAACCCTTAAAGTTTCATCTTTGTAAGATGTAGTGACCTACACAATGCTAGATGTGGCTTAATATAGCTAAAGTGGAAGATCTCGTCCGTGAAATACACTCTTACTTTTCATGTAGTCCAAAAAGATATACATAGTTTTAACAATTTTATCTAGGTGTAACTAAAGGTAGAAAATTGTTAAAATATGTGGACACCAGGTGGATTTCACTATTTCTTCTTGTAAAAAGGGTTTTTTTTAGAATATCAATCCTTGGTGGGGTTTATGTGTGCACATCATAGGGATGTTGAAAAGGCAAAATATTTGCTATTTTGTATGACAGACTTGGAAACTCTTATCACATTATGTGGTATTATTCCATTATTTCAAGAAATGAATTATTTTATTAAACTTGTACAAGAACGAGCAATTTATATTGTTGATTTTATTAGGATGAGAAAACAAATATGTATGCTTATTGATAAGATATACTTATTCAGAGAAAATTTTAAGGATCCTTTATTTGATAGTTGGAATACCTTAGTTCAAGTCAATGATCCTAAATTTTTTTTAAAGTTCAACATCAACGATAATATTTGTATTGCTATCCATGAAAAGATGATTCTTTTATATCATTATGAAAAGTGGTTAGATACACTTACAAATAATGTTGAACAAGTGCCCATGACACATTGCAAATTTGATGAGGTTTTGGATAGTACTAAGAATAAATTGAAAAGAATAGCAAAAATATTAACAAGTGAAATAAGAGATCATTTTCACAAAGATGAGACAATTGAGGCCATGGCTGTTGTTAATCCCATAATTTGAAATCCTTGTCTTGACCATAGTAGTAAAAGTGAGTTGTTTGTAAAATATATGTGCACTCTTATGACACATTTCTCTAAACCTATGGAAGTAAATGGTATTCTAAAAAAACATTTTTTGAGATAACAATCAACCACTTTTGGAATAATAATGGCTAATAAAATTGCACATTTAAAAAATACACATGAGACTGGTTCCATCACACGTTTCTGGTAAACATTGTATCGAAGTAGTTTCTTACAAGAAACTATGAGTGAATACTTTATTTTATATGAATTATGTCATACAATGATTTTGGGATCTACTGAAGACAAAAAGGTTTTTAGTGCACTATCGTTTGTTAAAGCAAAAGGTCATAACAGGTTGGAAAAAAATTTGGAAAATTGTTTGAGAATGTATGTGTCATCCTACGAGTTGGGTAAGTTCCCCTATGATAGAGCTTTGACATATTGGAAGTCGCTAGAAGATAGAAGAGGTCTCACTAATATTGTTTATAATGATGATAATGAGTTAGCTTGCAATGATGATGAGATTATGGAAACACATAATTCACAAATTATTCCTGGTTCTTTTTGAGAAGTCGACAAGACTTTGTATCACCTTCCAGTAATGTAAAATTTCAATGAGTTAAACAAATTCATATAGTCAATTATTTTTTGGATTTGATATCATTTGTAAAATTTTTATGATTTAAAAAAATCATATTATCGATGATTTTTGTATTTGATATCATTTATAAAATTTCAAGAATTTGAAAAAATTCGTATAATCATTCTATAATCAATGATTTCTCATATTTGATTTTTAATGTTATTGATTGTCTATGTTGAAAAAACCATGCATGCATACATAATTAGTAAATATTTATTTTAAAAAGTGTTGTATATAGTCTAGAATAGTAGAAAGCACAATCCATTTAGCATAAATTTGAAGTTATGAAAACAAAAATACAATATAATAATGCATTGATATTGAATTAATTGTCTATGTTGAAAAATATAATGATTTGTACTTTGACTTTGTATGTATGTAT
This sequence comes from Wollemia nobilis, assembly GCA_028583015.1. Lineage (NCBI taxonomy): Eukaryota > Viridiplantae > Streptophyta > Pinopsida > Araucariales > Araucariaceae > Wollemia > Wollemia nobilis. Next base: position 773,697 of record JAQPPZ010000128.1, on the reverse strand, counting down.
GTATGAATGTATGTATGTATGTATGTATGTATGTATGTATGTATATATGTATGTATGTATCATTAGTATCACGTATTCTTTGACTTTAGAACCCAAAACACAAATAGAATATTACTCTAGATATGGAAATATAAAAACAATATATCATAATGCACAAAACAATACTCACTTTTATATCATAACAAGATTGACTTTGAATAAAATAAAAATTTAAACCCATGCATAGATATATCCTTCGTAAAATCACTTGAAATATAAAAATAATGTAACATAATACACAAGACAATACTCATTTTTATATCATAACAAGAATGAATTTGAATGAAATGAAAATTTAAACCCTTTCATACATATATTCTTCGTAAAATCAAGCATATTTAAAATTCCATAATACTTAAGTGATGAAAATAACACACAAATATAAATTTAAATAGTATAATAGTCAAGTTGAAACAACAAATGTCTTGTTTTCAAATAAAAATATATCATAAAATTATTTGAAAAATCAAATTTTCCAAAGCAATAATAGAACCAACTGTCTTTTGGCTTTTCATTCCTTAGATGGGGGGCTAGAGGCAGTTTCAACATATTTTTCCTTTTTTGCTCCTTCCACATTCTGTATTTCAAGGGGTTCTCCCTTGGGTTGGTTAACAATTTTCCAAATTGCTCCAAAACAGATAAGGATATTCTCTACACTTTGCAAGCCTTCGAGCAGGGTTTTTTTCTCTTTCCTAGCATCTTCGAATATTGGCACAAGAATTTATTTACCCTTCTCCTTAAGCAAAACATCAGGATCCAATCTATTTCTTGATTTTCTTGAAAGCGTTGTTTTGTTTAACAACTTCCTGAGCTCTTTTTTCATTGCCATAGAAGTCATTATGAAATCATTTGCCATATATAGATAGTCTTGCATCTTTTGATCCTTCTTCTTGAGATTATCAAACTTTGCTTGCAAAAGGAAAAATAAGTAGTCAACAAATATTTACATTTTAAGAAAGAGAACAAAAAAATAGAACACATTAGTCTAACCTTGACAACATTCTTTGTAGCTACAACAACAACAACCATTTTCTTATCACATATTCATTATAATAAGCTTGGGCTTCAACATTTAAGTTCTCCAATATGTTCAACATAACCCTTAAATTTTCATCTTTGTAAGATGTAGTAACCTGCACAATGCTAGATTTAGCTTGATGTAGTAGAGCATTAAGCTTTTACGGTTCATTTTAAACTAAAGAAAAAAAATTTCTCTTTTTGAAATTTTATTGTATCGGGTATTTATTTACTTTATCAAAATTTTGGCTCGATACTCTCATTTTTCATTTATTTTACATATGGAACTAGAAAATATTTAATGGTTGCTTCAACTTTATCAGAAATTTAAAAAAATAATAATAATTTTTTCATCCTCTGGTAGAGGATGAGCCTAAGGGGTGCTAGTTTCCGTAGAAGGATATTTGCTTGAACATTCTACTCCTTTGTTTTGAGGGTCTTGAAGTAGATCTATTACTTGAAAAATATTGGGTATGTTGCCTTGTAAAAGGAACTTGTGATCAAGTGGGACATTATCTAACACAACACTAGAAGCTTCTTGTACACCTATAAAATTATGAAAAGACATAGCATTGAGTCCTAAAAATTGCTTTATTGCTTCTATTTGTTGTCTAGATGGAAGAAATTATTTTCCACCCAGGATGCATTGACCTCGCATTTGAGGTTGACATGGTGGAGGAGGGGGTGACATCGACTATTGATTTCCATGACGCAATTGTTGTATAGAAAATTAAAAAATAAAAATAAAAATTGGTTACAAAATTTGTGAAGGTATATTATAAAAATTGGTTATAACACTTATCGACCTAAGAAGAGACCTCTTGCATAGCCATAAATGCAAATAGAATGTGGGTATGCTTTACATATGAAAACACAATATAAAATTTAATAAAAAATAGTAAATTTTGGTAATAAATTTTGTGAAGGCAGAATGTAAAATTTACTTCCTGAAGATGAGACCTCTTCTGCAACAACACCCATTGGTAGTGGATGTGGAAGTGGAGGTTCTTGCGGATTAGGAGAACAAGATCTTATGTGTTTCCTTGTTCTTTTTCTTAGTGGAGGTATTGTTTCCTTCACAGATGTTTTAGAGTCTGATGATTCCTCTAGATTATAACCTTTGAAAGCAACATCTCGCTTTGAAGAGGAAGAGGATACCCTTTTCTATATTTTTTATAAAGTATTAAAATTATAAAAAATGATAAAAATATGAAAAATAAAAAATATTATTTTATTATTAACTAAAAATTGCTTGAACCAGCTGTTCTATCATGGTTGTAGTAGCTAGGACTGAGTTCTAAGAAGTCGATGTTGTAGTGTTCTACAAATTATAATAAGATTCATAAAAAAACAAGAATGTAGTTGCATGTGCTTATTGTTGGTGAAGGTGAGGCGTGGGTTTTCACGTTTTGGATATTCATTCCAATCCGATGCTAGACATAGGTGGACTAGTCAAATTGTTGGTGTGCAATACAATAAACCAAATATTCCAAGGTCCACATCAAAATTTATGTCGATCTTCCTTGCAGAATGAGTCTAGCTAGGAAGAATTCACAAAATTCCTGAAGAAAGTTATCCTGAATATCTAGTACAGTCAAACCCCTTCTAGACGTGGTAGTCGTAACTGAAAAAAATAAATCAATAATTGTAAACCCTAGAATTAAAATTTAATTAAATATAAAAATATGCAATTATACCTTGAAAGTATTTTGGCTACATATTGAAGGTGGTCTCTAGGTAGATTTTATCATCATCAGTTAAAGTAAAATTTGATGTGATTGGATCACAACATATGTGAGACAATGTTTTCAATCTAGCGATGTTAGAGGTTGTGAAATAAAATATGATATTTTTATTATCAATAACAACATTTGCCTTACCCGAATCAGTGTCATAACCTAAAATTATATTCTCCAACAGTTTAATGTTTGTTTCAAACTGTGACATTGAAACTAGACCTCGAAGACTAGAGTCTTGGACCCATGACATATCGTAATCTGTTGTTGATAAAATTTTGGAAATTAGGGGGCAAACAAGGTTTTTGAAATTAATTTTTGACACTACATGGATGATAGAGGATGTCATAGCCGATCATGTCTATAGCCGATCATCTCAGACCAATCAGTATAGTTTTTTATATTGACTTTGTTCTATAGGAATAGTCGTATCAACATAGTTTTTATATTTGGTAAGCAATATTCATAGCCCCCAACACATAAAAATTTACCATAGTTTGAAAATTTTTGGTGAAAAATGAATGTAATTCACCATTTCTACTTGGACATGATTCCTCGGGATTTCGAGATAATTCACCTCAATTTTATAAATAGATTTTGATTTCGATCCCTTATACATAGCCCTGATTTATTGTATGATGCTTGAATTATTTGTCTTGTGGTAAGTTTATTTATGGGTCAACAAGTGGACTTTAGTGGATAGAATTCATGTTGCACTTGTTGCTAAATGACAATAGAAAAGTTATTTCATTTTTGCTATTGTGGAAAGGAAAAATCTTGTGCTTGATATCATTTATGGATAGTATTGTGATTGGAGCTAATACTTGCTTTATTTTACCATGGATGTTTTACTGCTGTGTCCTTTTCAAAGCCATGTTTATTGAGTTTATTTGGGAAAGTTATTTTTGATTAAAGTTTCCTTAAGGGTACAGTTAGTTGGGAGTTGATGTTATTTATCTCTTGTGCATGTTGCTCTAGTATAAAATTTAAATTTTTGAATTGAATAGAAATTTAGGAAATATTTGCTATTGATTTTTTAAGAACACCTTATGAATACGTTTGGTATACCAGAGTTCCTAGAACCTTGCGTTATTGTCAAGTGGAGTGGGGTTTAGGCCAGCTATGGTAGCATAGACTAGTTATTAAAATAACTTTAGGTGTTTCCCATTGGAATGAAGCTAGACATCTAGAAAGAAATGAATTTTGGACTTAAAATATTAATGAATGTTGTTGTTTATGTAAAACTTTTTTTTTTTGGGACTTTCTAGAAATTTGTGTATGAGGAACGAATATAAAATTTTTATGTGCATTTTTTATGTTATCTATTTAGAGGAAAACAATACGTATGATTTTTATGAACATGATTGTTTATGATATTGCCTTGCTCTATATTGCATGATGTTTGAGATAGAATTCTCTTTATGTGATGCTTTTTTTGAATTCTTTAGCAGAACGAAGTTTGGTGTGGTTGTCGTGTGCAAGTTTTACTTTCAAATGTGATTATGTATTGGATCTTGTGTTATTTCTTATGCAAGTTGTCTATAATCCTAGAGCTTGGAAAATCCCTTTTTGGTGACCAATGTTAAACCTATTTTGGACTGACGAATCCAGTCTTGTTGTAGTATCAAGCGATAATGGATAGTATTTTATCGGAGTGGAGTCTCGATAACGATGCAGTAAAGAACCTCTCATTGGTGAAACATAAAAGCTTCTATTTTCCATGCATTAGTAGTACCAGATAACTCCTTTATAATTTGGTAGGTTCAACGAAATACTATGTTAAGGAGCTTTGTGTATAAAGAATATTGTAACTAGATTCTATGTGGAAACTTACTATGTAATATCCACATCTAAGGATACCTTTGAACCTCATTGTTTATAACGCGAACCTTTCAAGTTGAGTATAGAATATTTGGATTTTTTTGAAGGAATTTATTTATGTTCTACTTTAGCTTGTGATTATGTTAAATGGGAATGGTGAATAGATTAATATTTCTATAAACTCTATGTTTTACTTTCGTATGTTTGATTACGCGTTGTGTTTAAGGGATACTTTAGAGAATGCTTTAAAACCATTCACTTTAGGATGGCATAATGAATCCTTGTTATTATCACATGAATGAATGTATGGGGACAAGGATTAAATTTCTTCAGAGTATTTATCTTAGTTGTCTCGAAGGCGGGCATTAAGGTTTTAAGATAAGCAAGTTCACTAGACGTACAACTTGACTCGAGATAGAGTTTGTTAAAATGAGAAAACTCTCAGAGATTTCAAGAAAGTATAAGTATACCCCATGAGCTATGAACTTGCATGGATTGGGAAGACCTTAATTGAATAAGCCAAGTCTTTTGGATGACATATCTAAACTAGTGTGTAGATCCGTCCTTTGAATCTTTGCTCTCTTGAGCTACGTGGACCTCATAATAAAGAAATAAAGCTTATGACATTATTAAATCAGAATTCCCAGATTAAACCAAGTAAAAATGGTTACAATTCCATTTATACTATGTTAAGCAAGTATGGTTGTTACCACCTTTGAATCTTTGCTCTCTTGAGCTACGTGGACCTCATAATAAAGAAATAAATCTTATGACATTATTAAATCAGAATTCCCAAATTAAACCAAGTAAAAATGGTTACAATTCCATTTCTACTATGTTAAGTAAGTATGGTTGTTACCAGGTAAGCCAACCCATTAAATGAAGAAGGGTTATACCAACCATTGCTAGCATAACACAACTCTTTGAATTACCAAAGATGTTTACAGAGGTAAAAAAACAACCCTTTTTATGGATATGAAAGAGAAAAATCTATACTGAGTGACTTGTATAGTGCGACGTACCAAGCAATTCCTTCCAAAATACAAATAAGGTATGTTCCTACATAAAATGAAATTTGTAGAGGTTTGGGCTTACTGGAATTACCCCTTTAGAGGAAATAAAGGGAAAGATGGTAAATCAATATTAACTAAGCTAAATGATGAACTCACTAAATATCTAAACACTTATCTATGGGATAACATGGTTAGAGAATGGTATGGATTAAAAGTGGGTTAAATTCCTTAAGCTACTTGGAAAAAAAAACTGTGTGTGGAAATTTGGGTTGTTACATTTGGTATCAAGCATGGTTCAAAAAGGGGAATCGTCTCATTATGTAAATTTTTTGGGAATTATTAGTAGTAGGTTTACCTTATTGGATTTTTTTATAGGAAAGGGCAAAACCAACTATTAATCTAGAAGTTAGTCAGTATGATAAAATGCCAAAAAATAATTAGAAAATTGACTCCTACTATCTCTTTTGTGTGTGGTCAAGAGAAAATACCACCAAAAATAAAAAGAGGGATTGCTACCCCATCAACGAGAGTAAATCAAGGAATAAAAATAGAAATTAGAGCACCTAAGGTTGGAATAGAGAATCCCAATGGAAGTGAGAATCTTATGAAAATAGTGGCTCTACTTTGTGAGCAGGTGGAGACCTAAAAATAGCTATTGGAGGTTGTGCTGAGTCGAGAAACACAATATATTAATATGAGAATAGGAAAAGTAGATGAACCACTCACTGAGGAACATATAGCTAGAGTTTGATTAGAGGCTAATGGGAAAGGAAATGAAATATCTGAATTCTTCCAAGTTTAATGGAGAGGAGGATGGGGATAAGGTCGAGGCTTGGTTGAAGGAGATAGAGATATACTACATCATGAATATTTTTTCTTCGGGCACTCAAACATCCTATACTACACAACATCTGCAAGGAAATGGATTAGCCTGGTGGGAAACCCTTAGTGAGGATCATAATCTAGCAGCTGCAGTTGACTTGAAATGAAAATATTTTGTTAAAGCCTTAAAAGAAAGGTTTCTTATAGAATATTTCTATTTTTAGAAGTATGATAAATTCACTAAACTTTGCAAATAAATTACAACTGTGGAAAAGTATTATAAAAAAAATATTAAGTTGGTAAAATATGTACCTGCTTATACTAAGAAAATGAAGATCCACAAGTTTATACTTGGAATAGATCCTTGGATAGGATAGGAAGTGTACATGTGAGAACCCAGAACATTGCAAACAGTCTATGAGTTGGTAAGGAAATCTGAGACATACCTCAAACTCAACTTTAGCTATGAGGGGTTAGATGAGCAGGGTAAAGAAGTGTTAAGGAAGAGAAATAGTTCAGGGTTCATGAAGTGGGAATGTGAGAAAGCTATCAAGAGTGTTCCTAAGCAGGATGGTAAAGAATATAGTAAGCAAGGGAAGTTCATAAGAAGGTTCCAATGAAGGAAGCACAAATGAGATAATTGTGGCAATAGTGAAATAGATCACCACAGGGACAAAATAACCTGCCCAAGGAAGAGGGGACAATAGGAGAGCTAAAACAAAAATAAAAATTAGGACCTAAGGATGGATGTTTTCTTTGTAAGGGATCCCATCACGCCACTAATTGTCCACAAAGAGTAGGGATGAGTTTGAAAGGAAATGAACTAATAAATAGGGAAAATGCACCTAAGGAACCAATGCACAGGATATATGCATCTACAGGAAATTGGAATTTGGATGGATAGTCCAATCCTTTGACAATAAAAGGTAAAATTTTTGGTAGAAGTGTTAGAATATTATTTGATAGTGGTGCTACTAACAACTTTATTTCTACTAGTTTAATTAATCATATATATGTAAGACCAAAATTTTTGACACATGGGTGGAAGGTTGAGTATGGTTTAGGATAAACCTACTCTATAAATAAATGCTATCCTAGGGTGGCCATTGCTTTGCATAGTGGAACGACCATAGGATGCTTATATGTTGCACCATTGCATTCCTTTGACATAGTAATAGGAATGGATTGGTTGCAAGCACATAAAGCAGTGAATAATTTTCAAGACTGTTGGATTGATTATACAGATGCTTATGGAATGGTTCAAAGAGTGACTAGCTTGCAAGGGACTTTTTCAACTACAAATTCTCTCATATTTGCAACTTAAGAAAGCCATCATAAAAATAGGGATGGTATATACATTTAATATCAATGAGTGGAAGGAAGTAAAGAAAGAAGAAGTGTTTGGAAGATACCCTATTCTTCGGGAGTTTAAAAAAAATTTCCATATTTTTTACCTAGATTACCTCTTAAATGATAATTTGACTTTTCTATTGAACTTCAACCAAGAGCTGAAGATATTCATAGGGATCCATATATAATGAATCCCATTGAAATGCAATACTTTAGGGGTCAACTTCAAGGTTTGTTGGAGAAAGGACTAATAATACCAAGTGCGTCACCTTGGGGTGATCCCGTTTTGTTTGTGAAAAAGAAGAATGGTTCTTTAATATTATGTATTGACTACCAGATGTTGAATAAAGTAACCATAAAAAACATATATCTTTTACCTATAGTAGAATATATCTTTTATCAACTCAAGGATACCATGGTCTTTTCAAAGATTTATTTGAAATTAGAATACCATCAACTAAGGATCTAGGATGTGGATACTCATAAGACAAAATTTAAGACCCAGTATGGGCATTATGAATTTACCATATTATCATTTGGTTCAATGAATGCACTAGTCGTATTCATGAATTTTATGAATAACATCTTGAGGAAGTAATTGGACAAGTTTATTATGGTATTCTTAGATGACATACTGATATATTCCCTGATTAAAGTAGAACATGACTGATATATCAGAATTGTGCTAGAATTATTAAGGGAAAATTAGTTTTTTGGGAATTTGTCTAAATGTGAGTTTTATGTGACAAGAGTGCAATATTTGGGTCATATCGTGTCGGCATATGGGATCACAATAGATCCTAAGAAAATTGAGGCTATACTGAATTGGCCACCACCTACCAATGTGACAAAAGTCAAAATTTTCATGGGTTTAACTGGTTACTACAGGTGGTATGCTGAATATTATGCCGAAATTATTGCACCTATAACTAACCTACAAAGGAAGGCAAAAGAGTTCATATGGTATGATAAGTGTAAAGAAGCTTTTGAACTACTTAAATAAAAGCTCACTATGCCTCCTATATTAAAGATATCAAACCTCAGGGAAGTTTTTGAATATGCACAAATATATCTATGGAAGGTTTGGGAGGAGTACTCTTGCAGGATGGAGTAGTGGTTGCCTATGGATCCAGAAAGTTGAAAAGACATGAGAATAATTATGCAACTCATGATTTATATTTGGTAGCTATAGTGTTTTATCTCAAGAGTTGGCAATACTATCTAGTAGGAAGACCTTTTGAAGTAAGGACTGACCATCAGAGTTTGTAATATATCTTTACTCAACCCCTACTCAATGCTAAGCAGAGAAGATGGATGGAATTCCTTATGGAATAAAATTTTGGTATTGAGTACATAAAAGGGAAAGAGAATAAGGTAGCAGATACATTAATTAGAAGGAAACACATTTCTATTTTATCTCATTTCCATTTTGACTTGATGGAACAAGTCAAAGAGAATAAAAACAAAACATTTATTGCAAGCAAATTAGGAAGAGAATGGAAGAGAAATCAGATATATGCAGATATTTAATCTTTAAGGACAAATTCCTCTGCTTTAAGGATAGAGTGGTAATACCCAAAGTTGGAAATTTAAGGAAAAATATTATGAGTGAAGCTCATAGATCCCCATATTCTGCTCACCCTAGTGGCGCAAATATGAGGGAGAACATGAAGAAAAATTTCTACTGGTATGGGATGAATAGGGACATAAATTTATATTTCACTCAATGTCTTGAATGCCAAAAATTTAACGTTGAGCACAAGTATCCAGTAGGACTACTAAATCCTCATGACGCACTTGAGAAAAAGTGGAAAGTAATTTCCTTGTAATTTGTAGTAGGGATACCTAAAAATAGATTCCAACATGATGCAATCCTAGTAGTGGTTGATAGACTGACCAAGGTTACAAATTTTATACCTAGAAATACAAAGGATGATATTGTGGTAGTGTCTAATATATTTTTCAAAGAGATATTTCAGCTTCATGGATTTCCAGAAGTGATTATATCAGATAGAGACTCAAGATTTACCTTTGAATTCTAGAAAACTTTGCATTGTTCCATTGAAACTAGACTGAATATTAGTTCTACATACCACCTAAAAATGGATGGGAAAACAAAGAGAGTAAACCAAGTACTAGAAGATATGCTTCACATGTAATGTATGGATCAAAAAAATCCATTTGGAGGATTATCTGCACTTGGTGGAATTTGCCTATAATAACAGACACATTCAAACCAGGGAATGACATCTTTTGAGGCATTGTATGGAAGAAAATGTAGGACACCATTATTATGGGAAAATATTGAGGACAAAATTATGTTGAGACCCGATATGGTTAGAGAAATGGAACAACAATTAAGAACAATCAAAGAATGACTAAAAGAAGTTATAGACCGATAGAAGAGTTATGTCGATCTTTCTAGATCCTCAAGAGAGTATGCAATGGGAGACAAGGTGTTTTTAGGTTAAATCCAAGAAAGAGTACAATCAAATCCATGAAACTTGATCCTCGCTATGTTGGACCCTTTGATATTACGAATAAGATCAGCCCTATAGCTTATTGACTTACCTTACCACCTAATTTGTCTAAGATTCACAAGACCTTTCACATCTCTTTACTTAGAAAATACATTACTAATCCTGAGCATGTGTGGAATTTCTCTAATTTGAAGATGGTGAACCCCATGATTATCTAGGTTCAACTAGTAAGGATACTTGAGTACCGAACCAAGTCAAAAAGGAAAGAAATGTTGGAGCAGTGTAAATTATAGTGGTATCGATATTCTAAAAGGAATGCTACTTGGGAGAAGGTGGCAAACATGCAAAATTCCTTTCCATTTTTGTTTGAAAAATATTTGTAAATAACTTGCTTGTTTAGAAAAAAATTTGGGAGACACGAAGGACCATGTTAATCCTAAGGGGGGGAGTATGTCATGACCCTCCCTTGGCCAATTTTTGGTTTTATGACTTTGCTAATGTTTTCATGATGTGCTAGTGCTACTTTTGAAAATATGATGGACTTTGCTAATGTTTTCATTTTTTGATTGATCATCTTCTCATGCTAACATCCTTGTAAACTTAGATTTATTAAAGAATAAGATGTTGCTAATGGAACATCACTTTTTGTAGAAAAAATATTGCTATGGGTGGCAAAAAGAATAGGTCACCGAGAAAGAGAATGTCCATGGGAAATGATGTGATGGGTTATTTGATGAAATATTTGGAAGCAACACGAATGAGTGCTTCATTCAAGGAGAATGCATAACATGAATTGCATAAGAGGAACTAACCATGTTGACCTTTATCTAAATAAATGCTTATCATGAAAATGGGTTATTTGATTAAAATGGATAAATGGCTAAGGAATTGATTACTTGTTATCAAGCTTTCTAGGGAAAGGAATTATGTATTTTGTTTAAAAATATACTTCTATTTTAGAACCTATATAATAAAAGAAATATTTTGTTTATAAGTGTGGATTCTAAGTGTTATGTGTGATTTTCGTGTTTTCAAAAAAATAGAGGAGCTTGTTCATTGTAGAATTGTTATTCGAAATGTTTTTGTTTTATGGTTGCTATGATGTCTTAATGTTAGTGGAAACTTAGTTCCACTCAAATATAAGCATTGTCTAGATGATTGTTAGAGAGAAATCATGATATCTTGAGCTCTAATTTTATCACCATCACTCTTAATGTAATTTCGGTTGGAAGCCCTAGCGATGGATGGAGGAGAGAAACATGCTGAGCAAGGAGTATGATATCCTTGGGAGTGGGAGGTTCATAAAAATAGGAGTGATTCGATAAGTAAGAAAAGAATAAAGGTGTATCCTTTGGTTTTTTTGGTTGGAAAAAAAAAAGAAAAAAATTAGCCTAGGAGAGAAGGATCTATTCGACAATGAAGAAACATTGAATTGTAGGTAGGTAGCATTTAATACCGACAATGAGCAACATGTAGACCCCTTTTAAAGAAGACAACTTGGTTTATTGTATGATGCTTCAATTATTTATCTTGTGGCAAGTTTATTTACAGGTCAACCAATGGACTTTAGTGGATAGAATTCCTTTTACACCTGTTGCTAAAAAATTATAGAAAAGTTGTTTCATTTTTTTTGTTGGGGAAAGGAAAAAACTTGTGCTTGATCTCATTTATGGACAACATTGTAAATGGAGCTAATGCTTGCTTTATTTTACCATGGACATTTTACTTCTCCATCCTTTTCAAAGCCATGTTTATTGGGTTTCTTTGGGAAAGTTAATTTTGAGTAATGTTTCCTTAAGGGTAGAGTTAGCTGGGAGTTGATGGTATTTATCTCTTACGTATGTTGATCTAGCATAAAAGTTGAATTTTTAAATTGAATAGAAATTTAGGAAATATTTGCTATTGATTTTTTAAGAATACCTTATGAATTGGTTTGGTATACTTGAGTTCCTATAACCTTGAGTTAATGTCAAGTGGAGTGGACCAACGATGGTAGAATAGACTAGTTATTGAAAGAACTTGAGGTTTTTCCAATTGGAATGAAGCTAGACCTCTGGAAAGAAACGAACGTTGGACTTGAAATCTTAATGAATGGTATTTTTTACGTAAACCTGATTTCTTTTGAGGACTTACTAGTAATTTATGTATGAGGAACGAATGAGAAAATTTAATGTGCATTTTCTGTGTTATATGTTTAGAGGAAAATAGTGAATGTAGGCTTTTTATGAACATGGATGTTTAAGAAATTTCATTGCTCTATATTGCATGATGTTTGAGATAGAATTTTCTTTGTGTGATGTTTTTATCAAATTCTTCGGTAGAACAAAGTTTGGTATGATTGTTGTGTGCAAGTTTTACTTTCAAATGTGATTGTGTTGGAATTTGTGTTCTTTCTTATGGGATATGTATCTGATCTCGAAGCTTGGACAATCCATTTTCGATGATAAATGTTAAATATATTATGGTGTGATGAATCCAGTCTTGCTACAGTTTCAAGCTATAATGAATAATGTTTTATTTGAGTGGATTTTTGGCAAAGATGCAGTAAAGAACATCTCATTGGTGAAACATGGAAGATTCAGTTTTCCATGCATTGATAGCACTAGATAACTACTTTATAATTTGGTAGGTTTAATGGAATACTGTGTTAAGGAGCCTTGTGTATGAAGAAGATTGTAACTAGATTCTATGTGGAAACTAACTATGTAATCTCCACATCTGAGGATGACTTTGAGTCTCATTTTTTGTAATGCAAACCTTTTAAGTTGAATATGGAATATTTGGATTTATTTGAAAGAATTTATTTACATTCTATTTTAGCTTGTGAATATGTTAAATGGGAATGGTGATTAGATTAATGTTGCCATAAACTCTGTTTTTTACTTTCGTATGTTTGATTACGCAATGTGTTTAAGGGATACTTTAGAGAATTATTTAACTCCATTCGCTTTAGGATGGCTTAATGAATCCTTGATATTATCACACAAACATATGTATGAGGATAAGCATTAAATATCTTCTGAGAATTTATCTTGATTGTCTCGAAGGTGGGCATTAAGTTTTTAACATAAGCAAGTTCATTGGAAGCGCAACTTGACCTGGGATAGAGTTTATTAAAATAAGAAAACTCTCAGAGCTTTTGAGAAAGCATAAGTATACCCCATGAGCTAAGAAAATTGCATGGACTGGGAAAACCTTAATTGAATAAGCCAAGTCTTTCAGATGACATACCTAAACTAGTGTGCAAATCTGTCCTTTGAATATTTTCTCTCTTGAGCTACATGGACCTCACACTAAAGAAATAAATATTATGACATTAGTAAATCAGAACCCCTAGATTAAACCAAATAACAATGGTTACGATTCCATTTATACTATGTTAAGTAAGGATGGTTGTTACCAAGTAAGCTAATCCCTTAAATTAAGAAGGGGTATACCAGCCATTGCTAGCATAACACAAATATTTGAATGACCAAAGGGGTTTGCAAAGGTATGCACAACCCTTTTAGATGTATAGGAAAGGGAGAAATATATACTAAGTGGTTTGTGTAGTGTAATGTGCTGGGCAATTCCTTTTAAAATATGGAGAAGGTATATTCCTACATCAAATGACATTTATAGAGGTTTGGACCTACTAGAATTACCCCTTCAGTGGAAAGAAAGGGAAAGGTGGTAAACCAATATTATCTAAGAGAAATTATGAACTCACTAAAGATCTAAACACTTATATGTGGTATAACATGGTTATAAAATGGTATGGATTAAAATTAGGTTAATGTCCTTAAGCTACTTGGAAAACAAACTATGTGTGGAACTTTGGGTTGTTAGAACACAAATTTTTTATGCTACTCTACACTTATAGGGAGTTGTCTTGGATTGGTGGGAAACATTTGGTTGAGAAAAAGGGATTGAGGTTGTAGTTGATTTGAAATGGGAGAACTTTATGATAGCTTTCAAAGAAATATTCCTCATCAAAAACTTCTACACCAAGAAATATGAGGAATTTACCAAACTTAGACAAGGGACTAGGATTGTGGAGGTATATTATCATAAACTCATCAAGCGACTGAAGTATATGCCCACGTATAACAAGAAAATGAATGTACATACATTTATACTAGGATTAGATCCTAGAGTAGGGTATAAAGTGAATATGCAATAACCTAGTACTCTTTAGAAGATTTATGATCTAGCGAGGAAAGTTGAAACTTATCTCAAGATCTACTTAGACTATGAAGGGGCATTGGATCAAGACAGAGAGAAAATGAGAAAAATAAATAGTGTAGGGATGGGAAAGTGAATAGTAAAACAAGAGTCCCCTTATATAGGATAGAAGGAATGATAGAAAACAAGAAAATTTTAAGAAATTTTTCAAAGGGAAGAACCAAAATTCTAGCAATCATAACAATGGTTATAACAAACCACCAGTGTAGGGTCAGACCAATTTCCCATTAGCAGTAAAAGTGGAAGATGGCCAAAAGTAGAAAATACATAGAAATATTAAAATTTTGATTGATAGTGGTGCCACAGATAGCTTTTTTTATGCTAGCTTAATTAAATATATACCTGAAAGATCAAGAATCTTGGCACATGGGTGGAAGGTCGAGTATGGCTCAGGATGGTATCGATTCTGTAGACTAGTGTTACCCTATGTCTATAATTATATTACCCAATGGTAAAACTATAGGTTGCATTTATGTAGAACCAATACATGCTTTTGATGTAGTCCTAGGAATGGATTGATTGTAATCATATAAGGTTGTAATCAATTTCTAGGAAAATGGATTGAATACTTGAAATATGGTAGGAAGGTACAAAGGGTGTACAATCTACAAGGGAATTTTTCACCCTAAATCCTTTATGTACTGTATCTTAAGAAGGTAACCAAGAGAGGATGAAAATTTTATGTAGTGAAGTTAAATGAAATAGAATATGAAAATAAGGAAGAGGTGTTCAAAAAACACCAAGTTCTTCAAGAGTTCAAAGATGTATTTCTAGAGGAACTACCTGGGTGACCACATAAAAATGAATTTGATTTCATAATCAAAATCCAACCTAGAACATAGCCTATTCATAGAGATCCTTATAGAATGAATCTTATTGATATGCAAGAGCTGAAAGTGCAATTATAAGGATTGTTGGAGAAATTATTAACTAGACTGAGTGTGTCACCATGGGGTGTACTAGTTTATTTGTCAAGAAAAATGATGGTTCCTTGTGGCTATGTATAGATTATAGGATTTTAAACAAGAAAACCTTTAAAAACGGATATCCCCTACCCAAAATCGAAGACCTCTTTGATCATCTTAAAGATACCACTATATTTTCAAAAATTGATATAAAGTCTAGATACCACTAATTGAGGATCTGAGAAGAGGATACTCAAAATATAGCCTTTAAAACTCATTATGAACATTATGATTTTACTAGCTTACCTTTTGGTCTATCAAATGCTCCAGCAACATTTATAAACTTGATGAATAACATCTTTGGGAAGCTTTTAGACTAATTTATTCTTGTGTTCCTAGATGATATTTTGATATATTCCTGCAATAATTCAAATCATGATATACATATTAAAATAGCTCTAGATTTGTTAAGGAAGAATCAGTTGCACAGGAATTTATCAAAATGTGAATTTTATGTGTTAAAAGTTCAATACTTGGGGCATATTGTATTAGTCGAGGGGATAACAGTAGATCCTAAGAAAATAGAAGCTATACTGAAATAGCTACCACCAACCAATGTTATAGAAGTCCAAAGTTTCATGGGTTTGACTAGATATTATAGGCATTATGTGAAGGACTATGCCAAGATAACCGCTCCAATAACTAACCTTCAGAGGAAGGGAAATAAATTTAAATGGATGGATAAATATGAGGAAGCATTTGATCTACTCAAACAAATACTCACTACATCCCCCATACTAAAGGTACCAGACACTTAGGGTATATTTTTGTGTGTACAAATGCATAATTGGAAGGTTTGAGATGAGTAATCTCACAAGATGAAGTAGTAATAGCCTATAGGTCCAGGAAACTAAAATGACATGAGGTCAATTATGAAACTCATGACCTAGAATTAGCAGCAATTATTTTTGTTCTCAAAAGTTGGCAACACTATTTTACATGGAGGCCCTTTGAGTTGAGGATAAACCATCAAATTTTGAAGTACATATTTACTCAACCTTTGCTAAAGGCCAAAAGAGAAGGTGGATGGAATTTCTCATTGAATATGATTTTGACATTGAATACATCAACGAGAAGGAAAATAAGGTTTTTGATGCTGTCAATAGGAGGAGATATATAGTTGTCTTATCTCACATCAATGTAGACTTTATGGAATAGGTTAAGGAAATGTAACAACAAGATGTGTTTTGCAATCAAATATGGGAAATAATGGGAAGGAAACCTGATGAAAGGAATGATTTTAGCATCAAGGATGGATTTTTTTGCTTTAAGGATAGGGTAGTAATTCTTGAGGTTGGTGATTTGAAGAAAATTATCATGAATAAAGCACATAGATCTCCATACTATGCTCACCCAGGAGGGGCGACAATAAGAGAGAATATGAAGAAAACCTTCTACTAGCTAGGAATTAATAGAGATATAATTGAATTTGTCACCTAATATCTTGAATGCCAGAAAGTAAAGGTAGAAAATAGACATCTTGTAGGACTATTGTACCCTCATGAGGTACTAGTGCAATAATGGTAGGTTATTTCAATAAATGTTATTGTATGGTTACAAAATACCAGATTCTAGCATGATGCAATCCTAGTTGTGGTCGATAGACTGGTCAAGGTTACCAATTTTATACTCAGGAACACCAAGGATGATGACGTGGTTGTGGCTAACAGATTTTCCAAGGAAATATTTAGGCTTCATAGTTTTTTGGAAGTGATTATTTTATTTAGGGACTCAAGATTCACATTCGAGTTTTGATAAGCTATGCATCGAGCCATTGGTAGTAGGTTAAACATCAATTTTGTATATAACCTAAAAATAAATGGGTAAACTACTAGAGTAAACCAAGTATTGGAATACATACTTTGCATGTATTGTATGAATTATAAAATTTGATGGGAATATTTCTTACACTTGGTAGAGTTCACCTACAATAATGGTCATCATATAAACTTAGGCATGGCAAGTTTTGAAGCTCTATGTAACAGAAGGTGTAGGACACCATTGTCTTGGGATAATCCATAATACCGGATTGTGCTTGGACCAAAAATGGTCAAATAAATAGAGCAATAGGTAAATATGGTTAGGGAAAGGCTTAAGGAAGCCGCAAATAATCAAAAAAGTTATGCCGACATTAAAAGGTCACTAAGAGAGTTTGTTATAGGTGATAAAGTATTTTGAGGGTGAGACAAAAGAAAAGTGTTATGAAATACATAAAACATGATCCAAGTTTTGTTGGACCCTTTGAAATTACAAAAAAGATATTTCATGTGGCATACGGATTTGCCTTACCACCCAGTTTATTAAATATTCACGAGACCTTTCATATTTCATTTCTTAGAAAGTATATAGCATATCCTAACCACATGTGGAAATTTTCTAAACTATAGATGGTATATCTAGAGGCTATAGAGGTTCAACTAGTAAAAAACCTTTAGTTTTATTCCAAATTGATGAGGAAAGGGACTTTGGATCAATGCAAGGTCTAGTGGGACTGCTACTTCAAAAGAAATACTACTTGGGAGAAAGTGGTAGACATGCAAAAATACATTCTATTTCGGTTTGAATGATGTATAATTATTGACTTATGATAAAATAGGATGAAACACAGAGGATTATGTTAAGCCTAAGGAGGGGAGAATGTCATGACCCTCCCTTGGTAGAATTTTTACTTGAATGAATTTATGCTTTGCTTTGGTGATATGAGATGAGATGATTGGATATTTCATAATTAGTTATGCAAAATATGTACGTAATAAAATAGGTTAGATATTATTTAGAGGAATTATTGATGATTTCATTTGTTATATCCATTTTAAGGTAAGGTTCCATGGGTATAATAGTGTTTCATTGATTACGAAATATATATATTAAATTATGTTTATTTATATTGTTATCTTTTTAAAGAAAAATGCTACAACATGTTCAACTTTATGGTGTTAGTCAAAAAATAAAATACTAAATTCTTTGAGTTGCTTGTGAACTAATATTGAATAAGACCTTTCATTAAGCACCATGATTTTTCCATGTATATAAGGTGTTCATTTTATTAAAAACTAATTTAATGGCTTCTCTACATGCGGGAATCTTTGTTCCTAGATGAATCTATTATCTAAAATATTAGATCCAATTGTTTTTAAATGAAGAAGTTTGAGTATTTTTACTTATTAAGTGGTCCTCTCCAACATATCCCAAAAGGAGAGGGACTTATGAGCTTTTTTAGGGACAATACATGTTTTTCAATGAACGCTCTGGGAAGAGGAGTTATGGGGAGTAAGTGAGGTTTGGAGAAAAATTAAAGAGTTTTGGAGTCATAGAAGTGAAGATGTATAAGGGAAGAAGGACATGAAAAAATATTGAAAGAAGAAAAGAGATAGATGATAAGGATTTGCAGGATTACAATTATCTAATGGAGCTTCACTGAGAATACCAGTTAATTTTTACTAAGGTCTTTTGTTCTTTTTTGTTTCTAGGAAGTTTTTGTGGATATGGATTTTTGAATTTAAACTCATCCTAGGAATGGATTCTAATGAGACTGTAGTAAATGCTAAGTGCTATAGGTTCCTTACTAATAAATGTAACAAATTTCCCGCTTATCTTTGGATATTGTATGGGAATGGATGCTTATTCCAAAACTTTGAGCACAAATATGTTTGATTGAATGAATGAATTTTATGTGGGACATTTGGAAATTTTGGTATATTAGAAAGCATATGATACAAATATTGTATTCGAATAGTAATTGTGTGATTTAAATCCTTCTGTATTATAGACACAATTTTGAATAATTGATGGAGGAGATTGTCGATTAGTCATAGTAAGGTTGATAGTTTAGAGTGGTATTGCTATTAAATCTCAGAATACTATCAGATATGGTGTTTCTTTTATTGTTGTTAATTAAATATGACGTAGTCATAGTAAGTTTGATATTTTAGAGTGGTGTTGCTATTAAATTCTAAAAGACTATCGAATATGGTAGTGTTTATGTTGTTAATTTGAGAAGACTACTAGATATGATAGTGTTTGTGTTGTTGTTGACCTGAGGAGATGACTGAGTAGTCATAGTAAGATTATTAGTTTAGTATTTGTGTGGCTTGTAATTAGAATAATTCTATAATGGATGGATGTTATCAATTAGTTTTTGTATAATTTGTACTTGGATGACTAGTCGGGTCATGAGTTACATGATGATCCCAACTTTTCAATAAAGCAACCACCTAGAAGACCAGTAGTTGTAGCTGAATCAAGGAAATACGATTATAGGATTCTATGGTAGAGATATTATCATACCTCTTATGAGTGTGTTTATTTATTAGTCATGGTATCTAGTTATTAGCAATGGAAATGAGTGAAGAGAGTGACAATAAATTTCATATTCAATTTTGTAAATTGAAAGAATGTAACACTTTCAGAGTTTGACTAATAACTCGGTGGAAATGAATATAATACTCCATCAGTTAGTGGGTATAATGTGATTTTTATTGAGGCCATCTATTTTATGAAGGTATTTTCCAAGAATTTGAGTCTGTGATATTAGTTAATATGCCTAAATGTTGAAATGATGTTGTGAAGGTTCTATGACAAAGAATGATTATTATAAGTTCAATCTATTCAGGTAAGAACTTCAGCATGTGGAAATGTATAACTATACTATTTTTAATAAAATGATAAAAGGATAGTAGATTTTGAATGCTTAAGTAAATATTACTCTCATTTTTTGGGGATTAGAAACACTTATTGAAATGGATAAATTACCATATTCTATTTTGATGGAATTATGAATTATCTTATTAAAGTGGGAATAGTTGATAGCATTTGAAATATCTAACTGATGTGAGAATAGTTGATATTGTATGAAATATTTTTCTAATGTGATAATAATTGATAGTGTATGAAATCTCTAATTTATATGAGAATAGTGATAGCATTTGAAATCACTAATTAAATTGAGAATCATTGATAGTGTATGAAATCTCTAATTGATGTGAGAGTAATTCTAGAGCACTGGAAATAATGATAGCATTTATTTGATAAATATCATTTATGTTTTCAAAATACCTCATGCAATAGAAATGCAGGAGCTCGAGAATGATGTGTTTTAGATGACTCTAGGATAAATGGGTAAAAGAAGATCTTGGGTGTTGCTTATGACCTGAATAGGGATCAACTTGTTGCCTGTACATATCGAGCAGAAAATCTATGGTGACTCTTGTGTCATTTGAACTTGTTTGTGCTTTGAAATGAGAACACAAAACTTTATTTTCATTGGTTGTGTGCTTCATCAAATTTGGGAAAATAATTCTAATTGTATCTTTGGGTGTGAATCAAAATAACAAGTCACTACTTCTAAAATTTCAAACCAAAAATATTTTAGTAATTGATTCGGTTATTGATGTGTGTATTACTATTTTAATTTTGAGAGTTGGGCTTTAAACTTAATGGAAATATGTGGTAAAATTATGATTTTTTTCTCTCAGTTTGAATTAATATGTAATTTATCCTTTTCAAGGAGGAAAATTTGTCTTTGGTTTTAAACGGTTAACCAAGTCATTATGGATTGATTTGATTATTTGAATGGTTATTAATCTTATAAATGATGATTATTAGGGATACAATGTTTGGTAGTAGGAGACACTTTGAATTGGGTATTAACTATTTAATTTCTTAGAGGAATTGGATTTCCATATAAAAGTTCTACTGACTATTGAGAGAAGTTTTATTAAGAGGAAGGCTAGCTCATATGAATATGATAGAGATAGTGGATTCCCTTTAAGCCAAATTAATACATCAAAATACCTATGTAGAATGTGATTATGGCATGTTCCTTTCAACAAAATGAAAAGGAAAATACAAGCTAGATCATTGGGGGTCAATGGGATGGATATTTTATTCTTAAAGAAATCACATAATACTCTTATATATATAGGCCCATAAAGATAAGGTGTAAGAATGGGTGAGCCTTGAAAAGGACTCTAAGTGGAAAAGTGGTGGTTGTGTTAAGTAATGTCTAGAGTATATATATATATATATATATATATATATATATATATATATATATATATATATAATAGAAGGGAAAATTTAGGGATATGACATTTGGTATCAAAGCACTTGGTTTATAGGGATACAAGTTTCCTTGTGTAAGAATAGATGGAGTGTAACATGATGTACACCATGAAAATACTATACCTATAAGAATAGTGTATTTGTTAAAGGTAGACCTTGATTGTCTAGCTAGGGTAACTATGAATATAGTTTCTAGTAGGAGAAACAATTCAAGGATGAAATTGTGAACTGATTTCTACTATATCTCCTGTGTGTGGTCAGGGATAATGCCACCCAAGAGAAGGAAAGGGGGTGTTACCCCATTTACTAGGCAAACACGATATAATAATGTACAGGTCAAGACCCTAGATATAGGTATGGATGTTCCTAATAATGAGAGTGAGAATCTTACTGCAACAATTGCCTTACTAATATAATAGATGGAAACACAAAAAAAACTATTGGAAGCTATAGTAACTTGAGATTCACCAGCTAGAAATTCTAGAGCATGACAAGTGAATGAGAACCATTCAGAAGAAAAACAACCTAGAATCTATATAGAGGTAGAATTGGACAAGGATATGAAACACCTGCAATCTTCAAAGTTCAATGGAGAGGAAGATTGTGATAAATCCAAATCTTGTTTGAAGGAGATAGAGAATTTCTATAATATGAATAATTATTCCACTAGCACACGGATGTCTTATGCCACTCTACACTTACAAGGAGTTGGCTTGGATTGGTGGGAAACATTTAGTGCAGAACAATGGATTGAGGCTACAGTTAATTTGAAATAGGAGAACTTTATGGTAGTTTTCAATGAAATATTCCATATCAAATACTTCTACACCAAGAAAGTTGATAAATTCACCAAAATTAGATAAGGGACAAGAAATATGGAGGTATGTTATCAAAAATTCATCAAGCTACTGAAGTATGTGCCCACGTATAATGAAAAAATGAAGGCACATAAGTTTATTGCTCCCAAACTGTATTTATAAAAAAATTATGAATCATTTTCAAAATCCAGGAAAATAGTGTCCAAACACATGTAGAAGGTTCACTATTATTGGGCGAAATGTTGGGAATTTAAACTTAAAATGGTCAAATTATTAATAAATTTGGGCGAATCGACCCAAAAACAAATTTGCACCCAAAAATGTTTGTCTAATGGGCCCTGGTCAAGGGTCCCAAATATTAGCCAATTCTAGAGTTTGAAAATCCTAATTTTAGCCAATTTGGCAATAAATATTTGCTATGCATAACCTTGCATAGGGTGCAACTAACCTGGGTGAGGAATACCATGGGATAAACTACTTAGAGGCTTCACATCTATCTACCCCAAAGATAAAATTTAGCTTCATCAAATGTAAATTCTCTAAGGTTGAATCCATTCCATGTGCTAACAAGATTCCTAGTGAAATACATAAATATCATCATACAAAACAGGGAAGAGTGAGTGGTTTGGCCTTGGCAAGACCAAAAATGACTATCATCCTCATTATAATACTCTATATGTATGGAGAAAATAAGGGGAAATAAAATTTGAAATTTACCCTCTTATTATTGCAATCCTTGCATGAATATTCATTAATTTTAATATATCCTTCATATTTCTATAAAAAAAATGGAATATGAAGCATTTCAAGGTAGTTTTCCCTTGTGATGAGAAAAATAACAAGAGATCCCAAGAGAACTCTTTGTATGATTCAGTAATGATTCTCCATATTTCATAATACTTTGTTAGAATGAACAAAATCAATACACTAAATCAAATATTAAAATAAGTAATTTTGAAAGAAAAATGAAAGAGTGATAACATACAAGAGATGAATGATGCCCTTATGTCCCCACACAAATGATTAAGATAATACCACATCATTGTAATTAATTGTATATATGAGAGGTATAAATACCAACACATTGATAATTAATTATAAGTTGCTTTATTCTTGTTGACATAACATTAGACATTGTCATGGCCCTCCCTTTGTAAGATTTTTCACATGATGGACTTATGATTTGTTATGTTATTTTGAAGATAGATTAAATGGTATTAAGTTGATTATTTGCAGTGTATGATTATTTTATTTAAGAATATGGTACTACTGATAGTCTGCATTAGTCTACATGGTTGTAGAAAAAGGATTCCTTTGGATAGAGTAGATGAGGGAGTCACCACTGAGGATGAGAAAGAAGGAAAAGGTGGATGAAGATCCATAATGGTATTAATGAGGATTTAATATTAATCACAAGTTTAATTAATTAATTGTGAATAGCTTTAATTAGATGATTTAATTATTTAGCCTATTTTTGTAAAATAGGAAATTGATTTGGATTTGGGTGACGAAGCCCCCTTCCAACCCAAGGGAGGAGAAATAATATCTTTTCCTTGGAATAAAATTATAGTTTACCAAATTGAATCCTCCTCCAAATGAAGGGAGGAGGATTGGCATCTTTTCTAATGGGAATTTAATATTGATTAAATTTAGGCATCTTACTATTTCAATAGTAGTCCTTTTAAATTTAGAAAAGGGGCCAAAATTATGGAATGAATAATGGATTTGGATACCCTCCAAATGAAGGGAGGATGATTGACATCTTTGCTAATGGAAATTTAATATTGATTAAATTAAGGCATCTTACTATTTAAATAGTAGTCCTTTTAAATTTAGAAAAAGGGCCAAAATTAGGGAATGACTAATGGATTTGGACACCCTCCAAATAAAGGGAGGAGGATTGGCATATTTGCTAATGGGAATTTAATATTGATTAAATTAAGGCATATTACTATTTCAATGGTAGTACTTTTAAATTTAGCAAAGGGGCCAAAATTAGGAATTAAATAATGCTTTTCAAAATAGACCCCCTTTTCAAACCAAGGGTGGAGAAAGGGCATCTTAATTAAAGCATTATTAAAGTAGGAGGTATAAATCCTTTTGATGGCAACCTTCTCCAAACTAAGTGAGGAGAGTAAAATTAGGCCATAATGGAGGATCTTTATATCATTTAATATTAAATCACCTTTATAACTCATAGAGGGAGAAATTAATATTTTAATAAAGGCATCTTTCAAGAAGACCTATAATAAGCATAAAAGGGCTTAGTTGGGAGTTAATGAAGCAGAAGGAGAAGACTAGGCTAAGCAGAGCATGAGGAGAACTTGAATGCTAGCATGTGAAAGTAATGAGTTGAATGGGAAGTTCCCTCATTTTTTCTTAATTGCCTAGGGAGTATGCTCTCCACTTTTGTAGATTAGAAACCAAAAAGCTTGGTGAGACCAATGAGTTTTACGGACAATTTGTATTCTTGTAGAGGTATTTAGCCAAAGCATCCTTGGGAGTAGGATAGGGATTCTTGGATAAGCATGAGGAGCAAGACACTAGGAAGCTAGCATAATGATAAGGATAGAAGGGGGCTAGTAGGAGGATAGAAGGACTTAGCCAAAGTTCAAATTTGGGAAGATTGAATGGAACAAGCATTTGGAGTTCAAGGTTGTATTATACCACCTTATTTACCTTTGTTTTTTGAAGGAGTTTTATTAAGATTTGGAAATGAATGATTGTTTGTGTATTGCTTGCTTATGAGTTTGAACCCTTCTAAAATTTTTTATGAAATTGCTTCTCTTTCCTTTGAATATAAGGCAATTAAAAGTTAATCAGTCTTTAAATTATTTCAATTGAACGATGTGGTTTTCAAATTATTCTATTTGGATATTTTGGAGTTATGCATATTTTTATTTGGATGGAACAATACATTATACTCTTGGAGGAAATATGTTCCTTGAGTGTGGATTAAAATATAGAGGTTATCTTTAAGAGGATGAAAATGGAGTTCATCCAAGGGAATTTATGGGATTCCCTCATTGTTCTTGAAATGTGAGTTAAAGGGATTAACTCACAGTGTGGATCATAAGACGTATGGGGTTCTTATGCACCCATAATTTGTACTAATGATTTGAGAGAAGGAATGGTATGATCCCTTGTAACAATGTAGTAGAGACTGATTTGACAAGTAATAAAAATTAGACCTTGTTGTAGACCTTTGACCAGAGTAGGTTAAATAGATGACCACATGGTAAATAAGAGATAGTTGTGAGAGAGGGCTTAGGTATCCAAGGGAGCTTATTGAATAGTAAATGAATAGTGGAAATTTGAATAATGAATAAAATATTAATTCTAGTGCAAATGACTAGAATTTGGTGTTTGCAGATGTCGGTTGCATGTAGGAGGATGAATGTGGAGTTCATTCTATAGTGAATAGTGAATAGTAAATAGTAAATAGTGAATAGTAAATGAATAGTGGATATGTGAATAGTTGATAGGGAAAGGAAAACCCTATTGTTTGAAGACTAGTTGACCTTAGAGATTAAATGGACCAATCTCTGCTTTTTGACTAATTAGAGATTAAATGGACTAATCTCTTCTTTTGGAATAAATAGAGATTAAATGGACTAATATCTTCTTTTGAAATAATTTGAAATTAAATGGATTAATATCTCCTTTTGGAATAATAAGAGATTAAGTGGATCAATATCCCTTTTGATTTAATGAATACATATTCTTTTTGAAAGGTAAGCTTTATTGTATTTTGTAAAATGAAACTTGGTTTTCCTTACAAATGAGGTGGTCTTATTTTGTAATGAAAATAGTTAATGAAGGTGGATGACTTAGATGAATGTATTTATGTTTCCAAATGATACGATTAAATGCTTGAATCTATGCTTAGATTTTGGTTAAGGAAAGATAGATTGTCTAAGAAAAGTATGGGTTTCTCTTAGAGTGTCCCTTAGAAATTAAATGAATGTCTAAGAGAAGTATGGACTTCTCTTAGTATACCATTTGGTCATGGTTTACTTATTGAATGGATGTAACCATTCATAGATAGGAACTATGGAAGTTCTAAACTAATGATAGAATTGTGGAAGTTCTAAGTTATGATAGAACTGTGGAAGTTCTAAACTAATGATAGAATTGTGGAAGTTCTAAGTTATGATAGTAACTATGGAAGTTGTAAACTAATGATAGAATTGTGGAATTTTTGAGTTATGATAGAATTATAGAAGTTTAAACTAATGATAGAACTGTGGAAGTTCTAAGTTATGATAGAACTATGGAAGTTCTAAACTAATGATAGAATTGTGGAATTTTTAAGTTCTGATAGAACTGTGGAATTTTTAAACTAATGATAGAATTGTGGAAGTTCTAAACTAATGGTATAATTGTGAAAGTTTTAAAATTATGATAGAATTGTGGAATTTCTAAACTAATGATATAACTATGGAAGCTCTAAGATGATGATACAATTGTGGAAGTGCTAGGTTTTTGGTAAAACAATCTTTGGAAAAGAATGAATGTGGAATTCATTCATAAAGGGATTATAGGGTCCCTTGAAATTTATTTTGTACAACATGATATGAACATATAATCCATTCTTGAAGGAATTATAGGGTCCCTTATTAAATTTTTTTTTTACAATATGATTGTTGAAATCATGATACATTGTTTGATGAAAATAGGTTGTTACTGAATATATTTGGAAAGAATGGTGTTATTTCATAATATAAATAATTGTGGAAATTATTATGTAATATATAGATACTTTTGAAAATAGAATAGTGGAAATTCTTTAAATTGAATGTATTGGAAAAAATTATGATTATATACTGAAATTATATCTTTAAGCCTAGGTATTTCCCTTTGGGGTTTCCCAGGATAAAAGTGGTGTTATCTTTGAAACTTGCATCTTCTATTTTAATTTATTTTATGCTCTTCAATGGAAAGTTATTATTATTATGGATATGAATTGAACCAAAAATTTCTTTGATATGCAAGCAAAATTATTTATGATGTTATGAAAGGAAAATGATATATACATAGTCTTTTAAAGAATATGAATGAAATCATGTCTTATTTATATGATGGAATGATTAAATTCACTTAAGAATGTTTTAGTTAATGATATTTATCCATTGTAATGGTTTTATGAAATATTAAAGTAAAGTTATATAATATGCTTAGGGAGAGATGGTAATTTATACGTGGTTTATTTACATTTGTATGGGGGTACTTGGGAATGCAATGCTTTAGATATCCTGTCTAGTACCTTATCAAGATATTTCCATGATTTGGAGTAGTCATGAGTAAGTGACTACCAAATCGAATGAATGTGTATGGGTTGTAGCCCAAATGATAGTTACAAGGAGGTAAATAGCAATCATTAGCAATAGAACATTCTATTTTGTAGACCAAATGTGTGAAGAACATGTGCTTATACTGATAGGGGGGGTGAACAATAGAAGACCAATTTTTACTTTTATTTCCCAAATCGTATTAATCAATATAATCAATGGCAATATCAATAGAAATAACCAAAGCAATGCACAAATCATCACACACAATAGAGGCACAAATTTTAACGTGGTTCACCCAATGTGGGCTACCTCCATAGAGAAAATATTTCTTCTAAATATTTCTCAAATAATCTCATGGGAATCCTTCCTAATTACAATGTTTATGGACCTCTGTGCAAAGGATATGATGATCTCCTAATCTCAAGTTCGTGGATCTCTTCCATAGGAGAAATATTTCCCCTTATGCTCTTTCTAGTGATCTTCTAGAAGATTTTGTCTCTTTGTTGCACTGGCTGGTGGATATCTCTCCACTTGAAGACTCCTCACTCAGATTTGTCTTCAATTATCATGGTTGTTGGATCTCTATCCACTGAGACTCTGTCCTCTATACTTTGTCACCTCCAAATCTCCATATCAATAGGTTCACTCAGAACCTTCTCAAATATTCTCAACAATATCACTCAGAACTTGTCCAAATCTACTCAACAAGCTCATCCAAAACTTGTCCAGATCTACTAAATAGGTCCACACAGAACCTGCTCAAATATTCTCAATAGGTCCACACAGAATCTATCCAAATCTGCTCAATATGTCCATAGAGAACCTATCCAAATCTGCTCAACAGGTCCACACAAAACCTATCCAAATCTGCACAACAGGTCCACATAGAATTCGTTCAAATCTGCTAAATAAGTCCTCTCTAGGACTTGCTCAAATATGTTTAACAAGCTTACATAGAACTTGTCCAATCTCATAGAATCATAAAGAGAATTGTTAGAGACTCAATATGTTCTATACTTAATGCTCAATCAATATCTCAACTCAATCTCATAGAAGCATAAAGAGAATTTTTAGAGACTCAATATGTTCTATACTCAAATACCAATCTCAAATCAAATCAATCTCATAGAAGCATAAAGAGAATTGTTAGAGAATCTATATGTTCTATACGCAAATCTCAATCTCAACTCAAATAAAGAATATAGAAAGTTTTTTTATGGAACTTGAACAACTACATGCATCCACTTGACTAGGCTCAATCAACTCAACTCAACCAAGCACCTCAATGAACAACCCTTTATCATAAACCCTAGTCCAAGCATGTATCAATCAACTCAAAATGTTTCCAACAATGCTCAACAATAAATCTCACATAACAATGATACTCATGTTCTCTTCTAACTCAAGTTCAAGTTCTTTGTACAACCAATGGGATCCAACAACAATGCTTATAAAATAAGGTTTAATCACAACTCTCAATCCAAAAAACCCTGGAGCATTAAACCAACAACTTTCAAAAAGGAAACCACAATCAATCCTTTTCACTCCAAAGATATTTTCAAAAATCAACCACCATAATCAATCAATAGGAGAATGTGTCTATACCTTTAATGAATATGAAGAAGACTCTTTGAAAATATGCCACAATCATAATATTCTTTTACCAATATCAAAGGAGCCCTCGAAGGGCCTTGGTGTTTCGAACCTCTACCCACCATGCTGCCAAGTGATAGCTAAGCCATGTGAGCTAACACTACCCACGTGAGTGCCTTGGGTACTCTCTTCCTTAAGCTACGTGCACTTTTTTCATAAGGTGCCAAAAATTTGACCGTCCATGACTAGACTGCCCATGTCACACTCCACGAAATTCATTGTGCAATATTTGGATGCCAAGTACTTTAGGTTTTCAAAAATCATTTGACACAACTTCTTAGGTTTATTAAATGAAAAACATTTGGTTTATTTAGATAAGCCATCCTTCAATGTGAATACGTCGACCCTTTTAACATTTCCCTCATGACGTCGGCGATGCCAATAGGAAAGGAGGGAAAACCCTTTTATTTAATTTTAAAATTAAAATTTAAATATTAAAATTTAAATTTAAATTTTAAATATGTTAAAATTTAAACTAAAAGTTTAAAATTAAATTTCTCCATAACCAGGGCACCTTTTTCAATTAAATGAAATGTCAACTTGGGTTTTAAGAAAAATCCATTTCAAATCTGCCATCCATTGGTTTTAAATAAAACCTTTCCTTGCATTCCTTGGTTTTCATAAAAACCTTTTGCTAAGCTTCCCTTGAAGCTCCTTTTGGAACCAAATTCCATGCATCCCTTCTAGAACCTTTGATCAAAACCTTTACTTCTCATGAATCTCTTTGTGGAGCAAAATCATAGTGCTTACTTACATAGGTCCTTTTGACATCAATGACAACTTTTAGCTTAGGGACTCAAAATGTCCAACAATCTCCCCATTTTTCATTGATGATAACCCATATTCATTTTATTGAAACCTGAAAACCTTTTCTGCTCCCCCTAGCTCAATGCTCTCTCAAATATCAAATATCTTCTCATATCAAATCTCTCCCAAATACGAAAATCTCTCCCATTTGACATCAATGGCAAAGGATCACATTTGGGGCTTGGGGCTAAAAATGAGCCTCTTAGCTTAGCCCCTCTCCCACCTCCACATGAGGTGGTTAATTATGGGGTGGGAGTATTTCTACTCCCCGAAAGCATAGATCTATGCTTTTATCTTTCTATTTTCTTTTGTGGGTTTTCTTAATCCTCTCATTATTTATTTTCAAGTTATCATCCTTGTTCCTGTCATCACTTCTGTTCCTATTCTTGATCTTGTTCTCATCCATGTTCCTATTTTGGTTCTCATATTTGTTCCCATTCTTATTCTTTTCTGAGTCTCTATTATTTTTTGAGTCTCTATTCCTGTTCATCTTCTTGTTCCTGTTCCTATTCATATTTCTATCCCTGTTCATGTTCCTATTCATATTCCTATTCATGTTCATGCCTATTTTTGGAATATTTGCTCTACACCATATTGATATGTGACCATCATTATTGCACTTATAACACTTAATGTTATTATTCCTTGGATGTGCAATTGTCTTAGAATTTCTCCTAATGAAGCCATATCCTCTTTTGTCATTAATCCTACAATTCATTGCCTTGTGACCAAAACCATTGCATGAGTAGCAATAACCTTGGAAAAGTTATTCTTTTCCATATACCTGTCTTTCATGAGTCCATATACCATCAAGTAAAATCTCATCAGCATACTCCAATATAAGAAGTCACTTTTATAAAATATTGGTACTGCATTATTGAAGGGTTATCTCTTTGATCCTTTTGATCCATTATGTTCTTAGACCACTTTTCCTTCAAGCTGTCAAAATATTTTGAAGGAACCCACTCTCATACCAATTGAAGAACATGTGCTTATACTTAGAGGGAGGGAGTGAACAGTATAAGATCACTTTTTACTTTTTTTTTCCAAATAGTATTAATCAATATAATCAATGGAAATATCAATAGCAATAACCAAAGAAATGCATAAATCATCACACACAATAGAGACACCAATTTTAATGTGGTTCACCCAATGTGGGCTACCTCCACAAAGAAAATATTTCTTCTAAATATTTATCAAATAATCTCATGGGAATCATTTCCAATTACAATATTTATGGACCTCTGTCCAAAAATGATGTTGATCCCCTAATATCAAGTTTGTGGATCAGGAGAACTCTTTCTCCTTCTGCTTTTTCTAGTGATCTTCTATAAGACTTTGTATCTTTGCTGCATTGACTGGTGGATCTCTCTCCACTTAAATACTCCTCACTAAGATCTATCTTCAATTGTCCTGGATGCTAGATATCTATCCACTAGGACTTTGTCCTCTATACTCTATTACCTTCAAAGCTCTATATCAATAGGTTCACTCAGAACCTTCTCAAATATTATCAACAAGCTCACTTAGAACTTTTCCAAATCTTCTCAACAAGCTCACTCAGAACTTGTCCAAATATACTCAATAGGTCCACATAAAAACTACTCAAATATGTCAATAGGTCCACATAGAACCTGTCCAAATCTGCTCAATAGGTCCACACAGAACTTGTGCAAATCTGCTCAATAGGTCCACATAAAACCTACTCAAACCTGATCAACAGGTCCACATACAACCTGTCCAAATATTCTCAATAGGTCCATACAGAACTTGTCCAAATATGCTCAATATTTCCACACAAAACCTGCTCAAATATGCTCAATAAGTCCTCTCTAGGACTTGCTCAAATGATGCAGAAGCATCCGGCAGCATCAGATGCAGAGGTGTCCAGTTGCGGGAAAGCCAGGGCTTAAGAGTCGGCCAAGGAAGAAAAAGCAGAAGACAGTTTGTAGGAGAGAGAAAATGCAAGAGAAGGGGCCATGATTTCGTGACATGTCACGAAATCATGACTGTCACAAAATCATGACAGCGAAACAGTGAAAGGTGAGGAGGCAGAAAAGAGTAGCGAAATCACGACGTCAAGGCAAGGAGGAGGCAGTGGCAGAAAGTTGCAGTGAAATCGTGACGTCTCAGCGAGGCAGGGGCAAAGGCAGGAGTCAGTAGCGAAATTGCGATGTCGCGATTTCATGACGTTGCAAAATCATGACGAAATTGCGAGTAGAGGAGCGAGCGGCAAAACGGTCGTGATATCGCGACGTCGTGATATCACGACGAAAATTTGAAAAGCAGGTACGGAGGCAAAATGGTTGTAATATCGTGACATGTCACGATATCACAACAAAAATGAGAAGCAAGCGCAAGGATGAGGAAACGTCGTGATATTACGACATGTTGCGATATCGCGACGGAGAGAGGAAGAGGTGGCGAGAACCACGACAGGCGGTGTTTTCAAAATTATTGCAGAATGACACATGGCACCCAGGGTGCAGTAAATGGCGGACAAATACCAAGAAGCACGGAAGATGAAAAGGATGGACGCGTAGGGTATTCTGACCGAGTCAGCAGTGGTAGGGACCGTGCAGAGTGCGGGAATTTAATCGGGTTGGTGTCCCGATTTTTGTGTGAATGTATTTAATCAGGTTGGTGAAACCATTTGCACGGGAGTTGATGCGTGAGAGGATCGGGGCCTCTATAAAAACCCAATTTTTTGTTTTAGTCAAGACGGTGGATTGAAGAATGCATGGAGTAGAAGTGTAAAGCTAAGCCGAGAGCTAGCTACTGTAAAGCCTGCGGGCTGTTTGACGTAAAATTTTTAGATTTAATACGTAGAGAAGTTGCAGTGGAGGAAACCGAGCCGAGGGCCGGTGATTGTAAGCCTGCGGGCTGTATGCATGTAATTTTTTAGATTTCTTAATGAAAAGTAGGGTTTGAAGAAAGTGTGTTTTCGGGTCCCCATCAGTGGTATCAGAGCAAGTGATTCTGAGTGCGTAACAGATCGTCGGACGTGAGGCAGTTACGCCAGGATCTATGGAGGGTTCTGAGAGAGAGTGAGTTAAGATCCCGGGCGTGTTAGTAGATCTCCGAACGTGAGGCATCTACATCGGATCATTAAAGCTTATGAGAAAAGCAAAGAAAGAAAAATGCATTCTCAAAGAAGACGGGACAGTAAAGAATATATGGTGATGGAAGAAGAATACATAGCCTTGCAAAAATAGTTGAAGGCCTTGCAAAAAGAGTGGCTTAGCATTAAATTACAGGAGCAAGAAGAGCGACAAAGAATGCGGGAAGAAAGACGGAGAAAGAAGGAGGAGAAGCTGAAGAAGGCTGCGAAAGAGTGCGGCAGTATCGGGACCTACACGGAAGAAAGCACAAATTTTTTTGTGCAAGAGGAAGAGTTGAAGCAGGCTACAGAAGAAGATTACAACAATGAGGAAATCTATCTGGTAGAATACATAAGTTGTGTGGACTACGAGACAGGGTTAGAACAGTCTGCGAGGCAGAGAAAAGTTTGGAAGTGTTGTCGGAGGCAGCAACCAAACCAAGCAGAAGTGAAGATCACTTCTCCACTTACCCCAGGTGTCTGATGCAGGAGCATCCGGTAGCATCAGATGCAGAGGCGTCCAGTTGCGAGAAATCCAGGGCTGAAGAGTTGGCCAAGGAAGAAAAAGTAGAAGACAGTTTGCAGGAGAGAGAAAATGCAAGAGAAGGGGCTATGATTTCGCTACATGTCACAAAATCGTGACCCACGATTTTGTGACATGTCACAAAATTGTGACAATGGAACAGCGGAGGGCGAGGACCCACGATTTTGTGACATGTCACAAAATTGTGACAATGGAACAGCGGAGGGCGAGGAGGTAGAAAAGAGTAGCGAAATCGCAACATCAAGGCAATGAGGAGGCAGTGGCAAAAAGTTGCAGCAAAATTACGACATCGCGATTTCGCGACGTCACAAAATCATGACGTCTCAGCAAGGTAGGGGCAAAGGCAGGAGTCAGTAGTGAAATCACGATGTCGCGATTTCGTGACGTCATAAAATCATGATGAAATTGCGAGCAGAGGAGCGAGCGACAAAACCATCGCGATATCGCGACGTCGCAAAATCGTGACAAAAATTTGAAAAGCAGGTATGGAGGCAAAATGGTCGTGATATCGTGACCAAAATGAGAAGCAAGCGCAGGGATGAGGAAACATCGTGATATCACGACATGTCGCGATATCGCGATGGAGAGAGAAAGATGCGACGGAGAAAGAGGTGGCGGGAACCGCGACAGGCGGTGTTTTCAAAATTATTACAGAAAGACACGTGGCACCCAAGGTGCAGTAAATGGCAGACAAATACCAAGAAGTGTGGGAGACGAAAAGGATGGACGCGCAGGGTATTCTGACTGAGTCAGCAGTGGTAGGGACAGTGCGGAGTGCAGGAATTTAATTAGGTTGGTCTCCCAATTTTTGTGTGATTGTATTTAATCGGGTTGGTGAACCCATTTGTGCGGGAGTTGATGCGTGAGAGGATCGGGGCCTCTATAAAAACTGAGTTTGTTTTTTTATTCGGGACAGTGGATCGAAGAATGCACGCAGGAGTAGAAGTGTAAAGCTAAGCCGAGAGCTAGCTACTGTAAAGCCTGCGGGCTGTTTGACGTAAAATTTTTAGATTTAATACGTAGAGAAGTTGCAGTGGAGGAAACCGAGCCGAGGGTCGGTGATTGTAAGCCTGCGGGCTGTATGCATGTAATTTTTTAGATTTCTTAATGAAAAGTAAGGTTTGAAGAAAGTGTGTTTTTTGGGTCCCCGTCATCAAATCTGCTTAACAAGCTTACACAAAACTTGTCCAATCTCTTATAATCATAAAGAGAATTGTTATAGAACCTGTCCAAATCTTCTCAATAGGTCCACACAGAACCTGCTCAATAAGTCCTCTCTAGAAGTTGCTCAAATATACTTAACAAGCTTACACATAACTTTTCCAATCTCATAGAATCATAAAGAGAATTGGACTCAATATGTTCTATACTTAATGCTCAATCAATATCTCAACTCAATCTCATAGAAGCATAAAGAGAATTTTTAGAGACTCAATATGTTCTATACTTAAATACCAATCTCAACTCAAATAAATCTCATAGAAGCATAAAGAGAATTGTTAGAGACTCTATATGTTCTATACTCAAATCTCAATCTCAACTCAAATCAAGAATATAGAATAATATATTTTATGGAACTTGAACAACCACATGCATCCACTTGACTAGTCTCAATTAACTCAACTCAACAAAGGACATCAATACAAACGCTTTCTCACAAACCCTAATCCAATCATGTATCAATAAACTCAAAATGTTTCCAACAATGCTCAAAAACAAATCTCACATAACAATGATACTCATGTTCTCTTCTAACTCAAGTTCAAGTTCTTTGTACAACCAATGGGCTCCAAAAAAAATGCTTACAAAACAAGGTTTAATCACAACTCTCAATATAGAAAACCTTGAAGCATTAAACTAATCACTTTTGAAAAGCAAACCACAATCAATCCTTTTCACTCCAAAGATATTTTTAGAAATCAACCACCATAATCAAT
Source organism: Wollemia nobilis (assembly GCA_028583015.1). Taxonomy (NCBI): domain Eukaryota; kingdom Viridiplantae; phylum Streptophyta; class Pinopsida; order Araucariales; family Araucariaceae; genus Wollemia; species Wollemia nobilis. The sequence continues at coordinate 738,011 of JAQPPZ010000128.1, read as the reverse complement.
CAATAGGAGAATGTGCCCATACCTTTAATGAAGATGAATAAGCCTCTTTGGAAATCTACCACAATCAAAATATTCTTTTGTCAATCCCAAAGGAGCCCTCGAAGGGCCTTGGCATTTCGAACCTCTACCCACCATGCTGCCAAGCGACAACTAAACTGTGTGAGCTAAAACTACCCATGTGAGTGCCTTGGGCACTCTCTTCCTTAAGATGTGTGCGCTTTCCTCACAAGGTGCCAAAACTTTGACCATCCACGACTTGACTACCCACGTCACACTCCATGAAATTCGTTACGCAATATTCGGATGCCAAGCACTTTAGATTTTCAAAAATCATGCGACACGACTTCTTAGGTTTATTAAATGAAAAACCTTTGGCTTATTTATATAAGTCATCCTTCAATGTGAATACGTCGGACCTTTTAACATTGCCCACATGACATCGGTGGTACCAATAAGAAAGGTGGGAAAAACATTTTATTTAATTTTAAAATTTAAATTTAAATTATAAATAAATTAAAATTTAAACTAAACCTTTAAAATTAAATTTCTCCATCACCGAGGCATATTTTTCGATGAAACGAAAAGCCAACTTGGATTTAAAAAAAAAATCTATTTCAAATCTGTCATCCATTGGTTTTAAATAAAACCTTTCCTTGCATTCCTTGGTTTTCATAAAATCCTTTTGCTAAGCTTCCTTTGAAGCTCCTTTTGGAACCAAATGCCATGCATCCCTTCTAGAACCTTTGATCAAAACATTTGCTTCTCATGAAGCTTTTTGTGGAGCAAAATCATAGTGCTTACTTATATAATTCCATTTGAAATTAATGACAACTTTTAGCTTAGGGACACAAAATGTCCAATAATGTGAATTTCAAGTTGTAGCCCAAAGGTGTTTGAGTTGTAGCTCAAACACTTAAATTTTGAGTTGTAGCTTGAATGCACCTACTAGGTTTTAGCCTGCATGTGTCTATATCGGAGCCCAAAAGATAAGAACTCTAGGCTATGGGGAATTGATCAGTCATGTCCACTTGAGTGCCATAAGTTGCGGTTGATCTCAAAAGTGGTAATGCCTTATGTGAAATAGAAATATTACATTTGCTTATGAATTCCATACTTAAAAAAATATTCTCTCTTGGGTTGTTTTGAGTTGATTAATGAGCGGGTCGTTATAGGCATACTAGGTTAGTAAAAGTTATTTGTAACAAGGTTACAACATAATCCCATTGATTAATTACAAAAATTAATATTAAGACACTATTCAATGATTGATCATGGGCTTACAAATGATTGCATCATGCAATGTTGGCATTGGTTAGTGATATTGGAATGCACACTTTCAATAATTATATAGTCAACTCTTGGTCAAGATTTCTTTATGATATGTAATAGAATTGATATATTGGTTTTTTTGTCCATCATCAATTGATGCCTCATTAAAATCAAACCAAAAGGATACAATATAGAAACATTCTTTCTTGAGCTTTGACATATTGGAAGTTGCTAGCAGATAGAAGAGGTCTCACTAATATTGTTTATAATGATGATAATGAGTTAGCTTGCAATGATGATGAGATTATGGAAACACATAATTCACAAATTATTCCTGGTTCTTTTTGAGAAGTCGACAAGACTTTGTATCAACTTCCAGTAATGTAAAATTTCAACGAGTTAAACAAATTCATATAATATATCATTTTTTGTATTTGATATCATTTGTAAAAAATTTATGATTTAAAAAAATCATATTATCAATGATTTCTGTATTTGATATCATTTTTAAAATTTCAACGATTTGAAAAAATTCACATAATCATTCTATTATCAATGATTTCTCATATTTGCTTTTTAATGTTATTGAATGTCTATGTTGAAAAAACCATGCATGCATACATAATTAGTAAATATTTATTTTAAAAAGTGTTGTATGTAGTCTAGAATAGTAGAAAGCACAATACATTTAGCATAAATTTGAAGTTATGAAAACAAAAATACAATACAATAATGCTTTGATATTGAATTAATGGTCTATGTTGAAAAAATATAATGATTTGTACTTTGAATTTGTATGTATGTATGTATGAATGTATGTATGTATGTATGTATGTATGTATGTATATATGTATCTATGTATAATTAGTATCATGTATGCTTTGACTTTAGAAGCCAAAACACAAATAGCATATTACTCTAGATATGGAAATATAAAAACAATATATAGTAATACACAAAACAATACTCACTTTTATATCATAACAAGATTGACTTTGAATAAAATGAAAATTTAAACCCATGCATAGATATATCCTTCGTAAAATCACTTGAAATATAAAAATAATGTAACATAATACACAAGAAAATAATCATTTTTATATCATAACAAGAATGACTTTGAATAAAATGAAAAATTTAAACCCATTCATACATATATTCTTCGTAAAATCAAGCATATTTAAAATTCCATAATACTTAAGTGATGAAAATAACACACAAATATAAATGTAAATAGTATAATAGTCAAGTTGAAACAACAAATGTCTTGTTTTCAAACAAACACATATCATAAAATTATCTTTTTGAAAAATCAAAATTTCCAAAGCAATAACAGAACCAACTGTCTTTTGGATTTTCATTCCTTAGATGGGGGGCTAGAGGCAGTTTCAACATATTTTTCCTTTTTGTCTCCTTCCACATTCTGTATTTCAAGGGGTTCTCCCTTGGGTTGGTTAACAATTTTCCCAATTGCTTTAAAACAGACAAGGATATTCTCTACACTTCGCAAGCCTTCGAGCAGGGTGTTTTTCTATTTCCTAGCATCTTCGAATATTGGCACAAGAAATTATTTACCCTTCTCCTTAAGCTAAACATCAGGATCCAATCTATTTCTTGATTTTCTTGAAAGCCTTGTTTTTTCAAACTACTTCCTAAGATCTTTTTTTCATTGCCATAGAAGTCATAAAGAAATCCTTTGCCATCTAGAGATAATCTTGCATTTTTTGATCCTGCTTCTTCAGATTATCAAACTTTGCTTGCAAAAGGAAAAATAAGTAGTCAACAAGATAAAAAAAGATAACAAAAAAAATAGAACACATTAGTCTAACCTTGACAAAATTCTTTGTAGCTACAACAACAACAACCATTTTCTTATCACATATTCATTATAATAATTTTGGGCTTCAACATTTAAGTTCTCCAATATGTTCAACATAACCTTTAAAGTTTCATCTTTGTAAGATGTTGTAACTTGCACAATGCTAGATTTAGCTTGATGTAGTAGAGCATTTCGCTTTTACGGTTCATTTTAAACTAAAGAAAAAACTTTTCACTTTTTGAAATTTCCTTGTATCAGGTATTTATTTTATTTATCAAAACTTTGGCCTGATACTCTCATTTTTTTCATTTATTTTACATATGGAACTAGAAAATATTTAATGGTTGCTTCAAATTTATCAGAAACTTAAAAAAAATAAATAACTTTTTCATCCTCTGGTAGAGGATGAGCCTAAGGGGTGCTAGTTTCCTTAGGAGGATATTTTATTGAACATTTTTCTCCTTCTTTGTTTTGAGGGTCTCGAAGCAGATCTATTACTTGAAAAATAGTGGGTATATTTCCTTGTAAAAGGAAATCGTGATCAAGTGGGACATTATCTAACACAACACCAAAAACTTCCTATACACTTGTAAAATCATGAAAAGACATAGCTTTAAATCCTAAAAAATTATTTATTGCTTCTCTTTGTGGTCTATATGGAAGAAATTATTTTCCACCCAAGAAGCATTGACCTCACATTTGAGGTTGACATAGTGGAGGATGGGGCGACATCGACTATTGATTTCCATGACGCAATTGTTGTATAGAAACTTAAAAAATCAAAATAAAATTTGGTTACAAAATTTGTGAAGGTATATTATAAAAATTGGTTATAACACTTATCAACCGAAGAAGAGACCTCTTGTATAGCCATAACTGCAAATAGAATGTGGGTACGCTTTACATATGAAAACACAATATAAAATTTAATAAAAAATAGTAAAATTTAGTAATAAATTTTGTGAAGGCATAATGTAAAACTTATTTTATGAAGATGAGACCTCTTGTGAAACAACACCCATTGGTAGTGGATGTGCAAGTGGAGGTTCTTGGGGATTAGGAGAACAAGATCTTATGTGTTTCCTTGTTCTTTTTCTTAGTGGAGGTATTGTTTCCTTCACAGATGTTTTAGAGTCTGCTGATTCCTCTAGATTATAACATTTGAAAGCAACATCCCGCTTTGAAGAGGAAGAGGATACCCTTTTCTATATTTTGTATAAAGTGTTAAAATTATAAAAAATGATAAAAATATGAAAAATAAAAAATATTATTTTATTATTAACTAAAAATTACTTGAACCTGTTGTTCTATCATGGTTGTAGTAGCTAGGATTGAGTGCTAAGAATTCGATGTTGCAGTGTTATGTAAATTATAATAATATTCATAAAAAACCAAGAATGTAGTTGCATGTGCTTATTTTTGGTGAAGGTGAAGCGTGGGTTTTCACGTTTTGGATATCCATTCTAATCCGATGTTAGAGATAGGCGGACTAGTCAAATTGTTGGTGTGTAATACAACAAACCAAATATTCTAAGACCCACATCAGAATTTATGTCGATATTACTTGCATAATGAGTCTAGCTAGGAAGAATTCACAACATTCCTGAAGAAAGTTATCTTGAATAGCTAGTACAATCAAACCCCTTCTAGACTTGATAGTCGTAACTGCAAAAAATAAATCAGTAATTGTAAACCCTAGAATTAAAATTTAATTAAATATAAAAATATGCAATTATACCTTGAAATTTTTTTGGCTACATATTGAATGTGGTATCTAGGTAGAATTTATCATCATCAGTTAAAGTAAATTTTGATGTGATTGGATCACAACAGATGTGAGACAATGTTGTCAATCTAGTGACGTTAGAGGCTGTGAACGAAAATATGATATTTTTATTATCAATAACAAAATTTTCATTACCCAAATAAGTGTCATAACCTAAAATTATATTCTCTATAAGTTTAATGTTTGTGTCAAACTGCAACATCAAAACTAGACCTCCAAGACTAGAGTCTTGGACCCATGACATATCGTAATCTGTTGTTGATAAAATTTTGGAAATTAGGGGGCAAACAAGGTTTTTGAAATTAATTTTTGACACTCCATGGATGAGATAGGATGTCATTGGGTTATTTTATTGTGTACAAGAGAATATGGATCATGAGGTAGGGTGGAAGGTATTGGAAACATGATGGAAAACATCAAAAAGGGGTTTAAACATAAGGAAAAGAGTTAAAACTGCATTAGAAAAGGGAAAAAAATAATTGTTTATACCTTTATATAGACTTTTTTGAATTAAACCATTGAATAAATAATATACACATGGTATTTAAATTTAATCATTTAATGTATGGTTGACACGTGGCACAAATGCAATGCATCATTAATGCAACTAATCGATTATGCTGTAATCGATTAGCTTTGTTGTAATCAATTGACTCTACTACATCTGATTGGTATTAGTGCACTCAATCAGCTTGGATGAATTTTATGGGCATTGCTACAACTGATCAACATTACTGCAACCGATCAATATTGTCACAATCGATCAACTTTGCTATATTCAATCGACATTAATGCAACACATCGACATCGTTGCAATCGATCGACATAGCTGCAACCCATCATCATTGCTACAATCAATTGACATTGCTACAACCGATCAACATTACTGCAACACATCAACATATCTACAATCGATCATCATTTTTTGATCATCATATCTACATCCTATCAACATTTTTTGACCATCATGTCTGCAACCAATCAATATTTTAAAACCATCATATCTACAACCGATTGGCATTTTTTGGCCATCATGTCTACAGCCGATCATCTTAGACCGATCAACATAGTTCTTTATATCAAAATTGTTCTATATGAATATTTTGATCGACATAGCTTTTCTATTTGGTAACCAATGTTCATAGCCCCCAACACATAAAAATTTACCATAGTTTGAATTTTTTTGGTGAAAAATGAATGCAATTCACCATTTCTACTTGGACATGATTCCTTGGGATTTCGAGATAATTCACCTGAATTTTATATATAGATTTTGATTCCGATCCCTTATACATAGCCCTAGTTTATTGTATGATGCTTGAATTATTTTTCTTGTCGTAAGTTTATTTATGGGTCAACCAGTGGACTTTGGTGGATAGAATTCCTATTGCACTTGTTGCTAAACTATTATAGAAAATTTATTTCATTTTTTCTATTGTGGAAAGGAAAAAACTTGTGCTTGATCTCATTTATGGATAGTATTGTGACTGGAGCTAATGCTTGCTTTATTTTACCATGGATGTTTTACTGTTGCGTCCTTTTCAAAGCCATGTTTATTGAGTTTCTTTGGGAAAGTTATTTTTGAGTAAAGTTTCCTTAAGGGTAGAGTTAGCTGGGAGTTGATGTTATTTATCTCTTGTGCATGTTTCTCTAGTGTAAAATTTAAATTTTTGAATTGAATTGAACTTTAGGAAATATTCACTATTGATTTTTTAAGAACACCTTATGAATGCGTTTGGTATATTAGAGTTCGTAGAACCTTGCGTTAATGTCAAGTGGAGTGGGGTTTAGGCCAACTATGGTAGCATAGACTAGTTATTAAAAGAACTTTAGGTGTTTCCCATTGGAATGAAGATAGACCTCTATAAAGAAATGAAGGTTGGACTTAAAATATTAATGAATGTTGTTTACGTAAATCTTATTTTTTTTAGGACTTTCAAGAAATTTGTGTATGAGGAATGAATAGAAAAATTTTATGTGCGTTTTTTGTGTTATCTGTTTAGAGGAAAACAATGAACGTAGGATTTTTATGAATATGATTGTTTATGAGATTGCCTTTCTCTATATTGCATGATGTTTGAGATAGAATTATCTTTATGTGATGCTTTTTTTGAATTCTTCAGCAGAACAAAGTTTGGTATGGTTGTCGTGTGCAAGTTTCACTTTCAAATGTGATTATCTTGTGTTATTTCTTATTCAAGTTGTCTATAATTCTAGAGCTTGGAAAATCCCTTTTTGGTGACAAATAATTCTTGGTTTTTTTAGAGAAGTCGACAAGACTTTGTATCAGCTTTCAGCAATGTAAAATTTCAATGAGTTAAAAAAATTCATATATTCAATTATTTTACGGATTTGATATCATTTGTAAAATTTCTATGATTTGAAAAAAAGCATATTATCAACTATTTGTAAAATTTGTAAAATTTCATATCATTTGTAAAATTTCAATGATTTGAAAAAATTCATATAATCATTCTATAATCAATGATTTCTAATATTTGCTTTTTAATGTTATTGACTATCTATGTTGAAAAACCATGCATGCATACATAATTAGCAAATATTTATTTTAAAATGTGTTGTATGTAGTCTAGAATAGTAGAAAGCATAATCCATTTAGCATAAATTTGAAGTTATAGAAATAAAAATATACTATAATAATGCTTTGTTATTGAATTAAATGTCCATGTTGACAAAATATAATGATTTATATTTTGAATTTGAATGTATGTATGTATGTATGTATCATTACTATCATTAGTACGTATGCTTTGACTCTAGAAGCCAAATGCAAATAGCATATTACTCTAGATATGGAAATATAAAAATAATATATCGTAATACACAAAATAGTACCCACTTTTATATCATAACAAGATTGAATTGAGTAAAATTAAAATTTAAACCAATGCATAAATACATCCTTCATAAAATCACTTGAAATATAAAAATAATACAACATAATACACAAGCCAATACTCATTTTATATCATAACAAGAATGAATTTGAATAAAATAAAAATTGAAACCCATGCATACATATATTCTTCATGAACTCAAGCATATTTGAAACCCCATAATACCCAAGTGATGAAAATAACACACAAATATAAATATAAACAGTATAATAGTCAAGTAAAAACAACAAATGTCTTGTTTTCAAACGAAAACATATCATAAAATTGTCTTTTTGAAAAAACAAAATTTCCAAAGCAATAATAGAACTAGCTGGATTTTGGATTTTCATTCCTTAGGTGGGGTCTAGAGGAAGTTGCTGCATCTTTTTCCTTTTTCGCTCCTTCCTCATTTTGCATTTCAAGGGGTTCTCCCTAGGGTTGGTTAATCGTTTTTTCCAATTGCTCTAGAACTGACAAGGATGTTCTCTACAATTTGAAAGGCTTTGAGCAGGGTATTTTCCTCTTTCCCAAAATATTTGAATATCATCCAAGAAATTATTTACCCTTATCCTTAATCATAACATCAGGATCCAATCTATCCAGATAATAATTTTTCTAAAAGCATTGTTTTGTCGAATTGCTTCTTGAGCTCTTTTTCATTGCCATAGAAGTCGTTAAGAAATCCTTCACCATCTCAATATTGTCTTGTAGGTTTTGAACCTACTTCTTCAGATTATAAAACTTTACCTACAAAAGGAAAAATAAGAAGTCAAAAAATATTTACATTTTAAAAAAGAGAACAAAAAAATTATAACACATTAGTCTAGCATCGACAACATTATTTGTAGCTAAAACAATAAAAACCATTTTCTTATCACATTCTCATTAATTATAATAAGCTTGGGCTTTAGCATTTAAGTTCTAAAATTTTTTTAACATAACCCTTAAAGTTTCATCTTTGTAAGATGTAGTAACCTACACAATGCTAGATTTAGCTTAATATAGACAAAGTGGAATATATCATCTGTGAAATACACTCTTACTTTTCATGCAGTCCAAAAAGATATACAAAGTTTTAAAATTTTTCTCTAGATGTAACTAAAGGCAGGAAATTGTTAAAATATGTGGAGACCCGATGGATTTCACTATTTCTTCCTGTAAAAAGGGTTTTTTTTTAGAATATCAATCCTTGGTGGGGTTTATGTGTGCACATTATAGGGATGTTGAAAAGGCAAAATATTTTCTATTTTGTATGAATGACTTGGAAACTCTTATCACATTATGTGGTATTATTCCATTATTTCAGGAAATGAATTATTTGATTAAACTCGCACAAGAAAGAGCAATTTATATTGTTGATTTCATCAGGATGAGAAAACAAATATGTATGCTTATTGATAAGATTTACTTATCTAGAGAAAATTTTAAGGATCCTTTGTTTTATAGTTGGAATATGTTAGTTCAAGTCAATGATCCTGTTGGTTCATCTTTCATACACACCTCATGAAGAATGAGCATAAAATACCAATAACACTTATACAAGATAAATCGTACTCACTTTAGGATCTTGCTGGTTATCCAAGGTGTGAGTTACAGAGTTGGGTCAAATGTTTATTCACTCTTTTTCGCTTCTGGAATAGTTTCAAGTGGACTGTCTATTACCTTACAACGGGCTCAACCTTCGTTCAATAATGTTTAGTGGTTGTTATCTTTGTTAACTATCGGATTTACAATGAGTTTTTTGATATAGCTCTTTATGTTTTAGCAGATTAAATAAAAGACAAATTTAAAAGAAAATAAAAATGAATCATTTAACGATGGAACAGAGAGAGTAGAGTAGGGCAGAAAATAGAATCTTATCTAACTTAGCTGCAAAATCAAAACTACCAATTTTAGTTATACTATTTAGCTTCACAATAAAACCAATCAAAGAGGAAGGTGTCCAGATTTCTAAGATCACCTTCTACTAAGAGCATAAGATGGAGATGACAAAGATCTGAAATAAAATCATAAATAGAAGGGAAGTCGGTGTCAATTGGTATCTCTCACTAGCAGCCTAGCTCACGCAGTGAGGATAGAGCAATTAGAACATACCTGAACCTTAAATCTCTAATTTTCCCTAGCATACAACAAATCGAATGAAGCCTAGTAGTATATTCAATCTTGATAACACAGATTTACAACTAAAATAAATAAACCTTAACGAGACGAAAACAGAAGAAGATACACTTATCGCAATCCAAAAGAGATTAGGCTCCTGGCCATGCTATCACAAAAAAATGATGTCACACCAACCCAAGTCCAGAATAAAGCATTCAAACAAGATTTGCAAGAAATTGCTAAAATGTCTTTTATTCCAAGTTTTCGCATCCGGACTTTACATTCAAAAGAAGTATATATAGACTCAAGATAGACCCTGATATTTTCAAAATATATTCTTCCAAATATCTAAATCTTATCATAAAAATCCCACCGTCGAGGCTTTACAATATAAGGTATTTTTATATAGAGTTTTGATAAACCCTAATCACTTTGAAAATCTTCGTGTGGATCTTGCCATAAATGGAGAAGATAAGACTTGGTTTTATCCTCATCAAATGGGCACCGAGTGTAAATGTATCTTTATCCTTCGATAAGCTGTCAGAGCATCTCATTAACTCCTCTACAACATCTGGATGAGTCACTGACTTATGAGGCCTTCCATCTTCGCACAGCTGTCTTTGTTTGGTTCGAGTCAAGATTCTCTATCCGCCATTACTTTTGCCATAAATTTTCCTAGCAAATGCATCCATCGGCAAATTCCTTAAAGTCTATATTTGTGACCAGATCTGCAAAATCTGGATGAGTCACTGACTTTCCAGCATCTCTTATCTTTATATTTTGGCAAACCGTCAGAGCATCTCATTAGTTCCTCGCTTGATTTGTGTCAAAATTTAGGTATGTCTGTCTTCCTCGCCATTACTTCTGCCATGAATGTAACTATCAAATAACTTTCTACAAAAGAAAAGCAAATATTAGAACCTTTTAAATTAATTAAATTTTTCATTTAAATATTTCTAGGGTTTGGACTATGTCGAAAAGCTTCCACTTCCTTTGGATGGGTGATGAAATGGCCAAATTTTGTAAAATGAATATAAGTCCAAACATGTCGCAATATCATGACATTTTTCTCAAGTTACTTCTTCCTTGCTTGTGCCTTCACGAAAATGGAACATGTCGCGATATCATGACATTTCCTTCACTTCATGTCTTCTAAGCTTTTGCCCTCGCAAAAATGGAACATGTCATGAAATCATGACATTTCCTTCACCTCGCTTCTTTCAGCTTCTGCCCTCGTGAAAATGGAACATGTCATGAAATCATGACATTTCCTTCACTTCGCTTCTTTCAGCTTCCGCCCTCGCGAAAATGGAACATGTCATGAAATTGTGACATTTCCTTCACCTTGTCTCTTCCAAGTCTTGGCCCTTGCGAAAATGGAACATGTCACGAAATCGCGACATTTCCTTCACTTCACTTCTTTTCAGCTTCCACCCTCACGAAAATGGAACATGTCACAAAATCACGACATCGGACTTTAAAATATTTTAGGGTACAATTAAATTTGAGCAAAATTCCGACAAGTCCGAAAATGGAACATGTCGCGATATCGCGACATTTCCTACAAGTCATTACTTCCAAGGTTTTGCCTTTGTGAAAATGAGACATGTTCGAAAATGGAACATGTCATGATATCACGACATTTCCCTCAAGATTTTCTTCTTAGATTGTGTCCTCACGAAAATGAGACAAGTCCAAAAATGGAACATGTCGCGATATCGCGACATTTCCCTCAAGCTATTCTTCCAAGGTTTTGCCTTCGCGAAAATGAGACAAGTCCAAAAATGGAACATGTCATGATATCGTGACATTTCCCTCAAGATTTTCTTCCTAGCTTGTGTCCTCGCGAAAATGAGACAAGTCCGAAAATGGAACATGTCGCGATATCGCGACATTTCCCTCAAGCTTTTCCTTCACTTTGCAAATTCTCCAAAAATTGTAGGTTGACTCCAGTGACTTTCTCCATATGTATTTGGCATTTTTACATATTGGTGAGGGATCTTCCTTACTCATAAATAATTTTAATATTTGAAAAATGAACTTTAAATTGCTCAAGAATGATCAGCTTCACATGGTGTAGAAAAATGATGAAAATTCAAAGTGCTCAGAATTTGATGAAAATTTACAAGTATCTAAAAAAGCCCAAAGGGTATCCAAATCTGCAAATGGAACTTTAAAATTCATCATGGATTAAAGGAAAATGCATTTAGAAGTTTGCTGGCCAGAAATAGAAACTGCAATTTCTAAATTGAAATCAATGTCATATGCAAGTCTACTTGGACACTTTGATGTAGGCGAAGTTTGAAAAAGGATGCAAGCAAAATTTGGATTTAAAACCCGAAAAACATCTAGAGGTTCCCTGCGGAAAAATGAAAATTAAACATTTTCAAAGGATGGAATTTCATTTTTTAGTGGGGGTGTGTTGCTTCTCAACAAATGGTGATATCTACGAGGAAAATAGTAGCACTATTTAGAATCCAGAACTCTAGTTTCAAAACAATTTAGACTATGTACCATGCTTTGCCATAAATATTTTCTAAAATGATTTAACTACTATCTGTTAGTTGTTAAAGTTTCCCAAGGACATACTAGGTTGAATCACTTAAGGAATATTTTGATGTGCGATTATAAGTGTATAAAACTTTCTTCAAGGATGACCAGGGCTTCGAATGCTCACTGTGGGTTGATTAGCTATTTATATTGTGCAGGGGAAACCGAGTAGAGCTATGTTTACTAGTTTAGCCTTTTACAACCCCGATAGAGTTACTCTTTAGATTTTCACGACCCTGATTCACAACTATGAGGTGGCATTTATAGCTTGGTGAACATGTTTGAGATGTATCCTTCTGGAGCCTTGGCTATGTACAAAAAATATTGCCAGTTTTATGTTGGCTTGCCCAACTTTCACCTTTTGTATTTTTTTTTTTATATTCATCGAGCAATTGATCGACTAACTATTTCAGCATGGGTACCAATAGCTTCCTTGGACGCTTTGATGTAATTTTATGAATCGGAATCCCCTCTCATGACCAAATTTTCTTGGATTCCCTGGGAGTTCTTCAGCCAAGCAGTATAGTAGTTTCTTTATAATCAAAATAATTGTGGCAAGCAAGATACAAAATCCAATTATCTTTCTATTGTTGTTCTAAATAACAAGTAGTTTCACTTTTTAGCTCTAGCAGACTATCTCTTAATAAAACAAAATGAAAACATACTAGGCCAATTTTAAATGTTGATTTGTGTTTTCTTTGTTTAGGCAAAAACTCAAACAAACGGGATTTAAAAGCTAAAGAGGAGAGAAAAAGGCCACCAGTTAAAGACAAAATTGCACAGACCTCAAAAGATAAAACACAGTACTTCAAACTTTAAATAAAACATAATAAAAAAACACTACTTCAAAATTATTTACAATATATATATATATATGCACAAAGTCCCTTCAATCACTCAAAAAATGTAGTAGATGGAAAAGCAGAGAAATAGTGCCTTTAAAAAATTTTGACCATTTGCAGGTAAATTTAGAAAAATACCTTTCAGGTCCTATTGACAAAATGCACTCCAGATTATGCTTCCCAAAATTTTTGCTATCTGGGAAAGACTTGGTGCATTTAATGTCTTCCCTCTTCTTCTTTTTTTTATGGATCTTGTCCCACAGAAACACCAAATCTGCAAGTCCTTCACCCTGCAAATTAGTCAAATCATATAATAACATGAATGGTGAAGTTTTCAACCCCTGCTTATGTCTTATTCTATTAGCCCATGTGCATACAATTTTTATGCCTCCTTCAAAATCAAGGCATTAACATGTTTATGCTTCTACTTGAAGGGTTTGCAGAATTCTTTCAAAGGGACGAAATGTAAAAACCCCCCAGGATAAAATACCTTAAAGCCTTTATAGACCCAGATCATCACATCTTCATATTTATGTAACAACTCAAAGAGATCATATTTTATTTGTACATCATAGTTCTTAATAACTTGAACATTTTGTGGTTGCTCTACTGCTCCAATATCCAAGATTTCAATTTTTATCCCTCTAGTAGAATTTTCATAATTTGCTCTTTCACCTGAGCCTTGCTTAGATTTAACCCCGTCAATGTGTAATGTCCAAATATCATTGTTGTGATTGGTTAGAGCTATAACTGGTCTCACCTTCTCAATTGTTAAATTATAAACTCCAATATCTGCATCAACACGGTTTACAACATCTTTTTTGATATTATGTTCAGTGATCACATGCTTATACTAAGACTCTTTGTCTACTCTGAGTTGGTTGACCACATTCACATTTACTATCTTCTTCTCCTTTTCTTGAAATTCAATAGGTGGTCCAGAGAAAGTTTCAATCAAGTTATCTTTTTGTTCAACAATCTGAGCCAGCTCATGGAGGGTGATGTTAGCTTTAATTTTCTTCATATCCTCAATGATGTTATACTCCTTCCTAGTTATTTCTGTATAGTGATGTTGAATATTATTTTCATTACCCTTTGGTGGGGGAGGATCGTTATTAGGAGTAGGTTCTGATTCTCACATCTCAAATTATAACTGTCCCTTTGGAACTATTGAAAACCATGCATTTCATCCATAGGAATTTCTACAACATTTTTTGACTCATCGAGAAAAGTGAATGAATTTGAAACCATAGTCATACTATTTTTGGATGAACTAGAACTATCAATATTTCTCTTATTTTTAGGAAAATTTAACTCACCAGGAAAAACTTCAAATTTTGGTAATGCTAGATCACAAATGTTTACTTCAGGTACTTCCACCTTAAACTTGTCAGAATCTTTTTCTATATTTTACACATGTTGAGTGTGTGTCACAGTTAACGGAGTTTCCTTGGGTAGAGCATGACATATTGGCACTAACTCATGATGTGGAATGAGATTCAAAATAGGCATGTTCTACATAACATAGGATATCAAAGGACTGCTCAAAATTTGAGGTCCTAACTATCTTTCAAGAATTAAAGCTTCCTTATAAGCTCTTGCCAGGGTTGTGATATTGATGTCTCTCTTGAGGAAAATAGAGGTCATCGAATCCAATGCATGCTTATAGATTTCTAAGGCTAAATTTGCACTTGGGATGTAATGACCAGTCATTCTACTATAAGATTTTTGGAACCTCATATTGAAATACCTGATAGCTTCACCAAAATCTCTCTTTATGTTAGAAATTTTTTTATATAACACATTGGGGTCAATCACTTCACCAAATTGTGATACAAAAACTTTCTCCAGGTCATTCCAACTAGTAATAGAGTCATTAGTAAGATCCAAAAACTAGTTGTATGCTCCCTCTTGGAGAGTGAATGGGAATAACCTACAATCCACATCTTCATGTTGCACATTCAACAACTTTAGAGCATTTTTATATGCCACTAGGTGTTCTTCTGTTGTTTTGATTCCATCATGTTTGTAGGTAGGAAGATACTTCTCAAGATTTTTGGGTAAATCATGCGCTACACCAGGGATATTCAAAGCAGTGGGACCCAACCAGCTTGCCATCACTACCTGATTAACTATGATATTTTGAGTTGCAGTTGGAGGAACTACAAGTGGTGATAAAACAATCCTTAACAAATACTGAACAAAGTTCAGTCATCGTATTTCTAGTGCCAATTTTAAATGTTGGTTCGTATTTCATACACATCCCTTGAAGAATGAGCATAAATATCGATAACACTTATACGGGATAAATCCCACTCACTTTAGGATCTTGCTGGTTATCCAAGGTGTGAGTTACAGAGTTGGGTTGAATTTTTATTCACTCTTTTCTGCTTTTAGAATAGTTTCAAGTGGACTGTTTGTTACCTTACAACGGGCTTGACCTTCGTTCAATAATGTTTAGCGGTTGTTATCTTTGTTAACTATCGTATTTACAATAAGTTCTTTGATATAGCTCTTCATGTTTTAGCAGATTAAATAAAAGATAAATTTAAAAGAAAATAAAAATGAATCATTTAACGATGGAACAGAGAGAGTAGAGTAGGGCAGAAAAGAGAAGCTTATCTAACTTAGCTACAAAATCAAAACTACCAATTTTAGTTATACTATTTAGCTTCACAATAAAACCAATCAAAGAGAAAGGTGTCCAGATTTCTAAGATCACCTTCTACTAAGAGCATAATACGGAGATGACAAAGATCTAAAAAAAAATCATAAATAGAAGGGAAGTCGGTGTCAACTGGTATCTCTCATCAGCAGCCTAGCTCGCATAGTGAGGATAGAGCAATTAGAACATACCTGAACCTTAAATCTCTAATTTTCCCTAGCATACAACAAATGGAATGAAGCCTAGGATTATATTCAATCTTGATAACATAGATTTACAACTAAAATAAATAAACCTTAGCGAGACGAATACAGAAGAAGATGCACTTATCGCAATCCGAAATAGATTAGGCTCCTAGCAACGCTATCATAGAAAAATTATGTCACACCAACCCCAGGTCTAGAACAAAGCATTCAAACAAGATTTGCAAGAAATTGCTAAAATGCCTTTTATTCCAAGTTTTTAAATGTTGGTTCATCTTTCATACACACCCCATGAAGAATGAGCATAAAATACCGATAAAACTTATACGGGATAAATCCCACTCACTTTAGGATCTTGCTGGTTATGCAAGGTGTGAGTTACAGAGTTGGGTCGAATGTCTATTGACTCTTTTCTGCTTTTGAAATAGTTTCAAGTGGACTATTTGTTACCTTACAACAGGGTCGACCTTCGTTCAATAATGTTTAGCTGTTGTTATCTTTTTTAACTATCGGATTTACAACAAGTTCTTTGATATAGCTCTTCATGTTTTAGCAAATTAAATAAAAGATAAATATTAAAAAAAAAAAATGAATCATTTAACGGTGGAACAGAGAGAGTAGAGTAGGGCATAAAAGAGAAGCTTATCTAACTTAGCTGCAAAATAAAAACTACCAATTTTAGTTATTCTATTTAGCTTCACAATAAAACCAATCAAAGAGGAAGGTGTCCAGCTTTCTAAGATCACATTCTACTAAGAGCATAAGACGAAGATGGCAAAGATCTGAAATAAAATCATAAATAGAAGGGAAGTCAGTGTCAACTAGTATCT
Source organism: Wollemia nobilis (assembly GCA_028583015.1). Classification (NCBI taxonomy): domain Eukaryota; kingdom Viridiplantae; phylum Streptophyta; class Pinopsida; order Araucariales; family Araucariaceae; genus Wollemia; species Wollemia nobilis. Next base: position 721,050 of record JAQPPZ010000128.1, on the reverse strand, counting down.
CTCATCAGCATCCTAGCTCACGTAGTGAGGATAGAGTAATTAGAATAAACCTAAACCTTAAATCTCTAATTTTCCCTAGCATACAACAAATGGAATGAAGCCTGGTAGTATATTCAATCTTGATAACACAGATTTACAACTAAAATAAATAAACCTTAGCGAGATGAAAATAGAAGAAGATGCACTTATCGCAATCCAAAAGAGATTAGGCACCTAGCCATGGTATCACAGAAAAACAATGTCACACCAACCCCAGGTCTAGAACAAAGCATTCAAATAAGATGTGAAAACTTGGAGTAAAAGACATTTTAGCAATTTCTTGCAAATCTTGTTCGAATGCTTTGTTCTGGACCTGGGGTTGGTGTGACATCATTTTTCTGTGATAGTGTGGCCAGGAGCCTAATCTATTTTGGATTGTGATAAGTGCATATTTTTCTGTATTCGTCTTGCTAAGGTTTATTTATTTTAGTTGTAAATATGTGTTATCGAGATTGAATATACTTCTAGGCTTCATTCCATTTGTTGTATGCTAGGGAAAATTAGAGATTTAAGGTTCAGGTCTGTTCTAATTGCTCTATCCTCACTGCACAAGCTAGGCTGCTGGTGAGAGATACCAGTTGACATCGACTTCCCTTCTATTTATGATTTTCTTTCAGATCTTTGTCATCTCCATATTATGCTCTTAGTAGAAGGTGATCTTAGAAAGCTAGACACCTTCCTCTTTGATTGGTTTTATTGTGAAGCTAAATAGTATAACTGAAATTGGTAGTTTTGAATTTGCAGCTAAGTTAGATAAGCTTCTCTTTTCTGCCCTACTCTACTCTCTCTATTCCACCGTTAAATGATTCATTTTTATTTTCTTTTAAATTTATCTTTTATTTAATCTGCTAAAACATGAAGAGCTATATCAAAGAACTCATTGTAAATACAATAGTTAACAAAGATAACAACAGCTAAACATTATTGAATGAAAGTCAAGCCCGTTGTAAGGTAATAGACAGTCTACTTGAAACTATTCCAGAAGCAGAAAAGAGTGAATAGAAATTCGACCCAACTCTGTAACTCACACCTTAGATAACCAACAAGATCCTAAAGTGAGTGGGATTTATCCCATATAAGTGTT